>OV651813.1:30977619-31717619 GCA_927349885.1 Psylliodes chrysocephalus
TTTATTTATTTATTTATTTATTTATTTATTTATTTATTTATTTATTTATTTATTTATTTATTTATTTATTTATTTATTTATTTATTTATTTATTTATTTATTTATTTATTTATTTATTTATTTATTTATTTATTTATTTATTTATTTATTTATTTATTTATTTATTTATTTATTTATTTATTTATTTATTTATTTATTTATTTATTTATTTATTTATTTATTTATTTATTTATTTATTTATTTATTTATTTATTTATTTATTTATTTATTTATTTATTTATTTATTTATTTATTTATTTATTTATTTATTTATTTATTTATTTATTTATTTATTTATTTATTTATTTATTTATTTATTTATTTATTTATTTATTTATTTATTTATTTATTTATTTATTTATTTATTTATTTATTTATTTATTTATTTATTTATTTATTTATTTATTTATTTATTTATTTATTTATTTATTTATTTATTTATTTATTTATTTATTTATTTATTTATTTATTTATTTATTTATTTATTTATTTATTTATTTATTTATTTATTTATTTATTTATTTATTTATTTATTTATTTATTTATTTATTTATTTATTTATTTATTTATTTATTTATTTATTTATTTATTTATTTATTTATTTATTTATTTATTTATTTATTTATTTATTTATTTATTTATTTATTTATTTATTTATTTATTTATTTATTTATTTATTTATTTATTTATTTATTTATTTATTTATTTATTTATTTATTTATTTATTTATTTATTTATTTATTTATTTATTTATTTATTTATTTATTTATTTATTTATTTATTTATTTATTTATTTATTTATTTATTTATTTATTTATTTATTTATTTATTTATTTATTTATTTATTTATTTATTTATTTATTTATTTATTTATTTATTTATTTATTTATTTATTTATTTATTTATTTATTTATTTATTTATTTATTTATTTATTTATTTATTTATTTATTTATTTATTTATTTATTTATTTATTTATTTATTTATTTATTTATTTATTTATTTATTTATTTATTTATTTATTTATTTATTTATTTATTTATTTATTTATTTATTTATTTATTTATTTATTTATTTATTTATTTATTTATTTATTTATTTATTTATTTATTTATTTATTTATTTATTTATTTATTTATTTATTTATTTATTTATTTATTTATTTATTTATTTATTTATTTATTTATTTATTTATTTATTTATTTATTTATTTATTTATTTATTTATTTATTTATTTATTTATTTATTTATTTATTTATTTATTTATTTATTTATTTATTTATTTATTTATTTATTTATTTATTTATTTATTTATTTATTTATTTATTTATTTATTTATTTATTTATTTATTTATTTATTTATTTATTTATTTATTTATTTATTTATTTATTTATTTATTTATTTATTTATTTATTTATTTATTTATTTATTTATTTATTTATTTATTTATTTATTTATTTATTTATTTATTTATTTATTTATTTATTTATTTATTTATTTATTTATTTATTTATTTATTTATTTATTTATTTATTTATTTATTTATTTATTTATTTATTTATTTATTTATTTATTTATTTATTTATTTATTTATTTATTTATTTATTTATTTATTTATTTATTTATTTATTTATTTATTTATTTATTTATTTATTTATTTATTTATTTATTTATTTATTTATTTATTTATTTATTTATTTATTTATTTATTTATTTATTTATTTATTTATTTATTTATTTATTTATTTATTTATTTATTTATTTATTTATTTATTTATTTATTTATTTATTTATTTATTTATTTATTTATTTATTTATTTATTTATTTATTTATTTATTTATTTATTTATTTATTTATTTATTTATTTATTTATTTATTTATTTATTTATTTATTTATTTATTTATTTATTTATTTATTTATTTATTTATTTATTTATTTATTTATTTATTTATTTATTTATTTATTTATTTATTTATTTATTTATTTCTTTATTTATTTATTTATTTATTAAATACACTGCTCTACAGGCTAAATGCCTAGTTATAGAGCAGGAAAAAAATTGTAATTACAAAAGTAAATATAAATATAACATATTGTACAATAAGACATAATTTGGATATAAGATAAATTACACAACATAACAAAAATTACACAATATAACAAAAATTACATAATATGACAAAAAATTAAATAAATTAATGACTATACACAAGCAAATAGTACCGAAACAGCTTTACAATTTTTTGAGCTGCGAAAGCTTACAAGAGAATAAATCAATTCTACCTTGCAGGTTGTTGCAGTTTTCACACATAAAATACAACGGCGAGTTTTTTAATAAATTTGTCCGAGATAGCGGGAGATAAAACATTAAGTTGTTTCGAGATTCAGTTCTTGGCACTTTAAATACAAGTTGTTCTAATAACTCGGAACAATCAATTTGGTAGTTAATAAGTTTATAGAGGAATATTAACGACTGATTTTTTCGTCTACATTCTAAGCTTTGCATTTGAAATCTATTTAGAAGTAACGTGTGATTTATCCCTATTGGTGGATATGTTCCGTCTATCTTAAATGTCAAGAATTTTAGATATCGTCTTTGAACGTTTTTAAGAGCGCTTATGTGAATATCATAAAATGGTTTCCATATTATTGAAGCATATTCTAATTTTGATTTGACAAACGCATTGTACAACATATTCATGGTTTCGATAGAATTGAGGTCAACTGCATGCCTAATGATAAATCCCAAATTTCTGAATGATGCTTTTACCACGTCATTTAGATGTTCATTAAAAGTAAGTTTTCTATCGAACTTTACCCCAAGATCTATAACAAAATCAGGCCTATTTAATATAACACCATCCAAACAGTAGTTATAGAGAATTGGAAAATCTTTTTTGGTATATGACACTATATTACATTTTTTTGAATTTAATGGAAGATTATTTTTTAAACACCAATTATTTATTTTATTAATATTACTTTGTAATTTAAGACAATCATTTAAGATATCTGCCTGATAAAAAATTTTGACATCGTCTGCATAAATTAAATATTTTACGTTAACGTCATTAATGATGTCATTTACGAATAGTATAAATAAAAGCCGTCCCAGAATCGAGCCTTGAGGTACGCCAGAGGTTACTAAGATATCGACAGACTCAAATCCACGCACTTCAACAAACTGGGTTCTGTTTGTCAAGTATGATTGAAAAAAATTTATGACGGGCTTGGACAATCCAAACTTGCTAAGCTTTTGAAGTAATATTCTATGATCGAGTTTGTCGAAAGCCTTAGAAAAATCTGTATATATTACGTCTAGTTGACCGCCGCCATCAACTATTGCAGAACTGTATTGTGTAAATGAGAATAGATTTGTTATTGTTGACCTGTTCTTACAAAAACCATGTTGTTCGTCCACTATCTGATGTTTGACGTGTGGTATAATATTATCGTATAGTAAAATTTCAAAAACTTTGGCAAAATTACATATAATAGTGATGGGTCGATAGTTCTCAATACAATTTTTTTTACCTTTTTTAAAAACAGGACAGATTCTTGACCTCTTCCATGCATTAGGAAATGTACCAGTACGCAATGACAAATTAAATATTTTATTTAAAGGAATAGCTAACGCATGGGAACAATCGCGAACCATGAAAGATGGTATAATATCAGGTCCCTTAGTAAATTTAGATTTTAACTTTAATATTGCCTTCGACACATCAGATTCTTTAAATTCAGCTATATGTACATGTAAATTATTTGATAAATCACTCTCAAAGTCAACATCAAAATTTGATGAATTACTGTAGGAATTTTTAAAGTAAGTAGCAAATCCATTTACAATATCCTGCATGTTTAAAAGATTTAAATCATCATAAGTCATAAATTCAGTTATTCCACCATCTTTCCGTTTAGAATTTACGTATGACCAAAAGTTCCCACTATTTCTTTTTATATTCTCTTGTAATGTTTTAACGTAGTCTTTATATGCTTTCTCTACGTCCTTTTTAATTTTGGATCTTAGCCGTTTAAATTCTTCGAAGGCATTTAAATCATTATTGCGCTTAAACTTTTTTCGTGCTTTCTCTTTTTTTTTAATATCTCTAATAATAGGTCCGTTGAACCATGTAGGGTATTTTCTTGCAGTTGGAACATATTTGGGAATACATATATCCATCATACCATGTAGTTGTTCATAAAATAACTTACATGCAGTTTCAATATTATTCACATTATTGAGAAAAGACCAGTCACATGAAGCTATTAGTTGATATAACATCATATAATTAGCTTTACGAAAGTTATACTGTAAATTTTTATTTACTGGATTAGGTTTACTACGAGGATTAGATATTTGAAAATTAATATTCAAAGCAGGATGCGAGACATCTTCAGGAACCATCAAATCATATACCCTTTCAACAGTGCATGATTCATTACAGAAAACTAAGTCCAATAATTGATTGTTTATGTTAAATATATTATTATATTGTTTGAAATCGTGGAGATTTACGAAAGCATTTAATTCAACTAGCTGACCAGTAGAGCTGTAAAAGTAACGAGAAAACCAATACCCGTATGTATTCGTTACTTCAGATCTGACTACCCGTATAAAAATATTCGTTACTCGTTACTTTAGTTACTGTGATGCGAATCTACAGAACATGCGGCGCATGGGCCTCGCACACGTCTAATGCGGAATTGGGGGTCGATTCTCGACTTGTAGGAACCTTTTCCTATAGGAATTTATGACACTTTTCTATATGTAGGAAAATGTCATAAATTTTCGATGTACATAAAAATGTCAAAAATTCCTATAGGAAAATATTCCTACAAGTCGAGAATCGACCCCCTGGTGTCTAACTAATCGTACGTACGCATTGGTTCGGTTGTTAGGTTGGTACTGTCTAACAAGGGGTGCGGATGAGATTAGATATCGAATCGTTGGTTAATTAAATACGTAGCGAATTTGTAATTAGTAACAAAGTCGTGTAGTTCACTGAGCATGAGCAATGACGTAAAGTATTGCAAAATAAAATATCGTCAGACAGAAACATATATATTTTTCTAACACACTAGTAGAAACAATAATAATACTCCATAAAATCATAACTTAAATAAACAAAAACATATTATATTCTTGCAACACGCTAACAGAAAAACAACTATTATACTATTCTATAAAACCAAAATAAGTCCCAGTCGGCGTGCGACTTGATAGTCATCGATAGCTCGATTCGCATCAGACTCACACTCGCATTTCGTATCTTGCAAACCAAACCGGTATGTTTGTGCGATATGCGACGATGCGGATTCGAGTAACGAAGTAACGAAATTTAAAATGCAGTAACGAATTCGTATTTCGTATCTGACCGACTACCCGTTACTGAGTAGAGCTGTGGCAAACCGTATGTATTCGTTACTCAGTAACGGGTAGTCGGTCAGATACGAAATACGAATTCGTTACTGCATTTTAAATTTCGTTACTTCGTTACTCGAATCCGCATCGTCGCATATCGCACAAACATACCGGTTTGGTTTGCAAGATACGAAATGCGAGTGTGAGTCTGATGCGAATCGAGCTATCGATGACTATCAAGTCGCACGCCGACTGGGACTTATTTTGGTTTTATAGAATAGTATAATATTTGTTTTTCTGTTAGCGTGTTGCAAGAATATAATATGTTTTTGTTTATTTAAGTTATGATTTTATGGAGTATTATTATTGTTTCTACTAGTGTGTTAGAAAAATATATATGTTTCTGTCTGACGATATTTTATTTTGCAATACTTTACGTCATTGCTCATGCTCAGTGAACTACACGACTTTGTTACTAATTACAAATTCGCTACGTATTTAATTAACCAACGATTCGATATCTAATCTCATCCGCACCCCTTGTTAGACAGTACCAACCTAACAACCGAACCAATGCGTACGTACGATTAGTTAGACACCAGGGGGTCGATTCTCGACTTGTAGGAATATTTTCCTATAGGAATTTTTGACATTTTTATGTACATCGAAAATTTATGACATTTTCCTACATATAGAAAAGTGTCATAAATTCCTATAGGAAAAGGTTCCTACAAGTCGAGAATCGACCCCCAATTCCGCATTAGACGTGTGCGAGGCCCATGCGCCGCATGTTCTGTAGATTCGCATCACAGTAACTAAAGTAACGAGTAACGAATATTTTTATACGGGTAGTCAGATCTGAAGTAACGAATACATACGGGTATTGGTTTTCTCGTTACTTTTACAGCTCTATTACTGAGTAACGAATACATACGGTTTGCCACAGCTCTACTGACCAGTGAGAGGTGCCATATTAGCATACTGGGGAACATTAAAGTCTCCTAAAACAAATACTTTCTCGTAATCAACAAAATTTAAGGTGGAGAGACAATCAAATAAGGCTTCATAATCAACAACTTTAAGACTTGGAGGAATGTAAACAAGTAGTATTAATATTTTGTAATAATTTAATGTAATCGTAGTGCCTAGAATATCAATAATTGGAATAACATCGCTAATAAATGTTAGATCTATTTCATTACTAATAAATTTTTTATTGACAGCTAGCAAAACACCCCCACCGTAATTTAATTTAACTCGAGAAGTAGATCTATCCTTTCTATATACATGATAATTATCGGAAAATATCTCACAGCTACGAAAAGATTCGTTTAACCAAGTCTCTGTCAATGCTACAAAATCAAAATCGGACTGAAGAGAAAACAAGTAAACGGTATTTATTTTAGTTCGAATTCCACGGACATTCTGATAATATAGATAGCAGGTCAAGTTTTTATTAGAAATATTAAATGAATTATTTTGCGGGTGTAGAGCTGTACCACCAATGGTTAATACATCCGACTGACTCATTTGCGATTGCTATGCTACATAAAGTGAGGATTTTAATTCATCTATATGACGTTGGTAAGAATTACAATGGGTGTCCCATGCAGCATGATTTACATTAATTTGAACCAGAGAATCCCGTTCCATCACCTTTACACAATTTATACATTTTAATTCATCAACTGAAGCCTTACATTCTTTTACAGCATGTTTTTCTGCACACCTTGGACAAATTTTTGTACCAAAATCCTTCTCATCAAACTTTAATCAACTTTAAACAATGTCACGATGTCACGTTTTTTGAAAATGATATTGACTTAAAATTTTCAAGAAAAATCAAGCTGTATAAGGGGAGGAAGCCCATTGATTTTGAAAAAAATCTGAATAAAAATGAGGCGTTGAAATATAAAAAAATCCTTACTCAAAAACGGAAAATGATATCAACTTGAAATGTTTCACAATAATCAAACTTTATAAGATAACGAAGCCTATTGATTTTGAAAAAATCTAATAATATATAGAGTGCCAAGTATTATTATATCTTTTATTTTTGTTCTCTTATTATTATCTAGAATCTAAAAGAAAATTTATATTTCCCCTAAATATATTTGATGAAATATAATTTCTAAATAAAGATTTGTTTTCCCCACATTTTTAATTTATATTATCAATTGTTGATAAATGAAGATGTCTGTGGTATGAAAGGATAAATAAAAACATTTGTATGACTAATTTATTTGTATACCTAATGGACAAAACAAAATACAGGTATCACTAAATATAAATATTTTTTTTTAATGTGAAAAAGGCTAAATTTGCATTAGAAAAATAAAAAATTTAGATTGTTACAGATTTGCTAGTTTAGTTTATTAATGAAGTTTTTAAAATTAATAAATACCACCACATAAAATTAGTTTTTGAAACCATATAAAACTTGGGAATCTGTTTTATCCATGTTTTATCACTATCATTTATCCTCTTTACTCAATATATCCTGTTATAACTTTTTCTTATCAAATAATAAAATAAATTATCTAAATAATGTAAATTAAGGTTGGCGTTTCGCCCATACAAATCCGCTGCATATGCAGATATTACTTTCAAGTCTTTCAACGTAGTTTTCAGCAAAAATATAGATACTTGGGACTAATTTTAATATTAAAATCAGTTCATGAAGTGTGCCTACAGGTTATCAAGACTCGTTAGAAATGTAGTTTTTTTTAAATATCAAAACATGACTGACTTTTGGAATCTAAACCATCCATGTGGAATCACTGACTTGTCTATGAATTTCCTTCAAAATTAAATATATTTACACGTTTTCTTTTCGTTACAACCCATACAACTAAAACATCAGACTGCAAAATAATGTTTAATTTTCATGAGAACTACGTTTAAAATAATACAGATTTTTTAATGGAAAACACAATTATAATCACTACCTGTATCGCATGAACCACATTTTTTGAAGGGGGTAGAAGACAAAGGGAACAAGTACCTCTTTTTGTTAAAGTTAGAGTCAGCCAATTGCGAAAACTAGATATAAATATGTGTTGGAATATAAAGGATCCAAATGAATTTTTTAAATCTAAACGCTATTTTATTGTACACTAAAAAAAGACATGTGAATAGCATTGCAGTTATGTATTCTTAGCCTATGATTATTATATATTATGTGTTTTGTGCATATTTAGTATACTCTTCATACACGTCTTTGAAGAGATTTATATGTTTATTTTCGCGAAACCAAAAGTTTTAATATTGATCTACATTTACAAATTTTTGTACCAAAATCCTTCTCATCAAACTTTAATCAACTTTTAACAATGTCACGATGTCACGTTTTTTGAAAATGATATTGACTTAAAATTTTCAAGAAAAATCAAGCTGTATAAGGGGAGGAAGCCCATTGATTTTGAAAAAAATCTGAATAAAAATTAGGCGTTGAAATATAACTAAAATATATATATAACTAAAAAAATCCTTACTCAAAAACGAAAAATGATATCAACTTGAAATGTTTCACAAAAATCAAACTCTATAAGATAACGAAGCCTATTGATTTTGAAAAAAATCTAATAAAACTCACAAGCAGAGAGCCCCAATAATGCAACAGCTTTAACTTGTATGGTTGCGCACGAATCAGACTTAGTGTACGATAGGGATTATTGCACCATAATTTTTGACTCGCATTATAAAAATATGTAGTAAAATGTTTGACATTGTGTCAATGAAGCAAATAACAACCTATAGTGTTTTTTTTTTTTGAGTTTAATTTGTTCTGAAATATGTAGAGGTACAAATAAATTTTTCCTTTTTTTTTGTGAAAAAATTTTCAATTTCCATCTTTCTTACGATCGTCATAAGTAGCATTCCCTGAACAAACCTGCCCACAAAAACTACAAACTTCACTTATTTGCAGATTTTATTGTAGCTGGTTAAGTTTAAACTCAATTAACTCGAAATAGTTTAATTGGTACGTATACCCTTTGTATTCTAACTCCTTCATCATCATGCTCACACAGATGAAGTCACAAATAAAAGGAATATCTGGCAGAATCGACGGATTTCAGGTTTTTTCCATGGGTCAGCAAATTACGAAACAATGAATTAATTTCTTTCATTTGCACCACACTGTATAATTGATTGATTTTAGCAAAGCGAGGCACTTCATGATTTAGTAGAATCATCAAAATGTCATGAAGTTACAGTCCTACGAAAAGAAGGTCAAATCAACGAAAAGAAAATAATTGACCCTGTTGAACTTGTTCCTGGTGACCTCATTGTCCTTCCTGCATCAAATTATGTAATGCCCTGTGATGCAGTCCTTCTGACAGGACAGTCTATTGTCAATGAAAGTGTTCTAACAGGTAATTATTTTATAAATTTAGTTATTTTTATGATAAGACGATTATTTTTTTGCAAGAAAATCTGATTCTGATTTTTGGTTACTAATTTTTAGGTGAAAGTGTTCCCGTAACGAAAACTGCCTTACATTCAAGTTCAGAATCATATGACATAGAAGCACATAAAAGACACACACTATTCTCAGGTACCCACGTCATCCAAACTCGTTACTATGGCGACGAAGACGTTTTAGCAAGAGTTGTTCGGACTGGTTTTGACACAACGAAAGGTTCATTAGTCAAAAGCATTTTATTCCCAGTTCCTATCGGTTTAAAATTCTACAAAGACAGTTTCAAGTTCATTTTAGTTTTGTTTGCAGTTGCCGCGGCAGGAATGACATATTGTTTGTATCTCTATATTTCCAGAGGTGTAAGTATATTTAGGTATCATGTTAGAACTTGTTTGAGTAGTTCTGTTTTAGGCACCTCTCAAACATGTCATTATTAGGACATTAGATGTTATAACAATTGTTGTTCCTCCAGCTCTACCAGCTGCTATGGCTGTTGGTACAGTATACAGCCAAAATCGTTTGAAAAAAATTGGAATATTCTGTATAAGTCCTCCTAGGATAAATGTCTGTGGCAAAATCAAGATAGCGTGTTTTGACAAGGTAAAGATTCTTTGATAGCTGACAATTGTCATAAGTGACAAGTAACAGTTATATGTTAGGGATAGGTGACAGTTATACACATTGTCACATTTGATACATCCCATTTTTGGATTAAGTATATAGGGAAGTGCTCAGATTTACAGAATGTTCTAGTTTATTTATTTATTTATTTTTAACTTATTTAATTTATACTCTTTACAACACTAATATATTTCTCAAGAAAACTAATTTACTTTAACAATATGTATCTTAACACAACATTATCTCGACTTAAACTGACTATAACAGCAAACGTCCTTCCAGTAGAACCAGAACATACATCGGCAGATCCACTTTTTATTAAACTGGTGCCTCCGGTATTTTCTAGAAGTTTACTTAGTAGACGACGGTTTCTTTGACTAATATGCATGATCATAGGCGTATCTTTAGGGATTTCGGGGGTTATTTATTCGAAAGAATATTCTTGGCAACAGGATAGATGGAGGACATAAATAGACCAAATGGGGCAGAAAGGGACTTAAGAGAGCAGAGCATATCCGGACTGGTCTAAAATGGCTTGCATGATAACTTTTTAATATATAGAAAGATTTTTACTTAAAAAAATATATCTTTTTAATTGTTCAATTTTAGACTGGCACCTTAACTCACGATGGTCTAGAAATGAATGCTATCATCCCCAGCAAAAATTCTGAGTTTTGTCCAGTAGTAACTGAAATTTCCACGTTAGACAATGAAGATAAATTAGTTCAGGGAATGGCAACATGTCATTCTTTGACAAGAATTGATAATGAGATTAACGGTGATCCGTTGGACTTAAATATGTTTGAATTCACCAGATGGGTAAGCAAATACATGTTTTATATAAAACAGGTGGAATATTTAGATATTTTTTATTACAGGAATTACATGAACCCGGTGAAAATGAAAATGAACGTTATGATATGTTAGCGCCAACTTATGTCAAGCCTCATGGAACACATATAAAAGATACATCTAAAGTATGTGAACTTTGTGTGATAATTGTTAGATTTTAGTTAATTCATTTTATGCGTTTTAGCTGCCATATGAAATCGGTATAATTCGCCAATTTACCTTTTCCTCCACACTCCAATGCATGTCTGTGATATGTCGTGATTTGCGTGAAACAAACATGATTGCATTTACTAAAGGTGCTCCTGAAAAATTGTTTGGCATGTGTCTAAGAGAAACACTTCCTACAGATTTCACAATTAAACTATCTCAGTACACCGCACAAGGATTCAGAGTGATTGCCTTGGCTTATAAGCATTTACCCAATAAATTGAAGTGGGTTGAGGCTCAAAAAATCAAAAGAAATGTGGTAAGACAATGAACCCCTTAATTCTCTGTGTTCACATAATTTTTTAATAACAAATTAAGTGCAACTAATTGTATATTAAACATTGACAGTTGACATTGCCAGATGACATTGTAAGTGTCAGTTTGTCAGTAACAATGTCTTAGTTGTCACAAATTTATTATGAAGAAACATTTATTTTCTAGATAGAATGTGATTTAACTTTCCTTGGTTTCCTGATAATGCACAATCCTTTAAAAGAAGAAACTGCTCCTGTCATTAAAACATTGCACAATGCCAATATAAGAACTGTCATGATAACAGGTACAATATCCACTCAATTTTGGAGGAATATCTAAAAAAAAAATAACTTTTAGGTGACAATATTTTGACAGCTATATCAGTAGCGCACGATTGCGGCATGGTGAAAATATCTGATCAACTTTTCATTTTGACTTTGGAAAATAAAGAAGATCCCCATGGAATTCCTGATCTCAAATTTGAAAGAGCTAGTGGAAATTTACCTACTGACTCTGTAACAGTTGATTTCAGTTTAGACGTAAGAAAAACAACTTTTTTTATCGAAACAACTGTTAAGTTCTAATTTTTTAGCATCATCATTTTGCCATCGATGGAAGGACATGGTCAAAATTAAAATATTATTACCCAGATATGATACCGAGTCTGTTAGTGAAAGCGACCATTTTTGCTAGATTTCAACCAGATCAGAAGACGCAATTGATAATGTTTTTGCAAAATTTAGATTACATCGTTTCCATGGTCGGGGACGGTGCAAATGATTGTGGTGTAAGTAATATTTATCATTTTGGTTGTTCTACAGCTTGTAAAAGGTTTAATAAATCAAAAGAGAGGTTGAATAAAACTTCCTTTATTGAACATAAATAAATTAAATAGAGTGGAAAAATGATAATAAAAATGTAACTTAAACGACTATAAAAACAAAACAAATCCCGTGACATCCAAATAAATCAGTTCAAGACAATAAATCTTTGTTGTAACAACTACGATGGATCAGTTGTCTGCTGATACATCCATGCACAACCTTTTTCTATCGCCACACATTCTCGATTGATTCCCGCATACATGTAACTCTTTCCTTAATTTTTAAACAAATCCCCACAATAATTTAAGGAACTAGAGATGTACTCATAATATCTTATAATCTACTGAAGCCCTTTACCAATTCTCGTCTAAGAGAGACTTGTAACCTTTCTCTTAACTGCTCATTTGGTATGCATTTTGAGGAAATTGGTACTTAGAACGTTTGGAATTTCCACTCTTCAATTAATTTATTTATTCTAAAATACTTAGATCAGCACTATTTATATTTCACACTTATATTCTAATTTAGATAACAATTCAAATGTATCTTCGACTGTGTCTCGCCTTCAAGTTATTGACTTCTACTGCAACATAGCCGATTTATATAAATTGGTGTGGGCTCTAGATTATTCTCGCTGTAACAATTTATTAGACTGGTACCTCTGGCAAATTCTCGAATATGCATTTACCAAATTCGTATTCATTCTAGTTAGTGTATTCTTTGAATGATTCACTACGACTAGCCATAGTCCTAGCACTGGGGGTTGACTTATTTTTTTAAATATTTAAGCTTAAACAAGGCAGAGAGGACTTAAGGATTAAAGCATGACCATGATTGAAAATGATATGTATTACAAAGGTTAATACATAGTTTTATTACTAATATAGTCATTAATAATATATAGTTAATTTACTTAGAAGTAGTTAAACAATTTTAAAGAAAATCTTTAGGAAATCAGAGATGGAATAAGGTTTTAAATTACACAGTGTTGTTATTAATTTTTTTTATTTGTTTTAATACGCCAAATTTAATGTTACGGATGGTTTTGAGGATCGTTCACATAGTACTGCCTAATTTTATGATCTTACGAGAGCGTTCGATACGGTTCAACATGACATTTTATTATTAAAATTAGAGAGATATGGAGTTAGAGGGACACCATTACAGTTTATTACCTCTTATTTGCAAAAAAAGAACTCAATATGTTCAAATTGATGGGCATACTTCGGGCAAGAATTCAGTACTGTATGGAGTTCCACAGGGTTCTGTTCTCGGACCCTTGATTTGTCAATTAATCTAAGTAATATCATACAGGTGTATTATGCTGATGATTCAACATATATTGCTACAGATAAACATAAATCTGATACAATAGAAAGGCTAAATGAAGCAGAAGTTATGTCAAATAATTGGTTTGGTAGCAATGGTTTTACATTAAACGAAGCAAAAACTCAGCAAATGTCATTTTCTATCATTGCTAAAAGTGAGGAACAGGTTAAACTTTTAGGAATATATTTAGACCCGAATCTAGCTTTTAAATATCACATTCAAAGTTTACTAAGTCGTTTAGCAAAAACATTGTACATTTAAAAATGGTCTAATTTTCATTATTTCATAGCATTATGACGTATGGGGTTATACTTTGGGGAAATACAAGCAACCAACTTAAGGTATTTATTGCACAAAAAAAGTAGTACGTATCATGACATCGAGTAGCTACAATAGTCACTGCCAACCTATTTTTAAACAATTGGGTATTTTACCACTACCATGTTGTTTTATTTTAGAGTGTCTTTTATACATGAAAAAACAAATTGGTAATAATAATGTTGTAAGACAGAGCTCTAAACATTCTTATTGCACCAGAAGACATTATGATATATCTTTACCTAATTACAGATTAACCAAACTTTATGATTCTTATAGATATATCAGCATTAAACTGTAAAATTCCCTACCTCAAGTTTATGAAAACTCATCTTTTAATTTATTTAAAATAAGAATTCCCACATTTTTGTCGAGTCGTGAAAAGCACGATACAGTAGAAAAGAAACATAGACTTGTAAATAAGATAAATAGTGACTTTGAAGCCAAAATATACTGCTCAGCGGTATTCTTTGATATCTCTCAAGTCTTTGACAAGGTATGGCATAGAGGTTTTCACTATAAAATGAAACCTAATCCTCCATATCAATATTATCTCCTACTACAATCGTACCTCGATAACAGACATTTCATTATAAAACAAAACAATGAATATTCCAGTCTTCATCCTATCAAGGCAGGTGTCCCTCAAGGAAGCGTCATAGGTCCAGTATACTTGATTTACACTGCAGACCTCCCCTCTACCAAAGAAACTCTTCTGGCAACTTATGCAGATTACACAGCAATCCTGGCATCTCACATTAACCCCAAAACCTCGACAAAATCAAAACTGGCTTAAAAAATTGATGATTAAGGCAAATGAAACCAAATCTGCACACATAACCTTTTCTACTCGAAGAGAAATATGTCTTTCAGTCAAAAGATTTACCTGGAAAACACACATCTTCACAAAGCGAAAACAGTTGAGCATTAAATTTAGCAAAACTTACTGGATTATAGGGCGCAAATCCCAGTTATCATCTTGCTATACAAAGCAATTCTTAAACCCGTGTGGACTTATGGAATCCAACTTTGGGGCACTGCCAGCAACAGCAATATAAAAATACAAAGATTCCAGAATAAGCTTATCCGTTGCATCGTCAATGCACCCTATTATATTCCAAATAGGGTTCTCCAACAAGACATCCCTCTAGCATAAGTGAAAGAAGTGATTACTCAGGTCAATGACAGTTACTGTCAAAGAGTGTTAGTGCATCCCAATGTTCTAGCCAACAGAGTTTTTGAACAGACAGGCGAACCAAGGCGACTCAAGAGGTTTACACCATTCGAACTAACAGACAGATTTAAATATTGTTGTAGTGTTCTAGAAATTAATTAATTAGCTTAAAATTATTTTAGGTAGAATGTTTAATGGAGCCAATCTACACGAATCATTCACTGTTAAAACAGTAACTAAATGTCTTATGACAGATTTCTACAAAAGGGAAAAAATATTCTATTCCAATCGTGCAGAGTCGTGTCATTGTCATCAGAGCAACCTCCTTGATATAAATATCAAGGGGAGTGAGACCAAGAATGGCTTCCGTGGCTCTGGTTCGTGTGGTTTTCAAGGCTCCTGTTATGTTGAGACAGGCTGTTCTTTGAATTTGTTCTAGTTTGCGGATAGCTGTCGATTGTTGTTCTTAGTAATAACACCAAATGGAAATTTTGGTTAATAATTAAAGGGCTTATTGGATTATCATGATAAACCACAACAATAATATATTGTGAAAACACGTCTTCAAAGGATAAAATAAACTTTTAAAACTACTACAACTTTCATAAAATGCAATAACTTCTGCTAATTATGTTATTTGTTGTATTTGGTGTATGGCTTTTGTAACCTTATTTATTATTGTCGAAAGTAAAGATGCCTTTATTTTAAAAAGTGGCTTGTCACTTTTTTATAATAAGCCCTTGAATTGTAAATCACCTTGCCTTGTAAGTCACCAATGAATTTCAGCAGACTATTTATATACAGCACTTGCCAATAGGCTTGACAAAATAAGCGATACGCCACCTACAGTTTTAATTTGAAACCTTCCAGTGGGCCATTAATGTTTTGTTTACTCATGTGATTCAAGCATAATATAGGTTAATCTTACGGTTTCTGTTTGTATATGGTGTTTTAAAGACGTTTAATTGATAAAATTATTGTTTATTTTATCAAAATGAACCATCACTGTTGTGTTCCCATGTGTTCCTCTTGGGTAAAACTAAATAAAGAACTTAGTTTTCATACATTTCCCAAAAAAGGACAACCTGTTTTGGTAGAAACAAAATTAGGGAAACGAGAAGCTGTTGATCGGAGGGAGGAATGGATAAGAAAATTAAAAATTGGAAAGCCTGTGAGTCCGTACATGAGAGTATGTTCATTGCATTTCTCTGAAAACGATTATTTTTATAGAGGTTAGTATTTAGTCGTTTTTTGTGTTTCCGTATTAATAGTTTTTGTTTGAAGGGGACAGCTCTAAATTACATAGATTAAAATTTAATGCAGTACCGTCTAGGAAGTTACCTTTGGAAGATAAAATAGTATTATGTATTTAGGTTATGGGTTAATGTAATATAAGGTAAACATACTTTTGCTAAATAAATACACTGCCACTATCTATAAAAATGTTTAATTAATACATATATAACCAACACTAAAACTAACAAAATCCTTTACACACTTTAAAAACGAAAAATTCAACACCTAATCTTACGAAAAACCTATGGCATGTCATATGAAAACAAATGTAAACAAACTATAAATGGCCCAGCGGAGGACGAAAAAGTGACCGGTAGAGGCGCTGGAGTCTAAGCTTTTTTCGCCTATTACTTCTAGCCAAATCTTTTCTATAGTAAAATAACCTGTGTATAATTGTTTCACAACATATGTGTGCATAGCTGATTAGCTAGTAAATTATAAAAATTATTGTCAATATTTTCTTAAGTAAAAAAGAAGTGAAGAAATGTTATTTTTAGGCGTTAAAAGCAGCTCATGTAGGAGTCTCTTTGTCACAGGCCGAGGCTAGTGTGGCTGCTCCATTTACGTCTTCAATTCCAAACATTTCCTGCCTGGTACACCTGATTTTAGAAGGAAGGTGTGCCTTAGTAACTAGTTTTGCGATATTTAAGTATATGGCGCTTTATAGTTTAATACAATTCTGTACCGTCCTTATCTTGTACAAGGTTAGTAAATAAATCTCTTCGATGCTTTTGGTGGAAGTTTCCATTTTTGAAATAATATAAATTTGTTTTAGGAACATTCCATTATGGGAGATTATCAATTTTTATTTATTGATTTGATAATAACTACCAGTCTGGCTGTTACTATAGGGAGACAAGGTAATTTTGAACTAAATTTTGATTATTATATATAAATGACGAATGTGAATTGTTTGCATAAAAATTCTTATTTGTGGTACAAGTGAGTTATGACTATGAATACTAGAGAGACGAAGTTGAATCGACAATGGTCAAATTTCAAATTTCCGTCCTCGTTTCTGAGAGGTTCGCCAGATCGATGTAGGCGGCGGGTCGTTCGTAAGTAACTCTAATTTTCTTTGTTTACCAATGTAAGTAAAAGTGTTTTTCTACAAATATTGGTGAACAAATACAAAAAATTGTGAAAAAATGTTCTTAACATGAGTGGTAAAAAACAAAAGCAAGATTTGCTTCGTTCCAGGATATATAACTGAAGAACAATCTTGGCGAAATTTCAGTCTTTTTAAAGCTCCTATCGTAAGTAAAATAATGGCTTTGTTTACAATTATTGTAATATTTATCAAACCTTATCTTAGGTCCGTATTTATAAACAAAAATCAGCTGAGTCGAACTTGGGTAAGTCGTCCTTGAACGAAAATCGAAGATCGATTATATCGCATGAATTTAGAGATGGGTAGTAACAAATTCGTAAATGTACGTAACAGTTACAGATTTGCTAATATCCATCTCTAAATTCCAGTCTAACACCAGAACCACCTAGAACTATAGATACGTTGTAACCGAACTTCGATTTTAGTTCAAAGACGACTTACCCAAGTCCGACTCAGGTAAGTTCTGTTTATAAATACGGGCCTTAGACTTCGTTCAAACACAACGGAGACCTCGCGGTTGCAACCGCGCGATTTGAACTGCGGAACAAATGCAGTTGTTCGCACAGGCGTCCGCAGCGTGTAGATACATGTGAGAGACTGATCATCACCGTTCAAAAATGGAAGTCGAAGAAAATAAAAAGCAGAAGAGAAAAGAAGTATTGGGTGCATCCAATATTACGTGATCGTATGTCACATGATGTTTATATTCCAGCTTAAGAGAGTTTGTTTACAAATTCTTCATTAACTTTAGAATGTCGATAACTCCACTAACTTCTGCCAAGCGCGGATCTTCGCAATTTTATTGGAATAATGGGCACTCTGTTGGTCACATATTGCCGGTTTTTTCGACCTCATCTGTAAACAACTCAGTCCGCAAAACAACTGAACGCTCTCATTACATTGTACGGATTATGCAGGTTAGTAAGGTTTTGTTCAGACGTACCTAGCAAAATCCGCGCGGAACTTATCTACATGAAAGTAACTAGTTGTTCACACTGCTCTGAGCGGATCATCAAACAGCGCGGTTGCCACCGAACAGAGTTGGGTAGTATCCGGATACTGCTGTATCTGGATACTTTATGTGTATCCGAAAGCTGTATTCGGATACTTTTCAAATTTTGTATTCGGTATCCGTATCCGTGACCAAATTTGTAAGTATCCGGATACCGGATACTTTTTTCGGCATTCGAATACTTTTAAATTATTTACCACAATCGTAACTGATCCAATCCATATTATCTGTATTAAAATATATAATCGAAATACTTTGAGTTACCCTGTATAATTAGAAATAAAATACGTATTTTTCAATATTACAATATTTAAGACACAATTGCAATAGGTACCTACTTAAATAAAAAATAGTAAAATAAATACTTTATTATGATTTGTAGTTTTGTTTGGTGCACCCTGTAAAATTTAAGATAACGCAAAAAAAAATTCTCATCTCCAAGGATGAATTCGACGATTCACTCAGTATACAGACGGTCAGGATTCAGCATCTTGCGGTCCGTTTTTACAGGAAAAATCCTGCAAACTCTTGTCCGGTGTTAGCGTCACAAACTTGTGGAGGTACCATTAGCCCAGTTATTAGGGTTGCCAGACATCACGCTTTTGGCGTATTTGCTACGCTTTTTGACTTGCTTGTACGCGCAACGCCACAGTACGAAAAAGCCACGCTTTTGACAAAAATGTCACTCTTTTTATGCAAATACCACGCTTTTATACAAAAATAGACAAATCTGCGGGTAAATGACTCTCTTTTTTACGAAATACAAGGTGAGGACCTTTTTTTAGAAATTTCACAAAAAAGGACCTCATTATATAAAAATGCTTGATATTTAAACCTAATGCTCTGTCGTCACGGTTGTCACGCTTTTCACTTTCGGAAATCTGGTAACCCTTCATGTTTCAGTTGGCAAATACGAGAGACGGTTGTTCCTGTGTTTTTATATTGTGCAATATAACTAAACTTTCTGTATCAGTTTTAGGGCCTAACTATAATGGTTACATAATGTCATTATCTAGATTTATCGGAAGCCAGTTTTAAAAAAAGGGACAGAATAAAAAAATATATATTTTATCTTGCCAGATCAGCTTAAATTAAAAAAAAAAAATTAATATAGAATTTCGCATAAAATGTGTAAACAAAATACATTTATATCGCTTGATGAATAAAATCAAGTAAAAAAAAGGAGAATAGATTTCTCTTCATAGAAAAAGAGAAGAAATTTGGAATTTAAAGATAGTTAAGGTATTTGTATTCTGTAACGTGTGGAGAGTGGGTTACCCCCACGGCACTTAGGCATCCTCCTGAGATGTGACTGTGACTTAGCGCATATTCTATCTAGTCATGGTCGAATGCTTGTGATAAATAAAGGCTTAATTGTAAATGATTGGATTAGTCTAGTAGTTTTTCGTCGTTGGTATGAACAGTCCTAATCTAATCTAGCTCCCGAAGCTAGAATTAGAAGTTATACTTAAACAAAAAACAATAGATATATTAGATAACATTAACCACTTTTGAATTTTCAGGTCCGTCCAACGAATTAGGTTCCAAACGACCTATGAGTTCCCTGGTATCTGCCAAAAATTTGATACCTTTAATACTCCAAATCTTCACATGTGCCTTTATCCAAGTTGCTACAATATACTACCTCTTCCAACAACCTTGGTTCCGTCCAATACCGAGTAATACTATAGAACCAGTTGTCGTTTCATGGGAGAATACCTCCGTTTTTACCATATCTTGTTATCAGTACATTATTTTGGCCACCATGTATTCGAAAGGTAGACCTTACAGACAGATGTTGATAACGAATTTTTGGTTCTTGGTGACTGCCTTAAGTTTGACAATATTTACGACTTGGTTAATTGTATATCCTTGTAAGTACGTAGCAGATTTAATGAACTTGGTCTACATTCCTCACGGACGAAGGGTTGAAAATTATTTTAAGTACAGCCTGTTGGGTTTTCCAATCGTTCACTTTTTGGTGGCTCTACTTATCGAGGTAAGTACACAAATTCGATTTAATATTTTATATCCCATTGTCCTTATGCGTCTTAGTTTAAATTATGACTGTTTAAAACTTTTTTAAACTTTTCCAACCCATTTTGTTCGTAAAAGTTAGTTTTTTGCACGTTACTCGAAATTTAACAACTTTGAAGATAATCCCGAATGATGTGTATATTTTGTTTACAATTTCTCCCAATGTAGGTAATAATTATAAATTTGTGAAGGATTTTGTCCGAATATAACTAAGTCTACGATTTAAACATTCCATGATGTAGACCTCTATCGGTGACCAAATGTTTAGACTAGTCTAGAGCGCAAATTAGACATACTTTGTGTAAGTTTAAGAGCTATTGCACTTCTTCCAAATGCAATCGAAATGTGCGAATTTCAGAAAAAATATAAAAGTTAATTGAAATTGCCGAATACGATAATGACGCGAGTGTAAAAATTCACTTTTGCACAATTGATTAACAATATTTTTCCTAAGACCACAAAATATTTTCATTAGAAAACCAGGAAATGTGGCTATAGAGATTGAATCAAAATGTGGCTGGTTTTAGATTTGTTTTTTATGTAGCTTAGAATAGTTTTTAAAGTGTTTTACCTATTGTGTTTTGTCGAAATTAAAAACGTGATTTCATTTACAAACACTTTCATAGGATAATAACGGTAAAATAACATTAGGTATAAAAACTATTAGAATACAATATTGTTTTTCATTCGTCAATTTTTTAAAATACAACAAATAAGATAAACAACCTTAAAAAAGAACTTTTTTATTATTAAACATGATTACCTACTTAACTTCTTACAATTTTTTTCTGAAAATTAATCAAAATAGTATAAATTATATATTGAAAAGATTAACGGTAGATAATAAATAAAATGTACTGAGCTAACAAGCTTGTCACAGGAATTGACTAATTAAATATATTAACAAAAAAAAAACTAATAATATTGTAGTTACCTACTTTAAAATTATTTTGAAAAATGGTTAAAAATAAATATCTAGAATCTAGGTATAAAAATCGGTATTCACGATTTAATCATCAAATCTGTTTTACTATTAATATGGATTAATATAGATCAACATAGAAATTACACGACATATTTGACAGCTGATGTGGAAACTAGATATTTACACACGGGTGGAAAGTAGGTTCTTAACCACACGCGTGTGACATACGGCACTTCCCGTAAGACTAAATAGTGTGATATGTGTCACTTTCCTAAGTGGTCATAGGAAAAATTGTTTATGTTCACAAATATTAATTTATTAAAAATCTAACAGAGGCGTCACTTTCCAGACGAAAAATCTTGCAATGTAAGGGTATCGTAGTAAAGTCTCGGGAAGTCCATTCGCTTTCTTTATTGTTTAAATTTAAAATGGATGAAAGAAAAAGTTACTAGATTTTGACAAGTCGTAGATTAATTAAATCTTGTTACGTCAGGTGGCAGTTATCAAAATAATTTTGAATTTGTCAATTGGTTAAAAATTTGTATATTTTAATATTTCAAAAGTTTTTATAAGTATTCAACAAAATGGTGATCAATCAATACTAAACGCAGTTTCCTATTTTAAGAGACACAAATCTAAATGCGAGGCTCTTGAAAAGAGGTACAATCAAATGGCTGCAGAGCCATTAAATATTTCGCAGAAAACTATCTATAGACTTAGTAAACCAACAAATTCTGATAGAGTATGTGAAAAAAATGTCTAAAAAAAGTAAGCCAAAGTAAAACAAAAGTCAATTCTTTAATATTAAGTAAGTTGAGGCAAGTTATTTATAAGATGTACGAAGGTGCGCAACATGTAACAATGAAGTCGTTACATCAACGATTTTCGGAAGAAATCCGTGATGTGAAATGTTTTGCACGGTCAATTAATACACGGATTCGAAAAATTGGCTTTCGCTTTAAAAGAAGTAACAACAGACTGTTTTTATTGGAACGAATATCGATTCAGTTGAAAAAAAATGTCGTTTTTAAAAAATTTTAACAAGGAGATAGAGCTGGGTAACTTTAAGCCTGTATTTATGGATGAGAAAAAAAACAGGAGATGGAATTCGATACATAATTGTTCATGGTGGCAATGAAGAAGGGTTTATAAAAAATGCAGACCTCATATTCAAAAGTCAAACAAAAAGCGAGGATTACCATAATAATATGAACACAGAAAATTTTGAAAAATGGTTTAAGGCGAAATTTATACCTAGTCTGGATCATCTTTCTTTGATTATAATCGATAATGCCAGTTATCATTCGCGATACGTGGAACCAATTCCATGTTATAGTTGGACAAAAGATAAAATGGTAAAATGGTTACAGGAAATAGTTATTTTTTATACAAGGGAAAAAATATTAGATTTTAGCTCGAGAACTAAAATCTAATATTTTTTACTTGTATAATACACTATTTTTTCTGTCACGGGGAAAATGAGGATTTAATATTGAAAAAAATATTCTAAAATATCTGTATTTACTTATGTAAATATATCCGGGAAAAAAGTACTCACTTTTTTCCCGAGGAAACACTTTTCCCGGGAAACGGAGGAAAAATAATTTAATAAAAAGTGACATTTTGTTACCTTACAAGAGAGATAAAATGTCATACTTTTTTCCCGTCACAGAAAGAATATTAATGGTATGAAATATCAAATTTAGGAAGTTGTACGTCAAAATTTAGCTCGAAAAGAATTCCACCTAGATAGGGACCGTGCGTCTTGACTTTAACGCCAACTGGTGACAAAAATGTGAACTTTCTGGGGGGGGGGGATTTATTAATGTTTTATACGGCATTTATTGTTTAGTAATTATTAATTAAATAAAGTCGAATTATTTTCGTAATATCATTATCGAAAAAACTTGTTGCATCCGTGGATGTACAAACACATCAGTTTGGAAACGTGGATTTTTTTCGATAGTAAAGAAATTTTATAAATCTCCACAGAGCACAGTAGAAATGAGCCGGGGTTGCAAAATAAAAATTAGGGCTTCGTCAAATATTTCGCTTTTCAAATGGGTTCCGTCGCCAAAAAAGTTTGAGAAACACTGATCTAGCTTGTATCAATTTTGAGCACTTAGTTGTAAACAAATCATTTACAGAACCGACACGGAACCGATTCAGGGTCGGTTTTTCAAAGTCCCTGTTACCGATGGAATATGGATGGAACCGTTTATCATCACGAATTTAACTGCTAGCTACGTAGTCTAATAGTTTTTATTTATTCTTAGACAAGTTGGCATTTCTGCTAATTTATTAAATGGTTTTTATTGGATAATTTAAATTTTCCGCTTTACATATCGTGTCTTGTGTTGATCGTCACCGACCTTCTGAAATTTGCTTATCTTACAGAATGTAAAAAAATACGTTTGGCGCTCGGGGACTGCCGCGGTAAAGCTATTGCATAGCATTTTGTATCAACTTATGCAATTATAATTATTTATTTATTTTATTTATGCAGTTTTTTCTTTGATATTAATTCCAGTTACACTTTTTGAGCGTGGTGAGCGATAAGAAAACAATTTTTTTTCTTTTATTGAATAAATCACTGATCTGTATTATTTTACTGGATAGGATATAGCCCCCTAAAAAAACGTTCCGAAAAATTGGCCGATTTGGGCAAATAATATGGCGGACCGGATGTTATTTAACGTAAACTCTATTTCCATTTGTCATCACATTTGTCATTTAATTGTGTCAACAAGCTACGATGAGATGTTTTTATTGTGGAAAACAAAGTAAAAAGAGTATGAAATAAATAATAAACGTTCATTCCTGAAGACACAGTATGCTTCACGTTTCCATTTTTATATTTTCTTTCATAAAAAATTATTAATTAACTTAATTATTACAAATCAAGTTTAACCAGCTATCATTCAAATAAATTGAAACCTTTCCCGAAGGACATCGCCCGCAAAAGGAATAGAAGAAGAATAAGAAGAAAAACTATTCAAATTATAGGTTAGGTATGTCAAATTATCCCAAATTTCAGTTGTGTGAACCCACCATAATTTGCCCAAATCGGCCAGCATTGTTGCACTTCCGGTCTCCTTGGTGGAACGGTTAATTAGTATGTTAAATATAGCCTATATCCTATCCAGTAAAATAATACAGATCAGTGGAATAAATGAGAAGTTAATATTGTTTAAAATATTTTTATTATCTTACAATACATGTAGGTTATTCAGGAATTTTTATCATTGAAACTATAGGTTTATGGTAACTGAAATAAGAAACATAAGTTTGAGACTTGATATCCTCTAAATATCTGGAAAATACCATGTCAATAGTGGTCCCATATTTTGTTGTTGGTTCTTGTGGATCATTATTCAATTTCAAATTCAATTTTTCCGTGTCTAAAAGAGATAGAATCAGTTATGAGCAGTTAGCAGCTAGTCTACATGCATACGTCTAGTCGCACGCACACAAACACCGTGCCGAAGTCTACCGAACTGAAACGACGTTAGACGATACACGGCTTTCAACGCCGCACCGCTGTGCCAGTCGGAGTGGGGGTATTAGGTTTATTTTTGTTAGGGAATTTCTTTTTCGATTGTTCGATTTTACGATTTTTCGATTATTCGGTTGTCCGATTTTTCGGTTTTTAGATTTTTCGATTTTTTGATTTTTCGGTTTTTCGATTTTTCGGTTTTTCGATTTTTCGATTTCTCGATTTTTCGATTTTTCGATTTTTCGGTTTTTCGATTTTTCGATTTTTCGGTTTTTAGATTTTTCGAATTTTTGGTTTTTCGATTTTTCGCTTTTTCGATTTTCTTTTATTGAATAAATGAGAAGTTAATATTGTTAAACGCCGCACCGCTGTGCCGGTCGGAGTGGGGGGTGTTAGGTTTTTTCGTTACGAAATTTCTTGATTCGATCGCCGCGCTCAAAGCCCGCGATAAAAGCTATGCAATAGCTTAAAAAAACAGAAATTGCAATATCATGGAAACGAAATGAGAAGGTTGCAGAAAAATCTAAAATTTAATAATAAAATTCAGTTCATCGATATCGAAATAATTGGGCCGTTCCCTTACAATACACGTATTACACGGTCATCATTGATTTATATTCAATAATTTATTCTTTGACATCGTCGCTGTGAATGTATTCAAAGAAATCCAATTTTGAGAAATAATAAAATTAATAAAAATATTAACCTCTAAATTTGACAAACATCATCCTACGCATGTACAATAAATAGCTGGCGGCTATCTGTACGAAATTGCCACTTGCAAGTGTCGGTTATGGTTACAGTCAGAATAGCTGACGGCTATCATATAACTGGAGGTCGATAAACGTTTTGACAGGCAGTGTCTGACGGCTATCTCCGTAGCTGCCAGCTATCCTAAATAGCGGGAGATTGAAAAACCGGCCCTTAGAAATTAGAATCTTCAGTGTTTTACTTGTCATTAACATTTTTACATATTTAAATGAACATTTTATATAAATATAATTTTACAGATAATTAATGGTTTATTAGGTTAATTTAAACTAATGTAGAATGTTACTGTGAAATTAGAATGTCCAATTTGACAAAAATATCATGGCCCTCTTTACAATGTATTAACTATTTCTCATTTATCACTAAAATAAACAAATCATAATTAATACATTAAAATTACTGTCAAAAGAGATTGCAACAAACTTTAAAATTTTAAAAATCCAGTGATTTTTGTAAATTTTTTTACTAAAATTACCATTAAACGTGACTCAAAATAATAGATAAGTGTCCAATTACAACTCTTACCAAAGTTGTTGATGTCTCATATCAAAGTTGTTTACATTACCTTTTCAAAGTTGTATTAAATATTGCAATTATGTGTTTTATATAGTGTTATTTCTGAAATGAGAGTGGTCTAAAATAATTTACATCCATCTGTTATAAAAATTGTTTAGATCTCTTAATATTATTTTTCTACGTTTATGCAAAAAACAAAACTATATTGAACTATATTTAGTGAAAAAAACTGGTTCTTTATTGCACTCATCTGTCATTTTACTACAGCGTTTTATGATCATAAACATAAATATTCAAATCGACGCCAAATATTTAGTCCATTTTCATTTTCTGTGAAATTGTATTACGTTTTAAAAACAATTGCATACTTTATATTATTTTCAATCATTTAATAAATAAATATATTTTTCTTAACATAGTTATAGTACTTTTTCAATGGTAATCGATGCTAATTATTATTAAATATTTTGCTATTAAATTACGCTTTTTATTCTTATGCACTTAGTGTCGCCTAAATAAAACATTTTTTGGTTTTTGCATGAACGTAGAAAAAATATTGTATGCAACTCGTGCAAAAAGTGTTTATTGCACTCGACGTGTTGTCCGACTCGGCCTGACGGCCTCGTTATAAACACTTACTTTTTGCACTTGTTGCATAAATAACTATTAACTATATGAAAACTTAACTTTTAAAATACATAATAACGTGTCATGAATTAAAACTTTAATTATTATTTTTTTTTCTAAAGAAAAATGCTGAAATTTTATTTTAAAACATATTTGGGGTAGAACGGCTGCATTTAGTGGGCACTAGGAAAGGCAATATAGCAGTGCACATTGCAACCCGCTTTTCGTAATCTTTTTTATAGATGGGTGAACAATCTATATAATTATGTATATCATTGGGTGTCTCATAAACATCTCAGAGTAAAGATAAACATCTAAGGTGGATGAATGACATTTCGACATAAAGCTAAAAATAATAATTATTATTATTCTCAATCTTTTTTATTAATTTACATTTTTTAAATGTTATTCTAATACTTTTAAATACCGATATTTTGACATTGGATACACTTTTTTGAGATACAACTTTACAATTTATTGTTACTTAGCCATTTAAATCTTTTTGTTCAAAATGTATATACATACACGTCCAGATTTTAATAATTTTTCGCATTTTATATAATTTTGACCATGTACACGATATCTGGTATCTGTATTTAACTATTTATTGTATTATTATTTACTTGCAATGTTTACCCTATTTAATTCTAAAATTAAACACTAGAGTGGGCTAACTTCGGCAGTAGTGCTGCCTTTATATTTCGCGCACGCTCCCTATAGATATGTTGAGTGCATAACATATTAAAAACCCCTCCATATCACTACCAGTTCAATGCGATAAAGATGGTGTAGTCCGTGTAGTCACAGTGCAAACGGTTTTATGACGAAAATGTAACAACATAATTGTTTTCGATTGGGAAAAATACAAGCTAAAAAATTGTCTGTTTTATTATTAATTTAGGTACAACGGCAAGTAGTGATGAGTCTGAATCAGAGTCCAGTTGTGAAGAAAATTATATTGATTAAAAAAATTTATATGAGTTATCCAATAAATATTTTCTGTGCGTCTTGTTATAATATATTTTTTTAACAAAAAATCTGGTTTCACGAATTTGCACCTGTTTTGGATTATCTTTAAAAACTCTAAAAACGCTAAAAACCAATGTTCAGCTGGGAAATTTATTTATAAAATACGAAAGTAAAGTGTTCTAGTATTTGTAGACAAAATGTTAAACGTTATCTTAATTTTTTCAAAGTGACTTCTTGTATTCGTGTAAACGCACCTTAATAAAGTTTACGCTGCTAAGCAACAACAAAGCGCAACTGAAATAAGAATACACGTGCAAACTGTAACTAAAAGTGCGATACTCTTTTGTCAGAGACGTGGGGCATTTCTATCACTTTACCCCACTTTTAAACTTTATTTTTGACTATTTCTAAAAGAAAAAAGAAATTTCAAAAATGGGGCACTACGAAACTCTTGCATGCTCTGCTGTAAAGTCAAGTAAATACTCGTCTTAATTTGGTTTTTTATCTAAAATACGCCGTTTTAATGAATGCAATGATTTCCGTATTTTGAGCTGGGACTATTAGAGGATAAGAGGCCGCTGTGAATTTCCCTGATACTAAATTCTAGCGTCCAAAGAAATAACCATGAAATAATTCTTAAAAAGATTTAAAATGGTCTGAAAATACCGAAAATCATTTATAGTAGGCGGTTCAAAATATTTTTTTTTTTCAAAATTGTACCATAAAAGTTTGAAATCTGTAACCCCCTAACCATTGTACTAAGTAATTAAATTCCTTCGTGCTATTTTTCACTTCTAATTATCTTGTATATTATGCGTTTGTTTTAGGTGGGAATTAGCGATAGGGAATGGTTGAAAAAATTCATACAATTTGTATCGTGTAAATCAATGCCGAAAAATAGATACAAGCTGCTATTACAACAAAATGGATACCAGTCTTTGATAAACGTTGATGGTTAAGTAGATAACGACATATCTATGACGTAAATATTTTTCTATGGAATGTTTTGTATGTATTTTAAGTCTGAAGAATAATAGTGTTAAGATTTAATGAATATTAATATATTTTATATAGTCCGTCTTTAAGAAGGGTCTCTCGTATTATTGTTGAGAATATTTATGGAATTTTGAATTTTTTGAACTTTTTATTTTTATAACCACTATGCAATTTTACAAGTATTGTGATATTTAATGTAATAATTGAAGAAATATATATTTATTTTAAATTAAGCCTATGATGTTTTATTTTTAACAATTTGTATTGCCTTGCACGCAGTACGTAGTATCTATTCTCACCTCGTCATATATGTCAAATAATTATCACCGCTTCAGTAAAATTGATATCGTTCATTTTTGTGATAGTCTAGTGAAAGGTAAAGATAAGCTCACCTCACCTTACGACTACTCGGCAACAAGAACGGAGAATACATGGGTGCAGGGGTTACTTGCACACAATGGTATAACGGTATTTTAAACCCTTCGACCAGAAGTAGACGCGTATTATAAAATTAAAAATATACACTACCTTCTAGCGTCTAGAGAAAATCATCTATCAACTTGAGATTTACCTCTAATGCATTGATACAGTTCCATTAAAATTTCAAAATACATCTCTTAACAAGCGCAGTAGGTACTATAAAATTTCAAACAGCCTCAGTTTCCCTCCTGAAAACAACTACTCCTTTATCTAATACCACAACAAGCATTGAATTATATCAAAAGGAGAACAGATAGAAAATTGCTTTTAACAATTAACTTTGAGTTTGCTTACTAAGGATAACGTCATTCTTGGACTGGTTTCGTCCTTGTTAATACTCATCGATAAGAAATAGACATTCTCGGTTCCAATCTCCATTGGAACCTGTAAATGCGTTAAACTTCCTCATTACTCATGCCGGTGATTGAATGAGGATCTGAAGTCACAAAGTAAAAGTACGCAGTGGCTCTATGACTTCTAGTCTTGCACAGTAGATATTATATAATAATAATAATAATAATACTCTTCCTATTTATAGACATGCGTAGTCTGGTCTATACCCTATCAAAAATATTTGGGTACAAAACCTTGTAAGCGAGTTATTCAGTGAGGACGTATAGGTCGGAATAGAATCAATATTTTTTTGTCTAACAGTATTTTAACAAAATGCTTTCTCATGTTAAGTTGTATTTTCAACTGCGCGTCCTACGCTACAATGGAATATACTAATAACGTCACCACTTTCGTGTATATGACATAATTCCCCAATAATAGACAATTACCAAAATGAATGCAATACTTATAATCCAAAGTCACTGGTTTCTGAATTAGAGACAAACGTTATATCAGTAATTTTGAATCTAAAATTTTATTAATAGGACTGGACTAATAGACATGGTAAGTTTTTATTAATATCGTTTTCCTTTTTTTTATATCTAAGGTAGTTGGAGTAAAATCATTTTCAGAGTAAGAGCATCACCACGTTAAATATTTATTCTAATGATAGATCATTAGCTTCAGATGAATGTAAAATGTAAGCTTCTTACTAAATCTTAAGAGGAAAACCATCATTCTTTTCACCAGGAAAAAACTCGTGTAAAATTTAAGAATCTGAGTTTATTTCAACATCTCTCTTTGTAAAGGATAATATTAGTTCAAAGACATCTAATGCTAATGAATTGCCTATTGTTAGTAATAAAGCAACTGATCATTATAATTTTTTTTAGAGGAAACCAAATATGGGCTATTCGTAATAAAATTGCGGACAAGGCACTATGTAATCCTATTTTTGTTTTTCTAGGGCTGTGTATTAAAATCCACAGTACACAAATGTAGAGGAAGCCATTACTATAAATAAAGTGACCCAAAGATGCTATAGAAGTAAGTATTACTGTAATGTTTGTTTCAAGATTTTGAAATATTTCTATTTTACTGAAACGTTCATCTCAATTATAACACTTATTATTAAAAGCATCAAAATGTAAATAATTTATAAATATCTCATAATACATATCTGATATATCATTTTTTTAGGAGAAAACTACATGAAGAACCTCAGATTTTTTTGTATGTATGTATGTATGTATGTATGTATGTATGTATGTATTGGTTTTGAAAATTTGCTTTATTTTTCAAATAATATTTATTTTGTAATTAAGTATGGGTTTTATTTTCTAAACTATAGTACCTACTGCATTACAACAAAAAAATTGAATATGCCATGAATATTCAAAATACCATGAATATAGGCATACATAGACATCCTCAGTAAATCCAGAGAATATGCCATACATATATTTTGATAAAACTATATCGTGGGCATATGTTTCATGGTGACCTTGAATTTTCCTGAAATCTTCCTGTCATATGCCATGGCGGATATGGCATATCCATAAAATATAGGAGTATGCAGTTGAGATATGCATTAAATATTCATGCAATATTTTTGTGCTGTCTGGGATGGGATAGATCTATTTAATTTATATTTTGTTTAAAGGTTATTATTTATAAGTTAATTTTCTTTAATATAAATACTCTCTTTATACAAGGTGACCCAATGAAAACTTGACAGGGGTTTTTGGGTATTAATATAGAGGATGTTTAAAAACGCTCGGACAGATCGATTTTTGTTTGTAGGACATATTTATCATATTAACTGTCATACGTCATTCCCCTCCACTCCGTTACTCTAACCAATGCAATTTAAATAGGGAAATTGTCAAGCATGACACATCATTGAAGAGATAATTTTAAGGAGAATTCGGCAATATAATTATTTATTGCATTACTTTTGATTTTAACGCCCGCTAGCGGGTTACAAAACGTATGGCATTTCATTTGAAAGCTTATTTTATTCGAAATTTAACGCCTTGCATGCATTTTTTATTATGGTTGATTACGATGAAGTTTGTATTTCTTAACGTTTGAACTTTGCATGTTGTTTATACGGCCACATCGCGTTGTAACGTTGGCCGGGCCATGTAAACAGGCAGCGCTGATATTATTCGTTTCCTGCTCGAAATAATGCCAGCTCTATGTACTTTTCACATTGACTTGTGCAAAGCGCATTGGAAAACGTTCGATAGTCGATACTGTGTATGTTATAGTGAATAGAAATCTATTCTGTAAACTGGATAATCACGTTAAAGACCATTACGCCTAAAGCTGCCAGTATGGTATTTTAATAAAGTTAGTAGCATCCATCTACATCACAGTTCTTGATTCATGATTCATTACACAAATAAAAAATATTTGAAAAAGCAAGCGCATGAGATCGATGTATAGTAAATAAATATTATTTAAATGACAATAAAGTAAATTCTCTTTTTATTAGAGAGATATTGCAATTTTTCTATGTCAGCCACTATAATAGTGACAACGTAATTAGAGGCAAATAAATTCCATGTGCCCCTAAAATTTGAACAAAACGATACGGGACACCTTGTGTCCAGAGCGGACTGAAATGGACATACATGGACTAAAAAAAGCAAGATTTTTTATTTTCAACTTTTCGAAAAAAAAAAAAAAAAGATAATTCTTCATAAAAGTTATTGCTTGTTTCAAAACTCATAAATAATCCAAACAGAAGTTGGATATTACTTTGTTTTAGTGAAATAATGTAAAAAAAATTGTATTTTGAACACAATGAATTTTAAAGTACTTATGTTGAACCGAAAATTCTGATAATCAACTGGGTTCTAAATAGAGACATTAATTTCACTAAAGCAACATTCAACTTCTATTAGAATTATTATTATTTTTGAAATAAAAACTTCTGAAAATAAAAGGTGGGAATAAAAAGTGTTTCCTCATCTTTTTAAGTTCATTCGGGGACACCCTGTATATGCCTAGGCATTAAAAATTTACTTACTTATCCTTTTTTTGAACTATTGCTCTGCATGACCATCCGGACTGTAATAAATTAACTACAAAGTCACTATAATCATACTTGTATAATAATTGAAGGTACATAATAATTATAAAAACAACATTTAGAATAAATAATAAAAATGCGTAAATTGTATCTGTTATACTTAAAAGAAGTTTTCAATTTAATTCCATTTTTTAAACACACTGTATATACAATCGGAGAAAAAATTTGTTTCAAATGGCAGAAAAACAGATTTACTGCCTTGGCTAACGGGTCGCGCGGCAACTTTATGTCTCAACTGCCAAAGTTCTACTGTCTGCTCTTAATCCACAAATAGCTATTTTGTTACAATAACAGCTATATACTGATAGTGTTATTGCCCTCATCAAAAATCGTGTTAACAAATGAAGTCAAAAAATTTCTCATAATTTTTCATCTTTTAACAATTACCAAAATTATGTACTATAATACAAATATGTAAGTCCGGCTCAGAACGTTTCCCTACTCCTTCCACCCAGTTTTTCAGTTTTGGCAAAATTCGCGCAGTGGCAATAGACCTTTTCATCATAATTTTTTTTTGTGCGCATGCGACAGTATCAGCCATCTTTTTCGTACTGTTTTTGTAAAATAAGCATGTTAAAATGCCCACGTGAAAAAAATTATAATCGATAAATATTAATGTAAGTATATTCATTTAGAAAAAAGGAAGAAAAAGCAAAGTAATAATAATTTTAGTGTCTTAATTGAAAAATATATTTTTGCAATCAATTATAATTATGTTATCTGTACGGAAAGGAATAACGAAACGGTGTTGTTATGGAGTATGTAAAATTGACACACGGTATAAATCATTCAAAGGCAATACATACAATACATATTATTTTATAAATATTCCAAAGCCTTGGCTGCAATATCGTAAAAAATTATCAATTTATCAAGCAAATGTGCATTAGGTGCGAAACAATGTGGTCGAAGACCGAAGTGACAACGGTTTTCGATGGATTGATGATATTACTGAATATACTTATATTTGTTAATTACATTTTCATGGAGAAAGTGGTCCAACAGAAGAAAATTATTATCTGGTATTAAACAATATTTTTTTTAATATTAAATTCTACTTCGGTATACACAGTAATATGATTAAAAATGTCATGTTGATCCTCAAAATATTAAATAATATATTTTATTAATTATACTCATGATTAACTTTCATGTTAATTAAAGTGTTTTTGCATGTACTAATAGTTGGTTGGCATAATTAATTAGAGTAGTTATAATTATTATTTGTTTTCATTAATTTTGTACACAGTTAAGAAGTATTGATACATCTAACCTCTCAATCAGTCCACTTTTTTCGTTTGTATCAAACGTCTAAGACACTTCAACCACCTTTTCAACTTCTCACAACTATGCGCTTCTACAGAGTAATGAAAAAGTTTAATCACTATCAACGATTTTTTCTAATGATTATTTTTTCTGTAGAGATAATATTGGTTTCCCAGCCGTTGTCGATCAAAACAGTATGACTTTTGAATTACCGCTATTTCAACATGGTGGTTGCGCTTGCGCTCATCACATGATGAAAAGGTCTATTGCTACTAGCGTCTACGTCCCACTAGTCAACTCGGGCACCCGACAATGTTGCCAAGTTGAATGATACTAGATGTTTGGATTCGTTTACCTAATTGTTTAAATTTAAATACAAAAAACGAAAATTGCCAAGTATCCACGGCAAAAAAAAAACGAAAAGCCTTAGTTTGCTCTGAGATATGTCAAAGTATTGTTATTTATAAATTTCATATTTTTGCACCAGCTGTGTTCTTTATTTTTTAAATCATTTTTATAATAACAAGTTAAAAGCTATTTCATTTTTTTCGGATTCTGATGGTTTTAAAAGCTTTTTGGAGGCTCGACTTTTTTTACTATTAAGTAAATAAACTTAATAATCAAAGTTGGTTGACAACTGACAAGACAACCGATGAACCGATAAGCGGCAACATTGTCGGGTGCCCGAGTTGACTAGTGGGACGTAGACGCTAGTGCAATTGCTTCCTATATTACCCAGAGATAACGAGGAGATGTAACTACTAACAAATATCGTGCGGTCCTGAATAAGACATATTCTAAGGGACACAGGCGGGTTTAATATCCGCTGTTGTCATATGCCTATTTCATCATTCTCATTTTGTTTACATATATTAAAAAAGCCAAAATAATTCAACCTATTTTATTGCAACTGAACCCAAAAAATTTTGAATCATTAGTTATATTAAATTTAACTAAATTAGATGTAATTTCACTAAATTAGATGTAATAATTTTCAATAAATTCCAAAATCTAGTGATGTTAGGTTGGAAGTGGCAACAGGGCTTACACCGGCATAGATATTTACGTTGTTTATTATAAACGCACAGCTTCTTACACATTTATTCATTGATAAAAATAAGTTGCATCTGCGTAAAATTTCTTCTCTTTATCCCTTCTCTTACTTCTCACCTTTCGTCGCTTCGCCCCGTCCCTACAAATAGAGTGTATCGATTGTCGAATTAATCTTGGCATCGTGAATATTATATTTTATCAATGAATGATTATATCTCTGTTATCTCTGATATTACCACTACCCTTTCTAACCTCTTTACTTCGCACTGAACGAGTAGCCTTCGACTTTGGAGTTTCAATTTTTTTAAATTTATTTGACAAATTTGAATGCGAAGAAAGACTATGTTGTAAAGTCTAAAACACACCATTTCATTTTAGCGTTCACATTTCGGTTTCGTCAACTGTACATTGAATAATATCGATTATAGTTTCTAATCAGAACAGAATATCTTATTTTTGTAACTAATTAAAATGTAATTATTTAAGTGCTTTAAAGACGGATAAAAATAGCTTGATATTTAAACATTTCCTGCGATAAAATACGCTATTTTATTACATTGCACAAATAGGTACTTCAAAAATAAATTTCTTTGTATTTTGACTACTGATTTATACACTGTGTCCCAGATTATACGCGCCTGTTGGTGTACATTTATTGAGATACAAAAAACATCATTTTGGAAACATGAAAATAAATAATACCCAAATCCTCTTACGAAACTATGGAAAATACACCCCCATATCACCAAAGTGAAAACAAATCAAAGAAAAATTAAAAAAGTTGAAAGGAAAAATGAATGAATCGCACCTTTTTTTTATGAAGTGTAAATCCTTGTGGACCCAGATGCTTGGTTTAATCGCTTTTGGGTGCAGTGCCGGCCTACCCACTAAAATCCCTCGTCTTTAACCTCAGCATCCCGGCCTCGTCTTTCTGGGACATTCTTCGGAATACTAAGTGATTTTCAAAATTTTCTCAGCCGTTTATGTCCTTTATTATTTTGCTTGTCTTATTATTTCCTCTTCCTCCTTCTTGTGTAGAATTTTCTTTGCAATCTTTCCGAAAGCCTCCCGTGTACCCTTCTCCAAAATCATGGTCTCTCCCAGAGGCTGTTCTCATTTAAGATCGCTCCTATAGTACACCACATTCTTTGCCTATCTATCACCCAGCGGTTGCAGTGGAAGATCGTGTGTGCATGGGCACATACATTAGGCTCTTGTAATTTTTTTTCGTATTCGTCATGTTAAAATTTGTATAATATGATAGTCCAGAAGTCTATGCTGCCATTTATACAAACTTACCACATCTCTAAATATGGCCTTTGTCTACTGAGTTTTATCTGTGGTATCGCGTCATTCGTTCTGCCTCCTAGTTAGGGTAACCTCTCGCTCCATGTCCTTTACCTCTCTACCGTTGACCATTCTGTAGACTCTTTGTCTTTCGGATAACTGCAGGTGGATTGGTATCGTACCTGTGATGACCTGAATTGCATTTAATGAAGTAGTTCGATAGGTGCTGACCTTCTCCATCCTTTTCCGGTATGTTACTACATTTATTCCTTGTCTCCATACGGGTGATCCATACCGTAATAGGGAGTGTACCACTCCGCTCAGCAGCTCTCGTTTCCTACTTTGAGGGCCTCTGAAATTTCTCATCCTAAAGAGAGATACCGCTCTTGCCTCTGCTTTGTTTGCGGTCATTTCGATGTGTTTACCGAAGCTGCCTATATCGTCTAGGACCAACCCTAGATACTTTAGCTCTCTTGGGGATGGAAACTGGAAGCTTCAGACTGTAGCCGTCCTCGCTCTTACCAGTTGAGCTACCTAAACACATGTTTTCGACATCTGAACTCGTAGATTTCATGTTAATTAGATTCCAACTCTCGTCGGCACACACAAATTCTAATTCCATCTAAGCTCTCTCAATTATTTTTAAAGTCTTCCTTGTGATATCGTGTAGAAGAACGACAATCTAAGATATTACTAGAATACATTTCTAAGATCCTTCATTTGTGCACTAGTGTTAAGTTTTCGAGTACGGTTCGTCGTAAACGTGAAATGAAATGAAAGAAACTGAAGGTGAGAAAAATCGGTTGAGATCCTAAAAACTGAATTGTACTTTTTGGAAGTGCGAAAATACACCCCACATATCCTCAAAGTGAAAAATTGAAAAGCTCAGAATTAAAAAAAAACAGAATATCGTCCAGGGCACGAACCTGGAACCTTCAGACTGTAGCCATTAATGCTCTTACCAGTTGAGCTTTCCAAACACTTGACTTCGACATTTGAACTCATAGATTTGATGTCAGATTCCAACTCTCGTCGGGACACACAAATTCTAAACCCATCCCAGCTGGCTCAATTCTTTACACGATGTCACAAGGGTGGCTTTAAGAATAATTGAGAGAGCTGGGATGGGGTTAGAATTTGTGTGTGCCGACGAGAATCAAAATATTTTTGAATACAAATATACGAATTTGGATGTCGAAGTCATGTGTTTCGATACCTCAACTGGTAAGAGCATGGAAGAATACAGTCCTAAGGTTTAAGGCAGTGGCGGCTGTCACCAAAAAATTGGGGGTTCATAATGACATAATATAGATCTCAGTACAGATTTATATAAAAAAACTTTCAGTGTTTATAATATACCTTTCCAAAATACTGAAATTGTTTTACCTAAATCTGTACTAAAACCTATCTCATTCTCAATCTCATTGTAAACCCCAAATTTTTTGGTCAAGAGCCGCCACTTGTTCCAGGTTCGACCCCTGATAGATGTACTCATTTTTTCACTCTTTAATTCTTAGTTTTTTTCAATTTATCTTTGAGGATATGGGAGTGTATTTTTCATAATTGCGTAAGAGGAATTGGAGATTATACATTTTCAAGTTTCCAAAAATTTTATTTCAATTTTTCGAATCTCTATCGATTTTTCTTATTTCACTTTCACTTAATTTCATTTGGGTGTATAAGTTTTACATTAAGTTAGGCTGAACCCACAAAATGATCGTCCAACTCAAAAAATTGGGTCGTCCATTCTGGGACATAGTGTATGTATACCGAAAACATTTATTACACATTTTACATTGTTATACAAAAAAAAATCGGCTATCAGTTTTTTTTATGAAATTAATTTTGTTTTTAATGATTACTGATTAGGTGATTAGACACAGGCATCATGTTGGATGTGCTGGGTGAACCAATATTGCGAAACGAAAAAATAGCTAGGTATTTGAGTGTCATACATTTTTCAGTTCATGGTCATTTTGACTTCAGGGAAGAGGCAAAAGTAACAAGGCGGGAAATCAAGCGAATATGCAGTAGGGGTATGAGTAAATTCTTGGTTTATTTAACTTTATGTGTGAAACTTTATGGATCTATGGCGGCCTGGAGCAACTTACAGATGATTGGTGCTGTTTAGCTGAAGGAAACTCGGGAAAACCCCATCTACCATAATCGACGCGACAGCCCACTAACATTAAAATCTGGATATAATATAAAAAAAATTAAATTACTTTTATTACGCCGACCATTAAATTAAAGAAAAATTCAAATGGTCTGTTGTGGGTTGTGGGATTGGAACCACCTCTCGACTAAATGCCGGTATCTAAATACCTACTTATCATTAACGCATTGGTCTATCCAGCCGATGTGCTTATTTTAAGTTTTTATTTAATGTTACAGACTAAAAAGAGGAAATGTCAAAATAAGTAAATTTTCAGTAAAGCTATTTTAAAGTTATTAGTTATTAGCATGTACAGCAAAACTTTAACCTACAATATCTCACGTCTATTCACATTTTTGGCCTCGTTTATGTTACTAGGCCAGAGATTTTTATACGCTACCGACTGGCATTAAAATCAAAAATATTTAAAAAAAAATTACTTTACCCCTTCTTAGCCTGTACCCTTCATTTTAAAAATAATATCGAAAAATAAAAGTTTTTTCCGAAATTTCTTAAATTCTAACGATTTATTTTTATTACAACGCTCTACAAGTCTCCTTATTAATGCATTGTTAAAAGTTCCTTCTTTCATTAAATCAAAAGAGTAAATATTTTTATTTTTCATTTTTTTGTATTGACCTATTTAATTATCACTGACTTTGGACGTCTGTTCTACAAATTGTGCTTATTAGAACGACAAACTATATCGAAAGACAAAACCAAATGTACATAATCACAATCAAAATTAATATGTTTCTGATCGGTACACATGGATTATTAATTCGATAGATAAAGATTATTTGTTCGCCTATATTTTTGTTACGATTGTTGAAAATCATTGGTAATATTATCATTTTTATCTTATCAAAGTTAGTAATTTAGTATTACTGTGATCACATTTTGCAATTTTTTATTATTGTCAATCGTGTCAAATCAAAATGGCCTCAAATCTGAATGTGGATAAAATTATTATAAAGCTGACCTCAAAAGAGGGTAAGTAAATTGATTGTAGTTTAACATTTTAATGAAATTCATACATATTTCTTTTATTATTTTATTTACAAATATGTTGTTTATTATCATATCTTTAACCTTACATGAAGTGGAAGTACCTATATAAAATGTAGTATACCTATAAATGAACACACCTAGCCTTTAAAATTTCTTTGCAAATAAATTTACAAATATATTTTAAAACTTTTTAAAAACAATTTAAAAAAAGTTACATTAATGAATATATTACCTTTATTTCAGTTCGAGAGAGCAAAAAGACAAAATATATAACTATATCTGAATCAGACGTAAAGGCATTATGTTTTAATGCGATTAACATTTTTATGTCTCAACCAATGCTTTTGGAGCTAGAAGCACCCATAAAAGTTTGCGGTAAGTTTACAGAACTACTCGTATATTATTTATTAACGCAATACTTAGTATATACATATTTTAACTAAGTAATTGTAAAACTTATGATTAAACTAGAAAGAAAATATATAATGCTTGGCATTTTATATGATACCTTTCACAGGGTTTGTTTGGGTTTTTTAAAACTCGATGCAAACCGTCCAAGAACGCGGAACTGTTGAATTCCAAATTATTCGTCGCGTACAACTATTAAACTGTCCACTGGTCAATTAGTTATCTGATAGTTCTAAATGTATTTTTGAAGAACCCGAACAGACTTAATAGACCACTCTTAACCCCATCTTCATTCAAATTTTTTTCAGAATCAATACGCTTCATCCCCTTTTCCTGAAGATTTCAATTTGATATCGTTTATTTATTTCTAAGTTAGCATTTTTTTCAATATTTCAACCCCCCTTATCCAGCAATTTTGATTTAGATTTTTTTAGAATTAATAGCCCTTATTCCCCTATAGAGCTTGATTTTTACCAAAAAGTTCATGTTGATATCGTTTTTGGTGTTTGATTTATATTTTTTATGTCAGCCCTCCTTAACCCCCTCCCCAGTTTGTTTACATTTTTTTTAAATCAATTGTTTTGTCCCCTTATAGAGCTTGATTTTTGCCAAATATTTCAAGTTGATATCATTTTTCGTTTTTGAGGTAGGATTTTTTTCAATAGTTCCTCAACCCCTATTTTAATTTAAATTTTTTCAGAATCAATAAGCATCATACCCTTATAGAGCTTGATCTTTGCTAAACATTTCAAGATGATATTATTTTTCGTTTTTGAGTTAGGAATTTTTTAATGTTTCAACTCCCCGTAACCCCAATTTTTTTTAGTTTTTTTTTTCAAAAGCAATAGGCTTCGTCCCCTCATAGAGCTTGATTTTTCATATATTTTTTTTTAAATATTTTAACCCCCTTATGCCCCTATTTTATCTTAGATTTAATTTCAGAATCTATAGGCTTATAGAGCTTGATCTTTGCTAAACATTTCAAGTTGATATCATTTTTCGTTTTTGAGTTAGGAATTTTTTTAATGTTTCAACTCCCCGTAACCCCAATTTTTTTTCAGTTTTTTTTTTCAAAATCAATAGGCTTCGTCCTCTTATAGGGCTTGATTTTTCCATATATTTTTTTAAATATTTCCACTCCCCTTATGCCCCCATTTTATCTTAGATTTTTTTTCAGAATCAATAGGCTTCATTCCCTTGTAGAGAGCTTGATTTTAAATTAATATTTCATGTTGATATCGCTTTTTTATTTTTGATTTATGATTTTTAAATTTTAACCCCTCCTTAAACCCCCCATTTTTAGTTACTGAGTTAGGATTCTTTTCAATGTTTTAACCCCCCTTGTCCCCCATTTTTCTTTATCTTTTTTTAAATCAATAGGCTTCATTCCCATTTTTAATCAGATTTTTTTACTTTGTCCCCATATAGAGCATGTTTTTTGCTAAAAACTTCAACTTAATATGATATTTCAACCCCCCCTTAACTCCACCATTTTTATTTAGATCTTTTTCAAAATCAGTAGGCTTCGTTCCCTTATAGAGCTTATTTTTTGCTAAAAATTTCAAGTCGATATCATTTTTTTGTATTTGAGTTAGGATTTTTTTTAAATATTTCAACCCCCCCTTAACCAATTATTTTTATTCAGATTTTGTTCAGAATAAATTGGCTTCATACCCTCATAAAGCTTGATTTTTCCTGAAGATTTCAATTTGATATCGTTTTCTGTTTCTGAGTTAGGATGTTTTTCAATATTTCAACCCCCTCAACCCCTATTTTAATTTAATTTTTTTAGAATCAATAGACTTCATCCCCTTATAAAGCTTGATCTTTGCTAAAAATTTCAAATTGATATCATTTTTCGTTTTTGAGCAATTTTTTTAATGTTTCGACTCTCCTTAACTCCCATTTTTTTTTTCAGATTTTTTTTCGAAATCAATAGGCTTGGTCCCCTTATCTAGATTGATTTTTCCAGAAATTTTTCTTTTTTAACTTATCGCGCGGACAAAAAAACGTGACATTGGACGGACGGACGAAGCGAATGCATAATACTCTTCACAGACTATCATGTGAAGATTATAATAACATTGATATACTATTTTTTTATATCGATATTTTAGGTGACATACATGGTCAGTTCCACGATTTACTAAGTCTTTTTGGATTTGGGGGCTTCCCACCGGATTCAAACTATTTATTTCTTGGAGATTATGTCGACAGAGGAAAGCAATCGGTGGAAGTAATTTGCTTATTATTAGCCTATAAAATAAAATACCCAGAAAATTTCTTTCTTCTCAGAGGAAATCACGAAGCTTCGCAAGTGTGTAAAATTTACGGATTTTTTGATGAATGTAAGTATTTATTTTCATAGGCCAAATTTATTTGTTTCTGTTCGTTCGTTTATTAATTTATTTATTTTTTTGGTTTTACTATTTTAATACAATAATATGAAATTATTTAAAATAGTCATATTAAAAATTAATACACAAATAAAAAATATTACAAAATCCAGTTAATACAACGAACAATTTAATACAAAATGTAATACAATAATACTGACTACAATTCATTTATTAACATCGTATTCACAAAGCATTTTTAACATTCTCAGCGCCAGGTGTATTCTTTAGAATACACCGTTGCCCTTGCCACCAGCATTCAGTAACTCTGAACGACGTCGTTAATAGACGATAATCGTTCACATACGACTTTTCTTATTCAGTAGACAACGATTGTCGTTGAAAATAGACAAATATGGTTGTAAAATTGTCGTTCATCAACGATAGCCACAGAGCTGTCGTTAATAATATGAAGTGTCGTTATAGTAATTTTTCCATTCCCTCTCATTTTTCATTGTGAACCAGGATGTGTTCTAAATAATAAAAGCACTTTTTTACAAATTTTACGACTAAATTGCCATCTACCTAATACAGCAAGTACAATCTGTTTCAAAGTTAGGATTGCCCATTCGACCATTTACTAATCGATTCTTATTAACAGTGCTGTTCTTAAAGTAGCACTGCGAAATAGTAACAAAACCTATTATAATAATACTTCTCCGTAACCTACACAGAAAACAAGGCTAATGGCCTGAGTTGTAAAAGCCGATGACATCAACAGAAAAGATAATCAGGAAGCAGGATTGATATAGTATCAAATTTGGTTTCTGTCTTTCAAATCCAATAAATACAACTTGTACTGTTCTCGAGTTGTTTTTTGTATTATTTTGGAATAGTTCTTAGTTTTTTTAATATATATCCATACTCATTTAAATAAACCCTACATACAATACGACTAGCAAAAATGGCCCGTGAGAAACAGAATTCCTACGAATCGAGAATCGACCCCCTGATCGTGTTGTAGGTTAATTAACAATTAATATATTCTGAAAAACAAATGAATATATTTACTGGCAGAATTTTAATTAAAGTATCACAGTTAAATACCGCCTTTTATAAAAAAACGAAAGTTTTATAGTTTTTGGGGAAAACATTTTGGCTGAAATGGTTTTTTTATAGCTTACCATAATATGGCCAACTTTTTTTTCGCGCAGCAAAATTTTCAAGTAAGTGTTACTCAATAAGTAGAAGTCCAATAAAAAAATGTTTCCTTTAGAAGTTTCTTATTATTTTATGAACTCTAAGAATACCTATGTAAAAAATAGGGTTCCAATTTGAAAAAAAAATCCACCTTGATATGGCCATATTATGGTCAGCTATAAAAAAATTAATTTAGCCAAAATGTTTCCCCCAAAAAAACTATAAAACTTTTGTCTGAAACTTTTTTTTATAAAATGTATATTTTCGGCGGTATTTAACTGTAACACTTTAATTTAAACACTCGCTATAATCAACATACGTTCTTTTATCACAAAACACTAAATTATAATACCAACTTACTAGAAATCGTCGTTCAGATTTGGTAACTAGAAACAACGTAACGACTTTGTTATTGAATAGAGTTTCAAAAATTAACGTTATAAAAGTCGTTCATAAACGATAAATTACTGAATAGGGCCCTAAGTATGGTCACTGAGTAAAGGAATATATTATATTCCTTTACTGGTATGGTCAAGTTTGGACCGGTAGGGTATATTACAGAACACACTTATATGAGATTTTAGGTCTGTTTTTTATTCACCGGTGACTACACTATTCCCCCAAATGCGTTCATAAATTCTCGGATGGATTTTAGATTTATTACCGTTGTGTTCACCAGAACTACAGATCTATCCACCGATGTTTTGAGGTGATGGGCCAATGTCGATCGTGTAAAAAATGACAGCTTAACGTCTAAATTAATTTCTTCCATATGCTTAAACTATGAAGACTAGAGGTAAGGAGGCGAATCGGCATGCTCAAAATACGGTCCCAAAAATCACACGTCAATTGAGCTTTTATAATTAACCACATGGGCGCTGGTACGGTTTACGTAGTTCAAAATACATGGCTTCTTATGGGAATTATACATAATTTTGTCAAAATAATAAAAATAAACTTGTTTACAGCTAAATAAAGCACATAACATACTGTTGTATTTATTTCTAAATAAGTCTTGCATGTTTTAATTGATAAATTATTTAATTTTATCTATATAAAATACAATTTTGGTATGTATGACCAAATTCGAAAAGGTTTCTTAATTGCTGAAATTTGATAAGTACAATTTTATGGCAATTTTTTTTTTTTGAATTGAACCAATATATAGTTTTAAGAGTAAAATAAAACACAGTTAACAGATTTTTATTGTTGTAATACAAGTATAAAGGGAGATTTGGGAATGTACATGATATTACCTCATCATTTAATTTCAGCTGTCCCCTTTTTATTTTGCTAGCAGTACCATTAGTTAAAATAGTCTCATCAAATTTTAAAATATCATCTTCTAAAAAGTGTAGCTCGCAAACAGAATCATAACTAGACAGTACTTTATCAGCCCTAGGAATCACATGCTGCCATTGTTCTAAACGTTTAGGATCCTATACAAAATATTTGCAATGACTAAATTGAAGTTCAATAAAGAAAAATAACAGTAGTAACTCTTCATCTAAAATCAAAAAACATAAAAAAAGCAAATTTTCTTTTCTAGTAAGTTAAATTTAATGTGTAATTTTGTTGTTTGTAAGTCAGGATTTATGACTTTATTATTTTTTATTATAAAATTTTGTAATTAAATAAACTACAGTCCGTAAAATACGGGTTGTGACTATTTTACAATAAATATATATTATTTAGAAATAAATACATTATTTTACTTACATTAGGAGCTTTAAAAAGACTTGGATTTTTATCTCCTTGTGTTTTCTTTAATTTTATATCGGATTTATATCCCATTTTTCAACCCGAATCGAAGAAATCCTGCTTTTCCGTTTTTTGTTACTTATTGTTACTTGTAGTCAGGTTCTTTATTTTAGCTTATTTTTATTCTTTTCACTAAATTTTACAAAAATCACTTTAATTCCCATTGACTTGCATAGAAAATAGACGTCGTTATTTTGCCACCCGCCAACTACAGTAGTTTTTTGGAACTCCACAAAAATAGGGACGGAAATTTGAAATTTGACCAAGGCCGATTCGCCTCCTTATATCTAGTCTTCATAGCTTAAACTTTTCGAAGCAATAAGTGCGTCAACATTTTCAATTAAATCATCGCCCATTTTTTATAAAACAAAAAACTCACAAAGCTAGATCGACTCGAATAATAAACAATAAAAAAACGGCCCTGCCAAAAATGACAAATGACACGAATTAATGCCGTTTTTTATTAGGATAAATCATTCCATCGGTTACCAATCTATGATATGCACATACTTTGATTTTCTTTTACTATACGGAGAATGGTCGCACTGCGCAGCTTTCTGAGTGCCTTTAAAAAGGAGATAGAAAACTCCGCCATTTTGAACCCTTATTACGTGTTGCCTACATCTTGGCGCAATATTTTTAATAGGTGCGTTTTAATCATCCGCTTCTGCTTCGGAATTGTCGCTTTTCTTGTTTTAATCTGACAGGTTAAAACGACTAAACCGACAATTCCGGAAGCAGAAGCGGATGATTAAAACGCACCTGATATTTTGCTTGCTGCTGTCAGTGTCAGTAAATATTATTTTTGAAGTCACAGTTTATTGCTAAAGAATCAGTTAGCTCACTCGGACCAGTTGAAAGTTCCAAAATAACATGCACTCCAGGGATACAAATTCAGGATACGCAGAAGACTGCTGTTTTATTATAGGCGGTTGTCATATATTGTATTATCCGAGTTCCACAGTGTATAAACTGAAACATTGAGATCCAAAGTGCCGACGCAGAGTGAGCGATCTGATTCTTTATCTGTAAACTGTGTCACAGGGTTCAAAATGGCCGCGCCCAATGTTAGGCGTGTCGGACTTCTCTCTTGCCTCGTATAGTAATCAAAATCAAAGTATGTGATGATATGACATTATGTGGCATGCACCAATGGTGACTTTCAGCTTGGAAAAAAATCGCATTTTATGTGCACAAGTACATACTCTGGCCTAGTAGTTCACCTCAAAATAATATATCTCTATTTGTCCTATGGTGGGTAAAAATAGCTGGAAAGAGAAATTAGGTCGATATCAAGGTCAAGATATAGACTTTATAAAGTACTTATTATTTTGTATTAAGCATAGCCGTGCTTTCACAGCGATCATGTGGCAATTACGATATCCCCGCTATCGCTATGCTCTCTAGCTTGCCCTGTTGCCATTTTATTAACTTGTGTACTAGTCGTATGCCTAACACAAAAAAATAAGTACTGTATATATGATTATTAACTAATAATTACTCTTGGCCCAGGACAAGCAAGCTGTCAGAAACGCCTTGTCGTTGAGAGTTTTAAATATTTATCTACGTCTAAAACTGTATACGTATACGGAGTGGCCCAAAAGTCTGGAAACGGCCAATTATCTCGTAAATTGCTAATCCTATTTAAACAAAATTTGGGTTACACCTATTTTGGGATACGGAGAAATCAGATATGATATTTGCAATGTTGTCAGATTTGCCGTTTCTCTTATATTATTAGTCACTTTGGTTTTTCAAATTCATCACCCTATATATTCAGTCATTATTGGAATCTCCTATTCAATACGAGTTTAAACATATGTAAAACTTATAATTTTATGTAGTCTGGAAGGTCTTAAATAAATAAAACAATCATGGAGAAATGTGGTAAACGCATTCTACCATCGATTAGGGTACTGTAAAATTAACAAATGGAGCACATTTTGAACACTTGATAAAGTAACCATTATGTTACAAATGTTATAATCTGTCAATTGTTATGTTTTAATGTAGTTGAAAATAGTTTGTATTAAAAAAATTATTGAGACAATTAGGCGTTGCCAGACTTATTTTATTTATTTAAGACCTTCCAGACTACATAAAATCATAAGTGTTACATATGGTTAAACTCGTATTGAATAGGAGATTCCAATAATGACTGAATATACAGGGTGATGAATTTGAAAAACCAAAGTGACAAATAATTTAAGAGGAATGGCAAATCTGGCAAAATTGCAAATATCAAATCTGGAATCAGCGTATCCCAAAATAGGTGTACCCCAAATTTTTTACAATTAGGATTAGCAATTTACGAGATAATTGTCGGTTTCCATACTTTTGGGCCACTCTGTATAGAAACGTTAACGTCAATTCAGAGAAAACAGAGATGGACGATGACGTAAATCACACTTTAAATCGTTACTGTGATTAGTTAAATTCAAATAAATAAGGTTATGTTTCCTCAAATCAAATTAAAATTTGCCCATATGTTTAAAGATTGTTTGTGGATTAGACGTTGTCTATAAAAGTATATAAAATATTAGTCATCTGTATAAAATATAACAATTATTTAAATTATTTAAATCTTACTATCTATACATTAGTTAAAATTTAGATTTTTAATTTTATTTTTGAATGATTATATACCTACCTACTTGAATTTAAAAATATTGAGAATGGTGAAGATTCTAAGCAACCTTGATAATGTTTAATTTTGTGCATACTCAATAGGATGTTAAAGTTAAAGCATGTTAAAGGAATGTTAAAGAATGTTAAAGAATGTTAAAGAATGTTAAAGAATGTTAAAGAATGTTAAAGAATGTTAAAGAATGTTAAAGAATGTTAAAGAATGTTAAAGAATGTTAAAGAATGTTAAAGAATGTTAAAGAATGTTAAAGAATGTTAAAGAATGTTAAAGAATGTTAAGGAATGTTAAAGAATGTTAAAGAATGTTAAAGAATGTTAAAGAATGTTAAAGAATGTTAAAGAATGTTAAAGAATGTTAAAGAATGTTAAAGAATGTTAAAGAATGTTAAAGAATGTTAAAGAATGTTAATGTTAAAGAATGTTAAAGAATGTTAAAGAATGTTAAAGAATGTTAAAGAATGTTAAAGAATGTTAAAGAATGTTAAAGAATGTTAAAGAATGTTAAAGAATGTTAAAGAATGTTAAAGAATGTTAAAGAATGTTAAAGAATGTTAAAGAATGTTAAAGAATGTTAAAGAATATTAAAGAATATTAAAGAATGTTAAAGAATGTTAAAGAATGTTAAAGAATGTTAAAGAATGTTTAAAGAATGTTAAAGAATGTTAAAGAATGTTAAAGAATGTTAAAGAATGTTAAAGAATGTTAAAGAATGTTAAAGAATGTTAAAGAATGTTAAAGAATGTTAAAGAATGTTAAAGAATGTTAAAGAATGTTAAAGAATGTTAAAGAATGTTAAAGAATGTTAAAGAATGTTAAAGAATGTTAAAGAATGTTAAAGAATGTTAAAGAATGTTAAAGAATGTTAAAGAATGTTAAAGAATGTTAAAGAATGTTAAAGAATGTTAAAGAATGTTAAAGAATGTTAAAGAATGTTAAAGAATGTTAAAGAATGTTAAAGAATGTTAAAGAATGTTAAAGAATGTTAAAGAATGTTAAAGAATGTTAAAGAATGTTAAAGAATGTTAAAGAATGTTAAAGAATGTTTAAAGAATGTTAAAGAATGTTAAAGAATGTTAACTTTTAAATTAATGTTAAAGAATGTTAAAGAATGTTAAAGAATGTTAAAGAATGTTAAAGAATGTTAAAGAATGTTAAAGAATGTTAAAGAATGTTAAAGAATGTTAAAGAATGTTAAAGAATGTTAAAGAATGTTAAAGAATGTTAAAGAATGTTAAAGAATGTTAAAGAATGTTAAAGAATGTTAAAGAATGTTAAAGAATGTTAAAGAATGTTAAAGAATGTTAAAGAATGTTAAAGAATGTTAAAGAATGTTAAAGAATGTTAAAGAATGTTAAAGAATGTTAAAGAATGTTAAAGAATGTTAAAGAATGTTAAAGAATGTTAAAGAATGTTAAAGAATGTTAAAGAATGTTAAAGAATGTTAAAGAATGTTAAAGAATGTTAAAGAATGTTAAAGAATGTTAAAGAATATTAAAGAATATTAAAGAATGTTAAAGAATGTTAAAGAATGTTAAAGAATGTTAAAGAATGTTAAAGAATGTTAAAGAATGTTAAAGAATGTTAAAGAATGTTAAAGAATGTTAAAGAATGTTAAAGAATGTTAAAGAATGTTAAAGAATGTTAAAGAATGTTAAAGAATGTTAAAGAATGTTAAAGAATGTTAAAGAATGTTAAAGAATGTTAAAGAATGTTAAAGAATGTTAAAGAATGTTAAAGAATGTTAAAGAATGTTAAAGAATGTTAAAGAATGTTAAAGAATGTTAAAGAATGTTAAAGAATGTTAAAGAATGTTAAAGAATGTTAAAGAATGTTAAAGAATGTTAAAGAATGTTAAAGAATGTTAAAGAATGTTAAAGAATGTTAAAGAATGTTAAAGAATGTTAAAGAATGTTAAAGAATGTTAAAGAATGTTAAAGAATGTTAAAGAATGTTAAAGAATGTTAAAGAATGTTAAAGAATGTTAAAGAATGTTAAAGAATGTTAAAGAATGTTAAAGAATGTTAAAGAATGTTAAAGAATGTTAAAGAATGTTAAAGAATGTTAAAGAATGTTAAAGAATGTTAAAGAATGTTAAAGAATGTTAAAGAATGTTAAAGAATGTTAAAGAATGTTAAAGAATGTTAAAGAATGTTAAAGAATGTTAAAGAATGTTAAAGAATGTTAAAGAATGTTAAAGAATGTTAAAGAATGTTAAAGAATGTTAAAGAATGTTAAAGAATGTTAAAGAATGTTAAAGAATGTTGAAGAATGTTAAAGAATGTTAAAGAATGTTAAACGAGTTACATAAAATAGCATTTCGTACAATATTTTTTTCTAATTTTCACTATAATATTTATAAAATTGTGTCTTGGTAAAACATTACTGACATCTAAGCAACCAATATTACTTTCTTGTATTGTTAGTTGCATATTTATCATTTTATTGACAAATAGAACATCATATTAATTATTTATTCTCAACGACTTGTAGTGTGTTTATTTTATCGTGATCGTGTATTGTGTTTTAATTATTTTGTGCTATTTTGAATGGAAAATAAGGACCAAAACAACATTATTAGGTGGAGTGTTTAATCAATTTCTATTTTTATAAACCAACCTTCTCCTCTTTGATATAAACTTTCAATAAGAATGTATATATTGATTATAAAACCAAAAAATTGTTTATTTTTTATTTGTTTTCTTTTCGCAACTGGCGACATAATGCATTTTTCATAACCAGTTTTATAATATTCAACATTATGCAACTGGTTACGTAAAGTAGATCATTTTGACACTTGCTGCGATTACAAAAAATGACACTTTATATGTTAAAATTAGAAAAAAATTAAATAACACTTTTTCACTTAACTCAATGTCATAATAAGGATTCCGTAACAAACAACTATAACTATATCTATTCCACAAACGATCTTACTAATGAGCAATTTGATAGAGTTAATTTAAAAATTTCCAGTGTGAAACACATTTTTTTTTTAGTTATAAACCATGGCTGCACCATGTGAATGAAATGTTAACTTGAGATCTTAAAGTTCTGTTTGTAACAACGTTTAGAAACTGATTGTCCGGTCAGTCTATATTTGAATTTAACTGAACTGTTGATTCTATAAAAACTTATTTACTGGCATTTGCTTGCGAGATTAAGGTGATTACAGCACCCCCTTATAATTTTCGGACAAGGATATCTCAAAAAGTAATTTTTTTAAAAAATTTAAATTTTGGCAAAATAAATTAGGCAATAATGGGTCCTATGATTGAACGTTTACGTTATCCGTAACGTACATGTTAGACCAAGTTTTAAGAGTAACGAGGCAAATTCGTATGATGGAAAACTGTTAAATTAGAATATAACAGACGGAAAATAACAGTAATGTATTGGAAAAATTTTTCCTTCATACGAACTTGCCTCGTTACTGTTAAAATTCGGCCTAACATGTACGTTACGGATAACGTAAACGTTCAATCATAGGACCCAATATCTAGAATATGCATAAATTTTAAAGTTTTAATTCCTTTCAGTTTCCTAGAAAAAAATTAAAGGGCTTTAAATTTTTAACCGACTTCAAAAAAGGAGGAGGTTATCAATTCGTCGCGATATTTTTTTTTATTTATGTATGTTCAGCGATAATTCTTCAACACGTAGTCCGATTTCAATGATTCTTTTTTTGTTAGAAAGGGGGTACTTCAGGGGTGGTCCCATATATATTTGGTCAAAATCTAATAATTGGGTCCATGAGGAAATCCTCAAACTCTTAATTTTTTATGTATGTTTAGCGATAATGCTTTACCACCTCGTCCTATTTATATGATTCTTTTTTTGTTAGAAAGGGGTAACTTCAGGGGTGGTCCCATATAAATTTGGTTAAGATGTGGTGATGACATCTGCACTTTTTGAAGTCGGTTTTTTTAAATTAATTTCTAATACTTGTGAAATATCATGATGAAAATAAATGCAAAATGCATTCAACAGCACTATTCTTAATATAATCCATGAATTTAAGCACTTAATGTCTTGTTAATGATTTTTTAAAATTCGCCAAAATTATGACTAAAACGCCTCGTTAAGTGCTATCTTCTGGTGTAAACTGGTGTAAATCATTTCAGGAAACGAATGATGACTAAGAGTGTACGATACGATAGTTACAGTCGCGTTACAACAGAAAGCAATCATTAAAAAGACATCAAGAGCTCAAATTTCGGGATTATATTAAGAATAGTGCTGTTGAGGAATGCATTTATTTTCATTATATTTCAAAATTTAAAGCCCTTTGATTTTTTTCTCGGAAACTGGAAGGAATTAAAACTTTATAATATATGCATATTTTAGATATTATTGCCTAATATATTTTGCCAAAATTTTAATTTTTTAAAAAAATTACTTATCGAGATATCCTTGTCCGAAAATTATAAAGGGGTGCTATAATCACCTCAAGCAATTTTGTAATATTTTAACATGTCTTTACCCTATCTGTGTTGTGAGTGTGGAAAAGTTGCATACTTAATCCTTATTAAAGTTATTTTAAATCTAAGAAGGTATCAGATATGTAATCACGTTATAAAAATAGTGTCTTAACAGTAAATACTTTAATCTAGGTATGTACCCAGTAGGAAATAATTTGATCAGATACGAAAAACATAATAAAATATGAGTATAATATATAAAGATTAATTTATCAGTACATAGAATATCTATGTATAAGTAATAGATACCGTAAAATATTCCGAAAGTAGGTACATAGTCCAATCAGAATAAATACCTATCAAACAGAACTGAACTAGAAATCAAAACTGCGAAAAGGAATTGCACATAGTTAATAGCTATTTATGACACAAGTGTTAAAAGTGGTAAAATAAAATCACTTTTATATTTATAGACTTTTTCGTATAACTGTCATATTTACATAAAAAATAGAAAAATAGTATGTGGGTCCGACCCACATACTTTGATTACTATACGGGGCAAGAGAGAGGTCCGACACGCCCAACATAGGGCGCGGCCATTTTGAACCCTATGACACAGTTTATAGCTAAAGAATCAGATCGCTCACTCTGCGTCGGCACTTTTTATCTCAATGTTCCAGTTTATACACTGCGCAACTCAGATAATACAATATATGACAACCGCCTATAATAAAACAGCAGTCTTCTGCGTATCCTGAATTTGTATCCCTGGAGTGGATGTTATTTTGGAACTTTCAACTGGTCCGAGTGAGCTAACTGATTCTTTAGCAATAAACTGTGACTCCAAAAATAATATTCACTGACACTGACAGCAGCAAGCAAAATATCAGGTGCGTTTTAATCATCCGCTTCTGCTTCCGGAATTGTCGGTTCAGTCGTTCTAACCTGTCGGATTAAAACAAGAAAACCGACAATTCCGAAGCACAAGCGGATGATTAAAACGCACCTATTAAAAACATTGCGCCAAGATGTAGGCAACACGTAATAAGGGTTCAAAATGGCGAAGTTTTCTATCTCCTTTTAAAAGGCACTCAGAAAGCTGCGAAGTGCGACCATTCTCCGTAAAGTAAAAGAAAATCAAAGTATGTGGAACTAGCGCATACAGAAAAGAAAGTAATGGTCGGAACTTTGAAGTATAAGGGATAGAAATATTTGACCTTCAGTTCCACCACAGAGATACTCTGAGAAAACGTAACTATTCACAGTACACGCGAACGTAAAAGAAAATCAAAGTATGTGACGCGAACGTAGAGTAGAACAAACTTTTGGGACAGCAAATGTTGGTTGCATACTAATCTGCGCATATAGGCGAGCTTTGTTTGTCAGTGGCGGGGGACGAAAATAAATGAAAAATATAAATACTTTTTTTATGCATGTAATTATCAAAATTCGAAAGGTAATTAATTTGTTTTGTACAATAGGTACGTAAGTTGTTATGCTTTTTTAATTTAGAATACATATGCAGGTTACTAAATGTACTTAATTGTATCCACTAAACAATCTAACTTACGCAGCGTATATTTTAAATTATGCTCCTTTTCGATTTGAGCGTCTTCATACTTCTTGACATGGCTACATATGTTAGCCCACTCCTTTATCGATACATCAGCAAATTTGAGTTCGTGCTAAACTTACTACATCGTTTAACACGAAAGTTGTATTGTGAGATGCCACCCAATTTTTAACCAAGGCCCATATTTTTTCAATAGCCTTACGTTCTGGATGATAATATGGCAAGCGAAGAACTTTATGTCCGTGTTGTTCTAACAGCTTATCCAATAAGTATACAGGTGGAAACCGTGGTTTATGTTCTTGAATAATTTTGTATAATTCTGGTTTTGTCAATGTGTCGTTAAACGGGATGCTATTCTCCTGTAGCCACTTAATCATAACCGCTTTACGACTACCAGACGTTACATTTTTTTCAACTGTCACATTGTGATAGGATGCGTTATCTAGTACCAGGACCGACTTTTCCGGTAAGTTGGGCAAGATCTGGGTATGTATCCACTTCATGAAGTTGCCATGGTTCATATCATCGTGATAATCGCCGCTCTTACATCCTGAAAATAAAAGTTTCCTGAAATTGTTCTCGATAGTAGCATGCATTTATTTGATTGAAATTTAGAAGTATTTTAGGTTACTGGTTTTGTAATAAAATTGTTTTATTGTTATAAAAGTATCGTCTCACTTCGTACTGTCTCAGTTTGTACGATGTAAAAATTATACCTGTTTTAGTTTCAGTTTGTACGGACTCTCCCAAACCAATTATTGATAGTCTCATTTCGTACTATCATCCCGAAATTACCTGGTTTAAATTATAAAGTACTTTATTAAATATGTTTTATTGCTATTAGATATTCAATAAGTACACAAAGCAGCATGTTTGGGTCGCAGTAGAGGAACAGATGGTTGACTATGCACTTGTTCAATAGATTCTGCTTCTGCTGAAGTTGAGGTTAAACATAAGTTGTCCTTGCTTTCTTCGCCATGAACAACAAATTCCTTAAAAAAAGACAGAGAAATCAAATTTTTATCAGATCAACTAGTGTCAAGAAAGTGCATCATTTGTCAGAATTAAATGTTTGAGTCACACTTGAGCCAGATGAAATTTAAAATAATTTCATAAAATGTGAATATATTTCTGTGCCTAGGAGGTAAACTGCACTAGGTCATTCTAGCAGTACAGCAGATTGAATGTTGTTAAATTATTAAATTTCAACTAGATATGCATTTAGTCACCCATTTATTGTCACAATATTTGTATTTTTTACTAACCTAACTAATAAAACTACTTTATTTTAACTTGCAAAACTGTGACTCTTTTCGTAGGTTCTGAATTGGGAAATACTGTTGGGAATGCATTTGCAAATAATCGTTTTCTTATTCCTGACTGATAAACGAATTTATACAGGAAATGCAGTTCACAAAATGTGTAATTTTTACTTAAGTGTTCAACACTCTTTCCCAATAAGTCCTCTCTATTTGCTGAAAAGTGAAGTCTGAAAAATATTTACAATCATTGTACCTACTACAATGTTATGGCAAGGTCAATTTCTATTTCACCCTCAATGTTTCATACATACCTCACGGGATCTTTCACAAGAGTGAACAATCCTTCTTTGCCACCTGTTCTTGAGGCACGATAAATACAAATATATCCTCCTCCTCTTTGACGCGGCATTGTTTATAAACTTAATCTTAATACGTACAATAAACTCTTAAATTAACACTCCACAATTAAAAACAGCAACAAAAACTAAAAATAAACCATTAAAAATACGTAAAAGTTATCAGAATATTCGCTAAAAACAACCAAAAATCCAAAACGACAAATAAAGACACGACAGGCAAAAAAATATTGATTTTCTGACAGCGACAGCTTCATTCATCTGTTAAAAAAGTGTGCACTGTTGCACTTCGAACAAGTAACAAATCTACGATCTCTGTCAAAGTACGTTTTAATCGATTGGTACCAAACGGTTCACTTTTGACAATGATGTTGAAGAAGGTGTGGCTTCGGTTGCTAGGGCCCTGTTTTAGCTCTATGTTTCTTTTTTGTATTGTTCTTTATCCTGTGGTTTCTAGAAATATATAAATTACTTTGATGTACAAAATCGTTCATCAGATTTAATTATAGATTAGTTCAATGCCTGTTGAGATACTAGCCAGAGGGTTATTTGTTTTCTGTATGGAAACGATCCCTCGTATATTTTGTGACATTGTCTTTCAAATTTCTTGATTGTTCATTTTTTTTATTTTGTTCATAACTAAATTTCAACATTATTGTTTTAGGTAAACGACGATACAACACAAAAATATTTAAATTGTTCACTGATGTGTTTAATACTCTACCCGTTGCTGCCATTATTGATGACAAAATATTTTGCTGCCATGGAGGTTTGAGTCCAGATCTCTTACATATAGGTCAAATTCGAAATATTAAACGACCTATTGACGTACCCGTACAAGGTATGGATTGTAGATTATGTTTCGTATTAATCATCATCAACCGCAGTCAACTGGCTCTTCGCTGCTTGACGAAGGCCTTTCTTAAAACCTTCCATTTTACCCTAAAAATTTATATGAGTTATCCAATAAATATTAAGTACCTGTGCCTCTTGTTATAATATATTTTTTTAACAAAGAATCTGTTTCACGAATTTGGATTATCTTTAAAAACTCTAAAAACGCTAAAAACCAATCTATAAAGTACGAAAGTAAATTGTTCTAGTATTTGTAGACAAAATGTAAAACGTAATTTTACTTTTTAAGTGACTTCTTGTATTCGTGTAAACGCACCTTAATAAAGTTTACGCTGCTAAGCAACAACAAAGCGCAACTGAAATAAGAAGACACGTGCAAACTGTAACTAAAAATGCGATAGTTTTTTGTCAGAGGACTTGGGGCATTTCTTTCCCTTTATCTGTTGTTATTTACAAACTGTTGTATTTTTTTCACATACTTTGATTTTCTTTTACTATGCGGAGAATGGTCGCACTGCGCAGCTTTCTGAGTGCCTTTTAAAAGGAGATAGAAAACTCCGCCATTTTGAACCCTTATTACGTGTTGCCTACATCTTGGCGCAATATTTTTAATAGGTGGGTTTTAATCAACCGCTTCTGCTTCGGAGTCGGTTTTCTTGTTTTAATCTGACAGGTTAGAACGACTGAACCGACAATTCCGGAAGCAGAAGCGGATGATTAAAACGCACCTGATATTTTGCTTGCTGCTGTCAGTGTCAGTGAATATTAGGCATTCCAAACTGAATGACTACCAGTGAGTTTTGACAGGTTATGATGTGGCAAAGTTATGGCAACTCTGTAGGCCTGGTGATTTGACAAGGTGAGTGAAATAGATAGTTACATAGATTGATCATCCCTATTTTTTACAATAAACATAAGCTTATGCCTTGAAGTAAAAATATAAGCAATTATTATTTTTTAAATATCTAAAGTCTGAAAATTGGTTTTAAAACACATTTTTGCTAAACTGATTCAAATTAATAAATATTTGCCAGGCAATATGGCTGCTCACAAACGACCAGCTTCGAGCAATGTATATAACATATATGTATCATTGACCCTGTTAATGACAACATGACAACAGGGTTGCCATATCTAAACTGTCAGTACCCACTGGTAGCCATTTGGACAGGTCGTTGGAATGCCTAATTATTTTTGGAATCACAGTTTATTGCTAAAGAATCAGTTAGCTCACTCGGACCAGTTGAAAGTTCCAAAATAACATCCACTCCAGGGATACAAATTCAGGATACGCAGAAGACTGCTGTTTTATTATAGGCGGTTGTCATATATTGTATTATCTGAGTTGCGCAGTGTATAAACTGGAACATTGAGATAAAAAGTGTCGACGCAGAGTGAGCGATCTGATTCTTTAGCTATAAACTGTGTCATAGGGTTCAAAATGGCCGCGCCCTATGTTGGGCGTGTCGGACCTCTCTCTTGCCCCGTATAGTAATCAAAGTATGTGATTTTTTTAAATTAAAAATGTGTTGTTTTTTAGGTTTACTCTGTGATTTGCTGTGGTCTGACCCAAGCCCTGAACTAGGTTGGACAGCCAATGACAGGGGTGTCTCTTTTTCGTTTGGTCCTGATGTTATCAATAAATTTTTAAGAAAACACGATTTCGACCTCATATGTAGAGGTCATCAGGTAAGGATTATTCATATTAGTTGGTGCTTATCGATAAATGGGTGACCGGAAATTAGCGCAAAGGAAATAAGCGCACAGGAAATAACCGTACAGAAAAAAGCTGACAGTCATATAAGCGCACAAGAAATAACCGCACTTGGAAAGATGGGCACATGGAAAAAACCTCACAGGTATAAAAGCGCACATGAAAAAAATCGCAAAAGTTAGTTTTTTGTTTATTAATTTTTTTGACTAATCTTTGAATAATGTAAAAAATATTGCATTTTACTGAATTTACAGTGAACTTTATGTTTGTATTAGCATATTTTTAAGATTGTTTTTCGTTCGGCGGCACACTAAAACCTGTATGGCGTCCATAGGGTTTCCTTTATAGCTGGACATTTTTTGTTTTGCCTTTTTTGCGTAAAATATTAGGTATTTAGTGTTTTTTATCAGACTTCAATAAATTAATATTTATATTATATACGTTGACGGTTTGTAATAATTTTTTTTTCAATAATGTAAAATGGCGGTTTTGTATATGTACATAGTGTATCTTTGAAACTTAAATATTTTTGCAATCATGCAATCCTCTCTTGATTTTTGTTTTATTTCAATTTTCTAATCGTTCATGGATTTCTGTTTATAAATATTATTTTTTTTATATATAGGGACAGACGTAAAATGCATAATCGTTTTTAGTGTAATATATTTATTCGATATTAATACATTAAAAAAACGGCCAAGTGCGAGTCGGACTCGCGCATAAAGGGTTCCGCATCATCTTAGAAGGTTTAATACTATGTAAGTACTTTTTAAATACTTTATTAAGATCGAGCAAAAAAGCCAAAAATAAACACGTTTCTAGTAGAGGAGCTCCCTTTAATATATCGGCAACAGAAATACATATTCTGTGAAAATTTCAACTGTCTACCTATTAAGAATCATGACATATAGCCTGCTGACAGACAGCCGGACTGGCAGCAGAGGCTTGGTAATTAGGCATTCCAACGACCTGTCAAAACGCCAGTGGGAACTGACAGTTTAGATATGGCAACCCTGTGGGCCTGTTAGCATAGGCCTTTTCATCACAATTTTTTTTGTGCGCATGCGTCAGTAGCAGCCATCTTTTTCGTACTGTTTTTTGTTAACAAGCATGTTAAAATGTCCACGTGAAAAAAATTATACTCGATAAATATTAATTTTAATAACCTGTGTTATTTTTAACAAGTCTGTTATTTTATAAACACACAGAAATAACAACATGTATACAAATAACGTGTCTGTTAAAAATAACACTATTTGTCCATCATAATCCCGATAGTTTTATAGATTGCTCAAAACGGGTCGTTTGCGAGCGGCCATATTGCCTGGCAAGTGTTCATTAATTTGAATCGTCCTAGCAAAAATGTGTTTTAAAACCAATTTCTCGCCTTTGAATATACTAAAAAAAATTATTACGTACATTTTTACTTCAGCTTCGAGCATATATCAACTTCAAGGCATAAGCTTGTTTATTTTTAAAAATCTATCTATCTATCTAATCTATCTATGTAACTATTTATTTCATTGACCTTGTCAAATCACCAGGCCTACAGCATATCATAACCTGTCAGTGGCCTGTCATTACCTATGGGCAACCATTTTGTTTGGAATGCCTAATAGGGGTCCCGTTGGTTACCCTTCGGGTACGGAACCTTAAAAACGAATAAATGAATTATATTACAAAACATAAAAAAACAACATAACTATTATTGTAAATAGGTTGTTCTCCTTAAGTAAGATAATTTGTACTCTGTTTCTTGATATTTTTCTACATAACTGGCTACAAGCGCGTAATAAAAGTAAATTTTTCGTTATTCATCTTAAATTGTACATTAAGGATTCAAATATATTTCAATTCCTAATGATTTTTGTTAATTTATATTTATTTTTCAAAGCAATAAGAACTCCTCCTTTAGATTTATTTGTAATCTGCAAATTTCTATCAGCTCTTACCACATTATATGAATCTGTATCAACAATTTATCTTTAACTCCCTCTTTCAACCAAGAATTTCTGAAAAAACATTTTGCTATTCAAACCCCTACAGTTCTGATAATACACATTAATGTTGCTTGTCATATATTATCACGACATTCGTGAGCTCAGTTATTAGATTTATGTCTGTAATTTTTAAATAAGTAGAAACAATAGAAATTATTAAAAGAAAAAATAACACTTGAGGTGGGAGTTTAATTGCGTTTATTTTTAGTTACAAATGAATTTGAAACTATAAAAGATGACCTAAGATTTTGTAGACATTTTTTAAATAAATCAGAGCAGTTGCTGACGCTAATATTAATAATGCAACTTTAAAAACAATCAAATTAAAATTTTAAGCAATTATAAAAAATAATAATCTTGGACACTGCATAATCAGTATTAAGCTGCAGGTTTGTTCTGGTTCTCAAAATGAAAACTGTTTTGAAACTGCGCCGGACCGTATGCGTAAAGGCAAAAAATCCCCGACTGTTTGAAATTGTTGGAAAACCAGAACACGTCATAAAGGTGTTTTGTTTATTATAATAATGAAGTTCCTTTTGAAAGCTCAGCTTCAAATAACATTTGCATGTATATGTTTACCATTATCATCACATTTTCAATGGAATAAATAAAAACAGAATAATATTAAAAAATTAATAATTCTAAAATTGCTTTAATTTACAAATAAAACAAGAACAAGAGACATTCGTCCACATATAAATAAACAATTTGGGATTGTATACGTTTCGTATAGTCTAAAAAGCCAATACAATATTCATAACACTTCAAAAACGCATGCGCGGTCAAAACAGTCCGAGTCGATCCACACTCCCAAGCATGAACACTTTTTGACTGTTTACAACAATCACGGATTATTTCGGATACGAAACCAGAACACTGGACTGAGAGATCCGAAGTAGTCCCAGAAAAACCAGAACACTTTTTATCTACTGCGCATGAGCCCGACAGTTGTGGATCGTTATTTCTCAAAACCAGAACAGACCTTGCGTAAAGATCGTATCAACGAATGTCTACGAAGGTTCGCTGGCGTTTCCCGACTTCGGAATCGTAGCGGTAACATCAAAGGAATGGGAGATTCGAGCGAATGAAATGTGAACGGATGTCCATACGAGTATCATATCATAATGCACATTTAATCCGCATGTGTGACCCAACAAACGTCTGATCGAACAACAAATGCATGTATATTAACGACGACCAATGAATGTTTGGGAACCGAATGCCGTTCGTTGGCCTTCGTTGACATGGTCTGTACGCAGCTGTACGAAATAATTACTTATAGCTAAGCAAGCTTCTGGCGAATAATACGTACGTGTAGGTTAAATCTGTCGTGTTCGTCTGAAGCTGCTTTTCCAAAATTTGATTTAGTTAAAACATTTGCAGTTTCGATTATTTTGACAATTTTCAATTTTTTTTTATTTTCCGAAAAAACTAAATGAAATTTTGAAGAAAAGGTTTCAGCGTAACATAGATTTAACTTAACACGTACATAGGTATTTTTTTCTTTTACAATTCATTGGGTACAAGAAACATAAGACAAATGTGAATGTAAAATGTAAAACTAAGACAAACTAAAATAAAATTTTGTATGGTCGTAGAAAAAAATACATATTTCCATTATATAATTCTGTAGATATTTTATCAGATTTTCAAGCCCATTCATATGTTAAAATTAATTCGGCAAACTGTTTACGTTTCCAACAAATTTAAAAAGGAATGAAACAAACTTTACCAGTTTGTTGCCAGTTCTGTAGAAAAATAACAAGAAACAGAGCCAACTTATAAATATAATTATTACAAATCGTTAACGATTATAATAATAATATACATTTTATGAAGTCGGTTGAGAAACACAAATTACCTGAAATTTTACTCAAAAAAGCATAGCTATAAAGGAAACCAAGGCCGCCATCCAGGTTTTAGTGTGCTGCCGAAAGAAAAACAATCTTAAAATATATGCTAATACAAACATAAATTCTTCCATAAATTCAGTAAACTGCACTATATTTTTTTAATTATTTATTCGAAGATTGTTCAAAAAATTTATTGAACAAAAATAGTTATTTATGATATAAGTGCTAAAAATGATATATTATTTTGTGAGAAGGGAAGTTTGGAACACGACGCCGAAGGCGAAGTGTTCCATCCCTTCAAACAAAATAAAATCACTTTTAGCACGTATATCATGCACTATTTTTTCTACAAACACCATTAAAAATCCAAATTAGCGCATACCTATTTTACATTAATTAATTGATAAAATAATAGCCTCGAGATTATCAGTTTTGAATCCAATTTCATCTAATCTGTTAATGAAACAAGTTGCCAAGGTAAACAAAAACCGAATTTGTTGATTTGTCTTTTTTGACAATTAACGTTAATAAATGACGAATTATTCTTTCTCGTTTCTTCGTTCCTCGATGGAAAGAAAATGAATTTCTACCGCTGGATAACATTGCTCTCTGCCCTGGTACAAGCTTCACCAAAATAAATTCTGTTACATCTACCAATGAGACTGGCCATGGAGTTTCTTATTATAATTGTAGTTTCACTAATTGTAAGTTTAACTGAATAAACACTTCATTTTGAATTATGTTTTTATATTTTCTCATAAAAATAAATCACTTTTAGCACTAGTGTTAAAAGTGATTTACTTTTAACCCCAGTGTCATAAAATGGCATTTTAGACACTGACAGCATGCGTAAATAGTATATTATGCAACGATCATGTAATGATGGTTATTAATACACGAGCATTAACCGGGATACGAAACGAGCCAAAGGCGAGTTTCGTATGGTCTATGCGAGTGTTTTAATAACCATTACATGAGAGTTGCATACGCTATTTTTTCTACACCCGATAAAGAATCAAGACCTATAAATATTATATTTATATTGGTATTGAACACAATAACAGTAATTACTCGTATTTCTATAAAAAATTCTACAAAATTGTAATTAATGGTATTACTTCGGGTATTGGTATTTCCCTAGATTTTTGCTGCAAAATATAAATATTTTGTACTGTATTTTCTGCTTTCTCCGATATGTGTGGATATCGCTGATATGAGACATTTTAATATTATAATTATCGAAGTTTAGCTATCTACGAAAATTTAATACGTTTTGACAACTAAAACAATTACATAGAAACCTAGGACAAACGTCAAACAGCATGCTTGATTGAAAAATAGTAGGTTTCTATTGATTAAAAATCTGTATCGTAATGAAAAATCTGTATCATAATGGGTATCATTATGAAACGGATTATGGGCATATAAGTGCATTATTATAATACGGGTGTAGAAAAAAATTATACTTTTACTGACGTTTGGTGAAAAAGGAACTTTTGTGCTTTTTTCCATGTGCGCTTATATACCTGTGAGGTTTTTTTTCGTGTGTGGTTTTGTCCGTGTTCACATTTTCCCACGTACGGTTATTTCTTGTGCACTTACGCTTTTTTCTGTGCAGATATTTCCTGTGCACTTATTTCCTTTGCGTTTTTTCCGGGATTCTATAAATGGTATAAATATTAATTATAGCTTTAATTGCTTCTTTTATTTATTATTTAGAAACTGTAAATTTTTTAGGTGGTTGAGGATGGATACGAATTTTTTGCACAACGAAAACTCATTACAATATTCTCAGCACCCAATTACTGTGGAACATTCGATAACGCTGGAGCGTTAATGTCCATAAACGAGGATTTGTTGTGTCAATTTCAGGTAAGTTTTATTTATTGAAAAATCTAAAACCTACTGTTTTAATAAGTTGTTTTTTTAGATTCTGGAACCACCCAAGAATAATAAAAAATAGTATTCTTCTGATGACTTTCGATACCTAGTCTTTATGATAATACGTAGAATATAATGTGAATGTAGTATTTAAGAAAAGTGTAATATTTTTTAATTATGATGTTTTATATTAAAAATGTTTGATCAAAGGTGAAGAGTGTCTAGTTTTGTCATATCTTACCCTGCTACATTTGGATATCTTAATGATTTACGTAGATGTAGCGTACCTACTTGAGATCTTATGAAATACGGTCTTTCTAGTACATTGTTTCCGAGATTGCACCCTATTGGTTATAGTCTTTTATTCAAACGTATTTTCATGTGGAGATTACAAAAATATAGAAGTTGACATCGAGATAAATAAGTAACTATGTATATCCACAGATAATCGAAATTATACATTCCCATGTTATTCAGGTGTTCGTTTACTAGTACTTACATCTCTTGTTATAAATTACGTCATTATTTTCAACTGGTTCCTATTCATAGAGAGTAATTATTTTGTACCTATACTTTGTCTTTGGAATTATTTTATAAAATAAATCTCGTAATATACTCTGTTACTCTAGGTTTTTATCTGGTTGTGGTAAGTCTGCTATAAGTTCATCAGAGATTATATTATCCTGTGAGGAAGCTTGAAAGTTGAAAGAACATTTTCATTTTTTTTTAATAACCCAAAAACGCTTCGTTCGATTTTTATAAAATTTCGTAAGTAGCTATTTTCATTGAAGATCCATTGTTCAAAGCAAAAATTACACCAACTAAAATCATGGATGGGTATAAACCACCCTAAAGCTACCATTTGGGAAAGCGAGACCGAGAGCGACTTCAAACGCGAAGCGACACCGAAGGAGACCGAAAAGGGTGTCATCATGTGTGAACACATATAATTGTATGAAACACATTTGGGAAGGCACAAAAGACAACACCACTTTTAGTACGGTAGGATTTGCCACTTGCTGTCTGTCGTCTACCTTTGTCGCGCGTTTTCAAATGGTAGCATTATCCTACCATAAATGACATCGTATTTTTTTTGAGGGTCGTCCCTGTTCCCTTATTTTTATGGAGAGCTGTATTCAATTGTATCATTTTTTATCTCTTTCAAAAAAACATGTATATCTCATAGTACTTAAGTAAAAAAAAAATGATGGACTGATGGTTAGTGTCTTAAAATTTTCAAGAAAACTAAGTTGGCGGTTATAATTAACGCAACCTGAACACTGTCGCTTTTTAACGACTCAAATAGTATATATATTACACGGACGAAAAGTTGAGTTTTTCTGACGACTACGAGAAGCTTGCCAGGCGAGACGTAGTCGAGTCTGGAAACTCGTAGGAGTCCGAAAAAAATACTTTCGTCCGTGTTTCGTAAATTATTTTTTTATTCGAATAAAAAATATATAGAAAATTAAATCTGAAATGATATTATTTCCAATAATTTTTCCTTAACTCAGTTGGCTAAGAGAACAATTTCTGTCGTGTCAATGTGATGCTCATGTCAAATTAATTTAATTACCTAGTTTATTGAAAATTGGTGTAAAAAAAAATTAAAAAATGAGTAGTAACGAAGAATTCATTACGGACACGCCCCCAGAAATTAGAGACGCGGCAAATTTGACGTCTTTGAATTTAATTCCAAAACAATCAAAAATGGTATATGAAAGAACTACCACAGATAGGAGAATTCTAATCGGTATGCAACGCTCTATACACTTAACTTTAGATTCCATGGCCGATAAAGTACTTTATGAATGCCGCATTTAAATAGCCACATCGGATGCATCTGAGAAGTTGTAAATGAATAAAAAAACGCAAGAGATGTAAAAAATGCATCGGATGTGGATATTCAAACCACGGCAGAATTATATACAAAAGTTCAACTTTTCAACTATGTTCTCTGTCCGAAAAACGACGTTTTTTTGACACATTCGAATAAAAAATAACAATTCAAGACATCGAGATAGAATAAAGTAGAGACGACATAAACACTATTTTGCGATATGACAAAATGTACGCACTTCAAGTGACGGAAAAGTGTAATCAAAAAGGCGACTTGAGTCGTACTTTAATTTATTTAAAGTCAATAATTTTATATTTAAAGACTGACGGAATGAAAATAATTTTATATTATTATATGAAGCTACTTAACGAAAAATGGCATTTATTTTCACCAAAACTGACCAGCTACACCATGTCGAATTTGACATTGACGTAAAAATGTAATAAAAAGGTGCGGACAATTTAGCATCGTCATAGCATCTCCTCTTTATTATATCTCAATTATTCAAGCAGATGGTTAGACTTCAAATTTTCAAGAAAACTAAGTTGGCGATTGTCTACAATAAATTTTTTCTACTCCTGTACTATAAGTTGTTAATTAAATGCTAATTTTCAGTTTCATAATGATACTATAGAAATCTAGATTTTTAAATAACCAAGTAGGCAGACCCAATATTTTCTGTAGAATGTTTTACAGTTTCTAAGAGATTCGTATTTTATGACAGTTTCAATCTTTCGCGTTAGCCAAAAAGGTAGATAGGTCTCACTAATTTTTAAAAAAATGTCGAGCGACGAAGAGTTTTCAGGTACACCACCTGAAATCGCTGAAAAGGCGAAAAATGTAAGCGATAGTTTATTACCAGCTAAATCAAAAAAGGTAGGTATATGATAAAATTTATAGTCAATTTATGGATTGGAAGGTAGCAAGAACAGTATCATCCTTGTCTGAAAATGTGTTGCTAGTATACTTTGAAGAACTCTCAATTAAATTAAAATCCTCATCTCTCTGGACACATTATTCTATTTTAAAAACCCAACTCAATATTAAACATGAAACTGATATTAGCAAATATCCAAAATTGCAAGCATTTTTAAAAAGAAAATCCGAAGGATATAGCGGAAAAAATCAAAAACCTTTTTGCCAGAAGAAATTAAAAAATTTCTTGATGAAGCACCAGACCAAAAATACGTAATGACTAAGGTAAATACATATGTCTTACAATTTATTACTTATTTTGCATAGCAGTAACATACGTATATAATATGCTTTATGTTGATGATTTGTCAATGCAGGCGCGTAGCTCAGTGTGTAACAGCGCTGACAAAGATTGTTTTCAATCTGTACATGCCGTGTTTGAGACCCGCTCAGTGCATTTTTTTTATTTTTTTTTTTATTTATTCAATTAAAACTAAACAAGCACAAAAATGATGAATATTGTCTTTCATTTATTTTTTTTTGATTAAAATTGTTTTTTTTTTGCAGGTAGCTTTAATTTTTGGAATTATGGGAGCATACAGAAGACATGAACTGCATGATTTAAAATTTCAAAACGTCAAAGATTTTAAGGACAATTTCATAATAAATATTCTTAACACGAAAACCAAAATAGCAAGAACGTTTACAGTAACAGGAAAATACTATATTATTTGTAAAAAATATATAAATTTAAGGCCGAAAGATAGTACCACACAATCTCTTTTTATTTGCTATACCGAAACGGAAAATGTGTACAACAAAATATCGGTATAAATAAATTCGGAAATTTGGGCAAAGAAATAGCTACATATCTAAATCTTCAAAACCCAAATTTATATACAGGGCACTGCTTCCGTAGAAGCTCTGCTCTGTCACTTTGTTAGACGATGCAGGGGGCGACATCACGACTTTAAAACGACACGGCGGTTGGAAGTCAACTGCGGTTGCCGAGAATTATATAGACAATTCAATACAGAGTAAAATTAATATTTCTAATCAAAATCTCAATTCAATTGATAATACAAATAATGAAATTCATATTAATTTGCCCTCTTCATCTACGAGTACAAATTCGTTTGTGACTAAAGATGGTACACCTCAAGTAAGTTTTTAATAATTGTACTATTCAAAATTTGTATTTAAACAAAATTGATTAAAATGTAATGTATCTTGTTTAATTTTAATATGAATTCGTTTATGTTTATTGTTAGTAGTTATTTTGTAGGAATAAAATTTAAGTCGAAAAACTTATTTTTCTTTCATATTTTATTTATTATTGTTTATATAAAAAAGTATTAAAAAATAAAGCAATGCTAGTTTCTTGGTCGTAGAAAAAATAGTGTATGCAACTCTTATGTAATGGCTATTAATAAACTCGCATAAGATTTACGACAATCGCATGCGGCTCGTGTCGTAACTTACCTCAAGCTCGTGTCTTAATAGCTATCATTACATGATCGTTGCATAATATACTATTATAATTTTGACAGATATGGTGTAGAACTGTAAAAATTGTCAATACTACTCATTTTATGTATTGTATAGGTACACATTTAATGAACAAACTAATATGTTGCTGTTGCTTGGTTTCTGTAATGGAAACTGTCGTGAGAGTGTTTGAGTTTATCATGAAAGATTTCCAAATTGACAGATTCCGAACGACGAGACTTTTTGCTTCTATCTAGAGGCGACTTCGAGAAACTAAAACCGAACAGAAATAATAGGCCTTTTCATCACAATTTTTTTTGTGCGCATGCGTCTGTGTCAGCCATCTTTTTCGTACTGTTTTTGTAAACAAGCATGTTAAAAAATTATAATTGATAAATACTAATTTAAGTATATTCATTTAAAAAAAGGAGGAACAAGCAAAGTAATAATAAGTTTAGTGTCTTAATTAAAAAATACATTTTTGCAATCAATTATAATAATTGTGTTATCTGTACGGAAAGGAAGAACGAAATTATAGAGTACCTGTTTAAAAGTCACACAATCATTCAAAGGCAATGCATATTACTTTATATATTTTACAAGGCTTTGGCTGCAATATCGTAAAAAATTATCAAATTATCAGGCAAAATTCATATTAAAACATGTTCAAAATGTGCATTATGAGTGAAAAAATGTGGTCGAAGTGACAGCGGTTTTCGATCGATTGATGATGTTCCTAAAGATACTTATATTTGTTCACTACATTTTTATGGAGAAAGTTGTCCAACAGAAGAAAATTCTTATCTGGTATTACACAATATTTTTTTAATGTTAAATACTACTTCGGTATACATAGTAATATGATTAAAAATGTCATGTTGATCCTCAAAATAAATAATGTATTTTATTATTTATACTCGTGATTAACTTTCAAGTTATTTAAAGTGTTTTTGCAAGTACTAATAGTTGGTTGGTATAATTAATTAGAATATAGTTATAATTATTATCTGTTTTCATTAATTTTTTTACTTAGTTAAGAAGTATTGATACATCTAACCTCTTAATGAGTCCACTTTTTCCTTTGTAGTAAACGTCCAAGACACTTCAACCACCTTTTCAACTGCTCACAACTATGTTCTTCCACAAAGTTATAAAAAAGTTAATCACCATCAACGATTTTTTCTAATGATTGATTTGTTTGTAGGGATAATATTGCTTTCCCAGGCATTGTCGATCAAAACAGTACGAAACATTTAAATTACCACTATTTCAACATGGTGGCTACGCTTGCGCTCATCACACGATGAAAAGGCCTATGCTGGACGACCTTGTTAAGCCAGAACTCCTGCCGCAGAGGAGGGAATACTTGAAATAGTTGAAAATAATCCCGGAATTAGTACCCGACGACTGGCACGCCAAACTAGAATTTTAAAAAGCACATCCAACAGAATAATTAGAAAACAACTTATTTATTCGTTTCACATTCAAAGTGTCCAGGAACCTCCTGATTGTGAGTTGTATTTTGTACAAGTCATTCAAGAGCGCAGAGCGGCCGATCCAGTTTTTCACAGCATGTTTACGTAGATGAAAATCCACATGCCATTAAAGAGAAACATTTTCAACGAGAATTTAGAATTAATGTATGGGTGGGTATTATCGACAACTACTTGATTGGTTCATTTAGATTGCCAGATCGTCTTAACGGTGACAGTTACTTGCATTCTCACGTCAATATTTGCCTCAACTGTTAGAAGACTTACCGCTCAATTTACGCCGTAACATGTTTTTCATGTACGATGGTGCACCACTTCATTTTTCCCGCATTATGAGAGATTATTTAAACGAACAATAACATAGAAGATGGATTGACAGAGGTCGGGATAGTCCTATTCAGTGGTCACTTCGATCTTCGGACTGTAATGATTATTTTATCTGGGGTCACTTATTAAAAACCAAAGTTCATGAAGTTCCTATCGACAACACTGAATGGGGTAGGATTCAAAATGTTGTGATCTCTATGCGAAATGATCTAGAGGCATTTTGAGAAGGGTACTCTTCAATTTCTTGGGCCGAATTGAAAACTGCATGAACGAAGGAGGTGGTCATAGCGAACATTTATTGTAAATAAAATTATCCTTTTCTTTAAATTGTTATTTTTCAGTAGATACCTATGCCTATTGATGATTTTTTTAATGTAATAACGTTAAAATATATAGTGTTTAGGTTGAGGTAGTTATATAACCGCCAACATAGTTTTCTTGAAAATTTTAAGTCACTAACCATCAGTCTATAAAACATACATAAATACCATGAGAGATAGGTACATGTTTTTTGCAAGAGACAAAAAAAGCTACAAATGAATACAGCTCTCAATAAAAAAAAAGTAGAGGAAACAGGAGCGGTCCCTTAAAAAAACGATTACATTGGTTTAGGGTGGTTTTTATACTTTCAGTTAATGTAATTTTTACTTTTAACAATGGCTCTTCAATTATAATAGCTACATACCAAATTTTATAAAAATCGAACTAAGCATTTTTGAGTTTTGATATAGGTAATTTTGCCTCAGTCAATTTATTTTGATCTCACCAACATACAGCTCTATGTATACGGAATTTTGGGACACCCTGTAATAAGGCTCATAACTTTGCCAGATATACGTAGTGAAAGGCCTGCACAAGGTCAGTAGTTTCTCATATTAATAACTTCCCATCAAAGGGCTTTTAAAGGGAATGTACCACGTGTCTTCTACAAAAACTATATTCATAAAATATTCCAAATTAACACCATGTAAAAGTAAGAAATTACAATAAATACTGAATACCAGCAATAGGAGACTGGCCGCATAGTACATGTCCACTAGTTGGATCATCGGTGTCTCAATCTATGAACGCGGGAGGGAGTCCTCCTGGGACTGTTGGGGTTAGGTCTGCGGCAGTTAAAAGCCTTTTGATTTTTACCATGCTTTTACAGTTGGATGTAGAAAACAGTTAAAAAGTCGTCAACGGCTCATCAAATAATTAAAGTTAAGAAGAAGTTAATTATACATTTAAAACAAGCGATAATGAGTTCTCAGTTTGCATGTGAGAATCTGTTAAAACGCCGTCAACGGCCCATTGAAAAATTAAAGTTAAAAAGCCGTTAATTACAAATTTCAAAGTTGAATATGAGAAACAGTTATCAAACCATCAACGGCCCATCGAAAAATTAAAGTTAACGGGCAGTTAATTACAAATTTCAAAAGGGCCATAACGAGTTTACCGTTACAAGTTACTTTGCCATCACATTCGTTAAAGGGCCAACAACATGCCACAATTCTGTACCTCAGAACCAGACGGACGTAAGTCACATTTAGCACATTTTCTAGGAAACAAATAAAAGTAAAAATAATAATTTCATCGCTAAGCTAGTGTTTAAATTAGCATCTTAAAATTGATGACAACATTGAAAGGGAACGTACCTTATCCATTTTTTGTATAATTTTTGTGTAAACAATTTTATGAGAGATATAATTATTGTTGTTCGATTACGCAGGAGTGAACTTACGCTATTATGGTTCTTTATCAGGAACCTGTTTTGGGACTTACATAGTACTAATATTAATAGTAAAAAAATGATTATGATATTTTAGGAAAACTACACAAGCAATCACAATATTTTTATTAACATCAAAAACAATGACGAACTACAAATTTAGCAAACAGATATCATTACTCTGGAGCAGTTGAGTCATCATCAGGAAAGTTTTTCTCCTTATCTCCATGAGGAAGGCTCTTAAACAAGGCTCTATACTCCTCAGGAATCCACTGCATTAAATTCATGAGATCTCTGTATTTCTCGTTACTTATCTTCTTTTTGGTATCTTTGTTAGCATTACAACCCTTCCTCTCTGATTTATTTAAAATTTTACAGTTTTAAAGATTTTATCAGCGAAACTTGTCTTATAGTATAACCTGCTGTCATCTTTGTGAAGCTGTAACCACACTATATGAGACATCAAAAATGGTTCCTCGTCTGTGTTTGTCTTCCTTGCAACAAATGGCCCTTCCTTGCATCTCAAGTGAACGAAATCTAGAAAGTCTTCGAGGCCCATCCTCCTCACAATAAAGGGGTCATTTTTTGAGAACGAACAAATAAAGTTTGCCCAATAATTTGTTGTAAAAATAATGTGACTTTTTAGTTTTTTCTTCGCCCTCTCTATCACACTATGCTTGACATCTACTTCCATTTGTGTGTGTGTCCAGCAAGTAGGAATTTATGATTGACTTCTTCTAGGGTCGGTACTTTTTTTAACAGCCACAGATACATGAATACCTTATTAATATTCCTATTTTGGCCACTGCAATTATCTGTCCACACTGTTAACTTAAGTAGATCTATCAGGGTTTCGAAGTTCTTCCATCGCCCAAGTGAATAAACATGATGCTATTCCGTTACCTCCTCGACCGGCTGTAACCTCATCCCACATCATACACTAAGTTTTGTCAACGATTTTGTCATAAATTGTACTATTTAATGTCCAAAGCTTTCTTCAGTAAAAACTTTGGGAATTCTTCAAATCAGGCGCTGGAAGACATTTTTGGAGATCAGACATAATTACTCTGAAACCTTGATTAGCACGAGCTTCAAGTTTATCCTCTCGTTTTAAGTCATACCTAAGTGAAGCTCTTTTAGGTGGTTTTCTTTTTGTAGTTTAAGATCAATGAGTTTTTCTTCATTTTTAATTTCACAGTGCAGTTTATCGCAAACATCACAAGTGTCATTGTCTGGTAAGTGGAAAGACAAGTTGAAATGTTAATTGAAAACAGAATAAACCCACTTTTTTCTGGTTTGATGTTTTCTTGGTGGCACTCATCTACATACACTAAGTACATTGTGGAAATGTTCAGGTGATTCTCCAAATAACTGCGCTTGGATCTTTCTCTGCTGTAGTGGCTTTCATAAACTGGGAACTTAGAAATATAGTTTTTGATCGGTTCTAACCTTTCACTTGGCAATTTATTTGCAGGGGTATGGTTTCCTCTAAGGTTTGGTGTTATCAAACCAGACTCACTGCCTTTTTTAAAGCAACTCTCATAAATGTTTCAGAAATCGAAAGTGTGTTTATAAAAGAAGTTTTGCAAACGACTTTTTTCCTTATTATTTAAATTAAAAATAAATGTATGGCTCTCGGTTTTGCTTTTTCTTGGTAATGGGTTTATTAGGTAAAACTTCAGAGCCATTAGATATTAAGTGAATTTACGTTCATTTGGCTCAAATAATGGTTAGGACTTACGCTTTTATAACCGTGCCCAATAAAAAAGGATAAATCTTTAAAGAATATTCGTTGTTATGGCCGGATGGAGAATGAAAGTCTACGGAAAAAACATTACCCAGCTAGCACAAAAACATCCCATCTACGTTAATAAGCTGCAATTTTAGGCTCTTTAAGCTCACATGCAATGTACTTTTAATGTAACCCTAATATCCCTGCAACCACCGAATGTCCGCAACGGCAAGACTTTTATAGCACATCTCACAGAAGTTAAAAAGTGAAGTTCGGAAAACATCACACTAGCACTTTTACGGTACTTACCCTGAAAGTTGCTCTGAAACTTTCTATAGATTTTATAATGTGAATTAGTTCTACGGCATTATACAGTGTGTCCACGGATGGACTTAACTATACTTGTGAAAATATTTATTTTAAATTAAAAAAGTAATTCTTCATAATTTACTTGTTAAATAAATTCGATTAACATTAAGAAATTATGAAAAATAACTTTTTTTAATTTAAAATAAATATTTTTACAAGTAAATTAAGTCATTCCATGGACACACTATATTGTTCTTTGTGTAATGTAATACGGAGAGGCTGAAATTGAGGCATAGTAAAAACTCAATCGAGACATGGAAATTTCAAATAAAACAAAATATTTATATAAATTTATTATTAAAATGTTCTTGAAATCAAGTAGTAATATCACAAAAGTAGAGGTAGGTATATCACAAATGCAGTTACACATGTATAGTAGAAGCCACCTATAAAGCACTGAACGATTGGACAAAATTTGCTTAATAGTAATAATAAGGTATCAATATTGCAAAGGTTCACTAGAAGCTTAAACAGTGAACGACTGTACAAAAGTATATTTATATAAGGTACGTTTCAAGATGGCAATTGTATGATGCAAAAAAAACTAGAGCTGTGAATAATAGATGATTGCAACAATGACTTAGGTATATATCATGAGATAGCTGAGGTTCCAGATTGCTTACCTGTACTCACAGAGATATATCATCTTTTTAAAATCAAACCTTTTAACTGTTTTTTTTGTATAGATATTTATATATTTTTATTTTGTTAGTTTATTATTTATACAAAGGTGAACAAAAATTATTTTATTCTAACTACATATTGAATAAAAAAGAGATTGACCTATTTGTTTAACTATTATTGAAGGAAATTATATAGAAAGTAAAAAAATATACTCAAGTTTAAATCGTTGCACTTATTTTTAGGTAATTTTGTCTTACTTTGTTGTTTTAAATAAAAACTCTAATTTTTTTTTAGAATTTCACAAATTTTATGCATAATTATGGATTTCCAAGTAAGTATGAAGATTTTATAAAAAAAAAACAACTCAAGTTTTTTAGCAAGATATTCTGATGTGTGCTCGAGGGCATCTTCTGTGATTTTTCTCAAATTTTCTTCTAGTTTGGCACTTGCTTGAATCTGATGTTGTTTTTTTTTAATATAGACGTACCATGTAGATTCACTTTTTATAAAACTTCAGATGTCATATAGCTATTCTTCTTTAGACAAGTCTGTAGTATACACTAATAACTTAGTGGGTCTTTTGTTGAACTGAAATATTACCTAAAACACACATGTTAGCGACATGCATAGGAATCTCAATTTATATAGCTATTATTCACTTGCAGCCCCTTGCTGAGGCTTTGGCACCTCCAGAAGCCATCATCAGTAATTACCGCATCCTGAACGATCACCAGTTTGATTGCAGTAAGATTTATAACTTCTCAGCCACAAGTATTTCTCCAAATTTAGAAGTAGTGGCTCGTTTTGATAAATTCTTAAAATAATTCCTAAGATAAACTTGAAAAATTAAACATGTAAACTCACCTGTGCAACTTCTAGTACTAAAAGGGGGACCATAAGATAAATTGTATCGTATCGTTAATACCATCAACACATTAACAGCTTTAATAACTATTTGTAGGGGATTATAAACCACAGGGTAAATTGTGCATAAGCTAAAAGAGATATATCAAATCACAGTTAGTTATACTTTTATTAATACCTTCACTCTCCGAATCATTAAATTTTAAGAGCCAGCTACGGAAAAAGGAATTACTGCCACCATTTACATCCTTAAATAGGCCAGTAACGTGGCAACTTAGTTTTGTATATCTCTTTCATAAGGTATTTCAAGTATTTAGAGGTCCTCATTTTATAATTTCATAAACCGAGTCCTTCTAGCTAGCTTCTAACAAAGTTATCAGATATTTCCGGACATTTTTATAATTCAATAAACCAGCTCCAGCTCATTCTGTCGAAAACTACAAAAATATGATCCAAATATTCCCGGACATTTTGATAAAATTTACAACAGGCACTGTAATCTAAAACGAAGAAAATGGTTCAGAAAATAGTTTTCTATTTTATAGAGGATCCTTACCACTTCTACTCAAATGTTTTTAATAATAATTATAAAAGAAATTCTGCAAATTAAAAAAAACAAACATGACATATGACAAGAAACATTGGCAAGTGACAATTGACATAAACAGTTCTTGTTCTTTTTAGCAAATTACTTTATTACGTTGTGTTAACATAACAGGTTGGTTAACTAGGTAAATAACAAATAGAAGTTTTGCGAGGTTTTGATTTCCCTCAACAACTTCTCATGAACGTTACATTTACGTTGTATAGTAATGTTATTACGTTCCCTTAATGCAACATCGCCGAAAGTCTTGGCAACGTTATGTGCTAGCTGGGAAGCCTTTTGATTTTTACCATGCTTTTACAGTTGGATGTAGAAAACAGTTAAAAAGTCGTCAACGGCTCATCAAATAATTAAAGGTAAGAGGAAGTTAATTATACATTTAAAACAAGCGATAATGAGTTCTCAGTTTGCATGTGAGAAACTGTTAAAACGCCGTCAACGGCCCATTGAAAAATTAAAGTTAAAAAGCCGTTAATTACAAATATGAGAAACGGTTATCAAACCATCAACGGCCCATCGAAAAATTAAAGTTAACGGGCAGTTAATTACAAATTTCAAAAGGGCCATAACGAGTTTACCGTTACAAGTTACTTTGCCATTACATTCGTTAAAGGGCCAACAACATGCCACAATTCTGAACCTCAGAACCAGACGGACGTAAGTCACATTTAGCACATTTTCTAGGAAACAAATAAAAGTAAAACTAATAATTTCATCGCTAAGCTACAAAGCTAGTGTTTAAATTAGCATCTTAAAATTGATGACAACATTGAAAGGGAACGTACCTTATCCATTTTTTGTATAATTTTTGTGTAAATAATTTTATGAGAGATATAATTATTGTTGTTCGATTACGCAGGAGTGGACTTACGCTATTATGGTTCTTTATCAGGAACTTGTTTTGGGACTTACATAGTACTAATATTAATAGTAAAAAAAATGATTATGATATTTTAGGAAAACTACACAAACAATCACAATATTTTTATCAACATCAAAAACAATGACGAACTACAAATTTAGCAAACATATATCATTACTCTGGAGCAGTTGAGTCATCATCAGGAAAGTTTTCCTCCTTATCTCCATGTGGAAGGCTCTTAAACAAGGCTCTATACTCCTCAGGAATCCACTGCATTAAATTCATAAGATCTCTGTATTTCTCGTTACTTATCTTCTTTATGGTATCTTTGTTGGCATTACAACCCATCCTCTCTGATTTATTTAAAATTTTACAGTTTTAAAGATTTTATCAGCGAACCTTGTCTTATAGTATAACCTGCTGTCATCTTTGCGAAGCTGTAACCACACTGTGTGAGACATCAAAAATGGTTCCTTGTCTGTGTTTGTCTTCCTTGCAACAAATGGCCCTTCCTTGCTTCTCAAGTGAACGAAATCTAGAAAGTCTTCGAGGCCCATCCTCCTCACAATAAAGGGGTCATTTTTTGAGCACGAACAAATAAAGTTTGCCCAATAATTTGTTGTAAAAATAATGTGACTTTTTAGTTTTTTCTTCGCCCTCTCTATCACACTATGCTTGACATCTACTTCCATGTGTGTGTGTGTGTGTGTCCAGCAAGTAGGAATTTATGATTGACTTCTTCTAGGGTCGGTACTTTTTATAACAGCCACAGATACATGAATACCTTATTAATATTCCTATTTTGGCCACTGCAATTATCTGTCCACACTGTTAACTTAAGTAGATCTATCAGGGTTTCGAAGTTCTTCCATCGCCCAAGTGAATAAACATGATGCTATTCCGTTACCTCCTCGACCGGCTGTAACCTCATCCCACATCATACGCTAAGTTTTGTCAACGATTGTGTCATAAATTGTACTATTTAATGTCCAAAGCTTTCTTCAGTAAAAACTTTGGGAATTCTTCAAATCAGGCGCTGGAAGACATTTTTGGAGATCAGACATAATGACCCTGAAACCTTGATTAGCACGAGCTTCAAGTTTATCCTCTCGTTTTAAGTCATACCTAAGTGAAGCTCTTTTAGGTGGTTTTCTTTTTGTAGTTTAAGATCAATGAGTTTTTCTTCATTTTTAATTTCACAGTGCAGTTTATCGCAAACATCACAAGTACTAAGTACATTGTGGAAATGTTCAGGTGATTCTCCAAATATCTGCGCTTGGATCTTTCTCTGCTGTAGTGGCTTTCATAAACTGGGAACTTAGAAATATAGTTTTTGATCAGTTCTAACCTTTCACTTGGCAATTTATTTGCAGGGGTATGTTTTCCTCTAAGGTTTGGTGTTATCAAACCAGACTCACTGCCTTTTTTAAAGCAACTCTCATAAATGTTTCAGAAATCGAAAGTGTGTTTATAAAAAAAGTTTTGCAAACGACTTCTTCCTTATTATTTAAATTAAAAATAAATGTATGGCTCTCGGTTTTGCTTTTTCTTGTGCTGTCTCTTTTTCGTTTTATGGGTAATGGGTTTATTGGGTAAAACTTCAGAGCCATTAGATATTAAGTGAATTTACGTTCATTTGGTTCAAATAAGGGTTAGGACTTACGCTCTTATAACCGTGCCCAATAAAAAAGGATAAATCTTTAAAGAATATTCGTTGTTATGGCCGGATGGAGAATGAAAGTCTACGGAAAAAACATTAATAACCTGAAAATCGCAGTTTTTGGACTTACGTCCGTCTGGTTCTGAGGTACAGAATTTTAATGTTCGTTGTGAAATCATTACCATCTCTAGGACTTATTTTACGTTTAATTGCTGTTGAGGTTCGTTTTTTTTTTAAATAAAACACAAAATTCTTCAGAGTATGATTCTATTTTTTAAAATCATTAACAATTAGAAACCAAAAGTAAACTATATAATCCTCATTTGTAATTATAAAATATATACAAATATACAAGGTAGTATAACAAAAAGGGAGTACTGCAGATACTGCCATGTGTGTTATTTATTTCAAAGAAAGAATACAAACAAAAAATTCGATTGGAACTAAACTGAAATTTGACATAATTTAACGAGTACTGTATTTGTAGGTATAGAAAATATTTCTATTAGTCGTTTTTATATTTAATATTATTTTCCACCCTGTATGTATAATTTTCAAATGTAAATATAATATGCCAGTACATAAATATATACCTATTATGATCACACATTTTTGAGTCAATTATTTTTCTTTTAGAGATCACAGAAGTGGAGCTGGAAAACTCAGCTACTTATTGTTTTATATTTTACTTACAAAAGTTAAAAACTAAGGCAAAAGCCACAATTATTGGAATGTGGTATTTGTTTTTGCACACTTTAAAGCCAAAATCATTGTAAACTCTTTTGTTTACTTGACATTCCAGTCAAATGACTTAATTTGTACAAGATTTTTTTTGTTTTAATTCTCCAAAAATATTGTCAACAATATCACTTTTAATTTCCTAAAATGGAAAAATTAAAGCTGCCTTCCTTCTTGGTGACTGAGATAACAATATTGCGATAAATTATGAAATATGACAGACTGATTAAACGTCACAATGTCAAATTGAACTTCAATTGTTAGTTGATATTGCACTATAATATAACTGATAATTTGGCAAGTTTTCGTTTTGAAGTTATTTTTTACTCGGCCACCAACGTTTTTTTTTTCTAACAAAATAAAAATTTGTAGAAATATTTCTGAGCGTAAAACATAAGCATCCAATAAAAAAAATTATCTATTAACAAAATAAAAATTCGTGTCCAAAGATAATAAATTAAACTTTTGGCACATAAATCGCTGTAAACAATACAAATTGCACTGCTCTGCCAACTTAAAAACTAAAGCTATTTACAGTTTAGAGCTCGACGTGACACAAGAACGTCAAACTGGCAGCTAGTTTGACGTTTTATTATGACATTTGACAATCTGACAGACGTAAATGATGTTGACGGTTCTTATGTCGAGTCGCCTCTAAGAGAACTTAAAATCACTATTTGCACATAATCGTTAAAGTCTTTATTGGCACCAGTTAATTGCTACATAATGCACTGTTCTTTTTAAACTATTCGCTAGTGATGAGGCCCTACGAGAGGAGGATCTGGCGAACAGACTATATTGATATGTCTAGTATTACTACTGAGGTCTGTAGGTCCGTCCATACTCAAATCTGTGGGTTTATCATCGTACTCGACGGCTGGTCGGCTTTGTGGTAATTCTTCACTTAATTCTGCGGGCTCTGACTTCACCGTCATATGAGTCACTGTTAAGGAGTCAGGTTTTGCGGCAGGAACGTGATTCATCTGATTCGGAGGAGGTTTGGTGTTTGTCGGCGACATTTGTTGTCGCAATAACGAAATGTTTTTGATGTTTTTAAGTTCCGTTGGGTTTCTGAGAAATCTGTAATAAAGAGAATATCAAATTAGTGCTTATTTTTTAAATTAATTGAGTTTATGTTTCTTGAAGTCCGCTACTTGAAAGGTACCTTTGTAGTTCTTCCACTTAATATGTAAGAGCAAGAGATAAATGTGGCTGCTAATGCCCCTTTCAAGTAGCGAGTGAATTATATTCAAAATCAGAAAGAATTTTGTGATGTTTGCAAAAAACGTCTTCCCTACGAGGTAATGTCAGTTGTCATAATTGTAAAATAAGAAATTGCACTCGAAGAGAAAATACCAAATCACAACACATTATTCATTGTAGGAAACTTCAATACTAAAATTGGTAAGGAATATTTACAAAATGATGTAGCTGGAAAAGAAACAATCTAATACTTTCTAAAAAATAAATAGACATCGAGGCACATTTGTGACTTGTGCTTTGAAAACTTTTAAGGTTAACACGTCTAGTAAAGTACTTAGGCGAAAAATGTAAAATTTGCACATTTATCTATAGTAATATCGAGAGAAATAGATGAAATATGTAATGAAATGATAAAATATAGAGGCAGAGAACTAATTATACAAATATGATGAGAAGAAAGTATTTTAGAAGAATGGAAAACAGGAATGATTGTACCAATACCAAAGAAAGGAGATCTAACAAGCTGTGATAATTATAGAATAATAAGACTCTTGAATACAGCTTATAAGAGCTTATAACATTATATTGAAAAAATAATCGGAGAATACCAAATTGGATTTTGACCAGGAATATCAAGCGTACTACCACGTACTAAAGCAACTGATAGAAAACTCATATGAAATAAACATTAAACTACATACGCATTGAATAGTATAAAGAGAAAATAATTAATGAAGTAATAGTAATAGAAGTACCTTAAAAAACTAATAAATCTAATTAGGATAACCATAGAAGGATCAAAAGCAGTCGTATAAACAGAGAAAAAACTAACAAAATAAATAATATACTTCTGAGTATAACCAGAAAAGATCGGAAGCCTGAACAAGAACAGGCTACGCATTGTAACAGGAATCCTCACCGGGCATTGCTGACTCAAAAGACACCTAAGTAAACTGAGAGTAGTAGAAGATAGTGAGAGCAGATTTTGTGAGGTGGAGACGAAATCCCCATTCACATCTGACTGAATGTGTAGCACTCCAGAATCCAAGGGCACTATAATGCTCCTAACTTAAAGCCACTCCAAATCCTAAACTTTCTTGAGAATATAGGATTGGACGGGTCGTATTAATACTCCATACCCAACATAACATAAGAAAAGAAATAGAGATAATACACAGAGTGGGACAAGGAGACGGGCTATCGGCAACATTATTCAACATAGCTGTAGAAGGAATAACACAAGAGTGTGAAATCAAAAGATCGATCATACAAAAAATTGTACAGCTAATAGCATATGCAGACTGCAGACGATATAGTGGTAGTAGCACGATACAGAAAGAGCCTAGAGGATGCTATGAACAACATAAAGCAGCAAAAAAGGACTATAAATGAACGAAAAGAATACAAAATACATGAGTAAGCCATAAGACCAGAAGTAAGGAGAGACAAGGAGAGACAATGTGCCTAACTAATAAAGATAAAAAGAGAGACTGAAAGTGTTCGAAAGAACAATAAACAGGAGAATGGTAAGGACCAAATAAAATAGGCGAGGAGTACAGAAAACTCATGACACAAAAATAAATGCTAAACTCGTATTAGAAGAAGAAGAAAATCATAAAGGCAAAGAGAATGCGCTGATACGGGCACGTACAAATAAAAGGAAATAATGAAATGGCAGCCACAGACGACCGAAAATTCGTCGGGAAAACCAAATTAGATTTAACAACTAACCCTTTTTCTTCTAATAGTAGGTATAGAACATTCCAAATAGTTTCATATACCAGTATTCATCTTATATCCGAAATTCGGCAAAATTATGAAAATAAAAAACATTTAACAGTGATAACGTAATTTTTAAATTATCAAAGATGATTTTTGCAGTCAAATTATAACATTTATGTTTATAATGGACTGGGACTAACTATAAATTTCTTTTCTTCTGAGATTTTTTCAATACAAGCTAACTTGTCAACACTGCTTCAAATGTTAAAAAATGACATGTCACATCACATAACCTCGAAAAAATATTAATTTAAATTTAAGCTTTAAACCATCCTGCGGTGAACAGCTTAAATTTTGGGCATAGTCGGAACATCTGGGGGTACTTTATAGAGAGTCGTTTTTCTATTTTATGGAATATATCTATTATTTACGTTTAAAAAGAAAATTCTTCAAATAAAAGTTGCTTGTAATACATTCTGTAATTTTTGTTAAAAACAAAATTTTTCAAAAATGGCCCGTATTCGAGAAATTTGCCAAAAAGTACAAAACTCGAATTTTTTAGAAAATTATTCAAATATAAGTTTGTTGCCTTACGATTCTCTATAATTTTAATCTTAAACATGATTTTTGAAAAAAGTGCGAATTTCCAATTTTGAAGATTACTTAAAAAGGATTCAAAAGAAAAACACCAAATTATTAAGTTAAGCTTTAATCCATCCTACAATGAACTGATTAAATTTTGGGCACAGTCGGAACATCTGTGGGGTACTTTATTGAAGGTCGTTTTTCTACTTTATGGAATAAATCTGTTATTTACGCTTGGGGAAGAAAATGTTTCAAATAAAAATTGCTTGTAATAGTATTCTCTATAATTTTTGTCACATACATAACTTTCCTAAAATGGTCCATATTCGAGAAATTTGACAAAAAGTGCAAAATTCGAATTTTTAAGAAAATTGTTCAAACAAAAGTTGTTTGCGATATGATTCTCTATAATTTTTATTTTATACATGATTTCTCTAAAATGAACCGTAATGGCAAAATTTGAGAAAAACTGTATAGGTATTTTGAATTTTTAAGTAGGTATTTTCAGGGGCGATATAATAGGTTGTACAAAATAACAGGAAAAAGCCTGCAATAACTAGACAGGAAAGTCATGTGTTGGACACATCAGATTTTTTTATAGTAGGGCCTTTCTCCCTCCTGAACTAGTAGGCCCTGGAGGTCCCAATCCAACACTGCCTAGAAAAACTAATAATTAAAAAGAAATTAAACAACATATCAACTGTTGTAAAATTCTTACAAAAGTAATTAACATAATAGTGGAGACAAGACGGGAAGAATCAATATTATTACCAAGAAAATCACAGGATTCAATAAAACAATATGCATAGCCTACACATAACCTGCCCAAAAATTCCTAAAAGTGATCTTGAGAGCATGGAGGAAGAAACAAAAAAAATTATTGTAAAATATAAGAGGTTCGAATTATATCCTGAAACCAATCGGTACGTAAGTGGTCAAGAAAAATGTATTCCTATCATCAATGGGTTCTAAAGATTATACAATTTACTACATATTATAGCGTGTTTACCAAACAAACCAAAAAAACAAAACGTTGGAATAATTAAAGAATATGCTTCTAGAGAAGTATGAACTCAAAGTAATTATACGAGTACCAGCAAACTGATTTACATTCAGCGGAAGGGAACAAAAGCAAATGAAACAAAGATAATATTGTTATGCAACAATTAGCTAACAAATGAAAATGTATGAAGAAAATTATTGTCAGAGATAGATTTGAATTATTAATTTCTTAATTTTAAAATGATATTTGATGACTACCTGGTAGGGTAGAAGTTTTTTGACGAACATCACAAATTTGTTGTGGATTCAACTGTGTACAATTTGGAATATAACAATAACAAAATAGTGTACTTACTGGTAACAATGCCTCTCTCCTTGGACTTTCCTGAGAATATTCACTCTATAATAATATCTTAAAGCTCTCGACATCTTGTCGTAGTTCATGGACAAATGATTCTTTTGAATCCCCCACAATTTGGCTAGTCCGGATGGATCAACTATTTTAAATACACCGGTTTCCCGGTTTTTCCACGCAATATAGCTGGTATATCGTTGAGCAGGATCATTTAAGAGTTGCTGAAGGAAATCCCACAGAAGCCTTCCATCTGTAATAAAATTATTATTTATAAATAAATAGAAAAATAATTTCCTCATGACAACTTTGAAGTCTTGTTTTAAATGTTAGCATTAAGTAATGCAAAAACTTACTTGTGTTTGGTTCTGAAGGGTCATTGGGGAAAAACTCCCTCCCGGTATTCTTGAAAGCAGCAGGACTTGAAACGGGCTCCTTCGGACTCCTTGGCGGGAAATATGGCATCTGAGACATAAACGAATAAGCAGTAGGAGTATTTGGAGGGCTTCCATTGTAACATTTTTTATCAGCGTCTTCATCTGAATCAGAAGGATTCGAACCACTACCGTTGCTTCCGTTAACACTAAAGATGGAGTGACCGAACACTTGATTATCAGCATGTTGCGGACTACTTGCTTGGCTGTCAACTGATGGAGCTGGACTTAAGGTTACTGAATTGCTTTGTGCCATTAGATGTGCAGCTAAAGAGGCAGCGTGGGAAGAATGTAAGGATTCGTTGTTCTGGGAAAGGATATTCCAGTTAGGAGTAGGAGGATGTGAATGGGGAGATAATGGATAGGGATGTCTGGAAGTAGGAGTAACTGGACTACTTGGCAGCATTCTTTGAAGGTTGTTAGCTTCACGAACTAAAATTTGCAACACATTGTGGAGTACATCACCGGAACCTGGTGCCCGTTCGGATAAATCAGTTCTTGTAAGAAGACACATGGCTTTTCCGTTCATTTGAAACATATCGTGATCTATTGGTTGAATATCGAACTCTCTTTCGGCCCATTGAAGAAAAGTGGTGACATCGTCTCTATTCCATACCCTTGGATCCGAAGGTAATGAAGCTGGTAACTGACTTTTGTAATCCAATAAGGGCGAAGAGGGTGGGTTTTGATGAGAAATGTGCGGGAATCCCAATGGATATCTCCATAAGAGATCTGTATTGAAAGGTAATGGTAACCCCAGCCTGTCCATTGTTGTACTGGTAGGTATCGGCGGAAGGGGACCTGGAACCATCTTCATTTTTACGTCTGAAATAAATAAAAAACTATTATAAATAATGCTAAAATTTAAATGCGTTTTACATTACTTATTCCAAGAGGGGATTTTTTGATTAAATAATAGTTAGGTTTTTCCTGATTGTGATTAAAAATTGTCACTGTAATTTCCATATAACCTGTTTGTTGTGATGGTATGTGTATTTGAATATTCAATGTAAACTATTTAGTTATAAATATACACAGTAACTGTCACCGACAGGTGCGCTAGAGTAGCAGGGTTTTTTATATATTTAGACCAAAATCTGGAGACATTAAAATATGTGTAGGAAGTAGCTGCCACATAAAATCTATTACTTATCTTTATCAGGCGTGATTATGGGTATTATGACAAAGTGTTATTTACAATTCACGTAAATATTTTCCTACTATAATTATCAAATTTTGATATAAATACATAAATACGATATAATTAAAAAAAAAGTTATAGAGGTACATATTAATTTTCCATATTTACTGATAAACCACTGAAAATAAATATAATATTTAATTCGCTAATAGTATAAAAAGTAGCTTACTTAGTTGTTACTAGGTGTTATTACAGAAAATATTTATATTTGTAATATCTATCATCCAAAGACAAACAGCTGATATAATATATTAAATCCATTTTTCTACAATAATTATCAAGTAAGTAATTATATCTTATCTTTTAAAAAGTGATTAAGTAACTATTAGCAGGTTATTGAATAATAATAAGTAATGCTCCAGCTAGCATATAACGTTTCCCAGACTTTCTGAAATGTTCTTTTAAGGAAAAGTAATAACTATACAACGTAAATGTAACGTTAATGAGAGGTTGTTGAGGGAAACCAATACCTCGCAAAACTTCTTTTTGTTACTTACCTGTTACGTTAACAAAACGTAATAATGTTATTTGCTATGTATATGTATACTATATCTCCACGAGAAGTTCTGTAAAAATCACATTGTGTTTTAATGTAATATTTTAAGTGTTTTTAAAATAATCAGAAACCGTAACTACGGCAACTAAGAATCTGCCCAGTGCTCCAAATAATTTACTTCGAAAATGCCTGATAGTCAGTGGTTGTTTTTGGTGGTTTAATTCTGTTACTTTGTGATATACCCATTTATTTTATAACGCTACTTTTGTGGTATTGGTACCTGATTTCAGTAGCATATTGATAATACATTTATACAAAATATTTTCGTTTGATTTTAAATTTCCATGTTTCCTTGCGGTTTTACTATAACATCAATTTCAAATGTTTAATTAACCTCTCAATATTACATAAACAACTTTTTCTAATTTTGACATATAAAATGGCATTTTTTTGTAATCTAAGTGTCAAAATGATCTTTACGCAACCAGTAAAAATAATTCGAACATTACAAAACTTCTTATGTCACCTGTTGTGAAAAATAAACTTTTGGTTTTAAAATCAATTATACACATTATAAAAGAAGGGAAGGTTGATTTATAAAAATAGAATTTACAACCTAGTAATAATGTTGTTTTGGTCCTTATTTTCCATTCTAAATCAGCACAAAATAATTAAAACAGAATACACAACAAAATAATCCACTATCTTGAAATCTAAATAACTTTAACAAGCCTTAAAACACCCTACAATAAGTCGTTGAGAATAAACGAATATAAATGAAAGAATGAAGTTGATCATATGCAACTAACAATACAAGAAAGTAATAATATTGCTTGCCTAGATGTCAGTAATTTCTTACCAAAACATAATTTTATAAATAATCTAGGCAAAATTAAAAAAAATTTTTTTTTCCAATTTTGACATATAAAGTGACATATTTTGTAATCGCAGCAAGTGTCAAAACGATCTACTTAATGCAACAATATGCAACTGATTACGAAAAGTTGATTATGTCACTAGTTACGAAATGAAAATAAATAAAAATGGCTCTTTTTTTGGGTATTTTATTTATCTTAAAACACCTATATAGGTAATTTCAGATTAAGAAGTCAGTGTGGACAAGAGATGAAATAGATCATTCGACGTCAACGTTGCCAAAGTTCATGCAGGAGACTCGTAAAATATATTATAGAAATAAGTCAAGTTTAAGATGCGATTATGGTTTCATATGGTAACGAATTTTGTAAATCAAAATGTAAAATATAATGAAAATAAATTTGACAAAACTTAAAAATTTAAATTTGATAATATTGATGAATATATAATCGGTAATAATCCAACAGTCAAGGGTGATTGTGTTATATATATTCGACAGTCAACCAAGGTGCAAAATGTCAAACTGACAAATTAAAAGATGTAAAGTAAAGAACTGGGGAGCGACATATTTGAAATATGGTTGGAGTTTTGTTTAGGCTTTCACGAGACTCTCGAATTTTGAGATTTCTCGTTTCGATGTATGTTGATTTCTTGAATCGATGATCGAGACAAGACGAGAAATTCCCTTCGAAACGAGATTTCTTGTCTCGGTGAAACTTTAGTTTTCTTGCTTAAACTCCCTACTGAGAGAAAAAACGTGTTAATTTTAGGCAGTGCTCCATACCATTCGAGAAAATTACGATTTTCGAGAAAACTGGACATTCTTTAAGACATCGTTCATAGCATTGCCAACTTAACCCAATTGAACTGATGTAGAGTGAAGTAAAATGTTGTATCCTCTCATAATGTGACGTTAAAGCAGGCGACGTAAGAAACTTAATATATATGAGAGTCTCAAAAAGTTGAGGATAATAATTACTGGGAGAAAAATATTAAGCATACATTAGAGATTGAACAGGAGTTTTGGACAGTGGACAATATATAAGATAACTTCCAACTTCCTGAGTTATAATCTCACTACAATCCGAGTCAGGCGAAGCTACAAATAATTACAATGATCCCTACAATTTAGGGTTTATCAGGTATTATTATTATTATTTAAAAAATCCGTGACATTTCGACTTTTTCTATAACTTTTACGATACTTTTATTAGCGGTATACATGTATGTTTTACTTTACAAAACGTATTTCATTTTGGTTTTAGGTTTTACGCCAATTTTGTCAAATCTCGAGAATGCACGTAGAGCAGACGGACGAACATTGGGGCATTAATTACTGGAAACTTTGGGCGCCATGCTTTAAATAAAAAAGCATGCTTTTCTACTTCTGCCTAATTCTGACATTGGCGAATTCCATCAATTAGTCTTAGATTCGTAATAGCTCTGACCGCCAGACACTTATTAGTAATGTTTCTTTGGAAAAATTATGTTCATAAAACAATAGATATCGATCTCTTTGTTTGAAAAATTCCATAACAACATAATGTGAGTAACATTATTCGCTTATCGCGGACGGTGCGGAACATACATCCACATATTTCCTCGATACATCACATCACCTGGTATAGCTCTCGAGAAGTGGAGCCCGAGTCGGGGCAAGACAAAGCCCGCAGCCAGCAGAGCGTGTATTAAAATAAGTATGACATGAAGAAATCGCCTGAAACCGAGTAGGAAGTGAGGCAATGATGCAGTGCAAATTATAAAAAAAAATATACGATAATCACCGGCTTGGCGTTTATGTAGGTTTGACGCTCACGGAAGTTATTTCAAGGTGAAGTAAGTGTTTTTAAACTCGTTTGCATATCGTTTTTTCCACTACAAACGGGAATTCGTATTTATTCTTAGTAGGTACAAGTATTCGAATTACAATATGGTGGTTAAAATAAAATGAATTATAAATTCAAAGATTTGTCAAAAAATATAAAATATACAGGTTTAAATGAGATTTTAGATGAAAAACAACTTTATATAGTGCAATCACATCTGTTGAGAACGGAATTATTTGATGAGATCGTGCAGCAAAATCTACCCTAATGATGCATTTTTTATTGAAATCTGTTTGTTTGACATGAGACAACTGTACTGCCAAACTATACTAATTTACATTTTTAAAAATAGAATAAAAATTAATTTACATGACTATTGTACCAAAGAGAAAAATGCATATTTAACTAGGTCACAAAAAACCACTGGTCAGCGATGTCCCAGTTACTTTGTACCTAGGTTATATAACTTATTGCTTATCAATATCAAAAATATCAGAAATGTAAGAAGTCATAAAATGAGTATGGAGCAAGGAGTTGGATCACAAATCAAAATATATATAGATGTATTTTCAATAATTTAATAATTCAATTTTTGGAAAATTATGAAAATGAAAAATCCCCAATTCCCCTACGAAATTATGAAAATTACACCCTTATATCCCCAAAGTGAAAACGAACTAAAGAAAAAATGAAAAAGTTGATAAAGAAAGAAAAATGAGTGCACGGGCCGGGAGTTAAACCCGGAATCTGAAAGAGGAAAATAACTATTATTTTCCTCTCTTGATTAGGGGTCGTTTTCTAGTAAGGTAGTAGAAAAATACTTAGACCACAAAAATCAAAGGACGAAAATGTTAAGTGGCTTCTATTTATAAAAAATGTTTTATTTGCAGTTTACTTTCTAACAATATTAACTCTATTTTTTCGATTGTAAAATAGTAGTTCATAATCCACAACATATTTTAATACAAGTATAAGAGAACAACCAACGACAAAAAACCATTCATTCAGATTGTTTTATATTACGCAGACAGAGCTGTCGCAACGGCTGCCGCATTAGAAAGGAGACAGTTGCTAATTTGAGTGGGGATGATTTGTGCAAGTTTGTTTTTCTGAAGAGCTAACATACGTTTTATGAATGAATTAGTATTCAAGTTTACAACACTTGCTTTACAATGCTATTGACTTCAAAATATAATGCTACTCGATGATTGTTGCAACGAGAAAAATGGATTAAAATGATAATAACTGGCATTAGGAATGCAAATATACTTCCCGATAGTCAAGCAGCCAACAAAGCGCTGAGCTCAAAAATGGTCTGGAGATGCCTAGAACAATTGAATGAGCTGGGCGAAAAAAATAGAGTTACTCTCACTTGGGTCCCGGGACATAACGGGGTACAGGGTAAGGAGATTGTAGATAGTCTTGCAAGGAAAGGGGCTCAAACACCCTTTGTAGGACCTGAGCCGTTCTGCGGTATCAGCAGTAACTTAATATTAGGAGATTAAAAAAGAATTGGGCAGTAGAAGAACCGATAATTGGAACAATCTCTTGGGGCTGAGACAGGCCAAGATACTTCTGGGTGAATATAACCAGAAAAAATCGGAAGCTTGCATCTGCCTGAGCAAGAACAGGCTACGTATTGTAACAGGGATCCTTACCGGGCATTGTCGACTAAAAGGACAACTAAGTAAACTGAGAGTAGTAGAGGATAGGATAGTGAGTGCCATAGGTGGCGGCTAAGTATGTTTAAATGGTACCATGTTTGAAACTAATTTAGATAACTAATTCACATATAGTAAATGTGCAAACTAGTACTAGTGTTATTGTATGTAGTATCTCATTTTGGTAGTCTTTGATATTAATTACGAGTTCATAAAATAATAATAATAACAATAATTGAGGCTAATGGCCGTAGTAGTCGACGCCGATGACACCAAATTAAAAAAAAAAAAAAATAACAATAATTAAAAATTACGTTTGCACAAGTGATTTATATTTTTTTTCCTACGACCACAAAATAATTTCGTAAATAAAAAATGTAAAACCACGTAATCTGAGTATCGAAGTTAAATCTAGATGTTTGTGGTTCTACGTTTTGTTTTTATGTGTCTTACTAAATAATTTTGAAAATGTTTTGGTGGTGACATTTTGCCGAAATTAAAAACATTGCGATCCTATTTCTGTGAGGAGGAGAACGAAACTTTCATTCACATCCTAACTGAATGTGTAGTACTCCAGAATCCAAGGGCACTATATCTAGGAGGATATCAAATAGAAGAGGGAGATTTACCTAACTTAAAGCCACTTCGAATCCTACACTTCCTTGAGAAAATAGGATTGGAAGGGCATTGAGACATTTTCTCAGTGCATTGGCGACAGAAGGGGACACAATAGATCTTTTAGGTCGCAGTGTATTAACACCCCATTTTCAACATAACATACTTCCCTAATGTAATTTTAAAAGCCTTTTGTACATTTTAGAACCTTATATTAAGTCAATGCCGAATTATAACTATGCAATAACTCTCCCATAATCCCTTATAATAATTTAAAAACTACGTGCATAACATCTTGAATGTTTCCAATTCGATTTTTGTAAACAAAATTAGTCTAGCAGTTGTTCGTCGTTTGATAAAACTAAGTAAACACTGACATGGCAGGAATTGTTCACTGGTTATTAAGAATGTATATCTATTCTTATAGATCACAGCCATCTCACTTTACTGTCCATCTCTAAATTCCAAAGCAACACCTGGAACTCTAAAACAGTTGTAAATGAACTTCGATTTCCGTTCAAGAACAAAATCACCTAGGGGTCTAACTTATTCGAATTCGGTTTATAAATATGATCCAATATGGACCCAAATTGGATTGCAAATTAGATTATGATAGCATGTACCTACCAGTGACAAATATTTATGTCTCAAACCATTAAATACTAAGTGCAAAGTTCTCACCACTTAATTGATTTGTTTTCGTTTAAAAATGTTTAAAATTATTTGAAGGTGTTTAGGAATTCCAATCGAAAATCCAGAGATCATTGTTGTTCTCATATTATAATCTGTTTTTACAGCGTATGAGTAATATTATATTGCCAAAGAGTATAAATAACAAGAGGGAACAGTCAGAGCGAGAAACTAAAATCGAGAGAGATAGCGCTACACTCCAATATTAAGAGATGCATGCCATAGGTGGCGGCTAAGTATGTTTAAATGGTACCATGTTTGAAACTAATTTAGATAACTAATTCACATACAGTAAATGTGCAAACTAGTGTTATTGTATGTAGTGTCTCATTTTGGTAGTCTTTGATATTAATTACGAATTCATATAATAATAATAATAATAATTAAAAATTACGTTTGCACAAGTGATTTATATTTTTTTTCCTACGACCACAAAATAATTTCGTAAATAAAAAATGTAAAACCACGTAATCTGAGTATCGAAGTTAAATCTAGATGTTTCTGGTTCTACGTTTGGTTTTTATGTGTCTTACTAAATAATTTTGAAAATGTTTTGGTGGTGACATTTTGCCGAAATTAAAAACATTGCGATCCTATTTCCAAACACTTTCATAGAACAATAAACATTAATATTAGGTACAAAAAATATTACAATAATGTTTTTTGAACTGTTATAAAAATAATACAAAATAAATAAATAACTATAGAACGTAGTTTTCCAATTTTCTATTTTTTTAAATAAAAAATATTGCTTTATCGGGAATTGAGCCTCGGTCCTGAAATCCGAAGTGGAACGCTTAACTTCTTGCGCTGTGAAGGCGTAATGTTAAATATTATCTTATTAAATATGTGAATTAACAAAAATAATTACAAACATAAAAAATTACCCAGTTATTTTTTAAACTATTGTAATAATTGTTAAAAATAAAAAATATCCAGGATCTAGTTATAAAAATCAATTTATTGAAAAATAAGCACGATTTCTTACCAGTTTTTAAGTAAAAGCAAATGCTTAATTTTTATTCAGATATTCATATATGGGCGGAAAGTAGATTCTTATCCACACGCGCACGATATAGGGCACTTTCCATAAGACTAAACAGCAAGTACCGGTCTTACATTTGAAGCTTGATTGGACTGACTATAGACATCTCACTTTGTTTTTTCCACTATTCCTTATTATTTTTTTCCAAGTATTTACTGGTTGAAAAATATTTTTCTTGATAAATTTTTGCGGCATATCTTTTTTTACACCAAATATATTTTTTTTAAATATGAATACATTTTTTTATTTAAAACTTAAAAAAATAATCACAAGTGATTCAAAGTCAAAGGAAACGGATGAATAATTTTACGTACAGTAGTTTTTTTGATAACGACAAATGCCCGATACCAAAACGAAAAAAAAAAAAAATATTTTGAATCTTTAATATCGCTTTAAACGGAATCGCAGAAAAATAAAAGATATATTCCAGATATTTTGTTAAAAGAATCATGCTATCAATAAATGTGACACTTATCATGTACAGATGTTATCGTTATTAAAATAAATAAATTAATCAACTATTTTTATTTTGTAATTTATATCGAATAACGAATAAATATTAGATTACCTCTCTATAATAAAGACAGTTGTTATAACTGGCATGGTCATCGGTCACTGTCATAGACATTCGTTAGAATGTAAGTAAAATACATAATTATTTTATGACTTAATAATTAATAAAATATATTTCGTACATAGCATATATTCGGTATATTTATTTAAACAGTTAGATAATTAAAATCTTGTATTATTACATCATTAAAATGTAAACAACGAACATTCATTTTAATTAAATATGTTTAATTTTAATGTTAATAAGTAAATTTTTATATCCATAACAGTTTTTAATAACAGTGAACAAATTTATCAACATTCATCTGCAACAATAACATTGGATTGGTCATAGTTGAATAAAGTACGTGCCGAAAAGTTTTATGTCAAATAAAAATGGTGTACCGGATATTACTTTTTATTACATATTTAAAAAATTTGGTTGAATTAATAATTATACATTTCATTTATACGGACTTTATCATCATGGTAACACAAAGTTAGTAATATGTAATTTGTTACTACGCAAAAAATGTGGCTATTGTCTTGACAACGTAAACAAAGCACATAAGGCAAGTTTAGATATTCAACGCTGAAAGTATATTTATTGTAAATATACAGGGTGGGCCATTAGTGCGTGGGTGGAATATTGCGGGTTTATTAAGGTACATTTTTAAAATTCATTTTTGTGGCATGGTGTAGGACCTTTAAGGCTACAACCTAAAAATATTTTCGATGAAATTCCAATTGTTCTTATATCAAAGTTATGTTTTTTTAATAGGAACCCCCTGTATATTATTACATATTTGGATTCCTCGGTCAATTTTAGTGCAACTTTATGTATCACACATGGTATCTAAAATGAGTCGTTAAGCAGCAATTATTTTTTCAAAAAGTAGATGTCTAGTAAAAATTGAATATCGCAGTTATTATAAAACTTAGAATGCCGTGATTCTACAGTGTTACTAAGCATAAAATGTACTAACATTTGCCAGACGATCAAAGTCAAACCCTTTTCGTGTTTAAAGCAGTCGCTACGCCAATTTGCAAAATTTCAATCCAAGGTAACTTGATTATTTTAAATGGGACTACCAAATTTTTTTCATTTCATTACATGCAGAATTCGATTACCTTTCTAATGATATAAAAATATGTTGATATTTATCTTTTACAAATTTCTTTTTCTTTAAAAAAATTTAATAATTCACAGTATTTTTCAATTTTTAAAACCTTTTAATTAGTAGGCTGTGAAAATAAAGTAAATATATCACTTTTTGTGACATTAGAAATTAGTTATTAAAACTGTTTCTAGTTTTGCCTAAGTCGTTCTAAATTTAAGTGATAATAATGGTACATATTTCCCAAAATGAATTAATTGATATGATTTTCATTCTCGGAGAATGCTCTAGAAATCTCTTGAACAGGTTTATTGCAACAGGAAATGTTTTTTATATCAAAAAACAAGGAAGAACTAAATTTGTTGTAAATGTAGAAAATGAAATTAATATTTTAACTGCAGTGGTAGAAAACCCTCATACTAGTACTCGCCAACTTGAAAGAGATTTTAAAATAAGCCGAACCTTTATCAGAAGAATAATAAATAAAAATAAATTCCATCCTTATCATATTCAACTTCACCAAGAGCTCAAAGAAACAGATTATCAACACCGGATAAAATTTTGCAATTTGGCAGAAGAAAAATTAAATGAAAATGTATATTAAAAAAAAATTATTTACAGATGAGTGTACCTTTCACCGAAATGGTTATATTAACGGCACAATTTTCATTATTATTCAGGTGAAAACCCCTTACTATTTCAGAGTCAATAGTCAGGAGAAATGGTCGGTTAATGTTTGGGCAGGCATAATAGACATGTTATTGGTCCTTTTTTTATGGTGTTTTAAATTCAGAAACTTATTTAATTTTTTTTTAAATAACCATTTATTTGATCTCCTTGTGGATGTACCACTTGCTAAAATTAGAGATATGTACTTTCAATAAGATGGAGCACCTCAACATCGTGCCCGTCTTGCAAGCGCATGGCTCAACAATTTAATGGAAGGTGGATTGCAAGGGATGGACCAATGCGATGGCTAGCTAGATCTCCAGATATTACTCCAATGGACTTTTTTTATGGGGTTATATCAAAGAAAAAGTATATGCAGAACAACCGACCACATCTGAAAACATGAAAAACAGGATTAGAAACGTTTTTGAAGAAATTAACCCAGAAATATTGGATAGGGTTAAAATTTCTTTTCGGCGAATAATCCAAGTTTGTTTAGAACAGGGTGGTAGACATTTTGAACATTTATTAAAATAATTGCTTTTTTTTATTTGGTGTTATTTATTTTTTTTGTTATTAAATGTTTTTTAATTGAAATTGCTATTTGTAATTTTTAACGGTCTACTAATTTCAAAGAGATTAGAAAAATTTGAAAATTTCTGTGAATTAATAGAATTTTTTAAATAAAAATAAATCTGTAAAAGATAAATATCAACATATTTTTATATCATTAGAAAGGTAATCGAATTCTGCATGTAATGAAATGAAAAAAATTTGGTAGTCCCATTTAAAATAATCAAATTACCTTGGATTAAAATTTGGGAAATTGGCATAGCGATTGCTTTAAACACGAAAAGGGTTTGACTTTGATCGTCTGGCAAATGTTAGTACATTTTATGTTTAGTAACACTGTAGAGTCACGGCCTTCTAAGTTTTATAATAACTGCGATATTCAATTTTTACTAGACATCTACTTTTTGAAAAAATAATGAATTGCTGCTTAACGACTCATTTTAGATACCATGTGTGATACATAAAGTCACACTAAAATTGACCGAGGAATCCAAATATGCAATAATATACAGGGCTTCCAATTAAGAAAACATAACTTTGATATAAATCACCCTGTAGAACAATTGGAATTTCATCGAAAATATTTTTAGGTTGTAGCCTTAGAGGTCCTACACCATGCCCCAAAAATGAATTGAAAATTCTCAAATTATTATTATTGAAAAAAAAAAAAAGTTTTTTTTTGCACAAATTCGTTTCTAAATAATCGTAAATACCATTTAAATTATAAAGCAACTAATATTATTTTCCTTAATTAAGTATCTGATGTATCCAATACATGGTTTTCTTGTAAAGTTATAAAATATATTGAGTGGGGCCCATTTAATCAAAAACTATTTAGAATATGAATTAAACATTTTATTCGAAACATTTTTTCATAATATCTTCACTGCCAACGAAAATACTTCAAAAATTCAACCTTTTCCTTAAATTTCTCCATTACGGTCCATTTTAGAGAAATTATGTATATGGTAAATGATAGAGAATATCACAAACAACTCTAATTCAAAGAATTTTCTTTTATAATCATAAATAAGAGAAATATACCTCAAATTATAAAAATTCCATAAAGTACCCCCATCAGATGTTTAGGCTATGTCCAAAATTTAATATGCTCACCACAGGATGGATGTAAGCTTATAATGAGAATTTGGATGTTTTCTCGGATTCAATGGACCCCAAAACGTAAAGATCGGCCAAAAATCCAAAAAAAAAACAACTAGTCTTTCTTTACTGGTTAGAGGCATAGGACAAATTATTTTCTGTTTTTACAATTTAAAATTTGGTTCGTTTCATAAACTATGGTCCAAAAATGTTCAGTTAACGAAAATACGAGGTGTTAAAGTTTTTTTTACGGAAATTAGGTAATATTTTTGACAGCTTGAGATATTTTAGTACACAGTGAGTTAATAAAGGACAACTAGATTTATTGGAAAATTGTATTCTTCAATAATTACATTATTTTTTTCGGACAAAACACCGGTTTTTATTTTTTTACTCAAAAACGGCGCATCGCAGGAAAACAACTCAAGAGAACTTCAAATTGAACGGGGAATTTAAAAATAATTTTTATTTGGGAAATAACATTGGCCTCCAAATTTTTCCTCACTGCTTTCTAAATACACGGAAATATCTCAAGCGGTTTCAAAAATATTAATTAATTTCCATTTTTTTTCCTAAAACTTAAGAACTCCGTGTAACGGAATATTTTTAGACCATAATAAAGAAAATGATAATTCGTAGGGGGATTTTTGAGATTTGTTTTAGAATTTTTAAATTATTTTCAGTCACTTTTTCAGATATTTCTCTGACCTTTCAGATTTCGATTTACGATTTTCAATTTACATTAAAATGAAATACAATTTTTTTAAAAATTGAAATCATTACCAAGATTGGACTTGGCGAAATTTTTAGGTCAGTGGAGGTCGGTTCGTTTCCGTCTTTCCAACCATCTCAAGCTTTATCATAACAAATAAACTTTATTTCTATAAAAATTGACTCACTATCAAACCATTTTGGTTTAGATAGGGTACTTGTGGTTTTTCGGCTGAGAATATGTCGATTTTTATTTTTGGATCGACGATAGTAAAGAAAGTATGTTATCTATTTCCGGTGATAAATGGTTTATGCTATTCAGTAGTACAATCGAATTGTGACAACCTTGAAGAAAATTGCCGTTAAATAATGGTGTAATTACAATGTAGATAAGAAAAAAATTCTTAAAAACGGGATATTGATAAAGGGTGTTTAATTTAGTACGGTAAAATAGAAAGTGCTGAAAATTATTAGCTTCATTTCTGATATGAAGAGGATTACTTCCTGTACATAGTTGCCTAGTTAATTATATAAATACATATTATGAAAAAAAAAAAAATTAATTTTAATTTGATTTAAAAAATTATAATCTTTAAGGTGTTAGAGAACTTTTCATATCTCTTTTCATTTATCGTGCCCTTGGGCGAAGCTGCATAATTGAAAAAGCCTTTTGTTGTGATTGAGAGAAACGATCCCTTAAGGATGAAATCAGTGAGTCTACATAGAAGATAGATTATCCTGAATAAATATTCTACACCCTCACACATAAGATCAGCCATGTAAACTTGTCTAGCGACAGCTCGAGGTCGCTTCATTTCAACATCCAATTCTTTGCAGATATTTTTGCCATTTAAAAAAATTGTGGCAAACTTTGCAGTAGCATTATCCCGATAAGTTTGAAATATATTTATTAATTTATTGATATGCTTATTTTTATATTAACTATCTGCAGTTGATTACAACCAAGTTCAAGCTTCATGAAATACGTAGAAATCATTACTAGTACCACTATCACTATATATAAGTTGAAGTGGTTGTTGCTAAGCTAAGATGGATGCGCTATGCTCCTGGTTTGTTGATTAGTTGCATTTTCTGCTAGATCCTTTAAAGCCTGGATGATCATCTCAGAAACTGATCAAAAAATCTAATATTTTTCTATTTTGAGGGCCATCGTGTTTTACAAAAACGAGGATTTTTGGTATCTTGTTGAAATTTATATCATCGAATTTACCAAAATGGAATAGGTTTAAAGATTTTTTTGTTTTTAATTTAGTTTAGCATAGGTTTCCAACCTTTTTTGACCTACCGCCTACAGTCAGAAAAAACTTTCCATCGAATACTTTAGAGTATTTTCAAGGGGGCGACCACTGGTTTATATTAAACAAAATTATTTTAACTTTACTATAAAATTCAATATTTAAGAAAACTTTTTGTTTCTAATGCATCCCCACGATTTTTTTTTCTGGGCGCCTATGCCTAACTTATTTTTTTGTTAATATTTTGACGATTTGGTAAATATTAATTTTTTAAAATATTTGAATATATCAAGGAAATTACAAGCAACTCTTGATAGTAAGTTATATTAAAAAAAACATGATATCGCTTGTGCAATTTGATCTAAAGTACGAAAGATATCAACTTTGTTGCCTCAATTAATTTCGTGGAAATTACTTGACGTTGCTTATCGTCTGTTTGATTAAATTAAATTTTATTACACCTTCATTGCATGCCTTAGGATTTAAAACGTTTTATATACATCCTATTTGCTTTTATGACGAAATTTATAAATGTTCAGGTATATAAGTACTAGGTATAATTTGAATGTTGGTTAACACAGGACTTCCTAATTCCTAATCCGCAACAAATCACTTGGAGTGTTGTTCATCAATCTTTTTAATAACCTTATGATCTGTGACTTCCAACATAGTAAATATGCTTAAGCTCTATCTGACGTGTACAAGGTAGGCAATCTCTGATAAGATAAGCTGCTTGGAGTTGAGTTATTTCCTATAATTCTAATTGTGTACGGTGGTAATCCTTTACTGGAAATGGATCCGAAAGATGGACGATAAATCCCCCATAAAATTATACAGAGTGGTTATTTTTTATTTCCTATTTGAAACTTTCATTATGTATTTATTTATTTCAAAATTTTATTAAAACTGTTCTGAGTAAAATTTTAAAACATTATTTTTAAATTGTCTGTGGCCTAATGAAAAATCTAAGTCAGTTTGATTTCGTTTGCGGTTCTAACCATGGAATATCTGATTCCTTACTCGGAATAATAAAATTAAGCAAATTTAGAATATAGGAATCATAAATATCACATTTCTTCTTAAGGATAGATGATTAATCTTACATTTTTTTCTTATTTCGGACATTTTTATTACTGTATAATCCGACCAAATATTATGTTTTTAAAATAAAGATATCTTAAAAATTTGTTTTGAATTATTTCTATTTTAGGTATATTATAGGCTGTGATTGCAAAATAATGGAGGCAAACTCCAGAACTGGCTGCACAATTATTGTGAAAAATAACATTTTTATTACATGTAAGTTTGTTAAAATTGTTTATTCCTATTTAGAAAGCCTAAAGCTTTGTTACCCCTGCTACATACTCCTTTAAAAGGCAGTGCGAATGACAAAGTCGAATCATAGCTCACACCTAAATATTTATTTTTAGACTTTCTGTATTTATAATAATTTTTAAGTCACTAAATTTAAAATAAAAACGTTATTATCATCACATAATTTCGTAATTAACACCGATCTGTATCTTTAAATTATTGTAAACGATTTGAATATAATTAGCAAAATTTTGTGCAAATTGAGTAAATAAATAATTTCTCTATTTCAATATGCGAAAACTAAAAAAATACTGGAATATATTTTACTAACACTAACTTCTTAGCATAAAGATTGTAGCTTATTACCGTCAAAAATTAAACAATCTTTATTTGCAAATGGAGGAGGAACAATATTTAATGAATAAAGCTAATAAACAATAATTTTTTATTTTTCTAATAAAAATAAAAAATGAATTCTCCAAACTAAATTACATTGTCCGGTCTCTATTGTAACTTCATTGATGTGACTTTTTAATCGAATTATATTTTTTCTGATTGTGACTTGTTCTCTACTGTAACGTTAAACTTGTTAATAAAATTTTCATAAATGAAAATAAAAATCTCTAAATCAGTACCACACAGTTTTTATTAACATTATTGTTATATAGGTTATAAACCTTTTTGTGGTACTGATTTAGAGATTTTTATTTTCGTTTGTTTACATATAAATGAAATTTTTACTTCTGTGATTTTTTATGTTACTTCTGGCCCAATTTTAAGTCAATTTATGTCTGTCTCTCTTTCCGCATTGGTCTAATATCTTTACTATCGCAGTCCCATTGTTAGGTAAGTATAAATGAGGTACTAGGAAGAAATGTTGGGTTCTTTTTTGTATTTCAAGGATACCGACACTGGTATTGTTCCTTGTGTAAAAAAATTTGACGAAGGTCAGCTATTTGCCAAACGAAGTCGACAGATAGGATTTCAGGTGGGTACCTACAAAAACTGTGAGACAAGTTAACAAATATTTCGAAAAAAAAAAAAAAATTTGAATTGCCATTTATTTTTAATTAATTGTAATGAAATATCTTTAATGGGATATATTATAATATGCGTATAAAGTAATGTTGAGAATAATAAAAATTACATTTACATCCGTATTCCCAAGCATTTCTAAATAGTTAAATATAGAAACATCAGCATCAATTCAGAGAAAAAGTTGAGTGTGATTAGTAAAATTTAAATAAATTTATGTTTCTTCAAATCATTAACAAATTATATATTCGTTAATATTTTTTGTGGAAACCATTTAAGAAATCGATAGAAAAACATGTAAAGAATTTTAGTTAACCAAAATTAAAATATAACATTTCGTGAAATATCGCTCAACTCTATTGGATATTCATTATAATGACGTTTATATCTTTACGTTTTACATGTGGATAAATTTAAAGATGTTTTGTGAATTAAACTAATAATGCGTGATAAGTATCATTGTAAGATAATGGGTTTGTTTTGGTTCCGAAATTAAAATAGTTTTAGAATTATTGTATTATAACTACGCAGTTGACAAAAATAATAAACCGATTTTTGAAAGTATGAACCAAAACACATTGTTATCCTTCCTGTCTTTTTTCCTGACTGTGATTGGGGACATAATTAACTAACTAACAAACAATAATTTAAATTAGTTTCAAATAGAGACTGTCGTGTAACCACCTTAAGCCAACTATATTCCTCTCGCCGTTGGAAGCTGCTTCGTCTATGTTTTGAAACCACGCACTCCTTCGAGAAATTAGAAACCGCAACGCACCGGTAGACTCACAGAGGAAGAATTCCCAGATATTTTAGATCGCCAAGAATCTACTGGAATAGAGCTGGCTTTATATAAATAGCGCGAGTTTGCCGGTAGACGTTAAGTTTCAATAAAAGTGTTGTATAATAAAAACAAATTGTAATAAAATAGAATTGCGAGTTAAAATAGTGCATAAGTGTTAAATAAATTAATTAGTACTTTATAAATAAACTATTTTTAAATTAAACAATAGTTACATTGGTGTCAGAAGTGGGATTGTAACAGCGAGAGGAACAGGGTTGGCTTAAGGTGGTCACACGACAATACTAATCAATATCAATATGTACATAAACTCAATAAAAACAAAGATCCTTCTACATATTTGTGATATTTTCTAAGAGGTTATTGCATTAATTATTCTCTACTATATATTTGTTTCATTATGTTGGTATTTACTACCTACTTTTTTCAGATATGCTGCCTATTAACAGAATCGAATGGGTTATTCATATCTATAAAATATATATTTTATATTTATTTATATTTATGTTTTTGGGCATGTGTCTAGATCTAAATTAGTTTTGTAGGTATATACATTTAACAGTTGAATTGATTTGAAAGAATGGATACAGGTTAATAAAGTATTTTGAATTGAATTTTACAATCACTGATTTTATTTTTTTTCCTGATATATTCGTTTTTCCAGTTCAATACTTTTTAAATATCATTATTTCTAATATTTGCTATTATATTTGTGATTGCAGTTTCGCGATATATCATGAGTAAAGGTCTTGAAAGGTTTCTACCAAGCTTACGCTTGATGTTTTTTATTCTTCTACTTAAAATAAAAATGCCTTCATTAAATAATACATTTTCATATAAATTTTATCAAGTAAAAGTCGTTTAAAGTAGTTTTTTTATTCGAATAATTTAAAAAACGTAGTTTTCTGGAAACATAATCTAAAAGTAGACCTTTTATAGAGGGTGAATCCTAAGCTGATACTTTCTTTTTAACTGTGCATAGAGGTCATTAAAATAGACAACTTAAAAAAAAATTACATTAATTTATTCCAAAATGTATCCAATACGGTCCTATCTAACCTAAATAATGTGTTTAAAATTTTCACTATTCACTTAAAGTATTTCATATCTTCTCGATCTTCCTACATGTCATCCACGATATTCCCGCAAATCAATCGTATCCTTTTTAGCCCGTTGCGCCGGATTAATAAAAGTTATGGGACTAGGATTGGCTTGCACGGGAAATTATACACTATACAACACCAATGCAGTAGCTACACTCATAATTTACCATACTGAATAATTTAAATTCACTACTTCAGATAAACACGCTACCGAAATCACACGCGACTGAATTACAATAACCGGTACGCAATGAAGCGTGATTCGTAAGGAAAACCGAAGAACAGGTAAAAAAGATAAAAGCATAAACTGTTCATACGCAAGTCCAGTCCCGGATTTTTTTATAATACTTTTTAATAATACTTTTTCCACTATCCTAAAATAGTATTATATACATATTAAAATTGAACACAATCATTTTTAAATGAATAAGATAACAATTAAATAAACTCTTATAGTTTTTTTAATACCTAAGAACAGTTGAATAAAAAATAATGCATGAAACATTGATGAAAAGTGTTTTTAGAACTCCTACGAGTTGCCTGAAAAACTCAAACTAATATTTTTGTTTTCCTATAGATATCAGTTCATGTTATTAATTTAAGTTACTCTATTTCTATTACAACATATTGTCGTGCGAGTCATTTTCGACCAGTACAGTCATGCTGTAATCCCGTAAGTCCCTCTCTGCCTTATTTCGGCCACCACTTGTCCGATTACCAAGAATATTCAAAGAAATAAGTTAACTCTATGAAACCGACCCTAATGGCACGACTCTGGCCACTGTCGATTATTAGTCTGGAATGTACTAGAACACAGTAGAATCTCCGATGATACTAAATTGCAACTTATGGCGAAGGTGCCATATTATTGGGGAATTTGGTGGAAACATCGAAACTCTTCACATTTTAATATAAATGGGATGTGCTGCTAAAGGTAGAGATAGTTAATAGACATAATTTGTTGAGTAAAGTTGAATTGTCTATATTGTGCTGATATATAAACTAGTATTTGAGAACATATAATAAGTGTATTGTGTAAATAAATTATTGAAAATTAGTGTACAAATAAATTGTTTTAAATTAAAGAAACGTGACAGTATAACAAAGCCTGTTATGAGCTTCTGTTACGTCTGATTCGAATCACTCTGTATATGTAATTCGTTTCTAGAAACGACTGTAATTCCTGTTAAACCGGACATTACGAGGCTATTAACAATACTAATAGGATCATTCAAATATCTTTAGTACGAGCTAATACATCTTTAATTGGGGAAAGTAGGTAAGCAATATCACTTCTGAATTTTAAGCAGATTATTACATTCGAATGTAGTCTTATATTGGTTTCTTCAAAAATTTACCGAATTGTCTATTTCGTCTGAGAACTTTAGTAAAGTGCTAAGATGATATCGATTAAAGAATAGCTAATTAAAAGATTGTTTGTTAAATTATCTGTTGACTATTTTTAGATGATAAGCTCAGTTCAAAAGAAGTCCTAAACTTTAGCAAATCAAATCAATACAATGTTTATCTAGTTGTACTATTTAGTACTACTCCCTTTCATACTACCATTGCCATAGTCTACGTAATATTAGTAATATTTTTATTTCTTTATGGCAAGTAATATCTTGAAGACAGAAATCTTTTTATAATAATTTTTACCTACGAAAACCCCAGAAGGTGTTGACTAACAAATGAATAGCGGTTTCCAATAAATTGTTTTTATTGACATTAAGATGTCAATGTAGGTTCCGAAAATGATTAGAAAAACATTTCACAAATCAGATCTGATGAGGCCAATATATTAGTTTATACATTCAATATAACTAAAAACAACAAAAATATAATATTATAAGGTATAATACCAGAATCTTGAGATAATTGCTATTATACGAGTATATATACTTGATACTTTTTTAATTGTATATAGAAATCGTTAATATATACATATTCAAAACACTAAAAATACAGATACAGAATTAAAAATTAAAACCCGCGTCTGGACTTGTGTATGGAAAGTTAAGCTAAATAATAAGTCTATTTATACTTTTATGTTTTTTTCTATATTTTTCTTATGAATCACATGTTATTGTAATTCAAATTCAGTCGCGTGTCATGGGGTAGAAGTAGTGAATTTAAATTGTTCAGTATGGTAAATTATTATTTAAGTTGACAGGACCGTAATAGATAAGTTTTGGAATAAATTAATGTAAGTTACTTATGTTTGTGTTTTTTTTTTTAAAGTTAAAGAACGTCTTTTATACACAGTTAAAAAAGTATCAACTTAGGATTCACCCTGTATGACATGTAAAATACAAATAAACAGTAATAAAACTAAAGGAAATATTTGTGGGAAGACAGAGTATATCGAAGTAAACAGTACATATTTTTTGCCATAATGAAAAATAACTTGGCCAACTGACGTGGAAACGTCATCTTTTATATTTTATTGTAACGTTAGTTATGCAGATATGTTGCTATGGACCGTCACTTTGCATTCAATAAATTATAAATTCTAGAATTTAACGTGATGTGGGCGCACTCTTAATATAAAATGATAAAAATAATCTAGATGCTCATGTTTGCCCACTTAATCCTCTAGAATTAAATTAACTATGAATGCTTTATAATAATTTATAATCATGACTTCTACTTACTAAAACAAGAAACATATGATATAAATATAAGAATAGTTTTAAAGAAAAGTAATGTGCACACATTTCAGGTTGACACCTATGTTAAATTTAATACGATTATTTAAAGTATATTATATTTCTTGAAACTAATAAGTTTCAAAAATTATGTAATTGTACATAATTGGGCGGTACAATATGTAACTTACGATACAACTTCCAAATTAAAAAAAATCAATACATTTTCTTAATCTATCTGTCTTTTCCAAATTTTGGATAGTAGCCTTTCTTGTTTTCCTGCACATTACTAAAAAGAGAATGCACATTAATAGACGAATAAAAAATCTTCGGGGCACTTAACCCCACAAAAATAAAAACTATAATATAAAAAGTATCGTGTTATTGTTAATTTTCTTTTAAAAAATAACTTGAGTTAAGTTGAGAAATTGTATTAAAAATATTTTTTACCTATTTTGAGATTCGTAAATAAATATACAGAAGCATACATTAAAAATTTGCAGAAATTTTAAGTTCAGAGTACTCTTTTCTCTAAAGATCTAAATTATTTATTAAAAAAAATTGTGGCAGTACTTTTAAACTTGCCCCATTTTTTACTCGTCCATTTTTAAACTGAGTAAGAAAATCTTAACTATAAATTAATACCCCAATATCATTCATTACCTAATTTTATACTGAAAAAATATAACCTTTCTTACATATGTAATAAAAGTTTTTTTTTGGCATTGGGATTTGCTGAAATGTGGAAATTGGGAAACAATGTTTTCAATCTTGCACCATATTTTTAAATGCTCCAGTTTTGTTCATAATTGAGAAATTATAATTTACAAAATTGTTATTTTATACCTACACTGTTATCGTTAAAACTTGTATTATATGAGATTTATTTAGAGTTCATTTTTAGAGTTCATGAACAGTTTTTGCATGGAAAATAATACTAAAAAGGAGTTACCATTTTTTCTATCGATCAGATATATCTGTCAAATATGACATGTTTTCAAAAAATTACTATAATTTAGGTTATTTCTCGAACTAAGAATCTTTATAATTTGAGTTTGTAGGACACACTCATAAAAAAAATTTCAAAATGTTATGTTTTCAAAAGAATTCAAGAAAGGTCAACTAAAAAAATGGTGGCAGCATTATGAACCTTTCACCACCATTTTCCGTTAAAAACTGGTAAACTGCACATATATTCATTCAATAAATAACGGTATTGCAAAATTTATAGATTTCCTCACTTATTCATTTAAAATGGCAATAAACACATTCCATGCTTTAATGTCTTGCCAGTCCTACCAGGAAATAAAATTTCAATGTCATTCGATACGAAAGCCTTCCGTGAAGTTTTCAACTTCCGCGTCTAGTTTTGTATTTTTTCTTTCCTAATCAGAATCCAAACCAAGAAACAAAGATCTGCTGAGATGAATTTTAAGCTTCCGCATAAATAACATTTGCGGGCTTTGTGCTTCGTCAGCCGGTCGACATACATTAGTATATAAGAAAAAACTTCATTAAATTTTTATTTTTTTGAAACGGTTAGATCTACAGTGTGTTCCATAAATACTTCAGAAATAATTCCGGAGTGCATAGAATGGATAAAAGTTATCAGGTTCTTTGTTTAGGCAGTGTATCCGTATCCAATAAGATAGGATTATCAATACGCTGTCTATTTATTTAAACTACGAAGTTAGGCGTAAGTTGTTCAATATCAAGTAACAGTTTTACGAGGACTATTCCTAAAGTTCTTAGCATCGATTTATTCTTGTATAAAAAATATTTATACAGTTTGAGGTTTTAATCTATAATTCAGTTTGGTTTTAAACCGAACCACCCGAGAATCATTTGACTGTGTTCACGATATTTTATTGTCCACATTAGAAAACATTGGGGTAAAAGTCTTATTCTTGAATAGCGTAATTTCTTAAAGGCAGGTCTCAGTTTGTATTTAATCCCGCGGTAAAGATAAATGGGTGATTCTCGGATAAATGTGATTTTTTTATGTCCAGTGTTTTATTTATCGTTTAGCATAAGTTTTCTTCATCAAAAAGTTATTAATATTATAAATTTAGAGGTATTTTACAACAGACATTACGAATTAGATCATAAACCTTCGTAATTTTTTTTTAAGCTGCATATAAATATACTCGAAATGTCCAATTCTCATTTTTGAAATTAAATATATAAATTTATATCAAAATTCATTTTTTAATATAAAATTTTCCTCTTATAACTACAATCTAATGCATACTGCATTGAATTTTATTGCAATTTTATACCAATCTTTCGATTGGTAAAAAAAATCATTTATATGTCAGTATCGTGGAAATAATGTCAGTACCGTTGCATTAAAATTTTTAAATTTTGTCAGTTTTCGTTGTGTCGTAGCCGTAGTAGAACCACTTTACAGGCTTTTTTATGTGCATAAATAGAAAACAAAAACGCGTAAAAAATACGTTTTAAAACATTTTAAATTTTAGAAAAATTTAAGTTGTAAAAATTGCAGTTACACGAGAATCACCCATATAATTAATACCTTATCTGTGTCACAGAAATCAATAATTTTAGGATCTCCTAAGTATATGTTAACCATATGGAAAACAATTCTTATACAGCATATGCTGATGACTTTTCAATAACTTTTTCTGATAAATTTACTGAAATTCTTGAAGCATTATGTGAATTGATTTTGGCTAATATTTGTGCATTCTTTAATAGTAGTTGCTTGTGTTTAATAGCGAGAAAATTGAAATTCTTAGGCTATAATACAACGTACTAAGGAAACTTGATGATGAAAATTGCAACTTTTAGTTTTACACCATGCAAAAGTCGACTCTAGGTTACGGTGTCTGCCTCTGGGTCAATGAATGCCACAACTGCGTCCTCTTTGTCTTCACAGTGCAAGAAAACATTATTGGCTACATTGGGAATATTCGTAGACGTACATTATGTAGGGATTATCTTAAATTTTAGTTAATTTTAACTCTAAACTGGGCCTACAATAACGAACGACACAGCTATCCAACGAGACAAAACCACCTTTTACATTTAACCCTGGTCAAGGGAAAGTGACCTAATTATATTACTCCAAGACTATATAACAAATTATCTCACGTTATCAAGGCTTGTAATAAATATTATACAATTTAAAATGCAACTTAAGAGCAAACCGAATTTCTAATTCATTCTGCGCCTTTATTTTTGACCGATTTGTTAAATTTTCAGGAAATACCAATAATAACAAAATACAGGGTGGAGAAACCTTGTTTTTTTTTGTAAACCTTCGAATACTTTTGTTTTTAATAAATATCTAGTAGTTTTTAAATTGGGGGATTTTCCACCTTTTTTTTAAATGTCTGCCTAATCGTTGCACAAATTTAGAGCTCTCAATAGTCTCAAGACAAATAACATCGCGAAGTATTTCGAGTGGCACGCTTATACAATGTCGACCACTGAACATTTTCCAATATACTTTGCACAAGTGCATGTGAAAACTACAGATTAATATCGGTGTTGCCAGTTGTATGGTTGGCCGAGCTGTACAAACTGGCATTGCTGGTATTATTCGTTTCCTGATCGTTATAATGCTAACTCCCTATAGTTAAGCAAGGTGTATTGAAAGCCGTTCCACAGCCGATACTGTATATACAATTTAATATTAGAAAATACTCACAACATTTTTGCTATTCATAAGAAATCGGATTTGCTCTTAAAGAATTCCTAGTCTCAAATGCTTCTTATACACTTGTTACGTGGTGTATGGAAATGCTCAAAAAAAAAATGGAGCTAGCCGTTCAAATTCTGTATGTAACATCGTAACAGATAACCAATCTTGGATATATTCTAAACAGTCAACTGGGTGTTTGGGTTTGAATGTTTCAAAATGAACCCAAACCAACAAAAGAGGTGCTTCCACGAAGCAATACGAACATTTTTTCTGCTTGTTTAATAAGAAAAAGGGGTCATGTTGCAATTGTTGCACTAGAGGATAGAAGGCCAATTAATGCTGAATTTTATACTTTCATTTGTTTGCCGGAAGTTATCGCTGAAATCAGAATCAGAAGAATCGGTCTATGCATCATCAAAATGCAGGCGCTGACACATCACGACGAATTGTCAGTAACAATATCCAATCAATGACTTATTGCCCATATTCGCCTGATTTATCGCTGAATGACTTTTTCTTTTTGCGATATCAAAAACAAAATACATGGTGAGCGTTTTTTACGCATGAAGAGATCGTTCAAGCATTTAAATCAATTGATTCAGAAGTACCTTGCAATGAACAATAAAACGATTTACATAACATAATTAGTATTTTGTTTTACATTTTCGTGAATTTTAATTTTTAAGGGTAAGTAATCTATTACTGGGTATATTATAATCGTCTAAAATTGAACGAGGGAAAGAAGTCATTTTTTTAGAAATAAATAATTATATTGAAGACGATGTCTGGGCTAGATGCAGTAATTTTTAATCAGGCCAAATAGACAAACAAAACTTATTAGATTACCTACTTTATAAGAAATTAGCCAAGCATTTTTAAATTATTGAGTTATCATCATTTATCTCGTTCTTCCTTTTTAGATATGATGCCTGATGCCCTTTCCTCCTCTCTTGAGAGGGTTTATTTGATTTTTGAAGCTTGAGTACTGGCCTAAATGAAACTATGAAAAAAATCAAAGATGCCCCAAACAAACCACTTTATCTCAATAATAAGATTATCTTACTGTATTATTGCTTTAGAAGTTGAACTTGGAACCACAACGCGGGACTTCCCCAATTTTATCATTAAAACACTTATCATATAGATATTTTTATTAATTGCAAATAACTTAATCTATATTGTAAATATTTTTTGTTTAAAATTAACACTTTAACCATAGATATGTCTTAGATTAGTATCTTCAAATATAGCGTCATACACTGATGCGATAATATTTGTATATTTAACCAAAGAACTAGGCAAGGCTAATTAGATATCAATACACCCTCGTATACGCATTTTTCATGCAACGTTGCTCCTTACCATTTCAGTTTTTTGCTTCATAATTATTTAGTCATTTTATTAAAATGTTCACAATTACTGTGAATTCAACACTAGGCTTGTAATTTGTAAGAATCAGACGCATTAACTATACAGTAAATTATCCTTGATTCTACATCCTTTTTACATCGACAAAAACAATAAATGTGCTAAGGAAATCATCATCTTATATAATTCATATGCTGTCAGATAATTGAAAACAATTGAAGTAATTAACAATTTAAATATACATAATTAATCGTTTTGTTTTTATGTATGTCCACATTAAATTAATACATAAAATTGAAAAATAATTAAGATTCCTGGGGAAATTTTAATTATGGAAACAAATTTTTCTTTTGAAATTTGATAATTATTCGTATATAAAAAAACTCCTTCCCTCAATTCATCTCAAAATACCTTCAATATACACAGCGAGAACGTACAAAGGTTGGAATAAATTCAGTAACAATTAAAAAAAAAGTGGTAAAATTGGCTATTTCTGATTGCACATTTTTGTACCGCAAACCATATTGATGACGCCATTCTACACCTCTGAATTGCTTTGAAGAGGACCTTTAACCACCCTAGGTGGGTTATTAAGCCTGAATTTTAAAGCACAGTGATCATTTACACGTTCTAAGATTACTGAGTCTATGTTTTTGTTATATCTCGTACATTTTTTGGTTTTTATCCATTCTTTTTTATTTTAAGTTTTTTTGTGTCAATTACTACTTCTTAGTCATTGTAGCCTTCCATTTATTTCTTTGCCTACCTTCTAACTGTATCCCTCTATTTTCCTAAACAAAATCGTTTTCAAGACATTTGTGTACTGTACTTATTTTGCAACACTTCAAGGTTGCGCACATCAGTGTAAAAACGTCACGGGATTACGTATATAACCTTATCTCTTAAGTAAATGCTTAGAATTGAATTGAAATCCCCGTTCCTTTGTTATATAATTCTAAAGAATTTCTAACAAAAATAAACATCTTACTATTATTACTTTCTACTTAAAATACTGAGGTAGCAACGTTGCAACAATAATTGCACGAGTTCCCTATCATATTTTGAGAAAAAATGATGATTTTGTACAAATCTCATTGTTTACTTTGATTGTCGGTTCATTGTTTCGTTGTGATATAATCTCTGCTACATTTATTTCTATCTGGATCGAAGTATAGAGATACAGGTTTATTTTTATGAAGCGCATAAATCCTGACGATGTGTATTCTCAACAGACGATTTGCCAAAAATATGATACGTTTATGTAATGTATAATATGGTCATTTCCGGAATTAGGAGATCTTTTAAATATATTTTTAAACATCTACATCTGCTTAAGATTTTTGACTTAACGTTACGTAATCACTAATGGTTATTAAGTACTAGACATTAAAGTTATTCATAAACAAATAGTTTTAATTAGTTTAGAAAAAATTAGTACTAAGAAGATGGTGCTAAATATGTGACTGCTCGGGATGAGTAACAGAAAGATCTCTATATTTATATGCACAATAAAAATATAAATATATCAAAGACAAAGGAAATCGGTTGGACAGAAGTAGTAAGCAATCAAAATTAGAGAATGGAAAGCAACAATAAATATATTTTGATATCGAATACATAAATTTTGAGTAATTAGAAAAACAGTTTTCCATTATTAACAAACAATGGTAAATATAACAGGATAATGTAATAATAATAATAATACTCTTCCTAATTCACCCCCTTACGAGTGAGTGTTACAAAAGCTGAACTTAACGGGGGAAGGGACTGATATTATTATCATTTGCCGTGGCGCTCCGGGGCGACTAAAAGATGATTGATGGTGTCATTTGACTTACTTACAGGTATAGAAAATCCGAAAAACCTCACCCACCATCATGTGAGCCTAGACAATCTGTGACGTAAATGTTCTATTCGTTATTTAAATTATGTCAAAGAAGTAATATTTGTTACAGGCCTATGCCGACCAAATATTTTTTAAAAACAAGTTCTAACTTAATTTTAATCCATGAACAGTACAAAATCCGTTTTGTTGGTAAAATACTTAAGTAATGTGATCACATATTTTTAAGTATTCTAAATGGAAAAATGTGTACCCTGTACACGATAATGTATCACTACAGTTGCTCTCCATAATATTTTTTCGTTGTCACGAAAAGGCCTTTACAATAATTACTTATTGCTGCCAAGCTTGCTTGAAAATCATTTGTTTATTTTTCCAAACCTCTTCTTCCATTAGGTGTTGAGATTATCTTATCTAAATAAAAGAGGAGTGCAGTAAAAGTTGGGATATAATGTCACATTCCATAGGCGTACTTTGCAAAATAAATTTCTATAATATAAAGAAGGTCACGGCATATAAAATGGTATATACGCACTTTGTAGATTAAATTTTGAATGAAGAAAGTGATATTATTTACAAAAAAATAAAATAAACCTTATGCTTTTGACAAAATGCACTTTAACATTGAACGAATTAAATTTAACCAATAATTAACCAGGAGGATTATATGTTGTTAATGGGATTAAATTTTTTTTTTTTAATCTCTTGGCATTAAAAGTAACACTTCAGTACCTAAAACAGTCTTTTCGAAGATTATTAAATACATTAAGTACGATATTTTTCTTTCTAAAGATAATGCTTTATGTCCACTAGGTCGTGTACGCGTACTTGTGCTTGCAATATTTTCTAATGCACTCGTTATTCTTATATAACAGTCAAATTCTATATACTAATACAAAATTCCGAATCAATTAAAATACATACGATACAACTATGAATAAATAAAGTCTGACTTATCTGTCAAAAGAAAAGGTTTATTACATTAAAAACCATGGAAACATGATTAAATCTAAACGAAAACTTTTATTGGGCCGATTAGACGTATTAAAATTTTAATTTTAACTACAAATAAGCATTGAAGGATGAGGTAAAATAAAATGTCTACCTCTTGAACCTGTACTACGTTTTGTAAATTAAATTACTGCTCTCCTTTCTTCTCTAGACTATAGTTCTGTACCCCAGAGCCAGAGTATGGTAAGTCCAAAATTTTAAGTCACTTAACATATTTACCTAAAATTTGGCCAATTCGGACTTAACATAGGCTGGCTCCGAGGTATAGAGTTTGAAAAATATTTCTCCTGTTTGTTTTCATAGAGCACGCACGTTTCTTAGCCACACGCTATGTACGTACATCTAGAGCTACGAAGGATTGTTCCTTTCTTGCTCTCCCTCCAGCTAGTGGGGATTTTAGAAATAGATGGACGCTGATGGCATTTGCAAGCATTTTACGATTTAGTGTTGCAAGTGACCTAAAAAAAGCTATTAACCAATAGGAACAAATAAACTAGCTTCTTTGTAACCTAGTCTTCAACATATTCTATCTTGGCATTCTCTCCTGTAGTTTTGTTTTGGCCATTTACTTTTTTCTACAGAATGGTATCAATTATAATACTTTTGAACATATTTTCTTTCATTCCTTGAAAATTCCAGACTTGCAATCGTTTCATTTCCTTCGATTCTATCAAATCTTAGTAGACAATCGTGTATTTCAGGATCAGGTCTAAAAAGTATTTGGTTGGCTGCCTTCTTGGTTAGTGAATCAGCAAGACGGTTACCTATTCGATTATTGATATATACTTCGGATTAGTGACATTCTATAGTTGACGCGCCGAAGAGACGCAACAAAAAAACTTGCCTGAACATATGTTGAGGGCTGGGCCCTTGAAACCTCCTTCAAACAGGTTACAGACCAGGAGCAGGTTTTCGTAGATTATTATGGGAGATGATACGTAAAAATACTCGCCTAAACGTTGGAAACACATTTTAAGCTGATGTGCACGTAATAACTGCATCTATTCGACGCGGTGAGTATAGTAATACATCTGAGTAAATTCGTGGTCTGTCCAGATTGAAGTCCAGGTCCTTCTCCATAAATCCATTTTTGTTATTTTCACTCGTGATTAATTTTCCATACTTCTCGATCTATAAAGGTGAGTAGTTTCTACAAGTCTTGTTTCTTCCAACTGTGTAATATACATTTATTTATAGAAGATAGTAGCCAATTTAAAAGATTCGTAACGTATCAGAGAATGAAGTTGAATATCTACAGCTTAAATAAGAATTTCTTTGGAATTGGTTATTGGTCTTTATTGGACTAACTCACGGGATGTGCTTATTTATGAAACAATTAAGAAAAAATACCTTGCAGTAACACGTTATGATATCTGTTCTTTTATCCTAAATCATATACCTATCTTATTGCTCGTTACAACTGTCAATATACACAATCCCCTCCATTAAATATTATTTGTTTTTCCTTGTTTAATTTTTTAATGAAAATTCAGAATTCCCACTACTTAAAGGAAAAAATTAAAAGTCAAGAGAAATTACGCATAAAAGAGTAACCTTGTGTTTAACTTTTATTACATACTTATAGGAAATCCGGTTTTAGTTGTAACAACAAATTCCATTTATTAAAACCCTCTAGAAATGCGGTTTTGTAATTAGCGTTACATTAGTTTAATTATCAGTGCTATCATTACTGTAATTACCATCTTGTGAGGTTCAGTAATTGAGATAGATGATGCGACCACTCTAAAAGTATATACATAACACAAACGATCACATATCTGGTATTTATATGCTTTTTGATTAGATATGAAGTTGACGATTTCGAAAATTACCAAAAATTATAACATTAAACATCCGGAATACGTTCTTTGCTGTCTTTTAGCTTATTTGAATAACAAATTATCAAATTTATAATAAGATTTATAAATATACAGTCTTGTAAACTCCTTACAATGCCTTCCGAGAAATAGATTCACTGATTTGAATTAATAAACAATAGGTTATTCTCGATTTGACCATCGTAAACGTTACTATTCTTTTGGAATAACCTGTTTGTTACATTCCAGTGGTAAAATGGCTTCTTGGAATATGGCATTATTTTAAAATCCCAGAGTTCAGTCGAAGAGGTTCATGGTTGGATATACCAGAAAAGACGAGAAAAGACAAAAAAAAGTTACATTACCTTTTTTTTAATCTGTATCTTAGAGGCCTTCTCTCAATTATATCGGTAATATTACACTTAAAATTTAGGACGGATGGAGTTTAATAATCGAGCAATTCGGTACACAAAGCACTTAAGTCACAGATTGATAGCAAGTATTTTATATTTGAAAATTAACATATCACTAATTTTTTTCCGTAATCTTTTTGATCTATTCCTGAGATTAGATTTCTGTGAAGTAAATTTACATATACTGTGTGTACATTAAAATGCGTGCATGATTTTAAACACTTAAATAATAAATTCTGTCCAGGTTACGTTTGTTCTGAACAGTGATAAACGTCTTAGAGGTCAATCTTTTAAATTCTCCAGTAAAAATGTGTACAGCAACATTTTCTATCCATTATAGGCAGTATTTAAAATCCTTACTTATTTCTGTTTCTGTACTAGCTAAAGAGATACTAGTCTCTTGTCGTTCTTTTCTTTAGTACTTATCTTATTAGTTTGTTTAATATTTTTAAACAAGACTGCTTTATTTTGTATTGTTAACTTAATATACCTATGTTATCCGTATAGTATCTTATCATTATCAAATAATATTATTAAGTTGAAAAAGAAATCGGCATTCCCCCATTTTCCTGGTTTGCATCCAATCTAATAACCAATATTTTATCTTTGATAATTATATCAAATGATAATTCGTAAAGCAATAAGGTGTTTAAATTAAATCAATGGTTTAACCAAAGAAAACCGGTTTTAACAATAAAACCTGTTTTTTTATAAAACCTAATACATATTTCCTAAAATTAACATTTACCAATAAAAAATTTGGAACAAAAACTTAAACAAGACAAACAGGAAGTGTCTCTTGATGATTTATTTTAAATACAAAACGCGGTCGTTAATATTGCCTTTTCATTTTGTTCCTCAAACTTGATTAGCCTTGCAGCCTCTTTCCATTTTTTGTTAAAACTGCATCCACTAATGGGTAACTCCAGCCCCTTAATAAATCATTAAAATTCCGTAAAATTATCCTGCAGTCTAAAATTCCCACCAAGAACCTTAAAAGGTGCTTTCCGTTGGCCTGTTACAAGCATGGGTGGGCCGAGAACCAATATAATAACCGACCACAACCACATATGGTGCACACTGACAACATCGTACCCAAGGATTCTTTCTACGTCACCCACGCTGCATTGTTTCGACTTTTATTTATCTCAGCCGGAAGTAAATACTTGCTTCCACTTCCTTTTCCTATCAACTTTAGAACCTACAAATAACTTTGCAGATTTTAATGATGATAACGATGTTTATTGGGAAAATATCAACGTCCTGGTTCTTGTGTAATCGAAACACTTAAATATTTAGTATTTATATCCAATTAAGTGTAATTTAATTATAATTATTAGTGTCATTTGGATTTTTATTTTATTAGGATGATCTTAGGTCTTTCAGACACTCTTAGTATATCTGTTTTTTTGTAATTTTTTTATACTAATTATTAAGTACCAACTAATCTGTATTAATTGCTTATTTTTTAGTTTAGAGTGTTGTTTATTTTTAGCAACAACAATACAATGAGTAGTATTTACTTATTGGTTCGAAACAGAATACTTTTAAGTAGGTACAAACTATCTGCTTTTTTGTTAGTGTTTCCAGCTCTGTTATAACAATTCTATGGTTTCTAGACAGTACAGTTATTGTTTTTACTATCTTTGAATTTTTGAATGAAGTAGACAGTATTTGAAACCTTAGCGAAAAGACTAACCTAGTAATTAATACCATTAAGTAAAAAATACCTATATAGGTACGTACCTATTAAGTGCAAATGAGTTTTTCTTTAGAAAAACAATACCCGTTCTTCAATCATTTTGATCCCTTTTCAAAATAGTATACATTAGTAGACTATTGTTATCTGCTGTTATCTTTTGAATCTTTGACCTAAGTAGGAATTATAATGTACTTACGATACATATATGTAATTTAGACTATGTAGGTAACTATTAATACTTTTTTAAAACCTATTCCTTATTGTATATTTATTCTCGAATATTAAATAGATTTTGTTGTGAAGAGAAGTGGAATATGCGAGGGAATAGCTTTGGTACCTATCAGTATTTCAACAGGTGGGTATTATATTCTAGGTACAATGTTCAAATAAAGATACTTTATCAGCATTATTCTCTTACTTTATATTTCAATTAGATTATGATGTAATAGTATGTGAGGATCCGGTTGCAGGTTGCACAAACTGTGGCCAAAAGTGTATCTAAATTTCAGGGTTTATGGCGATAAACATACAAGGTCAAAAAAGTTACGATTATCCAAAAATTTCGAAAGGTACAGGCGCCACTCAGCCATACATCAAATTAAGAAAATAGGTTTATTTTAAAGTTTCCTTCATATGTGCATACTTGAAAGTGATAAATTATATTACTTAATTGATAAGGGATTAAAATTAACAGAACATGTCTGTATTATTGTTAATCTATTTCGTCAAAGTCAACAAGTGTTATTTCGAGTGTTTGTATTTGACGGTTAAATGAGGTTATTTAGGTATAAATCGGAGGTGTAAATCGGTGGGTTACACATAGGTATATTGAAAATGTTATAATACCTTTATATTGAGTTGAGCTATTCCAAAAAATATCCAGGTCACTGCAACATCAACACTTTAATCACAATATTGTATTCCGGTTATGTAAATATCGTTAAGTCATTAACTTGAAAGACACACACTTTTCGAAATAATACAAAATATAAATAACTCTTTTAGTCCTATACGCGAGGTAACTGTGACGATCGCCTGGATAGACCGTCACCTTACCGTAGTCGTCAGGAAACTGTTTGTGTAGTTTGTTTTACAGACATCACGTTGGCTGTTACCCGGTCGACGTGGGGGGAGTGGGGGAGGTGGTCATATACACACACACACACACACATAGTTATGTCGACGTTGTCAGATTTACACACCGGATCTTCACTTGTAGAGCCAAATGTGGAGTGGGGAAAGAAGCCGAGACTTCCTATTTGTAACACATGATGTTAATACTACAGGGTGGAGCGGGCAAGATAAAGTAATAGATCTGAGATTTGATGAGGGAGTCAGATACTTTGCGATTGTGTGATTCTGAGTAGGGAGGTGGTTTGTTTTTGATTGTAACCTGTGTCCTTAAATTTGTATTATTTTCTATGTAATACTGATTATTGAGTTTATTAAAATTTGACAGCAAATTGGTAAATATTTTGAATAATTGAATATGTAGGTAGGTATATCTAGTATCAATAGAGTATATTTGTTAATTTTTCTCTAATTCTAGTTCTTTTAATATTCCTTCTTACATTTAATTCGCTTCACTATGACTGTATTCATTTCAATCAATAATTTATTTTCGCCATTAATATGAGAGTGTACAATATAATTAATCATCTACAATTTTGATCACTTTTTTTAATGCTTCTCTACCCGTTTCTAGTTTGGCGAGCAGAAATCGAAGTCGTACCAATGCTCACTGACAGCTGTCTTTTTATATTATGTGCATGCTTCTATTATACTTTCCATGTTAAAAAATTCGTACCTGTAGGTATATTCTAGTCAAATAATTGTCATGTACCTTTGTGTAGTGTCCGTTGGGTTTCCAATTTTAATTTTTTCTTTGATGTCTCCTTCGCGTGTTCTTTTATATTTGACAGTTTTTCATATTATAATACTGCTAGAAGTAGGTACGCAAAATTTCGCACCGAGGTATACCTATGTAGTCTCAAAACTGGATGTGTTATAGACCTGGTCACCCGTGGTAAATAAATTAATTTGGCTTTGAGATAAATTCATTAAAAATTTGCTATAATTTTGAAATAAAAATTACCTTTCAAATGGCTTAATGTCAAAGTTACTTCTATATCTATCTGAATTAGGTTGGTATATAAATTAATTTGGCTCTGAGATAGGTAAATACATTTAAAATTTGCTGCAATTTTTAACTAAAAATGCTCTTTTAAATGACTAATGTTACTTCTAAATCTATCTAAGTTAGGTTGTGATTCAAAGCCTACTGTAGGCTTATTGTCCCATTCTTAGTTTCAAGAATATGTCGTTTTCGACATTTGTTCGGGCTCCGGACATAGTACCACAAAGTACCATTCCCATTTAAGGTTCCGGAAATGGCATAGTATGTGCGAATAGGAGATTCGTCCTCCTCTTCACATATTCGTCAATCTATAAAAGATGTAGGTTCGTTTCTGTTAAGGTTTAGCAGTTGATTTTTTTTGTTACAAAATTCTGCTCTGCGAAGAAGTTCCAATCGGAGTTTATGGTGTTTTCTTTTACCAGTTCTTTTAACATGTGATCTAAAATACAACATGTGGGTTCTGGTCCAATTAGTATTTCTTTAGCTCTCTTTCTGGCTAGAAGTCTGCGTTTTAATAGTCCCTCATGTCTCAGCACCCATTCAACGATGTTCTTGTTATGTTCTGCTAGTGCATGAAGAGAATGTCGACAGTTCAATATTAATTTGGACAGTACTTTTACTATTTTCAGTGGTTTAAGGGATACCCGACTGTCTGTCATAATATAGACCCTCCTAATTTAATTAAGTTGATTGCTAATTATTATAACAATTTTGGTGGGGCAATATCTTTGAACCATTCGCCATTTTTTATACGCAAAGCAAAATAATTATGGGAAGACCAACTAAAAAAATTGGTGGTTTCGTTTTAAAATTTTCACCACCATTCTCTGTTAAAAACACTTCGGATTTCGGTTTGCAAATTGTTAATGCCTGTTTAATTTCATTTTCGTTTGTGTTGTCATATTTATATTTTGTACAAATATTAAACTGAGATTTGAATAGTTTCGGCCTTTTAAGGATGTCTTTAAGCCCACAATACAAAATAAAATCTTGATTATATAAATTAAGGATCCATATTTATTTGGAATTTTATTAGATAATATGAAAACAACACTTCTACTCAAATAACTACGGTAGTTGTTATAAAATAAGTATAGTTGATATTTAATTGATAGATTTAGGTCAGGAGCTGATACAAAGTATCGCTACAGTAGAACTTTCTTTTTTTTTGTATATGTAAAAAGCTATTTTTTGTCCATAAAATCATAAAAGGTTTAAGCGCTGTTAAAATGAGCAGCTCTGGCGAGGTGCTATTAGATTGCATCCTAAAGGCCGCATACTTGGTAAGTTTAAATTTATTGCCAGCTAAATCTCACCATAAATATGAGATTATAAACGTTTTGGATACTGGTGACGCAACACAGAACAAAGGGAAAAATTGTATTGTGGAGGAGGTGTTCCTAACCTATTTTGCTAAATATTTTATGGAGTAAGTACTCTATTATGTTAAAAAGTGTTCTTAAAGTCAAAATAAACTTGGATTACGTCAATATTTCAAGTTTTTAAAAAAGCAAAATATGTGATATCATTCGAAAAAGGCCAACATTTTTGACAATAGAGAATTCTCCTGATTTGTGGAAGAGGCACCTGATCAAATTTACCTTCTAGTAAAAGTCGCCACCATTTTTGGGTTAACCGGTGCTTGAAGGCACGATGAGCTTTGCAAGATAATGGTTGATCACATAGAAGTTAAGGGAAATTTGATAGTCGTCAAAATCGCTGACAGCAACAACAATAGTTAGAATCTTTGTAGTATCAAAAATATGCAAATTAGCAAAAATGATGCATTCCGCAATGGCGTTTTCTTTTGTACAGTATAGACAATAAGGAGCATGTAGTACCTAATGTGTTGGAATAAATTGGGGTTACGGTCCAATTAGTTTTTTTTAGCTTCTTCTTCCTTGTTATGTTCTGCCAGGGCCTGGAGGGACTGTCGGCAGTCCAATATAAATTTGGATTGTACTTCTACTCTTTTCCATGCTCTAAGAGCTTCCGGACTACATCTCTCATAATAAAAACCTTCTTAAGCCTAAATTACTTACAATATTACAAGAATTTGGTGGGAGTTTAACCTTCCACCATTTTTTTTGCTGAAGCAAAAAAGCATTTCGGAAAAACCAACTAAACAAATTGGTGACTTCATTTTAAAATTTTCACCACCATTTTTCCTTATAAACTTACTATATTCTTGATTTGTAAATTAATTACACTTACAAGCTCTGATACATCAATAATAATTAATAAGACCTCGGTGAAAAGTGTCATCACCGTCTGGAGATTTGGTTTTCATAAGTTCTCAACATTAAAAAAAACACTTTAGATCTCATTACGTAAATTATCCCATTGTTGTAGATAAGGGCGCATACGGGAAGCAACTGTCCCTCTTGATTTTCCAATATATATTCCTAAAAAATCTTATTGTACTGTAGTGGAACATTCTTTACTATTATTTGTCCAACCTTTTGTCATAATATCCGTAAGTATAAAATCAGGTTTCGTCCAAATATACAATATTTCGTTTTGCTTTCCTGTATCCGGTTATAGTTCTTGTATAATAATTTCTTCAAGAAATGATTCGGCTACTTTTCATGATTTAAGGAAATTCCGAAGAGTTGTTTCCGAACAATTAAGAATTTCTTTTCGAATTAATTCGTAATGAAGTTTTTTCCACCGTTGGAAAAATATTATTGACTGCATACATTTAATAGACTGTGTCAGTAATTGGATGGATTAAATAATTTTCTATTTTGCGAAATGTACCTACCAATGCCCTTTCTTTTTCTTCTTGATGTAGACGTTCCGTTTATAATTGCATAAACCGTCATTTTGGAATGTTCGTTTAAAATATAGCTTTTTTAATTTCATCTGATGTAGAAAGTTCTGAACACCGTTTCTTCTAGATTTTTCACGATATCTTTGGAATTATACGAAAGATACGTAATGCTATTCTCGTGTTTCACATGTTTGGCATCTAAATTTTGATTTGAATGTTCCTCTTCTGGAACTTGCTCTGCTTCAGTATTACTATTGAACCAAGGACCCACATTTTAACCCAAATATTTATTAAAACCAAAAAAAACCCAAGAAAATGTTATACAATACAATATGTTATACAACAACTAAAAAGTTAATTAAAACTTAGTGACAAAATGGTTTCGTTACCAAATTATACAAAACATTCAGTTAATTCTTCACTACTAATCTTTTGGCTGTATGTGATTTGAGCCAACCTATAGTCTAAATAAAAGAGGAATGCAGTAAAAGTGGAGATTTAACGTCACATTTCATAGGCGTATTTTGCAAAATAAGTTTCTATAACATAAATAAGACCACAGCATATAAAGTGGTATATAGGCACTTCGTAGAATTTTGAATAAAAAAGTTACATTATTTACAAAAAATAAAAATAAACCTTATCCTTCTAACAAGGATGATTTTATGCTGTTAATGGGATTAAACTTTTTTTAATCTCTTCGCATTAAAATTAACACTTAAAATCAAAGATTAAAAAAAATAACAAGTTCAAGAAACATTACCTTTTAATTGAGACCAGCTCAAAAATTGACAGCTATCCGTAAACTAGAACAAATTCAAAGAACAGCATGTCTCAACATAACAGGAGCCATAAAAACAACATCGACCAAGGCCATGAAAGTCATTCTTAGTCTCACTCCCCTTGATATTTACATCAGGAGTCAGGAGGCGCTCAATACGCTCCCACTGCTTCAAGCGAATATGGACTCCGTCTTACCGCGATATATCTTCCCTAAGCCATATAAAGTTGTAACAGAACAAATAGAAGAGCCGGAAATGGCAGATACGATTCATATCTACACCGACGGTTCTAAAACAAAATAAGGCCCAGGATGTGGAATATACTATAAATCCTAAAACCTTAACATAAAATGGGATGTGAGCAATAGTGCCAGTGTAGTTCAAAGAGAGCTCACGGGGATTCTCACAGCAAAAGAAATCACCAGAAACAATAGGTCTGTTCCAACATGCCCGAAAACTATAATATTAGCGTACAAATCATGCGCTGTATACAATTTTTGGGTAGAGCGCACGATTTGTACGGTAATATTACGGTTTTCGCGCGTGTTGAAACAAACCTGGAAGGAATATGCTCATCTATACAGATAGTAGACAAGCACTACTAATCCTGAGCAGACCACGAATTTATTCAGGGTTAGTACAAGAATGTCACGAAGTTTTGGCCGAAGTATCCATTAACAACGTAGTCACCTTAAGATGGACCAAAGGTCACGCCACATCGAAAGGTAACCGTTTTGTTGATTCACTGGCCAATAAAGCAGCCAACCAAATACTTTTTGGACCTGGCCCTTCTATTGGCCTGATAAAATCGGTAGTAATAGATCTAATTAAAGAACATTCCCTTGCAACATTCAAGGAAAGATGGGATGAAACAAGAAACTGCAGAGTTGCCAGGGAGCTTTTAAGTTATCCTGACAACAATGCAGCAAACAAGTACTTGACTATGATTAGACAGAATCTTCTCCTAGTCACAGGCAGTCTGACTGGTCATTGGTCATTGCCAAGTACGGAAGCATCTCCATATCATAGCCTATTTGAGTATGTAAAAAAAATGTAGGTACAAATATTGCGATGGTTACAGGTCCATTTTAGGACCAAAAAGCATTCACAGAATAAAATAAATAAACTGTTCAAATGTAATTATCACTTATGTAATTTTAACAATGTCCTAAGTAAAAATTTCAAGATTATGAGTCTCACTTCACTTCAAATAAATAATCTACCGTAGGTTTAGAAGAACATTTTAAATAAATTCAGAATTTAAAATATAGAAACGTCAATGAACACTGAATTGTCTACATTCCATATTGTTTATCGATATTTTTACATCTGATAATGTAATAGCGAATATACAATCTTAGGTATATTTAAAAATATTATTAAAAATAGCTATTTGTGTATTAAGAGCGAAAAGTGATACTTTCACGCTTGAGACAGGAAGATGGCCGCGCGACGCGTTGCGGAGCGCGGCAATCTGTCGAGAGCGGCAACGAATTTTTTACTCAAAATGCACACAAGATTTTTTCTACGATCACATTAGTATAAGAAATAGATATAAAAACTGAAAAATTGTCGTAAGTAGTGTATAATGCGTTGCCTATATCTACGTTAAACATGAAAAATGGAGTTGATATTCAAAGTCAATGTTGACTTGGATAATAAAATATAAAACATCAAACTACGAACAAATAACTTGAAAATCGTTTATTAAAAAGAAATATTATTATATCTAATTTAAATTAGGCGACCAACAATGCTGCTAATTTTTCCGCTCGGCGAGCAACAAAGCTGTCACTTAATGTCAGTTCGCAGAAAACCTCAACTTTGCGGTTGTATTTCGAAGAGCAGAACCCTACTTTGGATAGTGATCGTAGAAAATTTTTTTTTTTTTTTAATATTTTAAATATGTCAGTAAAGAACGAGCTATCTCTAATTATCACGTCAATTGAAAAATTAAGTTTCACTTTAATTATCTAGTATTCGTCCACCATAATTTATGACGTACATGTGTTTTTAATTAGTATATCTAACGATATGAACTGGAACTTTTAAATGGGGTATAGGGTTGAGTACATGCGTATCAATTTCAATTTAAAATTAATGTATTTTTTACCGTACAGGAGCATAATTTAAAAATCTAATAAGGCAAAGAAAATCTAAGAAGAAAAATTTGATCCGATTTTCTAGGCGGTATTAGTAATGCTTTTTAGATTTATCAATCTCCTAACTAGTAAAATTAGTCATACATATTTATATTCGAAAGTGCTAAATACTATCGAAGAATTAAATATTTTAAAATAAACTCATACTAAATTACCATTATTGACGTAATAAGTAAAAAACGAAATTATATTGTAGTTATTTAATTCATAATTAATGTCTGTTTAATTTCATTTTCATTTGTGTTGTCATTTATATTTTGTACATAGATTAGAATCAGTGGAAAATGTTGTAGAATTAGTAAAGGGAAACGTGAAGAAAGACTGAAACTAGAAATCGATACTACATATATTTAATGGTATAAATGTGAGATGCGACGTTTCGGCTTTTTAAGTTATTTTCAGGCCTATATTACAAAATAAAACCTTGATAGGATAAGAAAAAGTTTTTTAAAAATATTTTCAAATCAATTCAATAGATTGATTTTATAAACCAAGGATCCATATGGATTTTGAATTTTATTAAATATATTATAGCCATATCGAATGAAAACGATATTTGAAAATAATTTTTAAGAGCTGTCAGATTTGAATGCGACGAACGACTATGATACAAAATCTAAATCACACTCTTTAATTTTGGCGTTCACGTTTCGGTTTCAACAACTGTTCACTTCAGCAGTGGCGGCTCGTGGTAAATTAAAATGGGTGTTTACTTTTTCCAATAATTTTTATCATTTGTAAGTTCGGTTCAAAATCTTGTACAAGTGTAGTTATTATTATCAATATCATACTGTTTTCAAGCAATACAGCTATTAATTAACGAATATTTTAGTTAGTGTAATATTCGTTTTGTTTTTAATAAGTTGAAAACCATCTATAAACAGTATTAGTTAGTCAACTGACTTTTCTTCATATTTTGAAATTATTTTTAAATCGACATTGATTTTTATGTAAAAAATATTATTACATGAAACTTTACCTACCATTTTTTCAGTTTTTATTGTAAATTTAATCATTTTGATTATTTGTCATACATGTTAAATAAAATAATATATTTTTTAAATACTCTTTATTGGCAAAAAACAAGTGAACTAAAATGTGTATTTCATAAGATCAGTCCATCACAATACATAATATTACACAGATTCAAACTAGAATGATATATAATGCGAGGCATTCTAAATTATAATTTTCATAGCTTAACAGACCCTCTTGACCCCCATTTTCAATCATTTTCAGAATCAATAGGCTTTATCTCTTCTTATAGAGTTTCATTTTTACTAAACATTTCATGTTGATATCGCTTTTCTTTTTTAATTTAGGATTATTTTTTTTTTTAATTTCAATCCATCTTATCCCCCTGTTTTTAATCAGATTTTTTCAGAAAAAATAGGCTTTCTCCCTTTACAGAGCTTGGTTTTTGCTTTAAATTTTCAAGTTGATATTATTTTTCGTTTTTGACTTATCGTGCAGACAAAAATCGTGGACGTCGCACAAACTAAACCTATAATACTATTCACAGACTACTGTGTGAAGAGTAGAATAATAATATAATCAAGGCTAAAACATAGGAGGAGGAGGAGGAGGAGGAGGAGGAGGAGGAGGAGGAGGAGGAGGAGGAGGAGGAGGAGGAGGAGGAGGAGGAGGAGGAGGAGGAGGAGGAGAGGAGGAGGAGGAGGAGGAGGAGGAGGAGGAGGAGGAGGAGGAGGAGGAGGAGGAGGAGGAGGAGGAGGAGGAGGAGGAGGAGGAGGAGGAGGAGGAGGAGGAGGAGGAGGAGGAGGAGGAGGAGGAGGAGGAGGAGGAGGAGGAGGAGGAGGAGGAGGAGGAGGAGGAGGAGGAGGAGGAGGAGGAGGAGGAGGAGGAGGAGGAGGAGGAGGAGGAGGAGGAGGAGGAGGAGGAGGAGGAGGAGGAGGAGGAGGAGGAGGAGGAGGAGGAGGAGGAGGAGGAGGAGGAGGAGGAGGAGGAGGAGGAGGAGGAGGAGGAGAGGAGGAGGAGGAGGAGGAGGAGGAGGAGGAGGAGGAGGAGGAGGAGGAGGAGGAGGGAGGAGGAGGAGGAGGAGGAGGAGGAGGAGGAGGAGGAGGAGGAGGAGGAGGAGGAGGAGGAGGAGGAGGAGGAGGAGAGGAGGAGGAGGAGGAGGAGGAGGAGGAGGAGGAGGAGGAGGAGGAGGAGGAGGAGGAGGAGGAGGAGGAGGAGGAGGAGGAGGAGGAGGAGGAGGAGGAGGAGGAGGAGGAGGAGGAGGAGGAGGAGGAGGAGGAGGAGGAGGAGGAGGAGGAGGAGGAGGAGGAGGAGGAGGAGGAGGAGGAGGAGGAGGAGGAGGAGGAGGAGGAGGAGGAGGAGGAGGAGGAGGAGGAGGAGGAGGAGGAGGAGGAGGAGGAGGAGGAGGAGGAGGAGGAGGAGGAGGAGGAGGAGGAGGAGGAGGAGGAGGAGGAGGAGGAGGAGGAGGAGGAGGAGGAGGAGGAGGAGGGAGGAGGAGGAGGAGGAGGAGGAGGAGGAGGAGGAGGAGGAGGAGGAGGAGGAGGAGGAGGAGGAGGAGGAGGAGGAGGAGGAGGAGGAGGAGGAGGAGGAGGAGAGGAGGAGGAGGAGGAGGAGGAGGAGGAGGAGGAGGAGGAGGAGGAGGAGGAGAGGAGGAGGAGGAGGAGGAGGAGGAGGAGGAGGAGGAGGAGGAGGAGGAGGAGGAGGAGGAGGAGGAGGAGGAGGAGGAGGAGGAGGAGGAGGAGGAGGAGGAGGAGGAGGAGGAGGAGGAGGAGGAGGAGGAGGAGGAGGAGGAGGAGGAGGAGGAGGAGGAGGAGGAGGAGGAGGAGGAGAGAGGAGGAGGAGGAGGAGGAGGAGGAGGAGGAGGAGGAGGAGGAGGAGGAGGAGGAGGAGGAGGAGGAGGAGGAGGAGGAGGAGGAGGAGGAGGAGGAGGAGGAGGAGGAGGAGGAGGAGGAGGAGGAGGAGGAGGAGGAGGAGGAGGAGGAGGAGGAGGAGGAGGAGGAGGAGGAGGAGGAGGAGGAGGAGGAGGAGGAGGAGGAGGAGGAGGAGGAGGAGGAGGAGGAGGAGGAGGAGGAGGAGGAGGAGGAGGAGGAGGAGGAGGAGGAGGAGGAGGAGGAGGAGGAGGAGAGAGGGAGGAGGAGGAGGAGGAGGGAGAGGAGGAGCAGGAGGAAGATCCTCCTCTTCCTCCCTCCTCTTAAGTTATTTTATTATTGTTTAACTACATTTCAGGGATCTATTATCGCTTTTCTCTTCATATTTTTCACTTTCCTCTCTATGTCTCCTAAGGGGAGGAAAATTGATGTCACTTTTTTAATGACTCATCATCTACATACTATTCAACCTCATTGCGTATACCCATAATTTTCATCGAGGATAATGAGTTGAATTCAGCGTAGATAATTTCTACAATAAATTCTGAGTAGACACGTTCCAATATTTCCTAATATTAAACAAATATCCGGTTTGGTATTCAGGTGAAGTCATTAAATTAAATAAACAAAAAGCTAAAATACATAAAAAATAAATAACAACTGTCGACTTTATTTACGAACATGCAATTTAAAAGACTTAAACCATAAATTTAACAAAAATTTATGATTTGAATTTAGAAAATGTTCAAAGTGAGTTAAGAATAGATATTAAGAATTTTTCGTCTTGTAGGTATTCTTAAAAAAAAATAAAACTTCTAAAATCTAGAATCTCTCATGTACCGCAATTAATCTGAACCTATTCAAATATCTGATGATCAAAATGTAATTAATCTCCTTTTCGAATATCGTTTCTACCAGCATGTCTACAATTAGTAACCTAATATACAGTGCGTCTATTAGTCACCTACCTCTGTTATTTCCGAGTTGAGCTATGGATATGTGACAGATTCAGGATGAAACTGTATCAGTAACAGTGGCTTTTCTAAAAAAAGAACGTCTCCGTCAAGTTAAGATATTGTTATTAATTACTGATCCAAATTAAAAAAAAACGGGTGTAAATAGGATTTTATTAACAGTTATTTATAAGAAAAATTATTTTCCATGTAATTTTTTTGAATTTCTATCAAATTTGATTGATTATGGATCTTTTCAACAAGATTTTTTTTTGTCAAATGTAAGATAAACTTTTTCCACTGGTATAAAACTTTTTGTGAAATTTGTATGTTTTTAAACAATGGCGGCTCGTGACTTGTGTAATAGGGAGGCCACCAAAAAATCAATACCAATAATCATTTAAACTTAAGCGGTTGAATACGAAGCTTTTTAATTCCGTTACTTGCATGATAAATAATTATTACGATGATAAATAAACAACACCACACTAGATTAACATAGAAAAACAAACCACAAAGCGATTGCCACATGAACTGAGGGCTGACTGAGCTGCGCCCGCCAACGTTGACGTCCGCATAATCGAATGATCGTTATAATCGAATACACGCGTGATTGAAAATCGAATTTATAGAGTATTCAAATCATATCATTTGATTATTTATTATTTGCCGTCATCAATGGTCTACTGCATTCTGATTGGGTAGTTCAAGATCAATGTGTCAAAAGTTAATACAATTACAGTTAACTATCCAATCAGAACGCAGTACTCCCAAATTTAAAAACGTCATACGTCATTATTTACTTTTATTTATCATGCAGCCGTTTTGGCTTACGTCGCGACGTATTGATTGGAGTGATTTGGTGTTTCCCCAACTTGACAGATCAAAAATCGTTATATGTGTATCCTACTTAAGAGAAATAAGTAATTTTTGCAGCCTACTCTACTCCATATTTCAACAAGTCTCCTGGTAACCTATTTTCAAACTCGAAAGAAATTATTTATCTCATGATTTTTATGAGAAATGTCATATTTTAGCGTGAAAACAGTATTTTAAGAGAATGAAAATTCTTAGGAATTTAAATTTCCCGAAAAATCGAGAGAAACAGTCAGTTACTTCTCACGTTGACGTATATGACATTACTCATGAAAATCTTGAGAGAAATGAGTACTCTAATAGTTTGAAAATAGGTCCCCAGAAGTCACTATTGTTCGTTTATTACTTTCAGATATTTCAAATGATTCGAATGATATTGGTCTAATCGATTTAATTCAAATGATGATAAAAATCGAATATTCGAATGATTTACCATTCGAATGACCACATCGTCGGTAACCACATGGCAACCATCCAGCGATTCGTATTATTCATATTGTACAGGTCCGGCTCGTCTGTAGCTAATTAAATTATTTGCTCACAAACTTTATGATTGCATTTATTTATATTTAACTCTTTTATTGTTAATAAATTTTGGAGGAGTTAAATAAAATTAATGATTAAGTATATGGAAATACTAATTTGCAGATGACTCCTGCTACTTCACAGGGAGGGCGGCGCCACAGCGCCCTTTCTCACCAGTCACCGCTGGTTTTACAACTTGTTGGGTAAGCTACAGCAATTTTTTATATCGCCCATTATTCCAGATAACAGACAAACAAGTTAGTACAGGATAAGAAGTAAGGTCGACCTTCGCCCATCTGATTACCGAATAAAAGGTATTTTTTTATTAAATAAAATATGTTAATAAATATACCGCAAATGGGTTGCCTAAAAAAAATATTGTCAAGCCTATTATTTACTTTTCTTTCTGTATACAGCTAACAAAAGTATAGGAATCATGTTAAAAGTTGCTTCTTGCTCGTTGCTTGTCTATAATTCTTTTTCTATACATGATTTCCCTTAAATAAACTGTATTTCAAAAATTTCAGAAAAAATGCAAATATTGTATTTTGGAGATAACTCAAAAACGGATAAAGAGAAAAAACACCAAAATTTTGGGCATAGTCGAAGATCTAGAGCAGTGTTTCTTAAACTTTTTTGGCGATGGAACCTTTTTAAAAAAGCGAAATATTTGAAGGAGTCGGTCCTCAAGCCAGGTTTCTCCCTTTTGTGGTGATAGTAATGCTTTTTTTTTTATTATATTATACTATTATTTTCTTTCCTAAGCCCCGACAAAGACTTTTTGCGGAGCCCCAGGGCTCCGAGGAGCACACTTTGAGTAACACTGACCTAGAGGATACTTTATAGAGTGTCGTTTTTTTTACTTTAAAAAAATAAATAGTCTTAGCAAACCATGAACATATTTTATTTAATAAGAAAACACTTTCATCAGTTAAGCAGATGGACGAAAGGCGACCTTACTCCGTATCTTAGACTAAGTCATTATTATACAAGTTTTTAAAGTTAAATAAAAAAGTTTGACCAAATTATATAGTTCAATAGTGTTCCGTATCGTAGATGTTTTAAATTATTTAGAGTCGATATGTTAATAGATTTAGCTGGCAGAGCTCTCTTTAGAAACTATCCAAAGGACAGTAATCGTAATAATTTTGATTCAGTCAAATTTTTTTTTTTAGGTTTGTTTTGGAAATGAGTGGCAAAGCAAGCAATTTTTAAGCATTTTTTTTTTTCAAAAAACTTTCGAAGAAAAAGTAAAACTAACGGGACGTATTATATATTTTTGAAAACATGCTTCAAAAAAGGCATAAGAAAAATTCTAAATTTAAAGTTAACCCCCTAACTGATTGTCAAGACAAAGTATTTAAGTTTTTAGTTAATACCTAATTTAGATTACTTCAAATTTGAATTGTGTATGTCAACTAGTCTCTAACTAAAACGACTGTTTCAGACGGACAGACAGAGAGACACCGAGGTGATTTTTTATGCCAATTTGGGTACTAATAAGACAAATTACTTGAAAAATTCTTTGTTTTCTCTTCAAAATTTTACAGTTTTTCATGTTTTGTCTTAAGTATATTTTTCCAAATTTAAATTTGATATAGGGTTTTATCACGCGAGAAAGACGGGACGAGACGAGAGAAAGACGAGATAACAGTTTTCTGCTGTCTCGTTGAATCACTACAGGAAACAGTACGTCTCTAGAACTTTAAAAAGTATAAATACCCACGCCTAAGCCTCACTCCCGGAGCCCATGTCGCGTTCCTCTTTTCCGCAAACCTTCCAAAAAACTTTCCTAGCCAAACATTCGTCTGCTTTCAGATGCCCAAGATCTCCCTCTCCTCGCAGACTTCCAGGATCTAGTGCTCTCTCTATCTGTAAAATAAACTCACCTATCCTAAAAACATCCGCCTTGGGTGTTTTCATAGACATAGAAAGTGCTTTTGATAAAACCACCTTACCAAAGATAATACACTCACTAACCAACAGGAATGTTCCACAAATAGTTAGTGGGTGGATACATAACATGCTCTCAAAGCGAACAGTAAACATAAGTGTAGAAGATATGAATATAAGAGGCTTGGTTGCGAGGGGATGTCCACAGGGAGAGGTGCTATCACCTCTACTGTGGATGGTCCTCGACACCCTCATCAGCCGCCTCAATAATGACAGTCACTACACAATAGCATATGCAGATGACCTAGTCATTCTGCAAACAGGGAATTATGAGAACATACTCTGCGAAAGAATGCAAGTAGCTCTAAAAATTATAGAATAGTAGTGCAAGGACCATTCACTGTATATCAATCCGAAGAAGACAGAAATGGCCCTTTTCAAAAGGAAAAGGATGAAAATGGAATTACAACCTCCAGAACTCCTAAACACAAAACTAAATTTTGCAACAGAGGTAAAGTACCTAGGTTTCACCTTTGACAGCAAGTTAACATGGAACTTGCATTTAGAAAACAGAGTTAACAGAGCATACATTGCTTTTGAACAATGCTACCGAACCGTGGGGCGCACCTGGGGTCTCTCATCCAGAGTCGCATGGACTTACACAGCTATCATAAGACCTATGCTAACATGCGGTGCAGTTGTCTGGGTACCGAAAACCCAAAAATTAACAGCTATCCGTAAACTAGAACAAATTCAAAGAACAGCATGTCTCAACATAACAGGAGCCATGAAAACAACACCGACCAGAGCGATGGGTCATTCTTAGTCTCCCTCACCTTGATATTTACAATAAGGAGGTTGCTCTGACGACAATGACACGCCTCTACACGGTTGAAAGAGAACCTGATGTAGGATCTGGAGGAGGCGCTTGATACGCTCCCACTGCTTCAAGCAAACATGGACTTCATATAAAGTTATAATAGAACAAATAAAAGAGCCAGAAGTGGCAGGTACGATTCGTATCTACACCGACGGTTCTGAAACAAAACAAGGCTCAGGATGTGGAATATACTCCAGATTCTTAAACCTAAACATAAAATGGACTGTGAGTAATAGTGCCAGTGTAGTTCAAACAGAGCTAACGGGGATTCTCGTAGCAGCAAAAGAAATAATCAGAAACAATTATCACTGGAAGGTACATGCTCATTTATTCAGATAGCAGACAAGCATTACTCACCCTGAACAGACCACGAATTTATTCAGGGTTAGTACTAGAATGTCACGAAGCTTTGGCCGAAGTATCCATCAACAATGTGGTCACCTTAAGATGGATCAAAGGTCACGCAACATCGAAAGGAAACCGTCTAGCCAAGAAAGCAGCCAACCAAATACTTTTTGGACATGGCCCTTCTATTGACCTGACAAAATCGGTAGTGACAAACCTAATTAAAGAACATTCTTTTGTGAAATTCAAGGAAAGATGGGATGAAACAAGAAACTGCAGAGTTGCCAGGGACCTCTTAAGTTACCCTGACAACACTTCAGCAAACAAATCCTTGACTATGACTAGACAGAATTTGCGCCTAGTCACAGGCATTCTGACTGGTCATTACCAAGTACGAAAGCATCTTAATATCATAGAGCTGTCAGAATCCGCACTCTGCAGAGGGTGCGAACAAGAAGATGAGACCATCGAGCATATCCTTTACGATTGCTCTACGCTCTCATTTATTAGAAGATTTGTGTTCGACGAGTATCGGCTAACACCGACCTATATAAGAGAAGCACCTCTTGGCGACGTTGTCAACTACATTAAATCTGTAGGCTGGCTCACGAGCTAGGAGGTGCCTATCATCTTAGGAGGAGGCACAATGGGCCTAATGGGCCTAATGAGGCCTAAGTGCCGTGGGGGTAACCCACCTTCCACACGTTACAGATACAGATGTCCTAAAAACAGTATCGTGATTTAGGTTTTTCATTAGGGACATGTTTACAAAATTGGCGAATACTATTTTGAGAACAAAACCTGCCACACAGGTCATACCCGAAAAAATCAGGAAATTAGAGCTAGGTTACTTATTTTAATCAGGGCAAACTACCCTGAGAAGAAATGAAATTCCTAAAGCAGGGAAACCGGAGAATAAAATGTTATAGAAAATGTAAAACACCTTAAGAAATTAATATTAAAGTTTTTACAGGGAAGGGCAAAAGTACAATTTTGTGAATCTAACGCGACATATGATTTACTAGGAAGATAGAATGTTTTTTCCATTAACGGCTATACACTTTACTTTAGGTCAAATCTAGAATTACTTAAGCTTGTCAATGCTTAGTGAATGTTTCTTATCAAAAAGATCCACAAGCACAATAAGCTTCTGAAATTTAGGTACCTATAAGCAACGTTATTGATAAAACTTATCCAACTACAGATTCCTATTATGCTCATTTTTAAAATTAATATAAAGAAACTTACATTATTTTTATATTACTTTTAGTTAGAATAGTTAAAACTTCTGGTCTATACTGTAAATACGTTGAAAGAGCTCAAATTAATGTAATCTGCAATAAATGTAATTATAAAAAACAGATGTGATACTTTTGTTGTGATATTAGCGAACTATTTACTACTACTAATTCTTAACTGGAGCTTATCTTTAACGGATTAGTTGTTAATTTATATCAATTTTCTACCATGTAATTTTATTAACCTTTATTTGAGTTGCTCTGTAGTTGGCATACTAACGGTCTACCTATTACAATAACACTTAGTTCGGAAGAAATAATATGTCAACAAAAAAAATAATTTCAAATCGCGGACAAATGCCTGTCAGATGTCACTATCGAACTTTTAAATTAAGATAACTTTAATTTAAAGATTTTTAATATTTTAAAATTCAGGGTGTCGCATAAGCCATGGATCAACCGAAGTAAGGCCATGAAAGAGGTTATTTGCAGTAATAATAACCAAATCTTCTTATATGATTATTAATGGTTTCAAAGTTATTTGATATTTTCTCCAAAAACTGCCTAATAACACTAATACCTTAATAAAAAAACTTGAGCGAAGATATTGTGGGTTGCAAACTATTTTTCCGCCTACCTCTATCCAAAGTATACATTTTCTGGCCTCATTGCAGGGAGCAAAGTCGTACTTTTCCTTCCTAGGGAGGAAAAGTACTTTTACTCCCTAGGGAGAAAAAGTAAAAGTGACGTCATGGTATGTCATAAATGAAATAGCTTATACGGCATTGACGACCTAAACTATATTCTATTATATAAGTATAAATTTTACCGTTTATTTATAGAACACCCTGTATTTTGCAAAATAGTAAAAACCAGTAAATTGTTATTTTAATTTAACGATTTTTATATTAATAATTTGACTTCAATTCATAGATTCATCCGATTTTCGAATTTAGGACAGACATATTATAGCATGCTATGGTCGATTGACAGATCAGTTTCAAAGTGTGTTACGCTATAATATATCTACAAAATATAAAATAATATTTAAAAAATGAGTGATTTAAGCGAATTTGAAGATATAATTAATACACCACCGGATATTTTGGAACAGGTTAATGCAACAGTACAATCTCTATTACCCCAAAAATCTAAAGAAAAATACGAAAAACAGTATTTACATTTCAAGCAATGCGCCGAAGAAAATTATTTAAAAATGACTTGTTATTTGAGGGAGGTGGAAAAATCATATGTATTACTTGGGAGTAAAGTGCCTTTTCCTCCCTTGGATGTTTACTGCCCTCCGCTTCGCGTCGGGCGGTAAACTTCATCCTGCGGGAGGAAAAGTGGCACTTTCCTCCCTAGTAATACAAATAGCTATTTAGTGTGCATTTTAAAATGTTGTTCCCTCTTAATAAAAATATATAACATTTATGAAATGTAGAATGACTTACATATTTTCAAACACTTTGTTTTACTAAAAATTTTACTTGAGTTTGATGGTACGCCAATGGAAGATAAACAAAATATCAACTCTTGTTGAAAATATCAACTGCACTAAAATCCTAAAAAATTTAAAATTTTTTGAAGATTCTAAGAAGGTTTTACAGACTCTCTTATCAACAGTTTTTAAAGAATTTATTTTACACAGAATGCCGTGTTTTTCCCATATTTTTTGAACCGTCAACAATTGAATGACATTTAAATTTTTTGACGGCAAATGATTTCCACTGTTGCCTCACTTCGTAAGATCCAGGGTTTAGGCAAAGAATACCTACCCAAGAAGCGAAACTAAATGGGCGATTTGTGGACAAAAAACTGCCAAGTTTTCTCAGTGTTTTAGAGGTGGTTTAACGTCAAATATAGCTGTCAATTTATGTAGAGCTACCAGAGCATCGTTTGGTATATTATTATTAGCGTTTTGTAAAAATTGCAGTATAGTTAAGTAGTTGTATTTAACTAAGTAGTAAGTAGATAGTTTTAAAATTTAAATTACAAGAAAAAAAATACATTGCGTTATTCGTAAATTTTATTGAACGTTCTTGCATCTGGCTGTCAATGTTTTGTTTTAATTTCTAAATCAGTATTACCTATAATGATAATTTACGCCTACGTATTATGCATAGTTTATTTTCTTACTCTTTTATTTAAATATGTTATTTTTTTGTTTTTTAAACCATTAAAACAGTAAATAAATACAAAACAATAATCAAAAGATATGACAAACTCACTTCGAGAAACCAAGTCGCTACTATCAGGATGCAATCGAAATGCATTTACAGCTACCTACGGTACTTCTGGATATGTAACGTGTAAAGGGTGGGTTACCCAACGGCACTTAGGCCTCACTATGCCCATTGTGTATCCTCAGAAAACGATAGACACCTCCTAGCTCATGAGCCAGCCTACACATTTAATGAAGTTGACAACGTCACCAAGAGGTGCTTCTCTTATATCGGCCGGCGTTAGCCAATACTCGCTGAAAATAAATGAGAGCGACTGGCAATCGTAGAGGATATGTTCAATGGTTTCATCTTTTTGTTTGCACCCCCTGCAGGGTGCGAATTCTGACAGTCCCATGATATGGAGATGCTTCCGTACTTGGCAATGACTAGTCAGAATGCATGTGATAAGACGCAGATTCTGTCTAATCATAGTCAAGTATTTGTTTGTTGTAATGTTGTCAGGATAACTTAAAATCTCCCTGGTTACTCAGCAGATTCTTGTTTCATCCCATCTTTCCTTCAATTTCACAAGAGAATATTCTTTATTTGGGTCTGTCACTACCGATGTTGTCAGTCCAATAGAAGGGCCAGGTCCAAAAAGTATTTGGTTGGCCGCCATCTTGGCTAGTGAATCAGCAATAAGGCTACCTTTCGTTGTGGCGTCACCTTTGCTCCATATTGGATGGATACCCTTACCAAAGCTTCGTGACATGCTAGTACTAACCCTGAGTAAATTCGTAATCTGTTCAAGGTAAGTAGTGCTTTTCTGCTATCTGTATGGATGAGTATGTTCCTACCAGCGATTTCTTTTGCTGCTATGAAAACCTCCGTCAGCTCTGTGAACTACATTGGCACTATTGCGAAGTTTATGTTGAGATTTAAGGAATTGGAGTATATTCCACACCCTGGGCATTGTTTTGTTTTAGAACGGTCTGTGTAGATATGTATCGTACCTGCCACTTCCGGCTCTTCTATTTGTTTTGTTATAACTTCATATGGCTTATGGAAAATATAACTCGGTGAGATAAGGTTCATGTTCGCTTGAAGCAGTTGGAGCGTATCGAGCGCCTTTTGCCAAAAACGACTCCTCACTCGCCTCACCAGATCGTACGTCAGATTCTGGTGTGGTTTTCATAGTTTCTGTTATGTTGAGACATGCTGTTATTCGAATTTGTTCTATTTTGCGGATAGATGTCAATTTTTGGATTTTCTGTACCCATCAGGCAACTGCACCGTATGTTAGCATAGGTCGTATGATGGCCATGTAAGTCCATGTGACGACTCTGGGAAAGAAACCCCTGGTGCGCCCCATGGTATGGTGGCATTGTTCATAAGTAATGTATGCTCTTTTGATTCTGTTTTCTAATTGTGAGTTCCATGTTAACTTGTTGTCAAAGGTGTTACCTAGATACTTCACCTCTGTTGCAAAGTTTTGTTTTGTGTTTAGGAGATCTGTAGGTTTTAATTCCATTTTCATCATTTTCTTGTGAAGAGGATTATTACTGTCTTCTTGGGATTGATAGACAGTGAATAGTCCTTGCACCACTGTTCCATAATTGTTCTCAAAATTCCATATTTGCAGAATGACCGTTATCAACTTGCACTATTGTGTAGTGACTGTTTCCTACAGTACTTATTTTGTTATTAAAATAATATATTTGATATAATGAACATGTTAAGATTTTTCTGTCATTGTTACTTTAGTATGCGTGTTTAATTCTTATGAACCAAACGACAAAAACTGATTAATTTTTATACGTTTCCCAGTGTATTAAGTTCCCTTGCTTTGGTACATACGAAAACTCATTCAGTTTCGCTTCTTGGGTAGGTATTCTTTGGTTTAGATGACATCTCGTATAACTTATTCAAATGTTGTGGTTTTCTCGCCACAAAGAAAAACTATTCTGACTAGTGACTCCTTAAACTCAGAAACACTCTGGAGTGCCAGTTTAATTAATGTGGTTTGCTTCATAACCTTTTGATATGGCTCTAAAAAGGACTCGGGTAGCCTCAGATGAAGTCACAGATCAAAAGCAGATATGAGACTCTGAATCTAAGATGGTAACAATTACGGGTTTTATTAGTTATTTTTACAGTGAATTACTAAAAAAATACATTCGAAAATACTTATGTAAATATTTATGATTTTATTTAAGTAAGTAAATAAATCTATGTATGTGAAAAGTAAGGTTTCATTATTTTTATATATTTCTCTCTACAACAGCATTGTAATTTTTGTCACTAGGCAATGCGCATCCTAGATTAAATTGTGTACTCGCCAGCTACGATAAAGTTGCGCAGATCTTCTTGAAAGTCGTATTGTTTTTCCTATTACATTTTCGTTATCACCAACTCAGCCACCATGTTAAGAATACCAGTTCTTGTGCTCAATCGCTTACATTATCAATGTCTAGGGAAATATTTTAAAGGCTGTGTAAAAAATAATGTTTTTTTTTTAAGGTGGATATAAATACATATTAGAACGTAGAGTTCAATTCTAATCAACTTTTCTTCTAACGATTTTCGATATTGTCAAAAATAAAGGTATTTTAATTCATATATTTTGATAAACCTGGTGTAAGACTGAAAAAAAATTGATATCTGCTGGTTGTATTTTGGATTTTAGACCACCCACAACTTTTTATGATAAATAACTTCTTTTCTTAATTAAGTACACGCTGTATAACATAATATTTCGTAATCATAATAAATAAATTAGTATCATGGTCCAACAAACGCGCACCTTAAGCCAAAACCGGCATCGCCTTTGTGAGGGAGCCAGTAAAGATGCCGCTGCGTACATTCGTATCTGATCTAGGTAATCTGGGCCATGGGTACAGCACGTCACGATAAGGACAGCGCCCCGCTTGTGACGTATCGCATGTGTTCATCTCTTGCTAAGCGATATTGTCGTTGTCCTTGTTTTTCGCATCATAATGGGAGAGCAAACAACAGAGGCACACATTTACTGTGTCCTGTTCCACTTAATTTCGGAATTCTCGGAACGTCGCTCAACGCCCGGTCGTCCAGTGTCGTGCCAACGCGGTTTGCGCTGAATATTAGATAAAATAATAATAGGTATTAAGGCAAATATAAAATGTGTAAGTTATTTTTTTCTTTTTTTGGTCTATTATACTAGGGCACGTGCCCAAGTGACCTTACGGGCAAACCGCCACTGTGTATTTATGCATCTTTAATATAATTACAATTCATTACTAAGTCCATTCGTTAAAAGTAGTATATAAGTTACTGCTTCCAGGATATAGTTTTAAAAATATGTCTTATTTTAAAAACACTAAACTGCAATATTTACGAAAATGTTTTGTTTAAATTTTTACACTTATTTATCCTAAGTCCCATTTAAACATTATTTTCAAGACGGTTAGTTTTTTATTTTGTTTTTCTTACCGATTTCATTTAGCTACAATCAATATTCTTCTATTTACAATCAATTAATAACCGATTTTGTAAAACGGTGTTGGGAAATAAACGAAATTATAGACAATTAAGTAACAAAAGATCACAAAACAATTTCACAGAGCCGCCTAAAAACCGTAATTGAGGTTTTCAATACCCAATCGGTTATATAAATTTGTCTTACCTCATATTATCTATCTATATTTACATTATATAAAATCTTTCCGAGTGAAACAGTATTGTTATCCAACTGCAGATATGCATTTTCTGTACAAAAAGTACGTATCTAACCTAACCTACCTATCTCTCGAGCCTTTAGCTTTTATAGACCAGTTAACGATAGAATTTTTTTAGAAAAACTTTAGTTAACTGAAATTTCTAGAACATAAGGCTTTGGTTCAATGTATTGCCAACTATCGGCATAACATTTTCATTCTTCTTCCCAAATAGTACACGGTACTATATACATTTTCCTTTAAACAAGAGGAATGTAATAGATTTGGTTCCTATATGACAACGCAGCCACTCATTTATGTACTTCGATATCCAATACGAGGGCTGTCTTTTAAGTTTTGCATACCATGCATTAGAGAGCGTTACAAATCAAACGGCTCTAATAAAAATAAACTGTCGTCTTTAGTTAACCTCTCTTCCAAGTTTCAGTCCGATTCATAGAGTGTTGTAGTTACATCGAATTTTCAAAGTTGACAAGTTATTCAAGAAATGGATTTAAACCGAGAACATTTTCGTGCCATAATTTTTACAACTTTCGAAGACAATTATCTCAACAAGAATGCCTCGCCGAGTTGGTTTCTGTTTTCGGTAGTGATGCACCACAACAATCGATAATTTCTCGTTGGTATGGAGAATTTACACGAGGACGGGTTAATCTTAGTGACGAGCCAAGAACAGGTGCACCTAAATCGGTAGTCACCCAGGAAACCATTGTTGCTGTATGCAGGCTCATCAAGGAAGATCGGCAAATCGGCATGTGACATATTGCGAGATTGAAGCATTAGAGATTTCAAAGACCTCAATCCAAAAGATTTGTCATGAAGAATTAGCAGTAAAAAAATAGTGTCCTGTTGGATACCGCATCTGTTGACCGAAGAACAAAAAGAGGCTAGGGTAAATTGGTGTCAAAAAACTATGGAGCGTTTCAATGCTGGAAACTCTAAAAACGTGTACTGCATCGCAAGTGGTGATGAATCATGGATTTACTCATATGAACCTGAAAATAAACGCAAATCGTCTGTTTGGGTTTTCCAAGGTAAAGACAAGCCGACAAAAGTGATCAGTTCGAAGTGTGTCTAAAAAGATGGTCGCAACATTTGTCTCAAAAGCAGGTCATGTTGCAACAATTCCTCTGCAAGAGCAAAGAACTGTTACTGCCGATTGGTATATAATGATTTGTTTGCCAGCAGTCATCGCTAAGCTTCGGGAAACCAACCCCAAACGACGAATCATCCTCCATCAAGACAATGCAAGTGCGCACACAGCTCGCAAAACAATTGCCTTTTTAAAGCAACAAAACGTCGAGTTGTTAGACCACCCTGCTTACAGTCAAAACTTAAGTCCCAAAGATTTATTTACCTTTCCGAAAATCAAGAACGCTCTGCGTGGGCAACGGTTCCAGTCGCTAGAAGATGCAGTTGAGGCATTCAAAACAGCCATTGGAGCTGTGACACCCCAGGAGTGGAATAACTGCTTTCAGAGTTGGTTCGAGCGCATGCAAAAGTGCATTAATCTTCGTGGAGAATACTTTGAAGAACAATAAAATGTTTAAACACTATCTGCTGTTTTATTCTAGGTCTATATGCAAAACTTAAAAGACAGCCATCTTAGGAGGTTTATTTTTGGTCTGCTTCCTTCTTCATAAATTTAAAAACAGAATGGTTAATTTCACAAACTTGAGCGTACATATCGGCACTTATATTTGAAATATCTAAAAATGGACAACTTCGAATAAGTATAATTTATTCAGATCTAAGTGATCAGTGATCACCTCGAAAAAACCGAAACAAACTGAGCTCCGCTCTTCTATTAACTGTTTACATGATCTTGGCGGCCGTAACTAACAAGTGGACAGTTACATAGTTATCGAATGATATTATTTAAGGAACAATTTTATTTCCTTGAGTGTCTGAGAGAAGATTATACAGATTATATAGTATATATAGATTATATTGTAGTATGACCTTCAAATGGTGGTACAATAAGTCGCAGGTTGCAGTGCCGCTAGGCTACAGACGGATTAGGGCAAAACTAAAACAAAAAAAACAAAAAACAATAAAACAAAAAAAAAACAAAAAACAAACAAAAAAGAAACAAAAGAACAAAAAAAAACAAAAAAAAAAACAAAAAAAAATGATAATTTTTCCTCTGGGGGCATAGTTTTATATAACTATCTAATAAAAAAACTTATAAACAAATGAACATCTTAAAATACTCAAATTTTGGGCATAGTCCAAGCATCTGGGGAATACTTTATAAGATGTTGTTTTTTACTTTGAGAAAATAAATAGTCGGCAGTATTTTTTTAGTCTTAGACAGCCCATTTGTGGTATATTTATAAATATATCTTATTTAATAAAAAAAAGCTTTCATCGTTAACCAGATGGGTGAAGGTCGACCTTACTTCGGATCTTAGACTACTAATGATATAAGGGACAAACAATTTAAAAATGTTCAAATATAAACTAAAGAAATTATTGATGATCCTAATTGTTCATATTACTAGACTTTAAATTCGACTTACCTTGTCTAAATGAACGTAAAAAGATTAAACCGTTATAGATTGCTGATATAAGCCTTTGAAACTATTATAGTTTGAAGTTTGACGGTATTTGTTGTCAAAATTCTGTCTCGCGGATTCTTGTATTTATCATTTAATTTCTATTAACAATAGACAGGAGCATAGAAATGTATTCGTAGTACCTAAGTTGTACAAAAATTGACTAGTTTTGACTTAACCTGGTTTGTTACAATTATATAAATTCAACTGAAAGAAATCTTTGTTGCGTTACTAGTTCGTTTGTATGTTTTGTTCCTTAACTCGAGAGCATTAAAGTAACGAGCCAATTTCAACGAGTTTGTTTACTTCTTTTTCTAATTAATTAATCATTTTTGTTAATGTTATTAGGCATTCCAAACTGAATGGCTACCAGTGGGTTTTGACGGGTTATGATATAGCAAAATTATGGCAACCCTGTAGGCCTGGTGATTTGACAAGGTCAATGAAATAGATAGTTACATAGATTGATCATCCATATTTTTCAAAATAAACATAAGCTTATGCCTTGAAGTAAAAATTTAAGCAATTATTTTTTTTAATGTCTAAAGGCTAAAAATTAGTTTTAAAACACATTTTTTCTAAACCGATTCAAATTAATAAATATTTGCCAGGCAATATGGCCGCTCGTAAATGACCAGCTTTGAGCAATCTATATAACTATATATGTATCATTGACCCTGTTAATGACAACATGACAACAGGGTTGCCATATCTAAACTGTCATTACCCACTGGTAGCCCATACTTTTCTTTTACTATACGGAGAATAGTCGCACTGCGCAGCTTTCTGAGTGCCTTTTAAAAGGAGATAGAAAACTCCGCCATTTTGAACCCTTATTACGTGTTGCCTACATCTTGGCGCAATATTTTTAATAGGTGCGTTTTAATCATCCGCTTCTGCTTCGGAATTGTCAGTTTTCTTGTTTTAATCTGACAGGTTAGAACGACTGAACTCAATTTTAGGCAGTTCCCCTCACTGGAAGTTGCTTAGTACATGTGGTACGTTACAATGCTCAAAAGTTTCTGACCATACGTTAGTTCGTAAGTATCTGACTTCGTATATGTATTCGTATACACCTTTGAAAAATAAATGTATTAATATTATTATTATTAATTATTATTATTATTATATTATTATTATTATTATTATTATTATTATTATTATTATTATTATTATTATTATTATTATTATTATTATTATTATTATTATTATTATTATTATTATTATTATTATTATTATTATTATTATTATTATTATTATTATTATTATTATTATTATTATTATTATTATTATTATTATTAATTATTATTATTATTATTATTATTATTATTATTATTATTATTATTATTATTATTATTATTATTATTATTATTATTATTATTATTATTATTATTATTATTATTATTATTATTTTGATTTTTCTCAGCTATTTGCCGGTTGCAATAGGCATAGTTAAAGAAGAAATTCATCTTATTCCAACACGCCCAAAAATTTCCTCACTATATGGCAGGTCTGTAGGATGGCTGCTTTTTGTAGATGTGCTATAATGGGAGGTATATTTAGTTTTTCTAGTTGTTTTGAAAGGTTAATGGAGACAATTCCTGTAACGGAAACTACTATTGGGATTATTTGTACCCTCTTCATGCCCCAAACATGTTTTATTTATTATTATTATTATTATTATTATTATTATTATTATTATTATTATTATTATTATTATTATTATTATTATTATTATTATTATTATTATTATTATTATTATTATTATTATTATTATTATTATTATTATTATTATTATTATTATTATTATTATTATTATTATTATTATTATTATTATTATTATTATTATTATTATTATTATTATTATTATTATTATTATTATTATTATTATTATTATTATTATTATTATTATTATTATTATTATTATTATTATTATTATTATTATTATTATTATTATTATTATTATTATTATTATTATTATTATTATTATTATTATTATTATTATTATTATTATTATTATTATTATTATTATTATTATTATTATTATTATTATTATTATTATTATTATTATTATTATTATTATTATTATTATTATTATTATTATTATTATTATTATTATTATTATTATTATTATTATTATTATTATTATTATTATTATTATTATTATTATTATTATTATTATTATTATTATTATTATTATTATTATTATTATTATTATTAATATTATTATTATTATCATATTATTATTATAATTGTTTTACCTGTCTGTGATTACCTACGTTAAGTTTAAGTGTTTTTAAAAAGTTTTAATTGGTAAAAATTGGTGCATTCTACTCAGTAAAGTGCATTTCATTACTGGTATTGTTGGCAAGTAGAAAGGCTTAGTTACTAAATTTTTATCTATGTACACACGTGGTTATTATTCGAATTGTTGGTTAAAAATAGTCGATATCTCTGTTAATTGACTAGTTTTTGTTTATTCTGCTGGAAACCTATTCCACCAGCGGTAAGTTCAATTTATTGAATTGTCGAAAAATATATTTTTAATTCGCATAAAATATGCCTGATAGAGTCAAATCAGGACAAAACTGTGCCAGGTGCAAAAACCCTTGCAAAACGGGATTAAAATGCATTAAATGTGGAGTACTTTCACATAATAGCTGTTTGGAAAAGATCAGAAATGTCCAAATGCTCAACGATGGATCAGTCATATGTTGTGCTGCTACCTTACTAAATGGTTCCCAGAAAGTAGCAGAACAACTCCCTGCTGCCGTAATAGAACCGGGTAGTGATGCGGACAAAATAACTATCAAATTCTTAGAGAAGTTAAATTTACAGAAAGATCTAACTATTAAAAATCAAGAGATCGCAATAAATGCACTGATGGAACAGGTCTCCTTACTTAAACAAAGAACAGAAGAACTTCTTAATTTGGGTACAGTTTCGCCCACTACAGCGCATGACGGAAACTGTGAGCAAAAGCAAACTGGCTTGCAAAGGCACATAACTAACAAAGATGCGTCCTTAGCTATAATGACAGCGCAAACAAGGAACACCTGCGGAGGTGTAATTAATCTGAATAACGATGTAAATCCACATCGTAGAAATAACTCAAGAAGAATTCTAACGGGGAAAAAAGAATCGTTGGAAAATTGTCCGTTTAAAGCTGCAGTAAACAACGCCCAGTCACACTATCATGTTACTAACATGGGCCCCGACACTGATCAATCTGAACTGCAAGTATACCTAAAAGGGTTCGCCCCAAATGTGCAAGTCGTTAAAATGAATGCCAGAAGACCGGATCTCTATGCATCATTTAAAATATCAGTGCCAAGAAATGAAGCTGAGCCCATCTTAAATTGTGAAATATGGCCCACTGACGTTATCGTTAATGAGTTTTTTCCACCAAAGCGTTCCTCTGAACATTACCGACAACGCAGAGGTGACGCATCCACCAAGTGAAATATGTATTTCTGACTTCCAGCACTCACTGTTTCACATCAATGTCCAAAGTATGAACTTCAGGTAATCCTCAATGAAAAACCATTCAACATTTTATGCATATCCGAACACTGGCTAGATTTAAATATTTTGAAATCAATTAAGTTGCATAATTATAGATTAGTTTCTTCCTTCTGTCGAAAATCCCGTAAGTTACATGGAGGGGTAGCCATTTTTGCCCGAGAATTTGTAGAGATTAAAGAGATTAATGTATCTAAATTTTGTAAAGCTATAGACGCAGAGTTCTGTGCCGCCGAATACGGAAAAAATACTGCGATTGTAACCTTGTACAGATCTTCAAGTAAAGGTAACGTCTCAGTATTTATAGAGAAACTAACAGATATAATTGAGGAACTTCTACACACATATAAAACACTTATCATCATGGGTGACATTAATATTGACATTGATGGGAGTACAGAGACTGCTGGAGATCTCCGTAACATGTTCCATAGTTACGGTCTTAAACATTTGGTTCATACACCTACGAGAATCACAATGACAACAAAATCATGTCTAGATAATATAATAACAAATATCAGTCAAAATAACATGATCTCTGGCGTTTATGAACCATTAATATCTGATCATTCCGGCACTTATATTCTGTTCAACCCCAAACCTCCTGCAAAAAACGTCTCATATAAGAAAAGAATTATTAATAATAATAGTTTAATACATTTTGCAGGACATTTGGATAAAATTCGTTGGTCTGATTATGATTTAAATAATGAAAATTCTGGTTCGTCTGCGAATATTATATTAGATATCATACAGTCAGGGGTAAATGTATGTTTTCCATTGAAATCTGTTTCTCATAAAAAAAGAGGGTTGAAGTGGTTCTCAAGTGAATTAAAATTATTACGACAGGAAGTTCATTCTTGTAAGAATAAGTTTAGGAATTCTAACTCACCGCAAGACTGGTACACTTATTCGGAAACAAGAAAGCGATACAAAAAAGCACTCAAACAAGCAAAGCGAAATTCTTACGAGGAGTTTATCTATACGTCAAGCAATAAAAATAAAGCTATTTGGAAAGTCGTAAATGAGGAGAGACACGGGAAAAAGAAACAGGCACATCACACAACCTTAGATACAAACCAGTTTAACACTTTCTTTTCAACTGTAGCAGATGTCATTCTACAGAGCCTTAATATGTGCGATACTGATCCTATGTCTTACCTCAGTACTTTGCCACGACCTGCTTCGTCCTTTTTCATGGCTCCGATTATTGAGTCCGACGTAAAAGAAGCAATACTTTCTTTAAAAAATAAACACTGCGTCGATCACTACGGCGTTAATAGTGCAATGTTAAAAGTCGCGGTAAATTCACTTACGAAACCACTAACCATATTATTTAACAAATGCATAGCCGAAGGCAAGTGGCCAGATGATCTTAAAATCTCTAAAATAATCCCAATACACAAAAAGGGTGATACGGACACTCTGAACAACTACAGGCCTATTGCGATCGTTCCTACAATTTCGAAAATTTTTGAAAAAATCTTGAAGGGAAAATTGGTTTCTTATTTAGACAGAAAGTCGCTTATTAATACTGCACAATTTGGTTTTCAGAAGAATAAATCTACAGCGCAAGCATTACTGAAGGTACTGGACTACATAGTCGAGGGCATTGAGCAAGGAGTCGCAACACATGTTACAATGTGTGACTTGACTAAGGCCTTCGACTGTGTAAATTTAGAAATATTAATCAATAAGCTTGAGTTTTATGGGATACGAGGCGGTATTCTGCAGTTGTTCAGAGATTATTTAGAAAACCGCTCGCAATATGTAGTTTTAAATAACGTTTCTTCGAGTATTGTCAATATCAGTAACGGTGTTCCTCAAGGATCTATTCTTGGACCCATTCTTTTTCTGATATATATCAACGACTTGCCATCGGCGATGCACGAACTGTCGAGGTGTATACTATTCGCAGACGATACCAATTTCTTAACCAGGGATTGTGAGATGTCCAGTAGAGTAAATCTCGAAATGGCCAAAACTTGGTTTACATCCAATAAATTATTGCTCAACAATAGTAAAACTCAAATAATCACCTTTACCTCAGATAGAATGGTAAAAAAATCAGAACCGGCCAAAATGTTGGGCATCACTTTTGATAGCGGTTTGAATTGGTTTAACCATATCGAGAATCTCTGCTCGAAGCTCTCGATCCAGATATATGTTATGAGACAGCTGCGTATGAGCATCACTAGTAATGACGCCATGAGAACGGCATATTATGCGTTAATCCAGAGCCACATTGCATATGGACTGGTCTTGTGGGGTAGCGCCACTGCAGCTGGTAAAGTCTTTATTTTACAGAAGACTGCCTTACGCATTGTTGATGCTGCTCAACACCGTTCTCATTGCCGAGAACTCTTTGTAAAATATAAAATACTAACTGTACCATGTTTATATATTCTTCAAACAGCTATAGAAATCCACAAAAATATAGAAAACATTCCTACTCACAATAACACCCATGAGTACAATACAAGGGGATCTGAACTACTGGTGGTGCCGTACTCACGCATCTGTCTCACGAAAAATAATAAACCAAACATAAACATATATAATAAGTTAGTGGTTATTTTTAAAGATCATAATTTTAAAAATATGCTAGACAATAAGTTTAAAAATATTATCAAAACATTTTTACTAGAAAATAGTTTTTACAGTGTTGATGAATTTTTACAATTTTAATTTTAATCTTGTGACGTGGTTATTTATAATCGTAGATATTAGATTTTATGTATATATTTATTTCTTTTCACTATTTGTCCCTAATTATTAGATCGTCTTATTTGACAATGTTTATATTTTTTATTATTTTAATATTTGACTGTTTTTATTTATATCTACTATTAGAGAGTGTTAACATATGTTTTTCATAATTTTTTTATTTTTTTTTTTTCACTGTACTCTGGTAATATTAATTTATATCATTTTATATGTTTTTTATACGTATGTACATTTATATATCTATTTTTCATATTCTTGTGTATGACTTCAATGTACCACCTATTGTATGAAAGAGGTCAATAAACGTCTATTCTATTCTATTCTATTATTATTAAAAGAGGAAAAAGAGGAAAAACGCAAAGCATATGCAAATATTATTGAAAATTCCGAAAATAAAAGTAAAGCCGTTTGGAGTTTAGTCAAGAAGGAAATTCCTACAAAAAGTAACCTTACTTCCTTGTGTCCTGAAGAACTTAATAATTTTTTTACTAATATAGCAGATATCAATTGAATTAGGAAATATTAATGTCAGTCCCCAATATTTATCTAAATTACCTAGGCCACCAACTTCCTTCTTTATGGCACCAGTTATTGTGTCGGATATTAAAGAAGCTATATTGACACTTAAAAACTCAAATTGCCTTGATTATTATGGTCTAAACAGTCAAATGATGAAAGCTTCACTTGCAACACTCACTGAACCACTAGCGATCCTTTTCAATAAATGTGTGGTCGAAGGATATTGGCCAGATGCCTTAAAAATTTCAAAAGTTCTGCCAATTTTTAAAAAAGGAGATCCGGATATTCCTGACAACTTCAAACCTATTGCCATAGTGCCAATTATTTCAAAAATATTTGAAATCTTAATAAAAGGAAAATTATTATCCTATTTTGAAAATAAATCGTTATTTACAATGGCTCAATTCGGTTTTCGTAAAAAATGCTCAACGATGAAAGCCTTAATTGCAGTTATTGACAACATAGTTGAGGGTCTTGATGATGGTCATCCTACACACGCAGCAATGTGCGACCTCACCAAGGCCTTTGATTGTGTTAACGTCGAAACGCTACTCTTAAAATTGGAACACTATGGCATAAGGGGAAGTATCCTAGAACTTATTAAATCCTACTTATCAGGGCGGACACAGCTTGTAAGCCTTAACGATAAGGACTCAAAGTTGCTTTCTATCAAAAACGGGGTCCCGCAAGGCTCCGTACTTGGGCCGGTTTTATTTCTAGTCTATGTCAACGACCTCCCATTATCGTTGGGTAATACAGGATGTGTTCTCTTCGCAGATGATACTACCCTTTTGTCAAGAGATGGTGAATATCTTAGAGGAGAAATGCTCAAAACAGCGAAAACTTGGTTTAGTTGTAACAACCTAAAACTAAACGAGTCAAAAACACAGAACATAGTATTTAGTTCAGATAAATGGTTATCAAAATCAGAACCAGCAAAATTACTTGGTATAACTCTAGATACAAGTTTAAACTGGTCTAATCATATTGACAGCTTATGTGGAAGACTCTCCTCTCAGATATTTGCCATGCGTCAGCTAAGGACCTCTCTTGATAATAAAACAATTAGAACCGTTTATTACGCAATGGTCCATAGTGTTATGTCATACGGCATCCTTCTTTGGGGAAATGCACCCAACTCGTACAAGGTCTTTAATTTACAGAAGGCTGCTGTCAGGACTATTGATATGGTACCATATGATGCGCATTGTGGACCACTGTTCCATAAGTACAGGATTCTGCCCTTACCTTGTGTTTATGTCTTAGAATCACTGGTCTTCATTCACAAAAATATTCAGAATTTAAAAACGCACTCAGACATTCATTCATATAATACAAGGAATGGACAGAACCTAATTGTACCGTTCTCAAGGATAAGATCAACCCAGGTCAATAAGATAGACCTTAATCTATACAATACATTTATTAGTATACATAATGACAACACTATAAAATCAATGAGCATTAACTCATTTAAAAAATTAGCAAAAAACTTTTTACTAAAACATTGTTTTTATAGTGTTAATGATTTTAAAAATTTTATAATGTAACATTATGGTTTAATATTTATGCCATATTTTTGTATTTCAACTTTTTTATATTTAAATCGTCTTTTTATGTTTTAACTTTTATATTTTAAATTTTATATTTTAACTTTTGTATTTTAACATTTTATGTCACATCTTATATAATTTATCTTTTAATGTGTTAACCTCTTATATAAATTTACTATGGTACTTTATTCATTTGTATGGCAAAAACGTATGTATATATGTAGAATGTCAATAAAACTCTATTCTATTCTATTCTATTATTATTATTATTATTATTATTATTATTATTATTATTATTATTATTATTATTATTATTATTATTATTATTATTATTATTATTATTATTATTATTATTATTATTATTATTATTATTATTATTATTATTATTATTATTATTATTATTATTATTATTATTATTATTATTATTATTATTATTATTATTATTATTATTATTATTATTATTATTAATATTATTATTATTATTATTATTATTATTATTATTATTATTATTATTATTATTATTATTATTATTATTATTATTATTATTATTATTATTATTATTATTATTATTATTATTATTATTATTATTATTATTATTATTATTATTAATATTATTATTATTATTATTTTCTTTACTCACCTCCATCTTTTACTTGGTTACCTTCTTCCCCTTTCTTCTATGTGATTCGGTCTGTCAAATAATGTCATTAATTCTATATATTTTGTTCTTATAGTTGTCTTAAGATTTGATAGTCTTCATGTTTTGTAAAACAATAAGGTACAACTTTATAGCCGTCATTGACTGGTTTATTATCTCTTTCGCGAATCAGAAGTATCTACTCACAAAAAGTTACATAATAATGCGCTGTGTAACACTTAATGGCCGACCTATAACATTATCGAACTACGTTTCCGCGTCGGACTTTTGTGTTCCACTTCGTGGATTCGAAGATTATGTTATATTGGATCTATTCATTGTATCTATCTTTCAGTAGCTATTATTATGCTCTTTGTGGATGATGGAGTTTTCGATTTGGCGACCTATTTTCAACAAGATTATGTATGCACATTAGCGTTGAGGAAGTATAAGAACCAATAAAACATAAATAGTGCTGACAAATGGTTTAATTGCGTAATTATTGTTTAAAAACGTCGAAATAAATAATAATTTAATAAAAACTAATCGAAAAAAGTCGCAAATAATCTTAAATATTGGTAAATTGTTACTATTTTCAGGATGGATTAGAGATTCCACATGAGTTGTCTACTAATGCGAAATCAGGTGAACCAGTTCCGATTTAAAAATGAAACGTGGTTAAAATTGATCAATGTATAATAAAAATTCGCTAGGTTCGCTAGTCTAATTAGAGCAACAGTTCTGTAAACGCCACGGCGGGGTTTTTACCCGATTTTCGGGTATTCCTGCCCTACTCATAAATTGATGCTTTGTATTCAAGCTTTTAATTTATTCATTAAAGATTATAAAGTTTACATTTAGTAGAATGCACTAGATATTGCTTTGCAAAGTCATGTTTGAAATATTTTCACCACTTCTTCATTATACATTTTATTGGTGACTTCGGTTAAAATCAATTGAGTTTTCTGTGCTTTTTGAATGGGGATTATCATCATTTAACCCTGGCAATACTGCAAAAATGTATGCCATAAAGTGATTGCTTATTTTATATCTGTCAGAAGTCAGAAGTATATAATACTTTATTCTTTTCATTACAAAAACAAGCTTGTATAGAATTATTTTTCGTTTCTGGACAGGGATTCTTATGTGCGTACTCAACACGTAACGAATCGAATAGAGAGAGACATTACATACGAATCGCATTCTGTGGAACGAAGATAGTTGTCTCAACACGTGCCGAATTGAAAGATGAGAATCCCAATGCTGTTGATTTTTTCTAAAAATTTCATGTTGATATCTCTTTTCGTTTTTGTTTTTATGATGTTTGTTTAATTTCAACCCTCTTAAACCCTCAATTTTTGATCAGATTTTTTACAAATTCAAAGGGTTTCTTTCCCTTTTAGAACTCGATTTTAAAAATTTCAAGTTGATATAATTTTTAGTTTTTGAGTTAGGATTTTTTTTTAATATTTCAACCCTCCTTAAGCCCCAATTTTTATTCAGATTTTATTAATTAAAATGTGATCATCAGGACATACCAATTTTTAGCTTAATTCTTATGTTTCACGAGTATATCTACTACTATTTTATAGGCTATTACTTTTCAAAATTATTGGCAATTAGGCATTCCAACGACCTGTCCAAATGGCTACCAGTGGGTAATGACAGTTTAGATATGGCAACCTGTTGTCATGTTGTCATTAACAGGGTCAATGATACATATATAGTTATATAGATTGCTCAAAGCTGGTCGTTTACGAGCGGCCATATTACCTGGCAAATATTTATTAATTTGAATCGGTTTAGCAAAAATGTGTTTTAAAACCAATTTTTAGCCTTTAGATATTAAAAAAAAATAATTGCTTACATTTTTACTTCAAGGCATACGCTTATGTTTATTTTGAAAAATATGGATAATCAATCTATGTAACTATCTATTTCATTGACCTTGTCAAATCACCAGGTCTACAGGGTTACCATAATTTTGCAATATCATAACCCGTCAAAGCCCACTGGTAGGCATTCAGTTTGGAATTCCCAATTAGGCATTCCAAACAAATGAATTACCAGTGGGCAGGTTTGGTATATCTAAGGGTAGCGACATATGGTGTATTCTATCTACTTTACGTAAAATCATGAATAATGGATTACATTTAAATATTTTATGTCAAACACAATAAAAATAATATTTAAAAAACCCACCTATACATTTCTTCATAAATTGGCAGGCTTGGCGAGTACTACTTCGAATAAAAATAGCGTCCAAGTTGCAAGACTATGTCGCTACCCCCTTAAATATACAAGAATTTCCCACTGGTACCTATTGTTTGACAGGTCGTTGGAATGCCTAATTATTAGGCCATCCATCGACCTGTCAAAATGCTGACAAATGGGAACTGACAGTCTAGATATGGCAAACCTGTGGCATGCTGTCATTGACAGGGTCAATGATACATATCGAGTTGTATAGATTGCTCAAAGCGGGTCGTTTTGCAAGTGGCGATATTGCCTCACAAGTCCTCATTAATCAGGATCAGTTTAGCAAAAATGTGTTTTAAAATCAATTTTCAGCCTTTGAATATAGTAAAAAAAAATAATTACATTTTTACTTCAAGGTATAAGCTTATTGTTTATTTTGAAAAATATTGATGATCAATCTATACCTATAACTACCTATATCATTGACTCTGTCAAATCACTAGGCCCACAAGGTTGCCATATCATAACCACATCATAACCTTTCAAAACCCACTGGTATCCATTTTGTTTGGAATGCCTAAATATTTTTTAGTTCTCCTAGTTGAAGGAATTCACCAGAATGTAGCCGATTATAATAAGTACATGCACTGCAGTTTATTTTTCCTAAAACCCCTAAAACTTGAACTTTTAGAACTACTTAAGGGCAAATTAAAAAATAAGTTACTCGATTTTAGAGAAAGAATGTCATATTTTCGTACGCAAATCTTTGAAGAATGAATCTCATTCTTAAACGATTTTTGGTCACAAACTGTTGTCTCTGTCAATATGTTTCAGTTGACATTCACTATGTATTCACTACTTTGCTAGTAAATAGAGAGCTATTACAAGTAGTTCACTTAAGGTCAGTCACTTTTAGTGCCGCTCTTATTTTGACATCTGAGCGTGCGCAGATCACTTACATTCTAGAACTGACTTTAATAAAGATTGTGCATGTCCTTAATTGTGGATGTTTAATGGCGGTTTTCTACCAAACGGACAAAACAAAACACAAACTCGTGTCGAAAAAAACAAACTGCAACTTTTCGCAAACTTCTTGAAGACTGGCGTGTTTTGCGACAGTTGGAGTTTTGTTTCTTGGGTTCCGCTCGGAAGCGGTAACATCAAAAGGTTTTAACGTGTTTTGAAACTCGACTCTGTTTACTGGAAACGGTCGTATTGTGTAGTCTAAATTTTATACTACATTGGTATAAGTAAGTAAATAATGTATGTTTTTTACAGATAAGTAATTTAATAGACGTAGTCTGGCTCTTACATACAGATATACATATGGGTAATTCAAAAAACGACACCTATTTTTTTACTTTTTTCCAAGAACCACAGTATAAACCAGACATAACTGAAAATAAAAAAAAATCTTCTCTAAACATGTAGGTTGGTTATTGAAAAAATGTGTTCTGACTTTCTCGCGCCAAGTAGTGGAAAAGGACAGAAAACAAAAACAAAACTGGAACAAAATATAGCCCGCTTGATGGAAACAAGAGTTTTGGGTTTGTTTTAGTTTTGATTTTGTTTTTCAAGTTCCAGAAAACACAAACAAAACATAAACTCAACTGTCCGTTTAGTGGAAAACCGTTTTTAAACGATCTTTGGTGACTTTTTTGTGACGTTTCAGTTGACATTGCCCACTTTGCTAGTAAAAATTCTACCTAACATTTGATTAATAACTAAGCGTTACCAAAAAAAAAAAATAAAAAAATAAAAAAAAAACGGTAAATAAAACCAAAAATCGAGTAAATAGTAAAACAAATGTTGCAGAAGGAGATTCTCGCACTCATTCGTTCGTCCACTCGCTCTTTCGTCGCTCGTGGCCAAATTTCGAATTCGTGTAGGAAAATGTGGCCTTATGCAACTTGTATTTTAATATACTATTCAAATCTCCAAGTTTTTGGGTTCGGGGATAGTCTTAATAATTCGTATAAGGGGATTTTTTGAGAATTGTTTCCGAATTTTCAAATTATTCAGATAATTCTGACTTTTCGGATTTTTGTTTTGTTTTTTACAATGTATTAAATAGTACAGCAACTTTACATCTAAATTAATTTGTACAACTTGGCATCTTTTAAGAAATTAGGTTGTACAACTTGTTATTTAGGATATCTTTCCAGTCAGTAATTAGTTTGTTTTTTGACGATATTTGGGGCAGTCAAATACGAAATGCTTGACAGAAATAATCACTCCGCACATGTCACATACCAGAGGGTCACTTTTAGTGATTAGATGTTGATGAGTATACCGAGTGTGACCAATCCTAAGGCAATTTATCACGATTTGATCTTTTCTAGATTTTAGATTGTTAGACCAAGATTTTACCGTTGATTTTATTTGGGAAAACTTGTCATGGGACTGGTCCCATTCTGCTTGTCATTTGTTATACACTTTTGTGTTTATATAGCACTTGTAGTCGGATGGAACCACTTCATGAACGCGCACTAAGAGGTTACTTCTCACGGCTTCCCTTGCTGCTCGATCTGCATCTTTGTTTTCCTTAATAGCGATATGTCAATTTAAATGAAATCAGCAATTTTACATTAAAATTATTTTAAAACGGAGGAAAAATTTAGTGTTCAATCACAAAGATTAATTTTTAATATTGTAGCGTATTTTGAAAAGCATGAACAATTTTGTCCCATATAATGAAGTTAAAAAGCTACATATATAAGTAGGTGGTATAAAATGAAAGAATCAGAAACATTGTCCGATATTAACTTCGACGGCCCAAATTAATATTTTTGTTATCTTTCTTCGAAATCATAAATAGTTGTGTTAGGTCTAGTACACATTTTTCGATAATTACGATTTTGATAAAATATAGACCACATAATTTATTAATATGGATACAATTTTAGCTATAATTTTACATTTTTAGTTTTCAATGGAGTCCATTATTTTTGTTCACACAGTTTTTTGAAAGAAATTTAATAGCGTTCATGATCTTTTGCTTTTAGACGACGCCACAAAGTTTATAAAATCTTATTTATTACATACTTTGCGATAAAAAATTGATTGGTATGTCTAAGAAGATATATTAGGAAGCTATTAGGATTATAACTTCTTAAAAACGATGTTAGTCATCAGCTCTGTTGTCGATGTTTCACAACTTTTGTTCTTGGGACTCTCTGTCATAATACATAGTTGCTGCAAGTTTTGCAGTTCTCAGTATGACGATGGCAAAAATTGCCGACTACTCGTCATGCAGACGCACGGAATAAATTTTTAACAACATATTTCGCGCCTCATTCGATTATCGATTAAATTTCAAATATATTTCATGATGCCAAGGACCCTGTATGTTATTACAATTTGTCCTCTGAAATCATTTTCTTAAGAATATTCTTTTTCATTTATAAATTGAGTGTAAAATTAGAAACTTTAGGCATTTCAAAGTACAATGACTATTTTTTTTCTAAACTTTCCATTGAACGAGCACTTTAAATTTTAAAACCGTCCATTATATTAAAATTGAAACAGGCTAGAGCGACGCAGGTATAAGAAACTCACGAAGAAAGAAATAGGTATCAGAGCAGGTAAAACTTGTACCTATACGGGAGTGTACGGTCGAAATATTTTTGTTAAGGTATGTGGATTCTTTCATGTATTGTGGCAAATGTCACCATAAATATCATATAACACATTGAAGTCAGTTGAACGACAATTTATAAAGAAAATATTTATTCTAGGTAGCGAGAGTGTTTCGTATCATATCAAAAAATTTGTTGACAGTTACGTTTTGTTCGCTTGAAATTAAACAAGCTACGTATTTTACCTACGATGTTAATAATTATGTAATTTTTTTTCTAAACAGAAATTTTCGTTGTTATTAAAGATATGACTATTAAAATTTTGTTTTAAGATAAGCATACTGTTAATTGCATAGGGTATTTCAGAAGATTGTGACAACATACATATTACTTTAAAATAGGACAGGTACCAGTACATAATGCCAGTAGTCCAGGGGCGTGCGGTCCATGGAAGCGGGGGAAGCACCGCTTCCCTATACTTTGAGATTTAAAAATAGATATTTTTCAGTTTAAAATGCGTAGAAATTAATATTAAATTAGGTACTATATTTTTTCTGAAACATTACGTAAACTTCATAAATGTACTAACATTTCATTCGTGTAATGTGTTAACGCACGCACCACCCATGAGAAAATTAATTGTGTAAACGTACACATCCTTTACTTCAAGTTCGTCGGCGGAAGCGCGTCTTGAAAGAGCCGATTCATCTTCCAATAGGTTTGGATTCGTGTTATTGACCCTGCGCTGCCGCGACAGTAGTCAGTCCGTTTGGAAACGAGAAATACGGTCGAGAGGCAGCGATTTTTACGTCGCCTTACGCATATTGTAATTCTCATCGCGAATCGACGTGTGAGGAAAATCGTAGATTTCGGTTTGTTTTTCATAGTTGTTTTTCTTTTTGTAAAATGGAGGAACTATGCACTGTGCCTGTGAACAATAATAATGTGGTAAATTGTGTCTGTATTGCGTGCTCTTTGTTGAAAAAAGGATTTTCAAGTAGAAATGTTGAAGAGAAAACGGACATTATTAATTCTAGTAGACTAAAGGATCCTATCAATTTAGAGACGAAAGTACAAAAGTCAGCAAATAAATTTACCAGGCATTTTCACGTAGGGTTCTATGAAAAGTATGATTGGTTAACCGGCTGCAAAAATTTGAAGAAACTCAGTCAGTATTACAGACTTAAATCATTTTCACAAAAGTGTAAAACGACATGTAAATAGCAAATCTCATATAAGTGCTACAATTAAAGAAAAAACATTCGGGACCTATCGCATTGAACATAGTTTGGTTAATCATTTAAAAATAAGCAACAAAATTTACAATGAAAGGGTAAAAAAATAGGGACGTCTTACAACGATTTATAGATGTAACTTGTTTCCTGGGAGAGCATGAACTAAGTTCTAGGGGCCACAATGAAGCAAGTGGATCCGCTAATAGAGAAAATCACATGGACCTTCTAAGTTTTTTAGCAAAATACGATGATACTCCAAAAAATCATTTTATTGATTCGATGACTTTCCGAGGAACCTCAAACACAATCCAAAATGATTTAATTAAATGCACCGCCGACGTTGTGATGGATCACATTAAAAGTGAAATTAAAAAAGCACCTTTCGTATAAATTGCGCTTGATGAAACCACAGATGTAGCAAACTTAAGTCAATTATTCATTGTTGTGCGATATATATTGGATGGCATTCCTCAAGAGCGATTCTTAGGATTTTTGGACGTCACTAGCGAACGAACTGCAGATGCATTGTTTAAAATTGTTTGTTATATTATTTCAAGTTTAGAATGTAGTTCTAAGCTTGTTGCCCAGAGCTACGATGGTGCTGCCGTAATGGCTGGCCATTTAGGAGGCCTTCAAGCTAAAGTGAAAGAGAAGTTTAACCATGCAATTTTCGTTCACTGTATAGCACATAGACTTAATTTGGTTTTATCGCGAAGCATGGATAATATTCAAGATTGCAAAGTTTCCTTTTCGACACTTAGTGGTTTGGGTTCCTTCTTTTGGACATTCACGTTCAAAAAAGGTTTACAAAAGTTGCTCCGACGCGATGGAACTACAATGGACGTTTAGTGTAAACAGTGTTTCAATACCGTGATTCTTTGATACACTTTTTTCAAGACGTTTGGGATAATAAAGAAACATGGGACGCTGAAACCGTTACTGCTGCTAAAGGGTATTTGCATTGGCTCAAACAAAATTTTGATTTCAATTTTTTGCTCAACGTTTTTGCAGAGATTTTCCCTTCTACTGACATTTTATTCGACATTTTACAAAGTCAAATAACATTGGCTTTTGCATTAAACAAATTGATGATTTTAAAAATAAAATGAATAAAGACGAGATCAGTTTGAATACTTTTGGAATAAGACCCAAAACATTGGCTTAGAACCTGAAAGAAAGAGAATTAGAATTGATATTGTTGGCGAGAGAGAGAGAGAGAGAGACCTCCTATCGTCGATTATACGCCAAAATTTTTGATAATATTTTACAACAAATGAACTCTCTATTTCAAAACTTTAACGAATTAAAATTTGTTGAATTGTGCAATTTTAATATTATTAACTACGATTCATCAAAATTTCCATCGGAAGCTTTTAATTCACTAAAATTAAATTATGGAAATTTTTTCGATATTCCAGCATTAAAGTCCCAGTTAAGTGTTGTTTATGATACAACTGAAATTAGTGATAAAAAGACGCCCATCAATGTGTAAAATTGTCTTAAAACAACTGGTTTAAATAAGTCCCTTTGTGAAGTCGTCAAGTTGTGTGAATTAGTACTAACCATCCCAGCCACAAGAGCGAAGTTTTTCAGCTTTAAAGCGCATTAAAAGTTTTATACGAAATTCAACAAGTGAAGACTCTCTAATTTAGCCCTAATATCCATTGAAAAACAGCTTGTTAAACAGTTATCAGAAAATACAAAATTTTACGACGCGATGTTATAGACAAATTTTCAACCATTGAGGATAGGCGAATAGATCTTAAGTATAAATAAATATCAACTGCTATGTCAACTGTGCGAAAAATGCTGGAAAAAATAAAAAAACACTTCTTCAGTTAAATGTTTTTTTTTACGTTTAAATAAACCAAGGAAGCTTGTCAATGGTAAGTTTTTTTATAACTTCTAGTACTAAACTAGGCAATAAAGTAATAGTAATACTTCAAAAATCTCAATCTCGAATATCCGTAGTACTGAGGAAGAAAAAGCAAGATTTTGGCAAAATGGTGAATGCGCCGCGAAAAATGTTCTCTAGCGGAGCTGTGCTCTGGCCTGCTGTATTTTTATACAATCGCTTCCCCTTCCAAAAATGCCACCGCACGCCACTGCAGTAGTCTAACCAGAACTCATTTTTTAGGAGGCACTCTAAAATTTGTATTGAAGGTATAAAACACTTTCTTCGCTTTTTCCAAATTTTAAAACTTTATTTAGAAAAATTGTAGCGTATAAAAAACAATTTTACAGATTGAAATAAAATACTTATTGTATAATATATGACTGTTTGGCTAAAATACCCTAAAATAACCAACCAATAACTAAAAAATAACGAAACTAAAACAAAATTATTCTTTTCTGCAAGGAATAGCTGTTTTAACCGAGGAGGTGGATTAATAGCAAATCTGTTAACTATTTCCTCTACATCAAAGTCAATTTCGTAATGGATGATAAATAAAGCCAATTAATTTAATCTTATTTGACTAATAGTTGCTCGCGACCACGGTTTGACCGTTTTATTACTAAAAAACTTTTCTGCTTCAGCTGTAGAAGCTGGAGTCGCATATAAAACTTGATACAAGGTATAAACATTAGAATAAAAGTTTGCACATAGACGGATTTTTAAGGTGATGTTTTATTTTGTACTATTTGCAATGTAGTTGTTCCTTTTGGTTTTTATTTCTGTTCTAAGAAGTTCAAGAAACGTCAGGTTCATCTATTTCAAATACGATTTCATTGACTTCATTTAATATCTTAGATTTAGATACTATAAAATTTAGTCACCCTAGCAAATAACTTCCCAAATCTAATGATGATCTAAAAATTTACATATAAAACAAAAATATTACGTAATTTTTTTATTTCTCATATAAGTTTACTAAATTTGGTAGTGGATTACGGCATGGATAAAAATCAATTTATTTCCCTCTAATCTATAACTTCAAATGTTTTTGATATTTTTTAAATAAATCGCATGTACTCTCGTTATGAACTTATAAAGTGATTGGTTTTCGAGATATTCACACTCAAAGGTGTATATTCTTCATTTTAATTTATTCTATAATTTTGTAATTTTAGATTTTTTGTATAAATTCTCATCAAGGGTACATGATTTATTTAAAAAACATTAAAAAATTCAAAATTAGGTATAATCCAAATAAGTTTTTGGAGAGTGACGTAAAATTGTAGTGGATAAAGGTGCTATGTTATGTTGGGAATGGGGTGTTATTACAGTACGACCTAAAATATTTATTTTGCCCCTTCTGACGCTGATGCAGCAAGGAAATGTTTTAATACCTATAACAACCCTTCCAATCCTATCTTCTTAAGGAAGTGTAGGATCAAGAGTGGCTTCAAGTTAGGTAAATCTCCCTTTTCTATTTGATATGCTCCTATGTATAGGGCCCTTGGACTCTGGAGTGCTACACATTCAGTCAGAATATGAATGAATGTTTCATCCTTCTCCTCACAGAATCTATACTCACTATCTACTTCTACTACTCTCAGCTTACTAAGGTGTCATACGAGTCGGCAATGCACAGTAAGGATTTCTGTTATAATACGAAGCCTGTTCTGGCCTAGGCAGATACAGGCTCCCGATCTTTTCTGGTTATATTCACCTAGAAGTATCTTAGCCTGTCTTAGCCCCAAGAGATTGTTTCAATTATCGGTTCTTCTACTGCCCAATTCTTTTTAATCTCTCCTAATGTTCTGTTACTGCAAACGGCGCAGGTCCCACAAAGGGTGTTTGAGCCCCTTTCCCTGCGAGACTATCTGCAATTTCGTTACCCCGTACTGCGTTATAACTTGGGACCCAAGCGAGAGTTGAAGATCACCTCCATTAAGGCCGATACCATTCAGTTTGTAACTGGATCTTTAATGCTCGTTGTACTTAATGTTATATCTAATACCTCACTTATTTCCTTTGTTACAAATATTGGAGTATTCCCAATATTTTGCACAATAAGATTCTTATTAAAAATATATTGTAGGAGTTACTCATCTCTTTGATTGGTGTGGTTGCTTTCCCATATGGTGCTGTGCGCGTTGACGTCGCATCCAAGAAGTAATTGCAGATTTTTTCTCTGGCAGTACTCCACTAGCCTCGATACTTCCGGGGGTGCTACAGGCTTATCTCCAGCGAAGTAACTAAAAGCTATTAATATTCTTGCCGCCTTATCCCAAATTAGAGATATGCTCGAATTGGGACGAGATCACGCTTTATGAATTATGAAAGACAAGAATATTTAATATAATTTCTTACCATAAAACATGTTCTGCATTTTTACATGCAAGTCCTCTTTCCTGGTTTCCGTATACTTACGGTTCCTGGATCAGTAGCATCCCTAATTGGTCTTTAGTGAACGTCCTGGAGATGCTCCTTTGGCGTGATGGAAATTTCCTTGGGCGATGTTAATGCTCGCCATTTTGATTCTCATTGATGAGGGTATCGTCCCCACTGATGAGGATGTTCCATGTCCCCCTCTTCTTCTTCTTCGATTACTACATCCTCAGGTGAGTCTGGGTAAAGAGTTGAGAGGTTAATGCTCTCAATGCTTTATGTGTCCTTCTTATCGTTGAATGTACCGGGAGTTGCTTCCGCATGTCCTTCCGGTTCTTCTGCCTCATCCTTCTTTTTTTTATTGGTGTCTTTGGCTTCAAGATCTAAGGTCATTAGCCTCGTGTTCTATGTAGGTTATGGATTGTACTAGTAGTCTATTACTCCTTCTTTTGAAGACCATCTACGGGGATTTTCCTACTGACGATCTTCCACAGCATGGTCGATAGCCCCACATTATGTGCTTCTATTAACTGTAGAAGCTTCTCTACAGTCTGCCCTTTACTTCTGGGGAGAGTGTGGCAGTATGTGCTTTCGGAATGTCGTCTCCCGCATATACTTCCAGCTCAACTACCTTCCAGTTTTTCAAGTGTTGGACTTTAACCCTGAACCACTCTGCTGACTGTGGAGTTTCACAGTGAATGCCTCCGAATTGAAGCTTGTGCTCCCATCCGGAAAACATTTCTTCCACTATGGATTTCTCTAATAAGGTTTGGTCGTCCGCATTGAAGATTAGTCTTAGTTAGGATCGCGACCTGCTCTGTCTTGACGACAGTTGCATAACTGCCGGAAGTGGAGGTGAGGATGAAGGTGTTACTTACCCATGCCGTACGTTACTGGGCAAATTTTATTTAACTCATTTTTTCACTAATAAGTGTATCTTATGACACCAAAAATGTTTACCAAATTTAGTAAAATTATACTGAGAAATTAAAAAATTATAGACCTTAATCATTTTTGAATTTTCAACAGGAAACCAGTAATATTTTATCCAAGCATATTATTTAATGCTCTTATTTTTAATCAGAGACCCTGTGTAAAAATAATAGTAGTTGGGTGTCTAAAATATGAACTCTGATTAGTGGATTTCATTTTTTTGCAGTGTTCTCACTACCTAGAATGGATATTTTTTTCCATTTTATGGCTGAGGTGTATACACATAATATGCCAGTTTCACTTTGTATTTTGATTTTCATTCGTGTGTGTTCTGCGTAGGCTTTGTTACTTTTTCCTAGCACCACTTCAGTAACAACACAGCAATTAAAACCTAACAGTGAATGGTCGGAGTGGGGAATCCTGCCTAGGCATCAGACAACTTTTACAATGGGTTTTGTAAATTATTGTTTTAAGGACACCTAAATTTAAGTTTTTTTATTAATGTGGATCTGGATTTTTCTTCTTGGTATTAAGTTAGCCGTTTAGTCAGTAACAAAAAATATACCGGTTGGTTCGTTAGTTATGACCTTGAAAAGAAATTAAAACAATTCGTAAAACTATCTATATCTTTGTCATTAATAAAATGAGAATCATTACCCATGAGTTTTTTAGAATCATCTTGGTATCATCCATCCACAGTTGTGGTTTGTCGATTTACCAATTAAACACCCTGTATGAGTTAATGTATAAGTTATTAACACTTTCAATTACCCAGCGATTATTATTATCTTCTTCTAAAATGTAGAGGAAGACTTGTGCTGATTTGGGGGTTGACAAGAATGCACTTAATAGGTAGAAACATGTAGCTATGGTTTGATTATTATTTATTTTATAGTACGTTATAAGTATTATTTTACTTTACAAAATACCTATATAGATGCATTCATATCTTCTCAACAAGATATTCCCTTGTTTTGTTTATCTGTAACGATGTATTAATTGAAACTAATAGTACCAAGCTAATAAACGCGATAACATTTTAACTAATCACTAATTGATTAAAAAAATATTCTTCAGAAATTTCCGGATTCCAACTAGAAACTCGTCGGTGTTAAGATGCTCGCCGCTTTTTCAGATATATTTATTAATAGTCGTTTATTTTAGAAACGGTGCAACAGTCTATCTATTCTTTTTATCTGAGTTTTGTGTCGGAATGCTGTGAACTTCCGGCATATTTAACTCTCTGTTGAAAGTCTTTATCTAGTAGGTAGAATGCTTTTGCTTTATGTTCTATTTTTAGTGGATGACAAGCCTGCCTCGACTTCTTGGAGTATGTGTGTGTATGTGTTGGACGATTTAATGCACTATTCCATTTGATTATATATTATTATTCAACTAAGTGTTGTTAAATCGGATGATGTTACCTATGTGAAGAGGATCATTAATTCGTGGGTTGATGTTTAACCATTTATACAGTGACAGACGACATAAGTGCGCTACGTAACTACGTATTTCTTAAAAAGCAGCTATAGATTCGCCTACAATATTATTACGATATTATCTAACTATTTGTATATAATTTGAGGGTTAAAATATTTTATTATATTTCGATTTATGACATACTAACAGTTCTATGGATTCCATTTACTTCTGAAATTAGATTCAATAGGATTTCAGTAGCACACCTGCTTTTAGAATCATCATAAAATCATACATTATATCCGAAATTAGACAATTAGACATTTAATAGAGTGAGTGGCAATTATGTTTACATAAATTAATTTTACATTTTTAAATATCAGATGATTTGACTACAATGATAGAATCTCTAAAAGTCTAAAACTTAATAAGCAGGTATAACAATTTTAAAAGATATGACTTAATCTCGTAATCAGGAATCGCATATATATTGTGACTCCTCCAACAAAAAAAAAAAATAATATGGAATCAATCAGTAAAAAAAACTCAAAACGGGGCGGGTTCAAACATACAAAATCAATTGAAAATAAATAAAAATTATTAGTTTTTATATAAAAAATAGGGCCTCATTTTCTTTTTCTGTCCCGGTTGCCCTCCTTTGTGTTGGTTTCTTACTCTACTTGTCTAGTTCTGCTCTGCTTTTTCTTCTCAAACAGTTTTTTCTGCTACCCTCTGGTACTTATCTGGATGTATCTGCTACTCTCACTAAGTAGTTTCAATCTTTAAATAAAATTCTTTACCTTTGTCTTTTATTTTGTTAATTTATTCTCTCTAATACAATTATAGTAATCATTTCTAACTAAATAAATGTTCCTTGAGCTCAACTTTTAACAATTATTTATTTCTCATAATTCTTTCAAAATTTCCTTTTTCACATAATTTATAACAAGTTTTTCAATAAAAAATCTGATGTGTCCAACACATGACTTTCCTATCTAGTTATTATAGGCTTTTTCCGGTTATTTTGTACAACCTATTGCAGCATCTCTATAAATGTTTAGAGGATAAACTAAATATATACATTGTCCACATACATCTACCTCGAAACATTTATCTATAGATATTCATGTAAAACGAAAATACTGAAAAATTAAAATTTCCTACAATTTTTTCATTACGGTCCATTTTAGAAAAATCATGTATAAACAAAAATTATAGAGATCAATATCGCAAACAACTTTTATTTCAAAAATTTTCATAAAAATCAGAATTTTGCACATTTTGTCAAATTTCTCGAATACGGACCATTTCAGGAAATTTTTACATCAAACAAAAATTATAGATAATAATATTAGAAGTAACTTTTATTTGAACAATTTTTTTCTCCAAACATTAATAACAGATATATTCCATAAAATATAAAAGTGGCCTCCCATAAAGTACCCCCCCCCCCAGATGTTCCGACTATGTCCAAAATCTAATCATTTCACGTCAGGCCGAAATAAAACTTATGTTTAAAATTTAATGTTTTTTATCCGTTTTTGAGTTTTCTTCAAAATTCAAAATTTATACATTTTCTCAAATATCTCGAATACGGTCCATTTAAGAGAAATTATGTATAGAATAAAAATTATAGAGAATTATATTACAAACAACTTTTATTTGAACAATTTTTATAAAAAAATATTTTTTTTACATTTTGTCAAATTTCTCGAATACGGACCATTTTAGGAAAATTTTGTATAGAACATTAGAAGTAACTTTTATTTAAAGAATTTTCTTTTCCAAACGTAAATAACAGATATATTCCATAAAATATAAAAATGACCACCTATAAAGTACCCCCCAGATGTTCCGACTCTGCCCAAAATCTAATCAGATCATTGAACGCTGAAACAAAGCTTAAGTTTAAAATTTGGTGTTTTTCTGTGTATCGGTTCATGAGTTATGCGTTATACAGACACACACACACACACACACACACACACACACACACACACACACACACATACACACACACACACACACACACACACACACACACACACACACACACACACACACACACACACACACACACACACACACACACACACACACACACACACACACACACACACACACACACACACACACACACACACACACACACACACACACACACACACACACACACACACACACACACACACACACACACACACACACACACACACACACACACACACACACACACACACACACACACACACACACACACACACACACACACACACACACACACACACACACACACACACACACACACACACACACACACACACACACACACACACACACACACACACACACACACACAGACATCATCGCGAAAATAGTCAAAACGGATTCAGGGGACCTCAAAACGTAAAAATCCGTCGAAAACTCGAGGTCGAAAAAAATCATGATTCCTATACTTTCCTTATATCTGTATACAGATAGGAAAGTTAAAAAATAATAAACATACTCCTTTACAATTTGATATATTTCTTACTTGGATTTCTAGATTTCAAACCGCCCAGCTTTGCTAAATTAAATTTTACTATGCAATTGAAGGGTTTATAGCAAAAACAGCACATGTCAGAAAATTTAATTTTTGAGGTATAGGAGGCAAGACTGCCTTCAGATAATCCATATATATATCGTTAGGTAATTTTATTTCCAGCAAAAACAACTCATATCACCCGTAAAAAGCCTATCGAAATATAGCATGATCCGCTTTTGCGGGAAACCGACGTCATAAGAAACTGTCAATAATGAATTTACATCCAGATGCCGGTAAAAAACCGAGAAAAGTACGAAATTCTGTTATTATTCGTGACAAAAAAGTTAAAGGCTTAGAGCATGTGAACCATAAAGGCCGTTTAATACCAGAAAAACGTCTGGGCGAAGATTTTAGGTAAGTTTTTTCAATAAATCTTAGTTTAAACTTTTTCTAACCTTAAAATTTGTTACAGGTGTGCCAGCTTTAAATGTTTCACTGTTTTATCTGAGCAAGAAAGGCACGCTGTATTTACAGAGTTTTACAAAATACAGTCACAAAACCTTCAAGACTCGCATCTTTGCGGTCTCATAAAGGTGGACCCAATCAAGCAAAGATCTCGTGAGTCGAACAGAAGAAATCTGGTACAGTATTCCAACTCATCAGAAGATAAATACGCTAGACCTAATGATTATGATAATGCCGCAGCTTACAGATACAAGGTACGTACAAAGCAGATTGATAATAATAAGTATTATTACAAAGAAGTACCTGTGTGTAAAAAAGCTTTCCTCAGTCTACATGGTATAATAACGCCGGCCAGACTCAGACGACTACAGTCAAGTCTTTGCGAAAATTTAAAATCCCCCATTGACAGGAGAGGCCAACACAAAAACAACCGAATGCTTTACCTGAAGAAATGGAAAATCTAATAAAATTACACATCAGATCCTTTAAACCTAGGCAGTCCCATTACCCCTTAAGAGAAAATCCGTTAACCTGACAGATGATAGAGCCTCAATGTATGTCTATACTGAAAACCTTACAAAAAAAATCTGATGTGTCCAACACATGACTTTCCTATCTAGTTATTATAGGCTTTTTCCGGTTATTTTGTACAACCTATTGCAGCATCTCTATAAATGTTTAGAGGATAAACTAAATATATACATTGTCCACATACATCTACCTCGAAACATTTTTCTATAGATATTCATTAAAAACGAAAATTCTGATAAATTAAAATTTAGCACTTTTCCATTACGGTTCATTTTAGAAAAATCATGTATAAACAAAAATTATAGAGATTGATATCGCAAACAACTTTTAGTTCAACAATTTTCATAAAAATCAGAATTTTGCACATTTTGTCAAATTTCTCGAATACGGACCATTTCAGGAAATTTTGACAAAAAACAAAAATTATAGATAATAATATTATAAGTAACTTTTATTTGAATAATTTTCTTCTCCAAACATAAATAACAGATATATTCCATAAAATATAAAAACGGCCTCCCATAAAGTATCCCCCAGATGTTCCGACTTTGTCCAAAATCTAATCATTTCACGTCAGGCCGAAATAAACCTTAAGTTTAAAATTTAATGTTTTTTTCTTTATCCGTTTTTGAGTTTTCTTCAAAATTCTAAATTAACACATTTTCTCGAATACGGTCCATTTTAGAGAAATTATGTATAGAATAAAAATTTGGTTGTTTGAGTTCATAACAAAAAGAAAACTTGCTAAACCCGTTAATATAAATTACTTTTGTAATTAAATAATTGACTAGATAAACAAAACAATTAATTAATTTGAACTTGTAATGTACTTTAATGAAAGAATATACATTAGGATGATTCATTTCCGCAAATTTTTCGGTGATCTTAATATCAATTTTAAGTACTTACTATTTAAATTTAAAGTTTTACATTTAAAATGCATGTGATTTTTTTTTTAATTTCTAATACTTACCCACCTTTTACAATATTGCAAATCGGTTTGATGGACATTGTGGGGAATTTCACGCTCTTCGAAATTATATTCATTATAAGTGAGAAATCATAATAAATCTAAAAAAGTTCTTAGTGTAGGGAAATATAGTAATCAATAGAAAAATTAATCTAAATAACATTATGAGTTAGTATTTATCAATTTCTTACGTTTTCAAGTATAAAAATGGCTGTAAATTCATTAAATATTGGTCGGATAACTTTTTTTTATGAGTCAGCCCTTTTTTCTCCCTACTTTTGGCGGTTTGCTTGAAAAATTAAAAAAAATTTTTTTTTTTCAAAAACTACTTTGACGACTCCTACTGGTGAACCAGTGCGAGTAACACAAAAAAAAACTCTGAGGCGATTTCGAAGAGCATGAAATTCCCCACAAGGTCCATCAAACCGATTTGCATTATTGTAAAAGGTGAATAAGCATTAGAAACTAACAAAAAAAAAAACAAATTACATGCATTTTAAATGATAAAACTTTAAATTTAAATAGTAAGTACTTAAAATTAATATTAATAGCTTAAACTTGGTGAGATTTTTTCTTCTATATGTAGATTAATATTTTGCTTGAGCACCGAAAAAAAAAACGGAAATGAATGTATTTTAATTTTAAATTTTAAATTTTCAAATCTTTTACAAAAATTCAAATTATTTGTATATCTTCCTTACTTTATTTTTTTTTACTACTTAGTTCAGCCAATCTACTACTGTAATTACTACTATAAACTATAACTAATCATAGATTTACTACTTTCTCGATATCTTTCATTATAGTCTACGTAAAATTTGCCTCTTATTAAAAATTAAATTTTTAAATCTTTTCGTTTACTTTTGTTCTCACTCTTTCCTTTTCTATCAACCCCCGATTTTTTATTTATTTTGTCCTAGTTTTCCTTATCTATGCTACTTTTTCTTTTATCCTCCTGTACCTGTTTCACATTTATTCTAATTTTACTTTTATGGTTTTACACAAATCTTTCATAATTGTTTCATATTTCTTCTTTGTGTTCTTTTTTCTCCTTTTATTTTCTTTCTCATTTTCTTCTTTAATTCTTGAATGATTACTGCTATTTCATTTTCTTTGCTCATATTTACTTTTTCCTATTTTTGAATCTGTATTTCTTCATTAGATTCTTTTTCTTCAATTTCAAATTTTATATCTTCTATTTCTTCATTTATCTCCTCAATTTTAATGTTTATTTCAACTTCTTTTGCTTTTAAATCTATTTCTTCTTTATTTAATTTTATCTTTTCTTCTATTTTTTTTAATTTACTTTATGTTCTTTCAATTTACATCTATCTTCTTTCATTTTATTTGTTTCTTTACTATTTATGTCTATAATTTTGACTAATTTGTTAAGTATTTTACTTTATCTTGTGTAATTATATAAATAATTGCTTTTTCATTTTCCTTTCTCTTTTTTGTTTTCTCCTCATAATCGTTGCAAAAAAATATGAAATCGGGTTTACATTGGTCTATCGTACTTAGGAAGATGAATTATGATCTTATTTATCTTTCTAAGTGCGATATACCAATGTGAACCCGGTTTAATTTTCAATTGTGCCGAAAAAATATCTTCAATATGTTAGTGTTTTGGGACATTTTCCTTTCTATAATTAAACAAAAAAATAATATCTGATCAATGTGTTGGGCCGAATTTCTCTAGACAAATCCTTACTACTCCACTGCAATCACCTATATTGTCACATAACATAAAACCAAACATTTTCGATAGTGAAGATAGTTGCAATTAAAAAAAGGCACGAATCTGTTGTAGAAATATCTACAAGTGCAAAATTTATTAAGGCTATAGCTATAACATAATCATGTAGGTAAACTTAAATTACCGGTAATTTCACAAGTTTTTAAAGCGTGTGTTGACATTTATTGGCAAGAAAAACTAAACCGATAAGCGTTAAAATTATGTAAGCTTCCAGCAAAGTAAAAAATAAATAAACCAAACTATCTAAAAGTAATAATAATAATGAATAAAATGAATTATTGTTTTAAAATACCAAGATTATTTGATAAATAATTTTGTCCGCTACTATTGTATATTTTATCCATTTTTTAAGAGATTTCTTTATCCGCATTAAGAATAAAGATCCGCTTATTCGTGTAAAGCGGAAAGTCTTACATTATTCACCTTACAGTCCTGATCTGTCCCCATGTAATTTTCACATTTTCGAACCATGTTTCTCAAAGGACAACGGTTCAATTCGAACGCTGATGTAGAGTTTGCAGTTGGGGAATGGTTCTGCAAATAGCAGAAATAATTTAACCAACAAAAAATCTACAAATTGGTTCAACAGTGTGACCAAAGATATGAACTATGAAGACTAGAGAGAAGGAGGTGAATCGGCATCTTGATTGGGTTCCAAAAACGAACACTAATTAAGCTTTTAGAATAATCGCAAGGGCAGTGGAGTTCCAAGTGATCTATGAAATACACATGACTTCTTATCGGCATTTTACATAATTTTGTGAAAATAATGAAATATATTTGTTTTTTGCTGAATAAAGCATAGAAAATACTTTTTAATAAGTCTTACGTGTTTTAATCGATTAATTATAATCTAATCAAAAAGACTAAAATCAAATTTGCAAAGTTGGCTATGTCAGTTATACGCATTAGTCATATTTATGAAGACTAGAGATAAGGACACGAATCGGCATACTCAAAATACGGTCCCAAAAAACGCATGCTAATTTTGTCAAAATAATAAAAATAAACTTATTTACAGCTAAATAAAGCACAGAACATACTGTTATATTTATTTCTAAATAAGTCTTGCATATTTTAATTAATAAATTATTTAATTTTATCTATATAAAATACAAATTAGGTATGTATGACCAAATTTGAAAAGGTTTCTTAATTGCTGAAATTTGATATGTACAATTTTGTGGCAATTTTTTTTAGAATTGAACCCATATATAGTTTTAAGAATAAAATAAAATACAGTTAACAGATTTTTTTCTTGTTGTAATACAAGTATAAAGGGAGATTTGGGAATGTACACGGTATTACCTCATCCTTTAATTTCAGCTTTCCCCTTTTTATTTTGCTAACAGTACCATCAGTAAAAATAGTCTCATAATATTTGATAATATCTTCTAAAAAGTATAGAACAGCATTATCTCTAGAAAGTGCTTTATCGGCACTAGGAACGATATATATGCTGCCACTGTTCTAAACGTTTAGTATCCTATAAAAAACATTTACAATGACAATTGGGGACCAAAAAAAAAAACAACAGTAGCAACTATTTATCTAACATTAAAACTCTATAAAAAATAAATAACATTGCGGGTCCGTATAAGATTAAGAGTGTCGGAATTAAAAGAAAAAAATTATTGCAATAAAAAGTACTCATTTTATATAGTAAATACCTAAAAAAAAATTTGCGGAAAATCCACAAAATTTTGAGACAAATTAATTAAAAGTTGTAATTTTATAGGTTATTTTGGTTTTATCATACTATATGTAGGTGAAAATTTCGAAGAGAGCGAGCGAAGCGAGCTCGCCCGAAATTCGAAATTCGCGCGAATTTCGAAACATAGGCCGGGCGTGCTCGCTTCACTCGCTTGCTCTCTTCTACGTAAGCTACCTCTAAGAGGGAAAAATAGCGCGCCCGGCCTACGTTTCGAAATTCGCGCTTCGCTCGCTCTCTTTTGCGTAAGCGTGCTTTAAGGGGGGAAAATGGCGCGCCCGGCCTACGTTTCGAAACTCGCGCGAATTTCGAAAAGTAGGGAGGGTGCGCTCGCTTCGCTCGCTCTCTTCTGCGTAAGCGTGCTCTAAGGGAGAAAAATAGCGCACCCGGCGGCCTACGTAAGCATGATCTAAGAAGGAAAAATGGTGCGCCCGGCCTAAGTTTCGACATTCGCGCGAGTTTAGAAAAGTAGGGCGAGCGCGCCCGCTTCGCTCTCTTCTGCGTAAGCGTGCTCTTATGTTGTAGGTGAAAAAAAGGGACCTACGTTTCGAAATTTTCGCAAATTTTGAAACGTAGGTCAGGCGCACTCCCTTCGCTCGCTCTCTTCTGTAGTGGTTAGGTGGGTGGGACGAGCGTAGCATGATCTTATGATGTAGATGGAAAAGGCACGCTCGGCCGACGTTAAACCTAACCAAAGACGTTGTTTTCATCCAATTTGTGATTTCACTAACTTATTCCTACTCATTCATTCCAACAACTATTCATCAGTTTTATTATAAACTCTCATAACATCTATTATGTAATTAAATTCCATTTTACATAAAGTCAGTAATTACTACTTAAAAGATTTAAATGCCACACCACAAAAATTTAAAAGTAAAAAATCACAGATACGTATATCCCTTTTCATATCAATATCATAATTGTTTTGTGAATAATACATACATGTTCGATATCAATAATAAGGCAAATAAGCTAAAAAACTGCAATTTTTGATTAAATTTTTCTTAAAAATTCGGTATTTTCCATAAATTTTTAACTTACTGTTTAAAACAAGTACTTTTTAGTGCTTCAAATTAGCTCTGAACTCTCATCTATCTATAAAGTCTAGACACATAAAACCTGGAGAAACTTTGCTAATATGGCAACGGTGCAAACTCAACTACCTCATGTGTCATGTGCCAACAAAGGTAATTTGATAAATTATTTTTTTCATTTTATGTTTTGTGGAAGTAAATGGTTAAACAGACAATACAATGCATTTAATTTTAATATAAATTAAATTAGCAAATGCTAAATAATTTTCCATAGATATCTAATTTCAGTTAAAATGTAACAAAAGTAAGTTACTTCAATTATAATATCATTAAAACTTCGAAATTGTCACCTACATATAGTATGATAAAACCAAAATAACCTATAAAATTACAACTTTCAATTCATTTTTCTCAAAATTTTGTGGATTTTCCGCAAATGTTTTTTTAGGTATTTACTATATAAAATGAGTCTTTTTATTGCAATAATTTTTTTCTTTTAATTCCGACACTCTTAATCTTATACGGACCCTAAAATTGCATTAGTACACATACTTTGATTTTCTTTTACTATACTATACGGAGAATGGTCGCACTGCGCAGCTTTCTGAGTGCCTTTTAAAAGGAGATAGAAAACTCCGCCATTTTGAACCCTTATTACGTGTTGCCTACATCTTGGCGCAATACTTTTAATAGGTGCGTTTTAATCATCCGCTACTGCTTCGGAATTGTCGGTTTTCTTGTTTTAATCTTGTAAAAATTTAAAAAAATATTTTAGGTCAAAAAATGCTCCCTAATAATTGAAATAAATTGATATTTTTAAAAATTTTAGGAAGAAAAGCAACGATTTTATTTTGGAACAAATAAAGCTAAACATTTTATTTTAGAAATTATCCGTCACTGATTTATGATGCTATATTGGGGTTTATCTGCTGGCTCATAAAATTTTACAGGATGAGCTAATTTTTTTTATTACAAAACTGATTTTCATATCTATATCTACACTAAATCAATCAATAAAGGAAAATAAAAACGATTTAATTAAAAAACATAAATTAAAATATTGATTATGAATATGAATGTAACATAATATATGATTAATTATCTAGTTTTTAATAGTTTACTTCCTGAATTCTCAACGTATTAATTTTTTTAAATGAGTTTTTAGTATACGAGTATCTTAAGAAATAACAGTAATTCTAAAGGTTTCTATAATTTTAATGACCTTACGATTATTAAGAGTGAATAACGCCACCGATGATTAAAAAAAATCATAAAATTTTTATTGCTTTCCATTTTTCATTCACAATCTGTTTTATTAAATGCACTTGAGATATTTTCGCTTATTTACGTTAAATAAATGTGTAACTCAAGTTAAAGAGACCTACTTTAAGTTAATGCTTCCGGAGTGTTAATATTTTTTTCACTTCAGCTATTTCGGCTAATCAAAAGTATACTTTATGCAAAGCGATTCCCGAGAATCTATCGTCATAGCCCTACCAAAAAATTTGGCAACTTCAACAACAAAAATTCTGCAAATGGATTGAAACCTTCCTATCTATATAATAATAATAATAATAATAATAATATTAATAATTTATTCAATTAATCAAAATTAATTACATTAATGAAATACACTTTGTTATTGAATAAAGGTACTCGATAAGTGGTTACCCACTTGTTTCGAGAAAAATAATTAAGAAAAAAAGAAATAGAACTTACAGTAATAAGCTACGATATCCTAACTGCAAAAGACATAGTTCTTAATTAAATAGAAAATATTATACATAAATAGCAGATAGAAATAAAAATGAAGGAAGGGATAAATATAAGGTGATACGTCGAATACAATAAAAAAAAAACTATAGCAAATTTAAGGTGAGTACTTTTGATAGTTTTAATTCTATAAGTTCATTAATTTGTTTCCTAGGAATTTCATACATGAGTTTTTTAACTTCTTTTTTATATTTTATTTTATTACTAATTATTTTTATTCTTTCAGGAAATTGATTATAAATTTTGGGTGCTAGATAAGCAAAGGATCTCTGACTTAAAGATTTACTTAATTGTGGAAGAACATGTAAATTTTTATTACGTGTATTGTAATCGTGGTTAGGTACATTATTGTTTTTACAGTTGAAGTGAAATTTTTGAGCTAAACAATAGAAATACAACTGCCTTAGATCCAATATTTTACTTTCTGAAAATAAGAGGTCACTGGGATACAGTCTTTCCCGAGAAAAAATTACTTTCAAAAATCTTTTTTGTAATATTTCAAGTGACTGTATATGGCACCTTAAAGCATTTCCCCAAACTATAATACCATACCTAAAATGACTTTCTGCGAGAGCATAGTAGAGTGTTATTAGCTGCTTTCCTGGAAGGTATTTTTTTAAATATTTGAATTTGTACAGAATGCTTTGAAGTTTTTTAATAGTATAGTTGATATGGAATTCCCATTTCAAATGACTATCTACATATATTCCAAGATATTTAATTTCGGATACCTGCTGAATCACATAGGGGTGCCCATTAAATTGTACATTAAGTTCATTAAATGGAGGCAGACCTCTAATGTTGCAGCTAAATGGTAAGTATTTAGTTTTTTCTAGATTTAAAGTGAGAGACATGTTATCAAACCAACCTTTTATTTTAATGAAATCTTTTACTACTATATTTTTAAGTTCATTCCAATTTTCAGCATCATAAAAAATTACAGTATCATCTGCAAAACCTAAAACACTACCTCTGCTCTCGATGGAAAACAGACCATTGATGTATATATTGAACAGTATGGGTCCTAAGACACTGCCTTGAGGTACTCCGTACTCAATTATCTGTCGACTACTAGCTTCCCCATTTACTCTTACAGTCTGGTATCTATTCGTTAGGTAGCTTTTAAACAAAGATAAACAGTTTCCTCTTATGTTGCTTATGTTTATGTTGCTTATGTTTACTCTTCTCTGCGTTCATCAAACTTAGTGCAGGTCCAAGTACCAATTAAAAAACAACAATAACAATAGTTATTAACACCCGAGTACAGTTATCTTCTTAGTTAAACTATTTCTTAAAACGTTCAACTTAAGTGTGTTGTTATTCCTGGAAGACATTAATTGCGCTTTGTTAAGTTAGGTTGAAAATAAGTGGGAAGATCACATCACCTTCCCCTACGACCCAGATGGAGTTATTGCCTAAATTACAATTCACCGGCCAAAACCACACCTGCTGATAAAAGGCCTTAGTTGAGATAGGTGAAACTTGTTTAAAGTCGGTAGGCTCCAGTGAGGTAAAGCCTAGTTATTTTCAAAACAGAGCATGTATATAGAATGGCCACTACATATTTGTATTTTTCTCTGCAGAATCGACAGTCCAATGTTTGTTGCACGCCTATTCTTCTCATGTAGTTGCCTAGACGACAATGTTCTCTCATCAGTCCCTTAAGAATGCTTAGATCGTTCCTGCTGCATTTACGGATCTGAGCAGAGCTATTCATAGAAGTGTTAGGTATAGACGTTTTTGAATGGGTTAGCCGTGGAGTATCTCTTCAGTTTATGAGTATTGCTTTCTTTATCCATTTTCAAATAATTCCTCTGGCAGTGCTCTTAGAAATGCCAAGAAATGGTTCTGGTCCTATTAACTCAGATTCGATTCCTCTTTTAGCGAGCGAGCTTTTTCATTAGATCATCAGATTAAAGTAACTTTGCTTTCGGCAACGACACATTAGAGGGTCTTTATAGAGTTTCAAACCAGCTTTTCACCAACTCTGTTGGAGTTCAGAGCTTTAAAGGGTGCCTCGCTGTCTCAAAAGATCAAAGTTATGTTAGCAAAAGCAGGGCCGCCGAGAGCCAGGCCGGGCCCCAGGACAATTGTCTAGGTCAGGCCCCGTGACAAAAAAAATCTTTAACCAAAAACTGTTCTTCTTCTACTGAAATATAATGTTTTCTAAAAAAAAAAGGTCCACATATCAAAAACTATTCTCTCTACTTCAATTACGTCTTCTTCTAAAGAAAAAAACAATAGCCCTCACAAAAAACACAAAAAAAAGAGCTAAAACTAAAAAAAAACTTTTCCTCTACTTCCATTTAATATTCATTTAAACTTAACTTCCCTCTCTCTTATCTTGTGGCGAATTTCTCATGCAGAACAAAAAAAAATCTGTTGCCGGGCCCCCCTTACAGCGCTGCCGGGCCCCCATTTAAGCCCGGGCCCCGGGAATTAGTCCCAGCTACCCCCCCCTTTAGTCGGCCCTGAGCAAAAGGAAGGTTGGTCAATTCTCTCGCTCCCAATTCTAAGTACTTCTATTTGTTTTGGAGCCGTCCATGACTCTCTTGAATAAGGACGCTGTGTGACGTTTTCATGTGCTGCCGGGGAACAGCGAGTCTGTGATCATGCCGAGAATTTAGTGGTCAATAATTTCATTTAGAAATCATGTTTTATCCCTTGTTCCATCGCACTTTTTCCTTGCATTGACTATCCACCCTCAGAAGTATGCCCTCCCTTTCCAGCAAAAGTGAAGAGGGGTTAGATCTAAAGTGGCCTCCATAGATTTCGTCGATATGGTAGACATTGCCCCAGTAATGGCGACGCATACCCTCCATACAACCAAGCCGTACATAATCAATGGTTTTACCACGGTTTGGTAGATCCAGTAGATCAGTTTGGTACTGATCTCCATGCTTTACCGCATGTCCTTCTGAGGTTTTCGTAGGTTTTCGTTTTGTCCAGTTGGGAATTCCAGCTGAGTATTAGTCCCAGATATTTTACCTCCTCCGTAAACGGAATGGTTTCCCCAGCCAAGGTAGATTCTCGAAGCTAGTCATATTTTCTTCTCTTTGTGAAAGAGACGATAACAGTTTTTCAGAGATTCACTCTCGCACTATACGTTGATCGTATTTAGGGCTTGTTGAAGGGGATAATTTTGAGAAGAGAGAATATTTTTGATTTTATTTATTAACGAGTTCTTTGTGAAATTTTAGAAAAATTGGATCATCTGTAAAAAAGCAGTCGTTGGAAGATATAAAAGAAGAAGAAGTGGGCTCAGAACGGAACCTTGTGGGATGTCGTCTTCAAAACTCTGCAGTTAAAAACTTTTCTTGCTTGGAGCAGATACGTATAATTGGTATTATCATTATTAATTGTTAATTCGCTTTTGGCTATTTTTTACTTTTCTCTATTGTTGTGGTACTAATTAGAACATTGTGAATAACTTGTTAAGACTAGTATTCACCCTCTAGAATTTTTTTGGGATTAGAGTGTCATTTCGGTTCTATTTTTTTTTTCTTTTTAATTTAAAGTAATCTTTTTTTGATAATGCCTATAATTTCAAACGATGTAGATAAATAAATCTGGGATTTTTAGATTTTTTTTGTCATTTCTATTTCCATTATTAATTTTAGTATTCTATTCAATTTTCCACGGTGATATATTTATGTACTTTTCGCTAATCTGTTTAACTTTGCCAATTGTATTGTTCACAAGATATTTAATTTTATTTATCGTTCTAAAAATGCATCAACTAAATCTTATTAAATTATAAATCATCATTTTAGAAATTAGAGAATTCCAAGAAATATGACGGAATTTTTAACTCGAGTTTTAAATGTCATAAAAAATTTACAAATCGATTTTTATGTAGAATTGACAAGGAAATATGATGTAAATGAATAATATATTTTAAAATTATATTATTGTCTATTTAACAAAATGAAAGATCGTTAAATGTCTAACCTATTACAAAATCATAAATTTTGGTTTTAATATATTCACAATTTATATAACTACTTCTTTATAACAAACATGATTTTAATATTTTCGAGAAAAGAAGTAATTACAGTTATATTTTATTGAAAAAAATTCATATTCAAACGATAACGAGTTATCCGTAAAATAAATAGGTCTTTAATTGCTTTGGTACTAACCTACTAAGTTAAAAGTTCTTTCTATCCAATCTAAATCACCTAAAGTGATCTAGCCCCGAATTCATGAGTCATAGTATAACATACAGCAAGCGTCATGGAACAATACGCCAGAAATTACAAGAAAAAACGTAGGCAATTTATATCCTAGATAAATAAAGGAATTAATCAATAAGGAGAAAAAAAGAGAGAAAAAAATGGCAAATTATGAGAGTCTCCGAAGATAAAGTAGTTCTCAATAGACTAACACAACAACTAAAAAGAAATAATCACTAATAAAAATAAATCAATAGCATATTTCATAAAATTGACGAAGGACAGAAATACTGATTACTCTCTGTAGAAAACGACTAGGAAAATTAAACGTCCAATAGTCCACATGCCACCAATAAAAAAAAGACAATGGAAACTGGTCAAGATCAAATAAACAGAAAGCTGAAGTCTTGCAGATCATCTCGAAAAAAAATTCAATCGAATTGAAGAACGAGCACTCGATTCATCAAAAGAAGAGAGAAGAAACATAGTAGGACAACGCATAAAGAGTTAGCTAAAGAAATCAAAGAAAATATCAATTCTAAGAAAGTACCGCTTATGATCTGATCACAGGTAAACTACATTGTCAAGAAAAGTCGTGGTTAAACTCACTAATATAATAAACGCTGTATTTCGACTACAGCATGTACCTAGCATCTGGAAAGCTGAAATTATAATGATTCCCAAACCTGGAAAACCACCAAAAAAAGTAAAGTCCTATAGACCTATAACCTTGTTACTAACCAATTTGCATTTAGGAACAAGTATTCCACTATTGTCAAATCCACAGAATAACAAATGAAACAGAGAAAAGACTGGAAAAAAGATCTGTACCTCGCTCTTTCTAGATGTAGCTCAGGCTTTCGATAAGGTATGACCTTGAATTTAAAATAAATAAACTTTTATATTGTGACATCTTAAAATCCTACTTTTTAGTAAAACAAGAAGAAGAATATTCCACGCTTAAAGAAAACAAAGCCAGGGTACCTCAGGGAAGTGTTCTGAGGCCAGTTATGTACCTGTTGTTTGCCTTTGATATACCACAAACGCAAAATGTGAATGTTGCCATATTTGCTGACGATACAGACATTTCATTTGTTAAATCATAGAAAAATCGACCATAAAACTTCAACAGGCAACTAATAAAATCTAAGAGTGGACAAAAAGATGGCGAAAAGTTCAACCATAGAAAAATAAAAAGAGAAGGTTTAAATAAATGGCGGGACTTGTTTCCTTGTTGGTAGTTGAACCGTAAGCGCTTAGCGCGCTGCTATCACTAAATTCGAACCCGTTTTACACTCATAAAAAAATGTTTTCAAAAACAATGACAGAGAACTCAACAATTTTACTGATTTACCCCTTTAAATTTCACTTTAATATAATGTGTGATCAAATACAGGGATAGTCGTTAATAAATATAAAGTTAAAACTACATTTAAATATAATGAGATGGTGTAAATCTGGCTTTGAAAATAAATTAGGTTATGTTGCCATAAATATGTCAGCCTGATAATATTTTTATTTTCAAATGTAGTAATATTTTTTTAAATGTAGGTGGGTAAATTGTATTAATTTAGTGTAAGTTAGATTTAACTAATTTATATAGGAAGGTTCTTAAGAATGGCATTGTCTTCTGATTCATTTAAATTTTAATTGCAGAAGTAAATATTTTTCTCACAAAACCAACCAGAAATTTTATATTTTTCCTGCTATTGTTAATACTCTTAGAGATAAATGGATCCACATTTTAAACATTTGTGGTCTAAAAAATGAAAGGAGTTGTGAGCGAAATGTGTGAAGCCAATTTACAAACAGATATTGTAGAACCCGAGTTAGAACCTCATCATAGTTTTACCATAATGAAAAAAGGCGAATGATTTCTGCTCAAAAAGTTATTGTTCAATTTTTAGATGACATTCATTATTATTATCAAATAATACCCAAATATGTTCAAAAACTAATATGATATTTATGTCAACTTGTTAATTTTTGCATAGTTCACATATTAAGATCATAAATCAGATGTTTTCTATTTTTATTGAAATTGTTATACCTTTTATTGCAAGAAAATATGAGAGAATTTAAAAAAGTTATGACGCGTGTTAATTTTTAATTTTGTTTTAGATATTCCTGGGTATGGAGATTTTTGGAATGTGCATAAATGTCTATCTGAATTAGGGTGTGTTTCAAAGCCCAACTGTATTGAGGCTGGAGACTTATTGTACCCGAAATAGGCATTACAGCTACTCTAGATTGAAATAGATGGGTAAAGGCTTTAAAGGGACAATAGGTATAAGAAAATCAGAATAATTTGTCCTTGCATTAATAAGTCAGTATTTAAAACAATTGTTTTTATAAATTGACTACTTTGACTTTTTATAAAAACTATATATATCTTTTTTTTTTTAATAACAAAAACATTGTCATGTGCTGTGCTGGTTATCATATTATATTTTTCAGTAATTTAGTGTGTGATATAGTGCTTGTTATGTTCAGAATATGCAGTTAGAAGATAATGAGACACATACATGGTAATTCTAAATAAATTAAACATGTTAAAAATGTGTTTTATTTTTCAACTAATTTTATTTTTCAGTTAAAACAAGTGACATTTTCCATTTTTAAACCTTTACCTACAACAAAAATTCACTAAACTTATTGTTTGTTTAGTAGTTGTAAGTAAAAGTTGTCAAATAGGAAAATGTTACTTCAAATTTATTAAAATATCTAAATTATGAAGTCCGCCAATTTTTAAATCGCTTTACTTAGTAGTGTCCTACTTTATCGACTAAAACTGACAGGTGTAGTTCAACGGTAAGCGCTTAGCGCGCTACTGTCGAGGTCAAGCAAACTTGTTAGAGCTCGATTTTTTTGTGAAGAGCACACCTCGTTATATTGTGCAGTAATCAATTTGAGTTTGTAGGCAGACAGATTTAAACGTGATTGAAGTCACCTGCACTCATTACCGCTCAATCAAGTTGAATTCAGTAGTTTAGTGTTACTTATTTGTACTTGTTGCATTTATTTAGCTATTTTGAGTGTGGAATAGCTATGACGAAATGTGCTCTTCACAAAAAAATCGAGCTCTACCAACTATTTACATGGAATCCGACCCCTGTGAGCTCAACTAAACTAAAACAGTTCAAGTTACTTCATTAATAAAAGATTAGTAGAATACCTATCACTGATATTAAATAATACTAGAATAGCATATTTTAATTCGGCGAAATACTTAGGCATGAACGTAAATATAAAATTAAAGTGGAAATAATACATAAAGAAAAAACGGGAAGAGTTGGGTATTAAATATAGAAAATTATACTACGAGTAGTTGATGAATAGAAAATCAAAACTTTCAATAGCCTGTTTCATTCTAAACAAAAAATGTCTCTTGAATTTTTTTCCCAAAACCAATCAGTTCGAAGCAAAAAATTATTTTACGAACAACTACAGAGATACATCGTCATAAATGCGAACTGGTTTATTTTGGGCAAAAAATTCAAGAGATTTTTTGTTTAGAATGAAACAGGCTATCGGAAATAAATTTTTAAATGGTAAACAAATAATTAGACAAAAAGTTACGTTGGAACGAAATTTTAGGGGTTGCGTTTTCCACCCCTTACAACCATGGGGTAAATCAAATAAATTACTGACTAAGAGTCTTTTTGGTAGTAGAAAATGTCAGGTTAATTTCAATATTGTAACTTGTTTAGTGCTTGTGAAAAAAATTGTTAAACAAATTTTATGTACCCCCTTTAAGGGGCTGTATCTTAACAAGGGATGCTCTAATGAAGTTTCTTTATATGAAAGATCCTATCTTTTTTTCGATGAGGAATCACCCCCTTAAATGTTTTACACTTATTTAGTTACACCCTGTATAAACAAGTACTGAAGCCAGTATAGACGACATACAGCTTTAAGGGTGTGCCAGTTAAAATTACATAAATATATTACGTTTCCAGAACAAAATTAAGGGAAATAGTAAACGCCCCTGGTATGTAAGGAACTCAGACCTTCATAGAGATCCGAGAATGCCTTCAGCCGAAGAAGAGAGGAAAATCATCACAAAAAACATGAAAATAGACTGCATGACCTCGTCAATATTGAAGTTCTATAGTTTCTGGACAACCGATGCCTAATGAGAAGGCTTAGAAGGACCACCATTTGAATTAAAGATGTGAAATTATGTAAAAGCAAAGTACAATGCGCCTGTGCAGTATATAATTCATAAGAACAGAAAGGAGAAGATACCATTCGGTGAATAGAAGAAATTATACAATAAATAAAGCACTTCATACTTCACATCTTATTATAAGAGTTTAAATTCTAAGAATAGATCGAATCATACATATTTATTTATTTATAGATATATGCTGTTTACCAATCGTAAGAATTGCACATAAAAAAAAACAATTTCGTTGTTATTCTCACAAAAAAAAAACTTCTCATCATTCTTTTATTCACATCCGCTATAAAATATATAGGTTAACTGGTATATAACTAGAGAACTAATTCAGTTTGTTATCTTGAGAAAACGAAAATGTTACGTAAATTCATATTTAACACGACGACGCTAAATCCTGCTACATCACTTTTTTTAATAATCTTACTAAAAATTTTATTTCGCTAATTTTTTTCATGTTTGTCGTAATGACGTCAAAAGAAATTTATCTCAAATTGATAAACATTGAGTAAACATTAAAAAAACATATCCTGGTATTTATATAATTTTGGAACACACTTTGTTTTGGCAAGTGTTGCCAGCTAATAGGTTTATTTTTCGTTTAAATCAATTCAAATGAATGATACAGAAAAATAATTTGGATTCTGATTTCTGCTACTCGTACTTCCTTGCTAAAATTTGCTCGTGAGAGCTGCAATATTTACTTTGAATACCTAGGTAATAATTTTTGCGGCAACCTTCAAAGTTGTCTGTTTGTGTTAGTCTATAATATTAATACTAATTAATTTATTTATACTTAAACACATTAAACCGGGTGTTCAAATTAAAGTGTTACAGTTAAATACCGCCGAAAATATGCATTTTATAAAAAAAGTTTCAGACAAAATTTTTATAGTTTTTTGGGAGAAACATTTTGGCTAAATTCATTTTTTTATAGCTGAACATAATATGGCCATATCGAGGTAAACTTTTTTTTTCAAATGTGAACCCCCGATTTTTTTATAAATTCTTAAAGTTCATATAAAAATAAGTAACTTTTAATAGAATTTTTTTTTATTGGACTTACTTATTTGGTAACACCTACTTGAAAATTTTACTGTGTGAAAAAAAAGTTGGACATATTATGGTTAGCTATGAAAAACGATTTTAGCCAAAATTTTTTCCCAAAAAACTGTAAAACTTTCGTCTGAAACGGTTTTTTTATAAAATGCGGTATTTAACTGTAACACTTTAATTTGAACACCCGGTATAAATACTATTTTTTATATTTAACTATTATAATATAAATTATAAATCAATTCATCTACCTTCGTCTGTGTCTCGATTTCAACCTAACTTCTCAGCATACATCCTATTTATACAAAAATGCTGCGCACCATACTAGTTCTAGAAGATTTCCAGAATGTACTTGAATAGATTCGGAAATTTTAAGCCGTTTCTTCACCGATCGCCTCGTTTCCTCCGCAGACCGATTGTCTCGTTCGAATGGTCGAGCATCAATAGGGGTTTTCAGAGGACTTAATTGAATATTTTTAGTTACAGGAAAAGGTGATGATTCAAATAAGGTATAGAAGAACTTAAGTAATTAGCATGACCTGATTGGTCGAAATGACTCGCACGACAGTATGGTGTATAGATTAGCTGAAACAAAGGCACGCATTTTCTCACGAGCATTAGCTTAATTAAAGTTGGTTCCAAAAGACTAGCACAATTATTTACGCACGGATAAAGATATACATCTGCAGCTTTTATTATTAATAACGTCTTTGATACAAAGATAGAAAACAGTAATAAGAGAAGTAATCCTACCTAAAGAAAGACTAACTGCGACTTCGAGATTCTTAGCTACTAGAAGATCTTACGAGGATCTCCAGTTTTTTACCTCAGGCTACTGAACTGATTGTCCGACGACTGGGATGGCGACCGTACTATAAGTACACACATTCAGATTTACCTGCGACTTCGTCAGGTCTGCTAGATGGACGAACATTTTTTTGATTTTTCTTCGGCCGTCTGAACTGACAGGCCAACCAGAATATATACACGTTTAAACGACCGGCATTTAGACGGACTGTTAAGTGTTCAATTCCAATTGACAGGCCTGCCGGACCGTGTGTAGCCTTACAGACAAGGTGTAGGGAAGGTCGCCAATGAAAATAAAGACAATGTTTCCTCAAAATTTAACAGCTATAGCAAGAATAGTTATATTAATATTTTATTGCGGGGCCATTACCTGCTACTACATTTTCAAATATTCTTGGCCATGAAGGTTCAGGAGTAGGTATATATAGTACCAAGCCAAAGACACGAATCTCACTGAGCTTAGGTAAACATGCGACAGTATTGCAGGCAGAAATAGCAGCAATACATCACTGCGCAAAAGAGGTATTAAGACAGAAGGTAAATGGAAAAACCATTGTCATATACTCAGACAGTCAAGCGACGTTAAAGGCACTCAGTTCCATGCACTCAAAGCTTGTGTGGGACTGTTTGGAAGCCCTAACAGAGCTGGGTAGTCAAAACAGACTAACCTTAGCCTGGGTACTAGGCCACAGAGGACATCAGGGCAGTGAAGAGGCTAATTTACTAGCCCGAGAAGGAGCCTTAAATGCTCTTATTGGCCCAAAACACTTCTGGGGTGTAACAAAAACAACTATCAAAACATGCACAAAGCAGTGGATATTAAAAAAATCTCAGGAGAAAACTCTCCAGGGCAGAGACAGGCCAAAGAGTTCTTAAAAATACCATCGCCTAAACTCACCGAGCATCTACTAAGCCTTAATAGGAAAATACTAGTAAGTCTATTAACAGGGCATTGTAGGCTTACCAAACATATGTATAATATCGGTCTGACAGAAGAGACCTTGTGCCGATTCTGTCGGAAAGAGGAAGAAACGGCAGAACACGTGTTGTGCTACTGCGAAGATCTAGCAAGACTGAGATTCCTTACACTTGGAGAAGAAAAACCAAGGGCAACTAGCTATACCGGAGAATTACTTCCTATGGAGTCTACTACAAAAGACAGAATTAGACAAGGTACTCTAAATAACGATTCAAGGATATCCACAATAGATCTAAGAAGGTCTAGTCTATAAATGGCCCATCAATTTGCCGAGCACATTCCAAGACCTTCAATGCTTGTCCATGCCCAAACATTGACGAAAAGCGCCCGCTGTACCTAACGTATAAATAGAATATTGAGTATATAGAGCGATAAACTTGTAGCCAATCGCTTTTAGAAGATTGGAACATATTTTCATCGGAAAATACCACGTTGTTCCAAAATTCCTTTTCGTGAATTAAAAAGTCATTTGCAAAACTGAACTTTCCTGCGCTTATTTTCTGCAGTTAAAAAAACTTTGCTGGAACCAGCTCATTTTTTTAAGCCAGCTTGTTTTAAACGCGTTTGCTCTATTCTGAGAGATCATGGGAATAATGTTTCTTCTCGTGCTTCCACAGTGTTTCCAAAAGAATTTTGACGCATTCTACGAGATCTTTTTCTTTCTTTACACTAGAGACCTTTCCTACACCTTTCTGAAAGGTTTATATTCTTCTTTCCAGCGTTTCTTAACGAACAATATGCAACTTTTCCTGATATTGAGAAACCACTTCACTTAAAGACCAATAATCTTCAAATTTTGCTATATCCCTCTACTTTTGAGCTTTAGATAAATGTTGCGGTAGTTTTGAAAATTTATTTGAAAATAATTTTTAAGAGCTGTCGTGCAAAGTGATGCAAAGTCTAAATCACACTATTAAATTTTGTCAACTGTACATAGCTCGCTACCAACCGCTGACTTTTATTAGAGCTGATCGAGAAGAGTTCAACGCTTCAAACTGCTTGTTAGTAGCTCAAACGGTTGCCGAGATATTTAAATTCGCTTTCCGACTCTGTGAAATGTTTAATTGATTTTTTTCTCGAAAACGCTTGGAACTTTCAAATTTAAACGTGCAACAATTACGTTTATATTATGTCTTGAAAATTAATGAAAATTACAAAAAAAATTCGTCAAAAAAAGATATGACCTAATTTTATTATCAGTAATCTCTAATGTGACACACCCTATATCAAAATGTAAAATAGTAAAATAATATTCCTTGTCAAATTTACGCCTCTTTGTCAATTGCCAATTTTGATAACGATTTATTAATATATTGTGAAATTATTATCAAAAAAATATTTCAAGTTTAACACCCTGTATCTTTTTCCATAGCAACATTTTTGATCCAATCCGCATATTCTGGTCCAAACAACCTGCGCTTACTTTATGTCTCAATAGTTCTGACTCACCCTGTAGGTATACATTAAGGACTACTTTTTTCCTTATTTTCACACAATGAAGTATTCACGAAGACACATAAGTTCATTATCTTGTAAAGGGTCAGAAGTCAGAAGTAAAATTTATATACTATGCTCATTATGCAATCTCACTTATATGCAAAATAACCCTAAATATTTTCTTCAAATAATATAAAATGCAAACTGGTTTATTTTTAATATACTTATCACTTTAAAGGTAACTAAGTACTATTAGTTTTCTTCACAACGACCCTTGTATTGTTGTACTCCTTTCAGGCGGCTTTTATATACCTTTGTCAACTTCAGGAAATAAAAAAAGGTCATTAATCCGTAAAATACCTTAATACCGTTACAACCACCCCCCCATTAATCCTCTAAGATAATTCTGTTTAATATAAAACGCATATCGAACAAGATCATCTCGGTTGACCGGATTTCCTTAAGAAAAGCAACGAACGTCTTGAAGACGGAAGACCCCGTTTCGTTCCCACGATCAGCACAATACCCAATAACTTCTTCAAATACAGATTGCGCATTCTTTTCAATTCTTGAAAGGATCGCACACATGCTGCCCTCCCCGATCTTTTGACGGAACCAGTCCCATTTTAGCGACGTCTCATTGTTATGTAATTTCTTAAAAGGCATACAAAACGCTGTAACAATTCGGATCTAACCTCATTTTTCTGAATGTTGATAAACCGATGTTAAGAAATTTTTCGACGTCGATTCCCAGCATTGTTCGATTTGAAATATTTTTGTGTAATCGCTAGGAATATTAATGGCGATGATTCAAGTCGGAAATAGATTATCTTTTTTATCTAATCAGTGTCCGATAACATGTGTTTTTCTTAAAAGAACTTATTAATGGAAATAGATATTCAGAGAAGCGAGTAAATTCTATTGTATTCTCAAAAATGTGATATTATAATAATATTTAAAGAGTCTAGAGTTTGCATAGAAACAAACAGTAAAGTTTCAGTATTTCGACCCTGGATAGAACACGAATTTACTCAGGATTAGTACTAGAATGTCACTAAGCCTTGCCCGAAATATCCTGAATATGTATTAAATACCACGCTACATCGAAAGACAGCCGTCTTGTCGATTTACTAGCCAAGAAGGTAGCCAACCAAATACATGTTGGACCTCACACTTCCATTGAACTAAACAACAGTCGTAAAAGTCCCTTCTGAATTTTAAGGAAAGGAAGAATGAAGCAAGAAGCTTCATAGTTGCTAGGGATCAGCTTTTAAGTTACCCTGACTATATCACTCACATAAATACTACTTCTATAGAGAGTCTGCGTCTGATAATTAAGGTATTCTTACTGATTATTGCCAAGTACCTACGGAAACAACTCCACAGCATGGGCTGTCAGACTCGGCACTCTCCAGCTATTGATTTCGGCCCACTTGGATTTTTATCAGAGTATCTAAATGTAAATGCAGGGAGGTATGTTTAAATAGTAGAAAGTACGTAAGTCGATTCACCAGAGTAATTCCAAACCAAAATTGTCACATTGAACATAGAATGAGATTAACAAGTACTTTTGATCCATGTTTCGATATGTTTCAAAATAGAAGGTATTTTAGGGATGTAGGATGACCTTTCCCTATTTTATAGAGACGTTACCTTTATACACCTTTATAGAATAGTTTAGAATCATTGGCAACAGTTACTTCTGGGTTAATATATCCAATCTTATAATGACTCCAACACTCCCTCACTCTCATTCTTGTATATTTATTGACTAACAGTTATTTTGTTTAATCATACAATGACAGTTCTGTCTTGACGATATCGCTTGCAATTTGTGCTCCATTGTCCCATGATCATGGGATCATAATCATTAGAAAGATCAGCAAGCATTTATGCACTAATGAATTTATCTTAGATTAGTGACAAACATTCGTTCAGTTAACCCCCCAATGAACGTAACATTTGCTTTCTACAATATTATCATATAATAAGTGTTACGAATATTATCAACAATGTCACGAAAGTTAGATCCAATGACGAAAATGCAAACGAGTTGTATTTTTCAAAAATTGTGACTCTCATGTGCCTACCTATCACGAAGTTATATTCAGAAAGAGTATAATGACAACCACATGCATGCCAATGATTAAAACTGACAGTTAATGGTTTGATATACAACACTTATAACACTGATACCGTTATTATTCTTCCATTTCTAGTCTTTTATCTCTAATAGTGATTACTGAATACATAATTTTGTATTTTGTCGTCAATAAATTATTTGTGACATAGTCATTTTATAAAATAGATGTAAAAAAAGCCATCGTTATAAGCCATCAATTATAAGTATCAGTAATAATATTTTCAGTTTCATGCAATGATTATACGAGATTTATTATTTGTATAAATTTAAAGTTTATTTTTTTATAGAGTGATATGTTTCATTTAACCAAACTTGTAATTTCTGTAAAACCTACTTTTCTTCCTCTTTTTCAACGCGCTCAATGGGGGTGATTTTAAACCTCGCTCCTCTACAGTTAATGATAGCTAACGTGGTAAAAAGGATAAGATAGAATGATCAGAAGCGGAGCAATCAGACGGAAGCCTATTAGCTTCAGGATCGAAGATACTTGGAATATGCCCCAGGACGAAAGGAGCTGAATTGCAAGAAATAATGGAGCCAAGAATACATCGTGCTTGCAACCGAACGATATGCTATTCAATGATGGTTCCAAAACTATAGAAGGAACTGGAATAGATAGATGTCTATGGGTTTAGAAGTTTACCCAATTCATCGAGTCCCGGGACATAACGGAGTAAAAGGTAACGAAATTGAAGATAGTCTCGTAAGGTAAGGGGCTCAAACACCCTTTGCGGGACCTGAATCATTCTGCGGTATTAGCAACAACACAATATTAGGAGAGATTAAAAAGGCTAAGATACTTCTGGGTAAATATAACCAGAAAAGATCAGAAGCCTGTATCTGCCTGAGCATTGTAACAGGGATCCTTACCGGGCATTGCCGACTCAAAGGGCACCTTAGTAAACTGAGAGTATTAGAAGATAACATGCCAAACAGAAGAGGGTGATCTACCTAACTTGAAGCCACTTCAGAACATTTCCTTGAGAAGATAGGATTAAAAGGGTCGTTATAGGCATCGAGACATTTTCCTTGCTGCATTAAAGAGAGGAGAGGACACAATAAATCTTTTAGGTACCCAACATAACATATCTCCACCTGGATTATTATTGCTCATCAATGGTTTTAAAAAATATTTTGATATTTTAAAAAATGTATACTTAGAATACGTTTTAAACACAATTTTTCTCTTCATCTTCATTAAACCTCATGAGATGACCACTAATCTGAAAATAAATTATGAAATTTATTTGGATTTTATTAGTCTCTTAAGTGACTATAATATTAGAGAGCAAAATCAGATATCTGTTTTTTGAAGTTTTAATCAATTACTTTTACCGAGGTTATGCACCATTAATTTTTAGTTTATAAGTCTTATTTCCGTGTTTAATTTAAATTAATCACAGGCAACAAAATTTTCATAATCAACACAATGTTAATTGCAAAATCAAATTAACAACTCTGAAATAATATGTTTTTTCATTGGACTAATAAAAATTTGTATTCACCAATTTTTTTATATATTTAGTATTTTTTATGAAAGTATGTTTTCATATCATATATATGTTATGTAATTATGTATATGGAATATGGAAGTATGTTACTTTTATTATTGGTAGCTGCATGTTTAATTTATTTATAAATTAAATTATTTTAAAAATGGTTACAATATTTAATGATTTTTTCCTACCCGTTTTACAAAAACTATTTCTCTCCCTGATTTTAACTAATTTAAAAATTGTTATAATATTTAATGATTTTTTGCTACCCATTTTACAAAAACTATTTGTCTCCCTGATTTGAACTGGTTTGAATAAATAATTCTTCCATCAATTTCTATAAATTCTTAATATTTTTAAATAGTATGTTGATTTTTTTCAGTAATAATTAATAAAATTTATCTAGCAACCAAATGATTTATCTACTGAATCCGTTTTAACTATTTTTTTATTTTGATGTCATCGGCATCAACTTCTAAGGTTATTAGCCTCGTATTCTGTGAAGGCTTTGTTACTGTTTCACAGCGCCACTTTAGGAACAGCACTGTTAATTATAACCCACACGCGAATGATCGAGTGGGGAATCCTACCTGTGCATTAGAATTATTGTTACGATAATTTAATTTATTTATAGTTTATTTATTTAAAGCACACTATTTACAATTTATTTATGACGTACTAATTAATTTATATAATACTTATACTATTATAACTCATAATTCTAATTTATTTATTACAATTTATCTTTTCTGTCCAAAACTTAAATTCAATCTGCCCGTTCGTCGACAACTCGCGCTATTTATATAAGGCTAACTCGGTACTAGAACTGTCTAATCTTTCCAAAACCATCGAAAACTGCCTTTCTATTACTCATACGCTGCAAAAGAATCAGTCCGGTAGTTTCTCGAAGCGGTCCGTTCGTTTGTCTCTATATTGCCAGCGCGCCGCTAGACTTCATACCGCATGCAAGGAGTAAACAAAGCACAGGGTAGGCTTTTACGCAACATTATTAATACATTTTTTAAATTAAATACAAATCCCTGCCATCGTCTGGATTCGAACTCGAGATCCTCGAATCATGACTTTAACTACTGAGCAAAGCCACCCCTTTCTACTATTATTATTATTCTTATTTGTATTTTGAATAAGTCATTGAGTATTTGATCCATTTATCCTTAACAGTAGCAGCAATAAGATGGGAAGGTTACATTCACTCTATTCCAGTATAAATCTTATCAGTGACTTTCGTCAAAGTGGTATAAAGTTCCTCTATTTCGTTTTACATTGAGTTTAAATGTGTTGTAGGTACGTTTCTGTAGTGTCTTGGAAGCACTACATACTAACTCCAACTTATAATATATTGATATACATGTCACACACATGCCACACATCTTACCTTTCGAGGCAGCTTAGTGGGAGGCAAGATTTAATCGCACCCCGCCTATCTACTTGACGACCTCGGTTGCTAAGCATAAATATTTTATTTACAAGATGGGATCCCCAGTTAAAAGATTCCACATTGGTGACTCCGACGTGATCCGTACATATATGATTCCACACCGCTCAAAAGCGGAAGCAGCTGAAGCAGTAGCAGCGAACAGCAACAGCAGCGAACACCAGCAGATCCAGGATCAGCAGGACTAACAACAACAACAACAACAACAACAACAACAACAACAACAACAACAACAACAACAACAACAACAACAACAACAACAACAACAACAACAACAACAACAACAACAACAACAACAACAACAACAACAACAACAACAACAACAACAACAACAACAACAACAACAACAACAACAACAACAACAACAACAACAACAACAACAACAACAACAACAACAACAACAACAACAACAACAACAACAACAACAACAACAACAACAACAACAACAACAACAACAACAACAACAACAACAACAACAACAACAACAACAACAACAACAACAACAACAACAACAACAACAACAACAACAACAACAACAACAACAACAACAACAACAACAACAACAACAACAACAACAACAACAACAACAACAACAACAACAACAACAACAACAACAACAACAACAACAACAACAACAACAACAACAACAACAACAACAATAACAACAACAACAGAATCAAAATGTTTTAACCTTAATTTACACGTCCGATGTACAGGGTGAGTTTAGTCTCATTTCGCTAACTGCCACACAATGAATAAAGTCATTAGAATTAGCATTCAATTCAAAAACATTTTCAAAACCAAACTATTAATCACTAGTAACCATCACGAAAGCAAGAATATCAAATAAATTAAAATAAATTGACATGTATATTGATCGTCCATGTATTTATAAACAATTTAGAATTAACACTTAGTAATTCCCTATATGAGTATATTCATCGACTCAAATAACAATTACTCTGTTACAAAAAGAATGGTCAGAAGAGCCTTAACATAGCGAAACAATCGCTTATTAAAGCCTCTTTAATTGATTTAGCAGAATCTTATACACTACATATGGTCTATAGACACCATCATAGTTTTGGATTCAGTCAATATTTTACATTTGACCCATTAATTCATTTTCCAATTGGTCCTTTTCTATATACGTAATAGAATTAAATGTATATTTATTAAAAATACTTTACTACAACCAACTATATTATTAGGCATATTTTGACGACCAAATAATTCAATAAAATAAAAAAAAAAACTTAAAATGAATTTTTTAAGTTAAAAGATCCCACTGTTTCTTTTTCACATTCCTGTTTTTTCTCTTTATGCAATTCTTTTCTGTTTTTTCTTTACCTTTGCTAATATACGGCCCAGTATCGAAATCCCAACAATTGACAGCATCCTTAAACAAGAAAAATTCAAAGAACAGTTGGTTTCATAACAGGAGCCATGAAAACAACTTTAAGCAGAGCCTTGAAAGTCATTCTTAGTCTCACTCCCCTTGATAATGATATCATAGAGGTGACAATGACACAACTTAGTACGGTTGAAATAGAACCTGATGAGGATATGGTGAGGCGAGGTGTCGCTTTTGGGAGGAAGCGCTCGATACACTTCCACCGTTTCCAACGAACATGAACTCCTTCTCACCGATATATATATATATATATATATATATATATATATATATATATATATATATATATCTTCTGTAAGCCATATAAAGTTATAACAGAACAAACAGAAGAGGCGTAAGTGGCAAGTGCGATTTTTACCGAAGAATTTAAAACAAAAGAAGGCTCACGTTGTGGAATATACTCCAAATCCATGAACCTAAACATAAAATGGACTGTGCCAGTGCTAGTGCCCGAAGGGATTATCATATCAGCAAAAGAAGTTAACAGAAAAAAATATCACTGGAAGGAACATACTCATCTATGTAGATGGCAGATAATCACCCTGGACAGACAACGAATTTACTTAGGGTTTGTACAAGAATGTCATAAAGCTTTAGCCGAAATATCCATCAACAATGTGGTCACCTTAAGATGGATCAAATGTTACGTCACATTGAAAGGACCACTAGTCAACCAAATACTTTTTGGACCTGGCCTTTTTATTGGATTGACACCATCGTTAGTGACAAACCTAATTAAAGAATATTCCTTTGAGAAATACAAGGAAGGATGGGATGAAATAAAAAGCTACAGAGTTGAGTTAAGTTATCCTAACTGCACTACAGCGAACAAAATACTTGACAATGACTAGATAGGATTTGCGTCTGATCACAGGGATTCTGACTGGGCATTGCCAAGTACGGAACCATATCCATAGTAGAATCTGCACTCTGCAGGAGGTACGAACAAAAAAATGGGTCCACAAAGCATATCCTTTACGATTATTAGAAGAATTCTGTTTGGCGAGAATTGGCTAACACCGGCCGTTGAGTTGAGTTGAGTTAAGTTATCCTATCTGCACTACAGCGAACAAAATACATGACTATGACTAGACAGGATTTGTGTCTGATCACAGGCATTCTGACTGGGCATTGCCAAGTACGGAAGCATCTCCATAGCAGAATCTGCACTCTGCAGAAGGTACGAACAAAAAAATAGGTCCACAAAGCATATCCTTTACGATTATTAAAAGAATTCTGTTTGGCGAGAATTGGCTAACACCAGCCGATATAAAAGAAGCACCTCTTGGCGACGTTGTAAACTACATTAAATCTGTAGGCTAGCTTACGAGCTAGGAGGTGCCTATTAACTTAGGAAGATGCACAATAGGACTAGTGGCCTAAGTGCCGTGTGAAACCCCCCCTCCATATGTTACAGATACAGATTATGTTTCTTACAATTATTAAGTCGTATATACTGTTATTTTACTTTCTTCAGATTTTGTCTTTTTCTGGGCTAATTTCGGTTAAAAATACCTTTACTCAATACATATTAGAATAGTTATACTGTTAATTTACTTTCTTAAGGTTTGGTCTCTTCCTGGTGTAGTGATTCCTCTTTTATTTTTTTTTATTAACTTCTCAAATGTTTAATGTTTTCATAGAAGACATAGCGAGACTTGATTGACATGTAAAAAAGAAAAGTTCACATGCGTCAATTGCGATAAGAATCTTACCGGTGTTTTCTTAAAATATAAAATAGCAGTGGTGGTGACTGTTTTCTTTTGCTTGAGTTAAAAACATTTTAGAGCTAATAATACACACATATTTTGTAGTATAATTTCGTTTATAGTCATTATAAGTACAGTTTAGTTTGTGTAATATATAGTTTTAAATCAGTCTGTTTTCCGATCTTATCCTCTGCTTTCTTTGTTGCTTTTTCAATATGTTTCTCAAAGCTAAATATGTCGTCAATCCATGTACCCAAATATTTTACTGCTTTGTGTCGTGCCTTTAATCTTTAAACTTGTCTTTTAATAATGACCGTTTCTTTTTTTTTTTTGGCGCTAGTGCCAGCTTGTGTTTACATTCATTAGAGCCATATTGGCTTCTACATCTTTTTCACATCTGCATCCTTTGGCCCTAACAAGTAGTGCTAAATCATCTCCAAAACCGATTTGATCTACTTTATTTCTCAAGTTAATTCTTATGATGTCATAAAGGATATTCCACAATAGCTTATGCTACGACAGTGGTAACTTCTATTTCTTCATTATCTATCATTATTTTCCTTTTCGACAAGAATTCTCTCATAATATTTATTAAATATCAGGGAATGTTGTTATTAACTAGTTTATTATCAGGTTCCATGAAGCAATGTTAAATGTATTTTGGATGTCTAAAGTCAATAATAAGCATTTTATAGTGGCTACTCTTTAACTTCTTCGACTACTTGTACTGTATAATATCCTTTCCTGAAACCATATTGATGCTCTGCGAGTCACTCGTTTTGATGTATTCTCTCCGTTGGTCTCTTCCTCGTCATATCTTCATAATATCAGCTTGTGCACTTTAGAAGATAAATTTGTCTATATATGAAGACAAACTGAATAGCGGTTTACCTGGTTTCGAAATTAACACCTGTATTGCAGTTTTCCACATTGTTGGGAACTGTTGCTTCTTTAAGAGTTCATTCATGATTCTAAGGAGCCAATTAGGATACGTTTTTCCTACAACTTTAATTGCTCATTTACTCCTGATACCTTAACCATTTTTTAGATTTCTGAACGCTCCCTTGCGTAAAGGATTCCATATTTTCTTCAAACGTTTCTCTATTTATGCTCTTTATTTTTCAGGAAACCAGTGTTACCGAGATCAAAAGAGCCGTCGTAAAGTTTATTCTTTGATTTATAATAATTGGTCTGTGTCAAGATATTTCAATTAAAAAGTGGCCACCAATATCGCATCATCCTGTATATATATTTTTCTGTTCGTTTTCTAAAAATTTTCAGAAAAAAAAGTGTTACATAATATCAGTTTTCTTTGAAACATTAAAGCCTTCTAGCGTCTCTTGAAAAAATGCGAACGATTCTCATCGCTCGCTGACAATCAGCATCGGCATAGTAAAATGTGCCAAGATGTAGGCGTAAGAGATAAAATTATTAGACAAATTTAGCGTAACTTACTTTCTCTGTATGTAACCCAATTCTCGATTACCCAAGTATCTTATACAACTCCGAACGTGACGTTCCATGTTATATAATTTAACAAAATGCAAACACTCGCGACTGCAGATATGAAGTTGTGCCGCTTTTATTATGTTATGCTTGCGAACAGCCAGGGCCGTTCATTAAACCGAATTAATATTAATTCGGTATATTGTAATGTTGAACGAAATGTTAACAGCTAACGGCCCACGAATTTTATCATCGATTGTGTAATTGGTCATTTGTGTAACTAGGAACTAACCTGCATAATTTTAAAATGAATATGAATATGAATATGTGTAGTTGACAATAACAGTCATTGAATATATTGTGTTTACTTTATGTGATACACAGAACCAGCATTAATTTTATACGTATCAAGCTAGCAGAACAGCTTTGGATTTTTTACATTCTGAGTATGCCATAATTTTAGGCTCATTTTAGGCTAATTTTATACCAACACAAAACATTTTCCGCTCCCCTTTCTTTACAGGAAAAATTAGGTGCTCTGGTAGATTGATATCAAATTTTGATTACGCCATAATTTTAGGCTAATTTTATTCCAACCTAAAAAAAATTCCGCTCCTTTCGTTACACAAAAAATTAGGTACTCTGCTGGCTTAACAACAGGTACTTATTGCGTTTTTAAAAAAATTCAGCAATGTAAAAAAGTATAACGGCATAATTTTAGGCTCATTTTAGGCTAATTTTATACCAACATAAAAAATTCTACACTGGCCTTTATCGAAAAAATTAGGTGCTCTGTTAGCTTGAAAATACGACTATATAGTGTTTCCCGTTAATAAAATTGAGGAAACTAAAAAATAGACACAACATAAAAAAAAATTCCGCTTTTGCCTTTAATGGAAAAATTAGGTGCTCTGCTAGCTTGACAATACAACTTCAAAGAGTTTTTCGCTAAAAAATTGAAATAACTCAAAAATGGATACGTCATAATTTTAGGCTCATTTTAGGCTAATTTTGTACCAACATAAAAAAAATCACTCCTTTATTTATAGGATACATTAGGTGACCTGTTAGCTTGATATCAAGCTAGTAGAACACCTTTGGATTTTTAAAATTTTGATTACTTCATAATTTTAGGCTAATTTTAGGCTAGTTTTATACCAACCTAAAAAAATGTCCGCTCCTTTCGTTATAGAAGAAAATTAGGTACTCTGTTGGCATAACAAGAAGCACGTATTGCGTTTTTTCATTAAAAAATTTAACAATGTAAAAAATGAAAACGGCATAATTTTAGGCTCATTTTAGGCTACTTCTATACCATCATAAAAACATTTCCACTCTGGCCTTTATCCGAAAACTTAGGTGCTCTAGCTTGACAATAGGACTTTATAGAGTTTTTTTTGTTAAAAAATTGAAATATCTCAGAAATGGATACCTCATAATTTTAGGCTCATTTTAGGCTAATTTTGCACTAACTTATAAAATTTTGCGCTTCTTTCTTTATAGGAAATATTAGGTGCTCTGCTAGCTTGATATAAAGTTACCAGAGCACCTTTGGATTTTTCAAATTTTGATTACGTCATAATTTTAGTCAAATTTTATACCAACCTAAAATTTTTTCCGCTCTTTTCTCTATAGAAAAAATTAAGTACTCTGTTGGCTTAAGAACAGGCACGTATTGCATTTTTCATTAAAAAATTTAGCAATGTAAAAATTGAAAACGGCATAATTTTAGGCTCATTCTTGGCTACTTCTATACCAACATAAAAACATTTCCACTCTGGCCTTTATCCAAAAAATTAGGTGCTCTAGCTTGACAATATGACTTTATAGAGTTTTTTGTTAAAAAATTGAAATAGCTCAAAAATAGATACGTCATAATGTAATGTAAAAAATGACAGCATAATTTTAGGCTCACTTTAGACTAATTCTGTATCAACAAAAAAATTCCACTCTGGTCTTTATCGGAAAAATTGGGTGCTCTGCTAGCTTGAAAATATGACTGTGTTTCCTGTTAATAAAATTGAGGAAACTAAAAAGTAGACACGACATAAATTTAGGCTTATTTTAAGCCAACGGAGTACCTAATTTGGTTGGTTGGTTGGTATAAAATTAGCCTAAAAAACTCGGTATTGTCAAGCTAGTAGCGCACCTAATTTTTCAAATAAAGGCAAGAGCAGAAATTTTTTTATGTTGATATTAAATTAGCCTAAAATAAGACTAAAATTATACCGTGTCTATTTTTTATTTTCCTTAATTTTATTACCGTAAAACACCATAAAGTCGTATTTTCAAGCTAACATAACTCTCAATTTTTTCGATATAGGCCCGAGTGGAAATTTTTTATGTTAGTTTAAAATTAGCCTAAAATGAGCCTAAAATTATGCCGTTATCATTTTTTACATTTCTGAATTTTTTAATGAAAAACGCAATAAGTGTCTGTTGATAAGCCAACAGAGTACCTTAATTTTTTTATAAAGAAAAGAGCGGAAATTTTTTTAGGTTGGTATAAAATTAGCCTGAAATTATGACGTATTCAAAATTTAAAAAATCCGAAGATGCTCTGCTAGCTTGATATCAAGCTAGAAGAGCATTTAATTTTTCTGTTAAAGAAAGGAGCGGAAAATTGTTTATGTTGGTATAAAATTAGCCTAAAATGAGCCAAAAATTATGACATACTCAGAATGTGTAAAATCCAAAGGTGCTCTGCTAGCTTGATACATATATTAATGGTTAGAAATGTGTAAATAAATCATTATTTTTATACATCCAATCTGACTTAGAAAATAGACGTCAGTAAGTGCAACACCAAGGATTTATGACAAATTATTTTAACCAAATCTCAGGTGTATACTGCAAGTTTCGGTCTATGGACATCTGCGCTCCTTAGTTTTTATTGACGACATTATTGGAAAAAGTACAAACGTAAAATATGATTGTGTTTTGCAAAGGTGTTTAGATAAATTATTACTATGGTGCATTGAAAAGTATTTACATTTAAATCCTGAAAATGTAGTGTTATGAGTTATGACATACCATAAAAAATTCATATTTTACTCATTTTATCAGTTACTACTCGTATGTGCTAAGTAGGTCTAAATTTATAATTGAACTTTTTATAGGTATTTGTTTTTTTTTAGAGCTAGGCTGAAGTATGCATCAGTTGTATGGAATCATTATATAACATCCTGTAGTGGTGCTATTGAAAATGTGCAAAGAAATTTCATGAAGTCTATTGGAAACTATCTATCCCGCTATACGATTTCCTCATGACCAACTGTCGCCGTAAAATGACGCAACTTTTATTTTCATGTAATATTTTACATGAAGAGCTAGATTGCATTTAGTTTCACGATTACATTAACATTAAAGTACCCCGCCTGGTCTTATTTAAGCTTCTATTTGCCAGCTGCTAATACAAACATTTTGAACGGAAACCCTCTAGCGGGGATATCTTATTTTGAAGGTATTTTAACCTAGATTATAACCCCCAATTTTTAAATCACTACTGTCTTCCTAGTCAGGATCTTTTAACGATTTTTATTTTCTTTAAATGCTTACCAGTCACTCGAGTAATTGCTGGAAATGCTGATCCTGGGCCTTCATGCAATAATAGGGGTTTTAAACAAAACGCTCTCGGACATTTTAAAGCCTATGTGGGGTGATTTGATGACATTCATCAATTATCCGTTGTCGCAGATTTTCCAGTGATGTTGTGGCATAAATTTTAGTTTTTCCTGGAAACATTTGATCCAATTACTGACAACAGTCAGTGCAAAAAGGGGTGGTGCAACGTCTTGCTGAAATATTAAGTTGTTTGCTATTTACTCATCGTCATTCTCAATCAACTCTAGTAATGTTATTTAAAGAGCGTTTTCTAATAATTCCAGATACATTTCTGCGGTTAAAGTTCCAGGTAAAAAAGCGGCCAATTATAGGGTTACTAAAAATGTCAGCCCAAACATTCAGTTTTCCGAATGTTGCATATGCACTTCATGAAATATTCTGGGATTTGAATCGGATCAATAATGACAGTTGTGACGATTTACAGTGCCATCTAGGACAAAAAGTGCATTCGTCAGACAAACACACGTTGAAAAGAAAGTGCTAATCATTTATTGTCCGTTTAGTCATAATTTTACAAAATTATAATCGCCTATCAAAATCGTCTTTGTTAAGTTTTTGTACCAGATGTAGTTTGTAGGGATGAAACAATATCTTCTGAATGCTACTTCTCTTCATACCAGATGTAATCGCCAACTGTCTTGTACTCAATGTGGGTTCTTGAATAACATGCCTTAAAATCGCCACCTCTGTAGGTAGCATCATTTACTACAGCATTTTCCATTTCACGGTTTTTGTTAGCTACTGACTCCGTTTTCCGAAACTCCAAAATATACTTTCGATTTTGATGTTAATTATGAAACAGTTGAGCAGTTCTATTAGCACATTCATAGTTCGCAAAAAATATGAAATTATTTGCACCCTTTCAGCAATTGAGTAAACCATTATCACTGATATGCCACTTTTATGCCGACTCTACAAAGTAATAAACTAATCCTTACTACTTTACGGCGACCAAAGAATGACATCTGATAACAATAATTGAAGGCCACAGGAATAAAACTAGAATTGTTCTTTTTTTTATTAACTATGTAAAAATTATGTTAAACCGGCTTTGTACTTTTGGTGAGCCACTGTATGGATAAAAATACCTTTAAAATAAGATATCATTCGACCCTTATTTCCATTTAAGATTTTAGGGGTGTCTCACCCCCGCTAGAAGGTTTCCGTTCAGGGGGTGAAACTGGCAAAAAATGTTTCCACCTAAAATCAAAAATTGACAGGTCCGACCTGGGGTGCCCAAAATTGGGTCTGTTTCATTTTCAAATGGCCACCCTGTATGTATTCTTTTTGTAAAGTTGTTAAATAGTCTTTAATTATAGTTATCTACCTACTCTTTTTCATAATATCTATTGTAAATGTTAGTTTTTGTGTGATCTTTTTAAAATGTTTTATGCTCTTATAAATAGTCAAATATAACTGAACATTTCAGTCACATCTAACGCTTTGAACTTGTTTTAATTCGTGATAAGTATGATGTATCTCATGATTATAATGTATTTTATATATGTGCATTGCACTCTATAATAATTGGTTTTTAACTGTTGAGTGGTGTACTAAATAATAAATAAATAAAATAGATTCTTTCCTCGCTGGCCATATTTTTTCTTTTCAGCTTTTTCAATTTTTCTTTGGTTTGTTTTCACCCTAGGGTTGTGGGGATGCATTCCTTATTCAAGATTGTACTAGTGGTTTGGGTTTCAGCCAAACTACGGCACAAGCGAGTGTTATTACACCAATAGAAAAGAAAATAACAACTATATTAAAAATGTTCGTATAACCACACCAATGTCAATAAATTTATAATAAAAAATTGGTAGTGAGAATCGTAAATAAACAAATAAGCTATCGCGAGGGTATTTGTACTTAGCTGTTGACCTGGGTTCCAGCCAGATCGATCCAGTGACGCTAGTAATGCTAGTAGGTCGATTTCTAGCTGTAAAATAGGGAAGATCGAGTTGTTCTCGTGCCGGTTCCAACCGGTATAATTCAAATCGGACGAAAGTATCGTAAAACCAAAACTAGGACCATATGTAGCCAAAGATGTTCAGTTAAGGTTTTAGGAAAAAACAGGAACCAAATTACGACACAAAAAAACCTAGAATAAGTTTAGGCTACAATATAAGTTTGACTCAAATTTTTACTTTCTGGGCGTAGTAGTTTTCTTGCAATTTCTTTTCTTATTATGTGAAATAAAAATAAGTGTGCAGAAACAAATTATTTATTTACAAAAGTAAGTACACAAAAACATGACTTTTGACGCAAGGCATAAACGACAAATGACATTAGAGTAGAGATATTTGCGTCAAAATAACGAAAACGGTTCCAACCGTTACACCGTTTGGGTTTAAATAACGAAAACGGTTCCAACCGTTACACAGTTTGGGTCTAAATAACGAAAACGGTTCCAACCGTTACAAAGTTTACTTTGAAAATACTCAAAACCAATTTTCCTGTTCATTTATCTTATTCTTATGTATGTTCGTGTCCTGCTCATGCATGACATTCCTTCAAAATTACCGTTGTATTGGGACAGGAAACTACTGTTTTATCTGCTAAAATTTTTAAATACCGATTTATTTTCTTTGCTTAATGAAGCCCGTGCACCTCGTGGAATTCAGTTTCTTTTTCTTGGGTCTATGTTTAAGAGGAATCTCACAACTACTTTCTTCAAAATGGATAGGGCAATTTCAATTAATTTTGTCCTTTTTTCGATAAGAATTTACCTATATTTTGTGGCATTCGGAAATATCTCCACTGCGCAGCCCGGCATTTTAAACATTAATTTAGTTCTTCTCTGTTATATCAGGAAAATATAATCACTACTAACACAAAAACATAAAAATTATTAAATTATTTTACACTACTCAATCGAAAAGTGTCAAAATAACTTCAAAGTTCGTCCCGCATTACGTCATGCGCGGTTTGGACGAATTTTGAATCGAAAGTCAGCATAACTTTAGTATGTGTATCCTGGTCCTAAATATGATTTTGTAACCATCCTTGTCTGCCCATTAAACAAAGCATCTTGTTGGTGAAAACAAAAGATACGTTTCTGTAGTCGTGCAGGAATTTGATTAGAAGAATGTCTAGTCGCACACAATGCTGTGACAAGTGACAACGTTCGTTGGTAGATATCCAAAATAGTGCATTCGAATTAAATGTGTTTGTTTACAAAGAATAAATATGAAACAATGTGTACGTAACTACGATTATAAATAAAATTTAAAAGTGTGACAATTAGAATTATTTACGATTAGAATTGAAGGAATATTACTACAACTATACATTGTAAGTACCCTATTTATTTACACGATTTCTAATATGACAAAACTCTTATTTACATTAAAACTTGAAACAAAAATCCAGATCTTAATATTAAAACAACCAAACAATATTTTTCCGAATTATTCGAAACTAATCTAGCAGCATAAGATTACAACTTGTTTCATTATTACAATTTATAGGTTATCTAATTTTAAAATGAAAATAATACATTGAATATATGTATTTACCGAGAAAAAGGGACAATATAACTAAAAATCGGATCGTCTTGAACCCAGTTAAAGAGGAATTAAGTGCTAATCTATCTATAGATTAAATTTAAATGACACCCTATTATTATTAAATTCTAAAAAAAACTACAAATTACTTTATACAAATTCCAAACCATAACAACAGCCGATTTTTAGAACGCACCCAGTAAACAAGGTACCTAATACTGAGATGACAAAGCGTTTCATGAAGCTGTACCATATTTTTCAGTTCCACTCATTGTTCCATTGGTGACCGTAGCCACTTTGGGCAGTGCATCAGACAGTTTATTCTCATCGCTAAGGCGATATATTATGTCAAAATAAAAGCACGACAGTTCCAAAAGTCACCTTAGGATCTTCTCATTTTTGATTTTAGATCCATGTCGCTGATGGACTTCTGTTATCAGTTTAAAGGTCTTGGCAGTTAGAAAATACCTTCATCTGCGTATGCAGATAAAGTCTTTGTGATAAGGATTGTGCTATGATATGTTCCAAATCATCTGTTTTTTGGGATTTGGTATTGTCCTTCCTTTATCTGTTCAACGTTCTCCTGTACTACTGTGACAACGTCTAATTTAGCGCTGTTGCGTTTTATTTTCTTTCGCTAAGAAAGCTGAGTAGGAGATGTGATTTCTCCTCGATTGCGGAGGTCTACAGGGATTTTTGGGACCAAATTGCAGAACCATTGCAGTGACATTAGCGTGTAGTGATAGTGTCTTGAATGTTCTCTGTTGCGGTTTTCGCTTGATAAAAAAATTTTTTTGCTCCGGTACTAGTTAATTGTTTAAGATTCTAAGTTCCTTCTATGAGTTTCTGCTGACTTTCAAAAATATTATGATCGTCAGTTTCCATCTCTGCATCATATTAATATAAGGCAAGGATGTTTTTTGTGTAAAACTATACACGTTTGTCTTTTTTTATTTCATTACATCACTATATTTTTTATATTCATTCTTTGAGTTAAATACTTTTAGATCCGGTCCTGATTTAAAGATTCTGTTCGAGACACTTGGTTTTTGGGAGCGTCTTTGTGCGATTACATGGCCCAAAGTTGGCTGATAAATGCGGAAATGCCAATTTGGGTGAACTGGAGGGTCAAATTTGGCACGAAACACATACAATCGTGACGGTCGGTGTCCCATCAATTTCCGATTGTTCTTAATTTATTTTAACGCATAAGGATGAAAGTTCGTGTCGTTTCGGCGGCGTTAAGTAATTTTAACATGTAAGAATCTAGCCCTAGGTGTGTGATAAAACGAGTTGGATAATGAGAGAGATTGTTCCGTGTGCACGCTGCCAGAAAACTTGCGACTATTTTTTAATTTAGAATGTGCTCTTATCGAAAATACTACGAAACTATAACAGTTGAAAAACATAACATGTATACCGTTCATTTTCTTTTTAAATTGAAGTTTGTTACATTTCACTGTATTTTAACCGACTTCAAAAAAGGAAGAGGTTCTCAATTCGTCGTAATATTTTTTTATGTATGTTCAGCGATAATTCTTTACCACGGTGTCCGATTTCAATTATTCTTTTTTTGTTAGAAAGGGGGTACTTCAGGAGTGGTCCCATATTAATTTGGTCAAAATCTAATAATTGGGTCCATTAAAAAATCTTCAAACTCTTCATTTTTAATGTATGTTTAGCGGTAATTCTTTACAACCTTGTCCAATTTCTATGATGCATTTTTTTGTCAGCAAGGGGGTACCTGAGAGGTGGTCCTATATAAATTTGGTCAAAATCTAATAATTGGGTCCATGAGAAAAATCCTCAAATTCTTCATTTTTTGTGTATGTTTAGCGATAATTCTTTACCACCTTGTCCGATTTCTATGATTCTTTTTTGTTAGTAAGGAGGTATCTCAGGGGTAGTCCCATATAAATTTGGTTAAGATGTGGTGACGGCATCTGCACAATTTTGAAGTCTTTTTTTAAAATTACTTTTAATACTTGTTCGAATCATTTGAAGCAGTTTGTCAAATTATCTTTTATGAAAAAATCTCGAAACCAGAGAAAATAATCAGTCATTATAAAAATACCTTATTGTCCATAAATTAGCTGCAATAATGATGAATTTTTGCCCAATTTCGGATAAAGTATAAATATATGAAACTAATAGGAGTGTTCTAGAAGATAAAATGCTACTGAATGAGACGAGAATACGAACATGTTTTAAGAAATCAAACTGCATCTAATAAGCGAAGAAGACATGAAAACTTAGATGATAATTCCAAAAAACTCCAAAAAAAAATGAACAATTTAATTTTAATAGATAAACGTGTTGATAAATATTGATTCTAAATGTTTTTCAAGAAACATTTTTCTCCATTTAAAAAAGAGTACTTTTACTCTTGAGAATACAAGTCAACAAGTGTAAATTAAAAATTTAAAAAAACCGACTTCAAAAACGTGCAGATGCCATCACCACATCTTAACCAAATTTATATAGGATCACCCCTGAGGTACCCCCTTACTAACAAAAAAAGAATCATATAAATCGGACAAGGTGGTAAAGCATTATCGCTAAACATACATAAAAAATGAAGAGTTTGAGGATTTTCTCATGGACCCAATTTTTAGATTTTGACCAAATTTATATAGGACCACCCCTGAAGTAGCCCCTTTCTAACAAAAAAAGAATCATTGAAATCGGACAAGGTGGTAAAGCATTATCGCTAAACATACATAAAAAATGAAGAGTTTGAGGATTTTTTCATGGACCCAATTATTAGATTTTGACTAAATTTATATGGGACCACCCCTGAAGTAGCCCCTTTCTAACAAAAAAAGAATCATTGAATTCGGACACCGTGTTAAAGAATAATCGCTGAACATACATAAAAAAAAATATCGCGACGAATTGATAACCTCCTCCTTTTTTGAAGTCGGTTAAAAAGAGATAAAGAATGAATCTAAATCATCTATCAACTTACCTATATACCCAATGACCTACATACCTAAGCGGCTCGACCTGCTATATTTTTCATAACAAAGGCCACAGCTGTTGAATACTTGGATATTTAATCAAATATTGATTTATGTCAGATTATAATTGTACAATTACCGAAAGAAATAAACCAGAAAGTCTTTTCGATTCAAAAATAAATTGGGCATACTGTAAACAATTCATTGTAAGAAACAAAATTCACCATATCCCTAAAAATAAGAAGTGACATCAAATTTGCTGTCGACTACCTAAACAGTTTAGTACAAGAATCTTCATTCATAGGGCAAAGCATCTCGAGAATTAAGAAAACTCTTCAGTAACTTGGAAAACAGAGCTTTCAATGAATATTTAGACTATTTATCAAATACAAATGACACAGACTACTTACTGTGATAGGCGATCAGAAAAATAAAACACCACGAAGAACAAGTTTCCTCGCCAGGAAACAAGATAGAATCTCGGTCAGAAAATACTGTCGAATACCCGAAAAATGTTTTTCAGTCACTCCCGCCAAGAACAAAGTAAAAAAAAAATAAAAAATGAACTAGAAACACCGTTACAGATGTTCCCATTACCAGAACTTTAGGCTACAACTTGAACACAAGTAAACTATCAAAAAAGATATCCTGTTGACAATTATTTTCAATGCAGTCATACGCCTAGGATATTTCCCTTTATAGTGGAAAATCACCCGTTACCTTTGTTCTCAAACCCGAAAGACCTCCAAACGAGGGCTCCTCCTCTCGGCCCATCAGATCAGGCTCCTCCCAATCCTGAGTAAATTAATTGAAAAGCTACTAATAACGAGAATAACACCGAATATCGAAACGAACAAACCAATACCAAACTATCACTTCGGATTTAGAAAACGAGATAAATCTATAGAACAGGTCTTCAAAATAGTAGACACTATCAACCATCCCTTTGAAGATAAAAGTTACTGCGTAGCAGCCTTCTTGGATGCAATCCATGCCTTCGACAATGTCTGGCATCAAGATTTACTCTATAATCTGAAACAATCCTTTGCACATACTGCATACCAGATTCTAGAGTCTTATCTACAAGACATATACTATATGGTGAGCTACGGACAAGAAATCGCCAAATTCTTTCCAGTTCCACCAGGGGTCCAACAAGAGAATATGTTAGTTCCCCAACTCTATCTGATATTCATGTCTGATCTAAGAATCCATGTTACTGTAACAACGGCCTAATTTGTTGAAGACAAAGCAATAATGGTAAACCACACGGATCCTAATAAGACAATTACTCGCATTCAACAACATTTCTACAAAATCCAAGACTGGGCAAGGACATGGACACTAAAAATGTAAAGGCAACACCCAAAGAGTAGCTTCGGTGAACTATAATATTTAATTTACTGTTTGTTGTTGCCTTCTAATGGCGATTTTCCACCAAACAGAAAAAACAAAAACGAAATACCAACCCATGTCGAAAAAAACAAAATTGCAACTTGTCGCAAACTTTTCGAAGACTGGCGTTTTTTGCGACATAGTTGTAGTTTTGTTTCTCGGATCCCGCTCGGAAGCAGTAACAACAAAAGGTTTTGACGTGTTTTGAAACTCGAGTCTGTTTATTGGAAACGTTCGTGTTGTTTAGTACCAAATGGGTATAGGTAAGTAAATAGAGTGGCACAAAATTAGTCAAAAACATTTGATCGAATACATTTGTACAAAAACTTTTGATCAAATGCATTTGATCGAAAAAACATTTTATCGAATAACAACTGATCGAAAAGAAAAATGACCGAAAAGAGAAATGATCGAAAAGAACAATGATCGAAAAGAAAATTGATCGAAAACAGATTTGATAGAAAAGGCAATTGATCGAAAAAACCAAATATACATAAAATTAGAAAAAATTAAAAAACTCAACTTATTTACCTAACATGTACGGCTTAGAGCCATCGCTGGTTCCTTCGCAAAAAAATATGCAAGAAGTAAAAAAAAAACAATTTAACTAACCCATGCGAAGGCCCGTGAAGTTATCACCGCCAAAAAGGCTCCAGGCCACAGAGGTGAGGTAAATTAGTTTGTTTTTGTATATATTTGTTTGCGAAGCATCCCTCGACGGTTTAAGGCCGCATATAACCTGTGCGAGAGCAATCAGTAAAATTTAAATGGTTCCAGGTTAAACAGGTTAGGTAAACTAGTTTTTTGATTTTTCTCATTTTTGTATATTTTTTTTTGTAAAGCAATCCTCGAAGGTTTCAGGCCGCACATGTTAGGTAAATTGATTCAGTTTTTTACAAAAAAATACACCTAAAATGTTCAATCGGGAGACAATTCGACCTTACTGAAATAAAGATTTTGAGCGAATTAATCACAATGCTTTAATCTCAGTGACGATAAATAATCGTGAGGCTCTGAAAATATTAATTTGTAAATAAACAGTATAGTAAGAACATTTCTTAAATGAGGCAGCTATCGTTTAAGATTATCGAAAAATTTGACAATTTGTCGATAGCCGATGAGTTTAGTTTCTTCGGTAATAGGGATTAGACCTGTTATCTCTGGATTAGACATAGGGCTGCATGGTATCGTTTATTTTTTAATATTTTACTATTTTTAATGTTAATTATTAATATATTGTCTTTTCGATGTAATGAATTTTAGACCTATTGTCTTTTAGCTGAAATGTTATTCGGTAAAATATATCTTCGATCAAATATTCGATAAAATGTATTTTCGATCAAATTCGATCAATTTTGTGCCACCTAAGTAAATAACGTATTTTTATAGGTAACTCACTAGACGTAGTCTGTTTCTGACACCTATTTTTTTTTACTTTTTTCTAAGGACCGCTGTATAAACCAACCACAACTAAGAATTAAATTATCTTCTCTAAACATGTTGATTGGTTATTGAAAAAATGTGTTCTGACTTCGTTGCAATAATCAGTGAAAAACGACCAAAAACAAAAACAAAACTGGAACAAAATGTAGCCCGCTTGATGGAAACAAGGTTTTGTTTCACTTTTGGTTTTGTTTTTCAAGTTCCAGAAAATACAAACAAAACATAAACTAAACTGTCCGTTTAGTGGAAAGCCGTTTTTAATTAAAATATAATGTCAAAAAAGTGTTTTGAACCATGCAAACTCTTCAAATTTAACGGATACTTCTCCGAAGAAAACATTTATTTAAATGATGAAAAATTATTATTTGAGACAGAAGGGAGTTATAAAACTATTACAAAATATATACTGTATTCCCTAACATAACCGTAGAATACTCACAACTGGTATCTGATATCTTAACTGAGAGAGAAGGCTGGAAGTGATTTTTCGAATGCAATACTTAAAAGAAACGAATTAAATCCTCGTAATAATTGTTATGGTGTTTTTTTTTTGTCCTAATTTTCCAATATTTATATGTATATTTCCTTAGCATAGGATAATTCCCATGTATGGACTAATCAAAAATAGTTTTCAAATTCACAAAACGTTGCGGATACCTTTACAAGTAGAAGATGAATAATATGTTCATGACATGAATCACAACTAGTGGTTTGAAGTCTTTGACCCACTTGGTTTTTTTAATTTTTCCTTCCCAGAATATAATGATAAGTCAGCAAGTCATAGAGGAAATGCAATGAGTAATCGGCGGTTTATCTGCATGCGAATTTAAATAACTAGATTTTATATGTCGGCCATGGATTAAGATATGTATGTGAAACGAATGGCAACTTACGTAAATGTATGTTGAAATTGTTACGATATCCGGACTCGATTTTTATATCAAATCGGTCGTAATAACAAAGCGAAGAAGAAGAGGAAGAGTGTTCGTAATATATGGTACCTAGTGTTACGTGAGTCAATCCATAAACCCAAAAAATTTGTAAAATCCTATCGGTATCATGTCATATAGCGTCATTGTGAACTATAATATTTCCTGGATTTTTTATTTTAAATTTTTTATTAAGTTATAGAAATTACTAAAATCTACTAAAGAAAATCCCTAAGCACCCAAGAAATAAACATATTTCGTCATTACTGTCTATGCAACCGCTAAAATTGTGTCAAATTTAAATTTTCATTTTATTTTTATTAGGTTTTCAATTTACGATTTATCGTTGGTTGTGTGTTTAAAAAGTTTTTTGTTAAAAGTAAGTTTGTTGAAAGGATCAAGCACCTATCTTATGGACCAATGGCTATTCGCCAATTTTTTGAAATGTTGCTATGTTGTAGAACTCGATTCTCTGAGAAAAAGTGTCAAAAGTGTCCATAGACCTAAATCGATTCTATGACTAGTTTTCGGAAATGCCACTTTTTTGTAAGCATATTTCTCATAACATACCTGTTTTATTCGCGTTTGTTGTATAAAACGTGAATTATAGATTATTTGGAACTAATATTTTATAAAAAGTTACTGCAGAAATAGGTTCGGAAATATGAAATATGGTTTTTTTGGAAAAATCATTTTTTTTATGACGGTGTTAAAAAGAGGATCAATTATTATTGTACCATAAAAATATAATTTAAGTATTTGCTTCTTGATGGTACATCATATTTTATAGAGTGACTCATAAATGTGGTTATAGAGGACATATATTGTTTTTCGGCGTTAACAACTCACCCCGTATAAACGATGGGTCTAAAATTTTTATTATTATATTAAATAAATCTGGGATCTGTCACTCTATATCATACAGGGTGTTAAACCGATTGCTAAATCTTTAAAAATTAGAAAAGCAGTTTTTTGTGCAACACCCTGTATTTTAAAAGTTTCTCCATCAACTTAAAAAATATTACATTTTTACATTAAAAAAGTTTATAACTTTATAACCAAGCAAAATTTTGTTGTTATCATATGATCAGTTTTCCTAATATGTGTACCCAAAGTTACTGTAGTTAAACGATTCTTTTAATATCTACTTTGCTTATTATGAAATAGTATTAGGTAAATGCCTTATTCACTTTATAATATAAAGTGATGCTAATATATATGTGGAGATAGATGACAGGCCCCGCAAGATCAAATGTATCCAAGCGAAAACACTGGTTTGATTTGATGTATTTGAATCAGCAGATCATACAACTTTTTTCAATTTTGTTATAAGTGCAGTTTGTATGTAGGATAGTCTTAGGGACATCTGGAATTTTATTATATAATTGATTTACGAATATAGTAACATACCTAACAATGTAGTGGTCGTGTAACCATCTAAATCAGCCATATTCAACCTTTTTTTTCCTTCGGGCCACATACGTATGTTTGCTATGTTACATGGGCCGCAATATTTTTGGATGATAACCCTTTATTTAGGCCATCATTTAACATTAATAAGTGGGAACCTCTAATAAATAAAACACAAAACATAAATATATCCCGTGTGGTTACTGCAAAAACAAGATAACTCACATTTTTGGAGTTTTGAGAAGACGCTGTTCAGTTTAAAATTGAATAAAAAATTAGTAAAAGCTTCAAACTGTTTAATAAATAATAACTACAATGAAAAAAGGTATTCATAAGGTATAATCTAAGAATCTATCGATTGGTAACGAAAAAAACAAAAAAACTTCACTTAGCTTATCAATTTTAGCTGTCTACATACAGGTCATAATATTCAATGTCACTATCATCAATGGCAGATTCAGGTATAGTATCTTTACTGATTTGCAAAGTTTTAAGTAAATCTTTCTTCTTGGCATTACTAATGTATTTTCAAAGCTTTTCACCCTTTCAGGCATCCCCTCTGCCGGTATGACTTGGGTTTTTCAAGCAATGCAATAAGCTGGTATTTTGGTGTTGTTTCGGTGATTAAAGGTGCCATTTGGGAACGCGCGACAAACGAGAGGAGACCGAGTCACCAGTGAAACGGCAAATATTGCCATACTAAATCTGATGTCGTCTATCGCCTCTACCAAAATGTGTTTCTTATAATTTACATGTGTTCAGATGTGAAGAGACCGTTTTGGGTCGCCCTCGCGTTTTGAAGTCGGCCTCGGTCTCTGCTTGCGAAATAGTAGCTTTAAGATGTGCTTCTGATCGTTTTAACGCGCAAACAATATGGAGACATCAGCATCCGTCTCATGTTATCGATTTCAGACCAATCAAGAAGGGTCAGAGACGGTTTTACTCAAAACAAAACAAAGTTTGAGCAAAATGTTAAAAACAAATAAATTCAACAAAATAAGTGTTCTAGCCTTTATTTTGTTTTGGCAGAAAAACTACTGGGAAATTTTATACGTCTCTTATTTGGTTTTGGTAGACACACTATTGGTAACAGAACACAATTTTATGATTATATTTCGTTATAAATGCCACTCACCTTGTTTATGCATTTTGTGATTGTATTAATATGAACTTAGTTTTTATTGACCATCCGTTTATCATGAACTTCGTTCACACTCGACTTGTTTGAACTATTTTGGAGACGAAAGTGTACTTAGCTCGAAAATGCCGAAAGTGGAGTTATTTTGTTTTTGCAATAACCCCATGCCAAACGTTTATTTAAAAAATTAGCGTGATATTTAGCGTAGCGACCGATAAATGTTTTTGCGCATTTCGCTCAAGATTTTATAAACAGAAACCAATAGTTTTAAGAAGCACCTTCTTAATAATAGAGTTTCGGGCCGCAAAATAGAGCTTGAAGAGCCGCATGCGGCCCGCGGGCCGCAAGTTGAGTATCTGATCTAAATCCAACCTTGTTCGTCTCGTCGTTGCAAGCTGTTTCGTCTATGTTTTGATACCGCAGGACAGAGACAAACGCACTCATCCGAGAAGTTACTAGAGAAACCGTTGCGCGCCTGCCGACTCACAGAAGAAGAATTCCTACATATTCTAAATCGCCGAAAATCTACTGGAGCAGAGCTGGCTTTATATAATAAGCACGACTTTAGCGGTAGACCTTAAGTTTTAATATAAGTGTTGTATCGAAAAGATAAATGGTGATAAATAATTTAGAATTGTGAGTTATTAAAGTATTAAATAAATTAATTAGTACGTTATAAATAAATTATATATGAACTTTTTTTAATAAATAAACTATTTTTAAAATAAACAATCGTTACATTGGTGTTAGAAGTGGAACTGTACATAAATAATGGACAAAAATGGCTAAAAAACTGTGCGTTTTAAAAGTGGCTGAGTTACGTCGAGAGTTAGAAGAGCGTGAATTGGAGACGAAGACATCAGAGCTGGCAGAGCGGCCCTAAATGAAGGTTTAGAATCGGAAACGTATCTATTTTCTGATGATTCGTCTTCTGCTATATTTTCTTCTGATATGAAAAGTAAGATCTCTTCCTTAAAAACCGACATTTCTTCTGATGTTTCCTCTATAAAAAATTATATTTCTTACTTAGAAACTATAGTTTCTTCCTACATTTCCTCCTTATAAAATCAAGTGTTTTCTGATATTTCTTCATTAGATAATAAAGTTTCTTCTTTAGTTGGATCTATATGAAAAAACATCATTTAACTTTTGTAACTTTGGATAGAGACATCAGTAAAACTGGTCATAGGATTACAATAAAATTTTGCTCAATTATATATAATTTCCATAGAAAACATTTCAGAAAACACCTCTTCTTCTAAGGAAGAAACTTCACTATCTAAGGAAGAAATATCTGAAGAAACTTTAGTTTTTAAGGAAAAAACTTTATTATCTAATGAAGAAATATCAGAAGACACTTTATTTTCTAAGGAGAAGATGTCGGAAGAAACTTTAGTTTTTAAGAAGGAAATATCATTTTTTATAAAGGAAACATCAGAAGAAATAGCGGTTTTTAAGGAAGAGATATTTCTTTCCATATCAGAAGAAATGGAAGAAATTGAAGAAATGTATAGCAGAATATGAATCATCAGAAAATAGATACGTTTCCGAATCCAAACCTTCATTTTTTAGTGCCTTTGGCTTAGCTCTGCCAGCTTTGATTTCTTCCCTGTCGTCTCCAATTCACGTTCTTTAACTCTCGACGTAACTCAGCCACTTTTAAATCATACAGATTTTTAGACTTTTTTGTCCACTATTTATTTACGATTGTTTATTTTAAAAATAGTTTATTTATTAAAAACAGTTTATTTGTAATTTATTTTTAACGAACTAATTAATTTATTTACTATTATAACTTACAATTCTAATTTATTACAATTTATCTTTTCTATACAACACTTAAACCTTAACGTCTACCGACAAAGTGGTACTATTTATATGAAGCCAGCTCTGCTCCAGTAGATTCTCGGCGGTCTGAATTAGCTGGGAATTTTTCCTCTCTGAGTCAGCCGGCGCACAACGGGTTTTCTGGTAACTTCTTGAAGGAGTGCGTTTGTCTTTTTCCTGCGGTATCGAAACACGTAACGACGAGAAGAACAGGGTTATTAGGTGGTTACACGACACTACGTTGTAAGGTATGTTACTGCATTCGTAAATCAATTATATAATTTCATTCCAGATGTCGGGTGGCACAACATTGATTGAAAACATTTGATCGAATACATTTGAACGAAAACATTTAATCGAAAAAATATTTTATCGAATAACAAGTGATCGAAAAGGAAAATGATCGGAAAAAACAATGATCGAAAAGAAAATTGATCGAAAAGAAAATTGATCGAAAATAGATTTGATAGAAAAAGCAATTGATCGAAAAACCAAATATACATAAAATTATAGAAAAATAAGAAAAATGAATACAAAATTTTTAACTAATTTACCTAACCTGTGCGGCCTAGAATCATCGCTGGTTGCGACGCAAAAACAAACATACAAAAAAATAAAAAAATAAAAACTTACCTAACATGTGCGAGAGCAATAAATTTAAATAGCACAGGTTAGGTAAATTAGTTAAGTTTTTTATTTTTCTCATTTTTTTTAATTTTTTTTGCTAGGCAAACCGCGACGACTCCAGACCGCACAGGTTAGGTAAGTTAGTTAAGTTTTTTATAAAAAAAACTTAAATAAATTACCTAACCGATGTCAGAGCAATCAGTTAAATTACTCCAGGCTGCACAGGTTAGGTAAATTAGTTAGGTTTTTTTATTTTTTCATTTTTGTATTATTTTTTTTGCAAGACAAACTGCAATGGCTCCAAACCGCATAGGCGAGGTAAGATAATTTAGTTATTTATAAAAAACAAATTACCTAACTTGTGCGAGAGCAATCAGTTGAAATTAAATTGCTCTAGGCCGCACAGGTTAGGTAAACTAATTCATTTTTTATTTTTTCATTTTTCCTATTTTTCTGTATTTTTTTGGGAGGAAAATCGCGACGGCTCCAGGTCGCACAGGTTAGGTAAATTAATTAAATTTTTTATATAAAAAAACCTAAAATAATTTACCTAAAATGTCCCATCGGGAGACAACTCCACCTTATTGTAATACATATTTTGTGCGAATTAATCACAGTTTTTAAATCTCAATGCAGACAAATAGCTATAAAATATTAATTTTTAAATTAACAGTATTTTAAGGATAAACATTTGTTAAACGAAAGTTTGAGATTATCGAAAAATTTGCCATTAATACCTAATTTGATAGCCGCTGAGTTTAGTTTCTCCAGTAGTAGGGATTAGACGGACGGTTGCATGGTAACGTTTGATTTTTTGATATTTTACTATTACTGAGGCCCTTCCTATGGGGCCTCAGTATTGCATTCGTGCAGACTGACACCCATTTTTTAAAACTTTTTTTCATGTTTCTGATCATTCGGAATCCGAAAATCAAAAAAAAAATGTTTCGTCTGGTCGTCTGTATGTATTTATGTATGTATGCCGGCACGATAACTCTAGAATGAAAGTTCTAATTGACTTGCGGTTTTGATTTTCTTGAATAATTACTTCTAACTTAGAACCCTATTGATTTTCAGAAATTTCGGTTCATCCTACCTACCTAACTACTTTAATAACAATTTTCTTAAAATCCGCCTATGCATTCCCTATGTGAACAATTTTAGAAATTTCAATTATATCTGACATCAAAATTCCTAACATTCTTCACATTCCATAAATTACAAACATTCTCTAACGACCTGTCAAACAACAGCTGTTGATAGTAAAGGTTAAATTTCTAAGGCGGGTTGTGACCTTCATACTTGCAACCATATAGCCATTTTGGAGGCTATTTTCATTCGAAATTAGTCGCCAAGCCTGCCAATTTATGAAAAATATATAAGCAGTTTCTTAAAAATGACTTTTTATGGTGGTGCTATTAAGAATAATTCAGAATAATTAACCGGCCATTTTATTTGGCAAAAATCAAAATAATGCTTGGCTGTGCCAGTCAAGTATCAAGATGTCAACTGTGATATGTGAATCGCTCTTAAATGTCAAATTATTTAAAAATGTATACTTCTTTTGATGTTTATTGCAAATAATAAATATCTCAATTCAGTCTTTCCATAAATAAAAGTACAGCAAGACAGATACTATAATGTTCTTATACAAAGCACTTTTTTAGTATATAAAAGAGAGGTAGGATATAATGTCCATCTCTCATCACATGGTTTAACCTAAGTAATGCCAATGCTTCACAAATCAAAAAATTCAACGTGCTAATACTACTATCGGCTTTCGGTATTTCGTTCCAAGTTAAATAATTTCCCATTTTTGTTACGCTACGAGTTTACCCTTGTGGGCCTCAGTCTCGATAAGGTGGGAACCACCATTTTAGCGTCTCTCGAATTTTTAATGTTGATTTTCGATATATTGTCCTTTTGATCTAATGAATTTTCGATCTATTGTCTTTTCAATAAAATATATCTGCGATCAAATGTATTTTCGATCAAATTTCCAATTCGATCAAATCAATTTTGTGCCACCCAAGACTATCCTACATACAGATTTCACTTATAACAAAATTGAGAAAAGTTGTATGATCTGCTGATTCAAATACATCAAATTCTCTCATATATAAACCATCACAGTGTTTTCGCTTGGATACAAAGTAGGCCCGTATATTTGATCTTGCTAGGTCTGTCGTCTGTCTACACATATATTAGCATCCCTTAATGTTAATAAAGTAAATAATGCATTTAATACTATTTTATGCTAAGCAAAATAGATATTAAAAAATCGCTTAACTTTGAATACAATATAAGGAAAACTGGTCATAGGATTACAACAAAATTTTGCTCAGTTTTAATGTAAAAATGTAATAATTTATAAAATTGACGGAGAAACTTTTAAAATACAGGGTGTTGCAGAAAAAACTGCTTTTCGGTTGTATGATATAGAGTGACTGATCTTATATTTATTTAATATAATATTAAAAATTGTAGACACATCCTTTATACGGGGTGACTCGTTAAAGCTAAAAAATAATATATGCCCAATGTAACCACATTTATGAGTCACTCCGTATAAAATATGATGTACCATATTTTCATGGTAATGATTTTTTCAAAATATTTAAGAACCACATTGTTTACTATCCAAATTTCCATAAAAACACTCCTTTCCTTAAAGATCATACTTTTAGCATCAGCCTCGAAATATAATTATTACATGAATAACTACTTTAATTTTGGTGACACAAACACTGTATATTTTGTAATTACTAGTTGGCTTAATTTTATACTCAAATGATCACATTTTTATTTTTATTTATTATTGTCTCTAGATATTTATTATTATTTATCCCTTCAACTATCATATTTTTACTGTTATTGCAATAACATTTTTTCTACCACAGTGCATTTTTTCAATTATCCGCACTAGTTTGGAAAATATGTATTTCCTTCTGATTTAGACCCTTTTTTGATTATCTCTCTATTATAGATTAACCTGAATATTTAAAAATTATCAATTTTAAAATATGGGGTTTAGCAGTAGCTTATAATTTTTAACCATTTTAACTAATAATAGTAGATAATTTTGACACATAAGGTAGCCTGTATCCCATATTTTTTGAAAAACCTACAAATTACGTTATTAAAATATTTTTTGCAAAAACCAATGAATACTTGCCTATTAATAACAGAGTTTTTGGCTCAGCCCTAATACCCAAATACCTTATATACTCGTATATCAAAATTGAAAAGGTGTTTTCTAAAAATAACATGAGTTATGTCTAATGGTACCAATATCAAAAATATGTCAAGTTGTAAAGAATTTTTCGAAAATAACAGGGTATACAAAACCTCTTCGGAAATAATTTATGGTTCAAGTTTGTTCGAGAAGTGCCTTCTTCCGCTAACATTTCTAAAACTTTACCTGTGAAGAGTCATTGACAATAGTAGCTCTAGAGTGAGAAGTGTTTTGCGGGAACCTTTCAAATGTGTGCTGGTCCACATGAACGTCCAGCTAGGAGGGTCGACGTTATTTTTACTTATTATTAAAGAATTTATAAAACTTTAGAATATTGCACAAATGTTAACTAAATTTCAAAGCTAACTTTTGATAATGGGTTGAATTCAGGAAGCGGACTCCATTTTATTCTTTTTACTTCATATGTAACTTTAATCCATGCTCATAATCTAATATTTTTTATTTAATGATCATAACTTAATGATATGAATTTTATAACGAAGCGTTTGAAGTAGGTATACAGATAATAATCCCAATATTAATCATCTTTATTTCAAAAATCTAGTTTTCATCAGATACAAAATATTATTTATAACTAAAAGAACAGAAAAAAATTTTTTTAATTTAAGGAGGTCCTTTCGCCACCAATGTTAAATAAAAAATATTAGATTATGACTAAAATTAATTTTTTTCTAAAAGTCCTTATTTATCTAATAGTGAACTTTTAACTATACCTTACCATGCAAATTTTTGAGAATTTTTTTTTAAAATGTGAGTATTTGTACAGTGTCTTACGAGAAAGTAAGACTTCAACAACAATTTTCGAATTATAATTAAGTATACTATTATTTATTGATTAGACAGAGTAAAAAAAACTAAAAATAAGGTTTTTGAAATATTTAGGTTTTGTTTTTTACAATAAAATATATAGGTTACCGTGGAATTTATTGAGAAATTAATATTAAAAAATAACAAAAAATTTTCAACTAGGTTACTTGAATTTTTTTTTTAATATTAATTTCTCAATAAATTCCACGGTAACCTATATATTTTTTTGTAAAAACAAAACCTAAATATTTCAAAAACCTTATTTTTAGTTTTTTTCTACTCCATCTAATCAATAAATACTAGTATAATTCGAGAATTGTTGTTGAGGTCTTACTTTCTCGTAAGGCACTGTGCAAAAACTCACATTTAAAAAATAAAAATTCTCAAAAATTTGCACGGTAAGGTATAGTTAAAAGTTCACTATTAGATAAATAAGGACTTCAACTATTAGAAAAAAAAAATAAATTTTAGTCATAATCTAATATTTTTTATTTAACATTGGTAGCGAAAGGGGTGACGAAAGGACCTCCTTAAATTAGGCTCTAAATATTTACTAATGCAATAAGGTTCTGATTCTAGAATTAGTTTTTTAATTAATTTTTTAAATGCATTATTTAAGTAACAGTTTTTTATTCTTAACGGTAATTTGTTGTAAAATTTTATTGCCATGTATATGTTTGTAGATTTTTCAAATTTTATTAATACTAATTCTCCATAATTTTTTTTTAAATTTGATTTTTTACCTAAAAAATTAATGTAAATGGATTTCAAAAACAATTAATTTATTTTAGTAAAATATCTACTATTATCAAAAGTCTTTATTTTTATTAAAGTACGTTCAAAAATATATAAACGATAAACTTGCAAGATTCATTGTTCTCTTTTATATTAGCAATAGCTTTTTAGTTTCCTATCTGTATACAGATAAGGAAAGTATAGGAATCATGATTTTTTTCGACCTCGAGTTTTCGACGGATTTTTACGTTTTAAAGTCCCCTGAATTCGTTTTGACTATTTTCGCGATGATGTGTGTGTGTGTGTGTGTGTGTGTGTGTGTGTGTGTGTGTGTGTGTGTGTGTGTGTGTGTGTGTGTGTGTGTGTGTGTGTGTGTGTGTGTGTCTGTGTGTGTGTCCTATATCCACCATAACTCATGAACCTATACAAAGAAAAACACCAAATTTTAAACTTAAGCTTTATTCTGGAGTCCAATGAACTGATTAGATTTTAAGTAGTGTCTGAACATCTGGGGGGGGGGGTACTTTATAGGTGGTCATTTTTATATTTTATGGAATATATCTGTTATTTACGTTTGGAGAAGAAAATTCTTCAAATAAAAGTTACTTACAATATTATTAGTATTATTTTTTGTTTTATACAAAATTTTTTTAACATTGTCCGTATTCGAGAAATTTGACAAAATATAAAAAAATTATTTTTTTATAAAATTTGTTTAAATAAAAGTTGTTTCTAATATAATTGTAAATTTCGAATTTTGAAGAAAACTCAAAAACGGATAAAGAAAAAACATTAAATTTTAAACTTAAGTTGACGTGAAATGATTAGATTTTGGACAAAGTCGGAACATGTGGGGAGGGGGTACTTTATGGGAGGCCGTTTTTATATTTTATGGAATATATCTGTTATTTATGTTTGGAGAAGAAAATTGTTCAAACGTAAAGGACTTTTTAGTTTAGGGTAGTTTAGGGATTTTTAGCATTGCTATTACGACCCCAAAAAATAATTCCATAGTTTAAAACATATTCAAAATTGGTAAAATAAGAGTTATAGGTCTATTCTGTAACGTTTTTGTTACTTTTAACCGTTAGTTAAAAGGTTATTTATAACTATAACATTAAAATTTTAACCCACATCTCTATTCCATATTCCATCAATTTAATTTTGTATTATTAGCTATTTTAAAATCAATCCCAGTTAAAAGAGATATGGAACGATATAATATACCCAAAAGTGTATTGAAGTTAAACCCAGCGCAACATTAAAAATAAGAAAAAGAATGTATTTGACATGCAAACATTACTAAATTTTTCTACACCCGTATAATAATGCACTTATATGCCCATTATCCGTTTCATAATGATACCCATTATGATTTTTCATAACGATACAGATTTTTAATCAATAGAAACCCATCAATCAAGTATGCTGTGCATTTGACGTTTGTCCTAGGTTCGACTCCTCCACACATATCGGAGAAAGCAGAAAAAACAGTATAAAATAATTTGCCCCAAAAATCTATAGTAATATCAATACCCGAGGTAATACCATTAATTACAATTTTGTAGAAATACGAGTAATTATTGTTATTGTGTTCAATATAAATATAAATATAATATTTATAGTTCTTGATTAATTATCGGGTGTAGAAAAAATTGCGTATGCAACTCTAATGCAATGGTTATTACATGATAGTTGAATAATATACTATTATTACTGACATAATTTATAATTTTAAACAAATAATACAGAATACAAAATTAAAAATAACATCCGGTTATTTTTATAGCCCAGGGTTAATTTTAACCAAATTATTACAGAATATAAAATTTAAAATAACATCATGTTATTTTTATAACCCAGGGTTAATTTTAACCAAATTATTACAAAATAGGCCCCTCAGGGCCTGTAACGTTTTAGTTTATTTTAACCGCTACGTTAAAAGGTTATGTATACATTTAAATTTCAACCCAAGTCTCTATTCGATATTCCGTCAATATATTAGCTATTTTATAACCAATCACAGTTAAAATAGACATGACAACGACTAAAAATAAATTTAAATTAAGCCCAACGCAGCTATAAAAATAATAAAAAAAATATATTTGACATAACCATTACTAGATTTATTACTGACATGAGTTATAATTTTTAACCAAATGATACAGAATATAAAATTTAAAATAATATCCGGTTTACTATATAACCCTCGGTTGCCATGTCTATTTTGATTGGAATTGGTTATAAAATAGCTAATAACACAAAATAAAATTAATGGAATATCGAATAAAGATTTGGGTTAAAATTTAAACGACAGTTATAAATAACTTTTAACCTGGCAGTTAAAATTAACTAAAACGTTACAGAATAGACCCCTTAGTCAGACATTTAATGCCAATTCTTAATCCATAAATAATTTAGCTCAGTTTCTTTGAAGTTTTATCTATGTGTTAAATAGTAATTGTTTCACCCTGGAAGAGTTAAGGCGTTCCAATATTCTACAGCTTTTAGGGCCGTGACTACTTTGACTCCCACATTTCAAATAAAAATAAATATTAACAAAAAAAATATATTTTGCCCGTCCAATTTTTCTTTCACCACCTCTCCAAAACCTGCTCCAACTCCTACTTTGTTTTCTTCTCTACCTCCTGTTCTGCGTCTTGATTTTTGCCTCTGCTTTGCTTTCTGATTTCTGTTCTACGTCTTTCACAGTTCTGTCTACTTTCACTGTTCGCCTCTGTCTCCTCCTCTTTCTGCTCAGTTCTCCTTCCTGCTATTCGATTTACCCTTATCTTCAATTTAAATAAAGTTTTCTTTACCTATCTATTACCTATATTCTTTGCCATTGTTTTATATTCTTTCTCCTAACTGACAATCTTTACAAATCCCACTGACGAAGATATTTAAATAATATCATTAGAATGAGAACCGGACATTGCTTAACATTGGAGTCAAAGAAGATCCCTTTTGTGGATCCCTTAAACATACTTTTTTAGAGTGTTCAATTAATCAAACCCCAAAATTTGATTTGTACAGTGAATTTTTAAAATTAATTTTTGATGCCTTATATATGTTGTACATATAATAAAAACAAAATCCAATTTCCAAAAGTATAATTCATTACCATCGACGTTACACCTCTAAGGCCGAATAACTTTTCGACGCCAACGCTACAAGACGGAAATATGACACCATCACATGTCAACAGAAGGAATCATGACAATATATGACTTGAAGAAGTCATCTCTGGCAATTATTAAAATAAATAAAAAATCTCAAAGCCAAGAGATGGAAACTTATTTTGTGTAGACGACTTTTGGACTTTTTATTTTCACTCAACCAACATCAAGGTATATAAATTAATTTTACTCAACTACAGCTTCAAATATTCTATTAGGATGAAACTGGTTTAGTAATGACGTTATCCTTGGTAATTAAATTTAAAGCTAGGCGTGCTGAAAATATTTTTCTATTTGTGCTTGTTTTTCTTTGAATATGGCCGTTTTAGATTGCGGTATTAGCCAAAGGAGTAGTTGTTTTCTGAGGAGAAACTGTCGCTCGTATTATTTTCAAAAGATCTGGACTGTTATGAGTTGTAATTAAAAACAAAAACAAGCAGATAATGGATCGTGTTCGTATCGAAAGAAGTTTGTTTCGCAATTTTGATAATTCATGTAATACAGCGATAATACTGTGGTATTGTTAATGGTGATACCACAAGTGATGAGAATTTTGTGAGTACGTTTTTTTGTTTCTTTGGAAATTTGCATAATTTGTAAGGAAATAACAAAATAGTCCTAAAGAAAATTCTCACCTCGCGTGATATTTGGAAAGATTATTTAACAATATTAACAGAACTTTTATAAATAATATTTGCTTTGTATCCGTAAGATTAAGTCGAAAGTGATGTCGATTCTTTTTTTACAATGTTTATTTGAACAACCAAATGATTTTTGTCAATTTTTCGTCATCTTTTGACAAACTTCACATTGATGTTTCGCGGGATTAGGTGAAAACATTGCACCATTCAATGTTTTGATTGGCGGGTGTTGGAATAAATAAAACAGGCCAAATGCGAATCGGGCTCGCGCATGAAGGGTTTTGCATCATTGTAAAAGATTTTATACTATTATGTAGGTACTTTTTAAATACTTTATTAAGATAGAGCAAAAAAGCCAAAAAAAAACACGTTTCTAGTAGGGATTGAACTCATATTGAATAGGAGATTCCAATAATGACTGAATATACAGGGTAATGAATTTGAAAAACCAAAGTGACTAATAATATAAGAGAAACGGCAAATTGCAAATATCAAATCTGGAATCCCAAAATAGGTGTACCCCTAATTTTGTACAATAAGGACTAGCAATTTACGAGATAATTGGCCGTTTCCAGACTTTTGGGCCACTCTGTATAATACGTAATAAGTAAATTGTAATTTTTAAGAAACAATAAATAATTCTAATATAGGTACTATTCGAACATACAATGTTTTCTAATATACGTAATGTTGACTTTCAGAAAATTTACTTTCTTAGTAATCTACAACGGTACGCCAATGATACAAGTAATTCTCGAATGAAAACAGTTTTGCGGGTACGTTTCAATAGGTACTCGTCCATTAATTTTTTTTTTCTGTCCCGGTTCCAATAATGGTTCTGGCTCTTCGGAAACGAAAAGGCATTGATACAAATTCCACGAAAAAACAAACTCCAATAAAGCAACAGGTAGAAAACCTACACCATTCTTGTATTATACTTGGGTGATAATTTTCATGCTTATTTGACTCCCTCGGCTTTTGTTAACATTAATCACACGTGATCAAACGTTTTTTCTAACAAAGGCCAGTTCCTTCTTGCCTCAAATCACAAAGGACTTTCTTCGGGAGAAGAAACGGGAACATTAATTTGGCGCTACTTAGCTTTTCATAATGTCTTGGATAGTCCATTCATTTAATTTTTTAAATGAAAAAGAATTTGCGACATTTGAATGAAGATTTGTAGTTCCATAAAGGACAAAAATAAAAAATTGTATTTTTAGAAAACCAGCCGTTTTAATTTTTACTTTCCTATCTGTATACAGATATAAGGAAAGTATAGGAATCATGATTTTTTTCGACCTCGAGTTTTCGACGGATTTTTACGTTTTGAGGTCCCCTGAATCCGTTTTGACTATTTTCGCGATGATGTCTGTGTGTGTGTGTGTGTGTGTGTGTCTGTGTGTCTGTGTGTCTGTGTGTGTGTGTGTGTGTGTGTGTGTGTGTGTCTGTATAACGCATAACTCATGAACCGATACACAGAAAAACACCAAATTTTAAACTTAAGCTTTGTTTCAGCGTCCAATGAGCTGATTAGATTTTGGGCAGAGTCGGAACATCTGGGGGGGTACTTTATAGGTGGTCATTTTTATATTTTATGGAATATATCTGTTATTTACGTTTGGAGAAGAAAATTCTTCAAATAAAAGTTACTTCTAATATAATTATCTATAATTTTTGTTATATGCAAAATTTTCCTAAAATGGTCCGTATTCGAGAAATTTGACAAAATGTAAAAAAAATAATTTTTTATAAAAATTGTTAAAATAAAAGTTGTTTGTAATATAATTCTCTATAATTTTTATTCTATACATAATTTCTCTAAAATGGACCGTATTCGAGATATTTAAGAAAATGTGTAAATTTCGAATTTTGAAGAAAACTCAAAAACGGATATAGAAAAAAACATTAAATTTTAAACTTAAGGTTTATTTCGGCCTGACGTGCAATGATTAGATTTTGGACAAAGTCGGAACATCTGGGGGGGTACTTTATGGGAGACCGTTTTTATATTTTATGGAATATATCTGTTATTTATGTTTGGAGAAGAAAATTGTTCAATTAACAGTTACTTCTAATATTATTTTCTATAATTTTTGTTTTATGTCAAAATTTCCTGAAATGGTCCGTATTCGAGAAATTTGACAAAATGTGCAAAATTCTGATTTTTTTTGTTTTTACGTAATAACTAGATAGGAAAGTCATGTGTTGGACACATCAGATTTTTATACTTATACAGTCAAACTCAATTTCAAACAAAAGAGTACAAATAAATATTAGAGAGTTGTTGCAAGTTCACTTAAGGACAGTCACTACTAGCACCGCTCTTATTTTGACAGTTGAGCATGCGCAGATCGTTTAAATTTTAAAACTGACTATTAAATAGTGCCAATCCTTAATTATTGTGGATGTTTACGGCAGCAAAAAGTGGCGACTTTATAGCTTTCGGGTGCGCTCTCCAACATTTTTTAATACAGAAAATTTTCTTTTTACTTTTCTATCTATATACAGATAAGGAAAGTACAGGAATCATGATTTTTTCGACGGATTTTTACGTTTTGAGGTGCCCTGAATCCGTTTTGACTATTTTGGCTATGTTGTGTGTGTGTATGTATGTATGTATGTGTGTGTGTGTGTGTGTGTGTGTGTGTGCGCGCGCGTGTGTGTGTGCGCGTGCATGCGTGCGTGCGTGTGTGTGTGTGTGTGTATGTGTGTGGGTACGTGGGTGCGTGCGTGCGTGCGTGCGTGCGTGTGTGTGTGTGTGTATGGGTGTGTGCGTGCGTGCGTGCGTATGTGTGTGTGTATGTGTGTGGGTGCGTGGGTGCGTGCGTGCGTGCGTGCGTGTGTCTGTGTGTGTGTATGTATCCACTCATGAACGGATACAAAGAAAAACACCAAATTTTAAACTTAGGCTTTATTCCGGCTTGCAGTAAACTGGTTAGATTTTGGGTAGAGTCGGAACATCTGGGGGGTACTTTATAGAGGGTCGTTAATATATTTTATGGAATATATTAGTTATTCTCTATAATTTTGGTCTTATAAAAAATTTTCCTTAAATGATCTGTATTCTAGAAATTTTACAAAATGTAAAATTTCACATTTTTAACAAAATTGTTTAACCAAAACGTGTTTGTGATATAATTCTCTATAATTCTTGTCTTATACATAATTTCTCTAAAACGGACCGTATTCGAGATATTTGTGAAATAGTGTAAATTTTGAATTTTGAAGAAAACTCAAAAACGGATAAGGAATAAACCTTAAATTTTGAACTTATGCTTTATTGCAACCTGAGGTGAACTAGTTAGATTTTGGGCAAAGTCGGAACATCTGGGGAGTACTTTATAGGGGGTCATTTTTATATTTTATAAAATATATCTGTTATTTACGTTTGGAGAAGAAAATTCTTTGAATAAAAGTTAGTTATAATATTATTCTCTATATTTTTTGTTCTGTACAAAATTTTACTAAAATGGTCCGTATTCGATAAATTTTTCAAAATGTAAAAAATTTTGATCTTTAAGAAAATTGTTGAAGTAAAAGATGTTTACGATATCGGTCTCTATAATTTTTGTCTTTTACATGATTTCTCTAAAATGGACCGTAATGGAAAAATTGGAGGAAAAGTATATAATTTAAATTTTTCAGCATTTTTGTTGGCAATGTATATAGAAAAATGTTTCGAGTTAGATGTATCTGGAAAATGTATACATTAAGTTAACCTCTAAATATTTACAGAGGTGCTACAATATGTTGTACAAAATAGCCAAAAAAAGCTTGTAATAAGTAGATAGGAAAGTCACGTGTTGGACACATCATATTTTTTATTATTTAATCCAAATTATTAATATATGTCAAGAGACATTCCACGCCCACCCATATTTACATTCAACAGTAACACCAGTATATTGAACACCAACATTCAAATTAATACAATTTAAAATTCTAATTAATTAACATCTCAACAAAATTAAAATTTTAACTACATATTAAATTAAAGTGACTTAAAAAATAATGTTTCATATCAAATGCATCACAATCATCCCCTTAAATTTTTAGTAAAATTTTATCAAAATTTTTTAATATTTTATTCAAAAGTTCTTGTATTCCTGTCCTTCTCTTTATATTCATAATCCACTCCAATTCTTAATTAATTGCTTCCTATACTTTTTAACACATTCTTCACACATTATAATTATATTTACTTCATTATTTATTAATATCATTTTAACTCCTGGACAAAATTAACTCACCACTTTAATTAATCTAAATATTTACAATATAAACACAACATAAAACTAAGTTACATTGAAATAATGATGAACACCTAAAAATTAGTCGAATATGACCTTAATTTGCCTTATTTTTTCCATAAAAAATTGTTTTTGCTGGAAATGCATAAATAAGCTAGCATAACTCCAAATTGAAAAAACAAAAAAAAAACAGTAAAAGAATAAATGCATCAGGGTCAACCCTAATACCGCGTAGGCCCTCCTCTACTTTTTATCACTGCATTCATGCGTCGCGGCATGCTTGATATCAAATGTTCAACAAAAGCTTGCGGTATATTCTCCCATTCTTCAATAGCGACCTCTATGAGTTCGTTGTCATTAGAAACAGGGGGTCTATGACTTCGAATCCTCTTTTTGAGATAGTCCCATAGATGTTCTATAGGATTCATATCCGGACTGTTAGGTGGCCACTCTAATAAAGAAATATTAACATCATGTAAGTAACCAATAACCTGTCTAGCCACGTGGGGATAAGCGTTATCCTGCATGAATAAAAAATTGGGCCAAATAAACGGAGCAAAAGGCATTACATGTTCGACAATAATGTTGTCTGAGTAATATTGGGCATTCATAGACCTAGTACGTATAGGGACCAACTCCGTACGAGCATTGAAGCAAATTCCTCCCCAAAACATTTTAGAGCCACCACCAAAAAGCACTTTAGGAGAGATATTACAGCTGGCAAACCTTTCTCCTTGTCTTCGGCCAGACACGCTCACGTCCATCTGGAGCTTTAAGGCTAACTCTAGTTTCATCGGAGAACAGAACCCGTTTCCAATCATTGATGGTCCGATTCTGATGTAGTCTTGCAAAATTTAATCTCTGAACTTTGTATTCTCTGGTAAGCAAGGGTTTTTTGGTTGGTCTTCTGTTGCTTAATCCTGCGTCATGTAAACGTCTTCTAACCGTTCTAGACGATATAGCGATATTTTGAACATCTGCTAATTCATTTTTAAGCAGATTGCTGATTACTCTTCTGTCTTTAAGAGCACGTTGTCTCAAAAAACGATCATGAATTTGATTAGTGCAACGTTTTCGCCCTTGTCCTGGTCTTCGATGGTACGAACCCGTTTCATTATGTCGCCTCATTATGCGACTGATGCTGGAATGATGTCTTCCTAACATACCGCAACATATCGCATTGAATATCCTTCATTCAGGAGAGTCGATGCTCGCACTGTCTCCTCCAGTGACAGATTTCTTTGACGGTTCATTTTTTTTGCTTGATATTCTCCCAAATGAACTTCCAAACATGCATGTAATAAAAACAATTACAATCAACAGCTTGCTTCTAACAGAAACTTTGCTTTAATCAGCACTTATTAAGAAAATGTTAACACAGTTTTAGTCTAAAACGAGGTTTAATACGAATTACTGTCAAAACAAGGTATTACGTGACACTACTAGCTTAAAAAACAACTGTCACTGTCAAACAAGGTCCATGGCCTACTTGTCGTACAGTAAGTTATCAATAAATAAAGATTATCGAGCAAAATATAAGTGGTGCATTAATTTTGTCCAGGAGTTTATATTCATTTTAAATCATTATCATTATAAATTATCTTCATATATAATACTTCATAATATAAATTCATTTATTCCTCTTAAACTATTAAACTATTATATATACACAAAAATATTTTTATTTCCAATTCATTTTCTTTGTTCTATTTTTGTGTAGATTTTCAAGATTTTCCGTCCCCCTTTAACTTTATTCTGTACTCTCTCTTTCTCCGATAATCTCCTATTTCTCATTATAATTCCAATTTCCCTACCTATATTTCATTTCCGTTTTCCTCTTATATTTTCACTGTTTCATTTAGCATTAACTTTATTTTTTATACTTTTATATTTATTTTTCTTTTTAATTTTGTTTCCTGTCTTCCTTTATCTTCCTATGTAAAATTTCCTTAAATTCTTCTTCATTAATTTTTCTTTTAACCTCATGTCTTCTGTTATCCTCTTTGATTTTTTCCTTTATCTTCTTTCGCAACTCCTTTAATTCTTCAATTATCGTTTTTCTTTTGTTTAATAATACTTCTTCAATTTCTCTCCTATGTTTTCCATTTATTGTTTAAATCTTTTTCTTCATTTTTTGTTCGTATATTTCTTTGTTTATTTTTTCTTTCAACGGTTCTTATTTTTCTTCAAAAATTTCAAATGTATTACCTTGCAATTTTTTAATTTTTATGCTTCTGCCAATCATTTCCACCCCTACATTATTAATACTCTTGAGTTTTACCATTTCTGTAAAATTTGTTCTCCTTATCTCTTCTTTTATCTTCTATTTTTTTACCAATACTTCCAATTTCTTTTTTTTTAAATTCTCTAACTTTCCTTCCAATTTTTCCATCATCCGAATCGTCTCTTCTTTGTCTTCTTTTATAAGTTTTTAAATTTCTTCTCTGTTTTCATTCATTTTCTTATCCATTCCATCCATTTCCTATTTATTGTTTCTTTGTTTTTCGTAATTTCCTTCATCATTAAAGCCAACATACCCCTTTTATTTTCTCCTTTATTTACTGGTTCTTCACTACCCTTCCGTGCTATAGTATTCTATTCCCGTTGTTCTTCATTTTGATTATCCATTTCAGGCTTTTCATAAATGTGCTTATACACAAACATAGTCTTCCTGCATTTGGTTCGTAAATAAACTATACCTAGATTAAATAGATGGTTGAATAAAATGTTGATTTTTGTTTACAACCAAGACTCTATTGGAGAGATTAAGATCAACAGAACATGTTTCTAAAATTTTTGTACCTACATAAATAATAGTGTATTTATGTATCTACCTAATTATTGATTAAGATTTTTCAACATTATTGTTTGTATTGTATGCCTGAGGATGGCCATAATCACTGAAACTAGTTGCTTTACTTCCTAAATTTGTATACATTTTGTCATTTTATTATTGTCCACGTTCGTGTGCAGACGTTCAATACGAAATGCTGCAATTTTACTTGCAGGATACCGATCAATAATATTAATTTTAAGAATTAGTAAATTTGCTTTGGTTTGCTAGGACTTCCTTATGTCGTTGTTTCAAAAACAAACTTGAAAAAGCGTTATAAATACAGCAATAAATACGTTCAACTAGACCACCTCAAGTGGTGAAAGGTAGCAATTACAATAAACTGCTCTACATATTTTACAAACGCAGCGCACCACGACGAAACGGGAGGTCAATTAAAAAAAAATACCAGACCGGAAGGAAACGCAATGTAACGACACCACTAATAGAATGTCTTACAGGTTTTGATGACCCACTGTATGTTATAATAACCTTATGTCTAGAGGAACTGGGGTATAGCGGTGATTTACAAACTGTTAGCAAAGCGAAACAGGTGTTGCATGCTGCATGTTTTCGTATATTTGGGTTGAACGTTGTCTTCCTGTTATGTTATAGGTGGGCATGTTATCTTTATCGCGCGGAAAAAATTCGTTCGAGATGTATCGAAACAAGGTGGTGTTTACTGAGAAAATATCGCAGTTGATCGGTATCAATGGTGTTACGGTTTCTTGTTAACTGTTTAATAAATTAAATGTTTGTTGTATTTACAATTAGTTATTTTAAAATATGTGGATGTTATTTTAGCAACATGCGACTTAAAATTTGTGATGTGATTATTCGAAAGGTAAATCATTCGAATATTCGATTATTACAATCATTCGAATTAATTCGATTATACTAATATCATTCGAATCATTTGAAATGTCTGAAATTGTAATAAACGAACGATAATCCTTGGGGACCTATTTTAAAACTATAAAAGAACTCATTTCTCTCAAGATATTCATGAGAAATGTCATATCAACGTGAAAATGGTATTTTTAAAACCAGTGAGAAGTATCTGTTTCTCTCAGTTTTTACGGGAGAATTAATATTCTTCTAAGAATTTTAATCCTCCCTGTCTTTTAAAATACTGTTTTCACGCTGACATATGATATTTCTCATGAAAATCTTAAGAGAAATAATTTCTCTCGAGTTTGAAAATAGGTCCCCAGGTGACTTGTTGAAATATGGAGTATAATAGGCACCCAAAATTGCCTATTTTCCCTAAGTAGGATACACATGCAACGTTTTGCTCTTTTAGGGTATCGCGTTCTTATTGGCTATATCTCTGTCAAGTCGGGGAACCACTCCAATCAGTAGGCCGTGCGCCAGCGCCGTAAGAAGAACGGTTGCATGATAAATACAAGTAAATATTGACGTATGACGTTTTAGACTTAGGTGTACTGTGCTCTGATTGGATTGTTAACTATCAATATGTTACGTGCACATTTTACCTTGGCCATAGTTTCGCAATAAAATAGACAGATATCTTGGAAAATAAATATTTATTCAGTGAATAAAAGATCACAATATTAATATTGGTTTTCTATCCATCCGCGTTGCTAAACCTAAAAACAATAAACGGTTGTTATATCATCAATGACTATTTAAGAATATAAACCTTACCAATGAATTTGATTATATTATTCTTCGATTCGCATTGTAGGTATTTACCTAACAAGTTGAAGTTGTAAGCCTAAAAATAACAGAATTTATAAGTCAAATTAAATACACCACGATGAGTAAAATGTCTCCAACAAAATATTATTGAAATATAACTATTTACCATATGAAAATATTTTAGAGAAATATAGTTAGGATAGATTCTCTGAAAACATTTATTATTTTCTATTTGTTTATTTTTGTCATGTCAAAGTCATTCTCTTGTCATCAATCAATCAATACTATCAATTCTCTTCTTTTTCTTTTTAAATGAGTTATTTAAAATTCCACTAAGGTACAACAATCAGTAATATATACATATCTTATCTGGACATGAACTGACCACTGACCACTTTTTATAATTCTTTTTTATCCCACCTTTTCAATAAAATGGCTTCTTTCTGAACCACATGGGTTTTTGAATTTCGTAATTACGGATTTGTTTAGCCATTATATAAATTATCTTTTAATTATTTCTTGCAAGTAGCTCACAGTTAGTTGAGACACACATTTTGTGGATTTATCACTTGTAAAAGAAAGGCCCCTAAAATCTGTGGTAAGTTCAATCTGTTCATGTTTTACTAAAATCATATATTAATAATGTCGTTCTTTTGTAGGCCTTTATTTATATAGTTATTTATTTATTTAGTAATTTAATCACTTAATTAAGAATCTGTCCATTAACTTACCCCTTTTGAGGATCGATCAATTTTGGGAATATGTATCGACCCAATTAGAGCTCTCGATTTCCTGCAGATATTCAGTTTACCTGTCAGAGAACTACAGGCCAGGAAATCACCTGCATCCCCTTCTGAGGCTTTACCCCTCCAGGAGCCATCACCCAACATATCAGAGTCCTGAAATATATACAGTTTTGGAAGTGAGACTACAAATAAAATCAGTAAGACAAAATACCATCCAGCCTACAAGTAAGGATTATCTTTCTATTTTATACTGCAGTGGAAGTAGTAGGTACTCAGCACTCATAACTTTATAACTTGTGACCTACAATAAATATAAAATATCAGATACAATTCATATATAAATGTATATCTAAACTTACCATATTCTTGTGCACCTTATAGTACTACAAGGGGGAACTTTAGGCAAATATAGTAAATGTATAGCTAACCCATGACGAACATTAGTAAATATTTGTAGGGGATTATAATCCCCAGGGTAAAATTGTGCATTACCAACCCAATATAACTAAAAGAGATAAATAATCAACAAAATATACTTTTATTATCCACTCAACTCTCCGATTTCCAATTTTACGAGCTAGCTAAAATTAATATAGTTGTCACCCCTTCTATAATTAGGACTACCCCTTCTTAAGCGTAGCAAATATATTAACTTTTGACACATTGATCTTGACCTACCCTGTGACTATAATAAATCATTCGAATGATTTGATTCGAATACTCGATAAATTCGATTTTTAATCATTCGCGTATTCGATTATGACGATTATTCGATTATGCCCATCACTACTCAAAATAGTTTTGACATATTATTAAAAATATAAATATTATTTACCCAAAAATCATTGAAATTGTGGCAAGTTGTTGGCCCTGTAATGACTACTACCACATACTTTGATTACTATACGGGGCAAGAGAGAGCTCCGACACGCCCAACATAGGGCGCCGCCATTTTGAACCCTATGACACAGTTTATAGCTAAAGAATAAGATTGCTCACTCTGCGTCGGCACTTTTTATCTCAATGTTCCAGTTTACACACTGCGCAACTCAGATAATACAATATATGACAATCGCCTATAATAAAACAGCAGTCTTCTGCGTATCCTGAATTTACATCCCTGGAGTGGATGTCATTTTGGAATTTTCAACTGGTCCGAGTGAGCTAACTGATTCTTTAGCAATAAACTGTGACTCCAAAAATAATATTCACTGACACTGACAGCAGCAAGCAAAATATCAGGTGAGTTTTAATCATTCGCTTCTGCTTCCGGAATTGTCGGTTCAGCTGTTCTAACCTGTCAGATTAAAACAAGAAAACCGACAATTTCGAAGCAGAAGCGGATGATTAAAACGCACCTATTAAAAATATTGCGCCAAGATATAGGCAACACGTAATAATGGTTCAAAATGGTGGAGTTTTCTAACTCCATTTAAAAGGCATTCAGCTGCGCAGTGCGACCATTCTCCGTATAGTAAATGAATATCAAAGTACGTGCTACTACCCAAATATATCCGAATCGGCTATGACGTATCATAGCTCTGTTATCATTTAGGTTGTGTTAATTCTTACTCCTTGACCTAAAGATAAAATATGCCGTGAGTAGTAGTGCCAGTGTAGTTCAAACCGAGCTTACGGGAATTCTCATAACAGCAAAATAAATCAACAGAAGAAATATGTTCATCTATACAGATAGCAGACAAGCCCTACTCACCCTGGACAGACCAGGAATTTATTCATGGTTAGTACTGAAATGTCACGCAGCTTTGGCCGAAGTATCCATCAACGATGTGGTCAACTTAAGATGGATCAAAGGTCACTCCACATCAAAAAGTAACCGTCTTGCTGATTCACTTGCCAAGAAGGCAGCCAACCAAATACTTTCTGGACCTGGCCTTTCTATTAAACTGACAACATCGCTAGTGACAGGCCTAATTAAGGAACATTCCCTTGTAAAATTCAATGAAAGCTGGGATAAAACAAGAAGCTGCAGACTTGCCAGGGAGCTTCTAAGTTATCCTGACAATTCTACAGCGAACAAATACTTGACTATATCGGCCGATATAAGAGAAGCACTTCTTGGCGACGTTGTCAACTACATTAAATCTGTAGGCTGGCTCACGAGCTAGGAGGTGCCTATCTACTTAGGAGAATGCACAATGGGTCCAGTGAGGCCTAAGTGCCGTGAGTTAACCCACCCTCCACACATTAGAGATACAGACAGATACTTCTGTTTTACCAAACCTAACCTAATCGTTCTGATTTTGTTTAAAAAAAAAATTTAAAGCAGTTTGTCAAAAATCGATATTTACTCAGATAAAGTCCGGTGTACTACATATTTCACATGTGAGGTGAGTCTTAGATTTTACTATCTAAAAATTCACTTAGTTATAATATAACATAATTAAAAAATGCGACCAATAATTTAGCGGTAACAAAGTGTGTTATTTTTATTTAAAATTACTAAGAAAATTAGTTTGAATTATTTTAATTAATGTACAATCGTCATTTAGGTTATTTTTAACATAAATGAAAGAACCGTCACATTTATTAAGTACATTTTCATTATAAAAAACATTTACTTTAATTTAAATGCTTTATTATGATTCGTAGTTATCAGTTAGTTCCAATAACGCGATAATTCCCTTAATAGCACAGTATTGTTACACGAACGTTCCAGAAACACGCACTTGGTACATTAGAAATATCTCTGTCATGTGTCTTATTCTACCTCAAACGTACCTTGGATGTTTCTGGCAATGACCATGTCATCATTTTGTAACATATTAGAGACGTTTCACAGAGACGTTTGTGGAACATCCTGCGATGTTGTCAAACGTCTGAGGTAAGTTTTTTATACTATTGCTGGAACGCTTCAGAAATGACTTAAATGTTTTTTTAGTATGATAATCAAATCTATTATTTTTTTTTTTCATAAACTTATTAAAAAGAAATATTTTTTGACACAAAATTAAAAAATGTTAATTATTACGCTCTGATTCATTGCGTCTATTTCTTTTCGAAGCCCTCCACAAACCAGTCACTTATTTTATAATTTCCATTTCTTTTTTGTTTACCAATTTACCGTATCTGAAAATAAAATGTTTCAATTAAATAACAATATAAACAATTGATATTAAGTTAAAATAATTACCCATAAGGGCTTTAGCTATTTTTAACTTGGCGTCCTTCTTTTTTCCAGTGAAATAAAACAACTTACACAGCTCGCTCCTTGAGGGAGCTATATATCTTCTGATAAATTCCCACACATTAGTGCTACCTTGGTTTTCAAAATAAAATACCTAAAATAGTTACTTTTAAAGTGATTAAATAAAGAAATAATAACTAGAATATATAAAAGCCACATTTTGTTAGATAAAATTAAGTTACCTTCTTTATTTTGGCTAGAATATCCTGCACATAAAACGATTGTTTCTGCATTTGCCAAGCCTGATCAAACTTCGAATTGGAAGTGATTTTTTATGTAGCTTTACGTACAAACTATATACGTCAATCCTACTACCTATTATCAATTTTAGTTTATTTAAAAGTTTATAGACAAGTTGTTTATTAGGCATTCCAAACTGAATGGCTACCAGTGGGTTTTGACAGGTTATGATATGGCAAAATTATGGCAACCCTGTAGGCGTGGTGATTTGACAAGGTCAATGAAATAGATAGTTACATAGATTGATCATCCATATTTTTTAAAATAAACATAAGCTTATGCCTTGAAGTAAAAATGTAAGAAATTATGTTTTTTAAATATCTAAAGGATGAAAATTGGTTTTAAAACACATTTTTGCTAAACTGATTCAAATTAATAAATATTTGCCAGGCAATATGGCCGCTCGCAAACGGACAGCTTTGAGCAATCTATATAACTATATATGTATCATTGACCCTGTTAATGACAACACAACAACAGGGTTGCCATATCTAAACTGTCAGTCTATTTTGACAGGTCGTTGGAATGCCTAATTACTTTTAAATTTGTCCAAACTTTATCTGTCTGTTATATGTCAATATTGTCATTGGATCTGATTATACGGTAGAAATCTCTGGTAGAAATGTTCGGTTAAAACTTCGCGAGCAAATCAAATATGAGGTCTATTTTTTTTCATCGAAAATATCGTTCCATCCATACAATTTGTATAAATGAAACAATATTTTTATAAGTACTGTAGCTCAGTGATATTGATATTGATATTTCAAAATAATATTTAAAATTAATATAGAATACCTGTACATAATTACGATGTTTCTAAAACGTTCTTGAGAAATCATTCCAGAAACGTTTCTTTAGAGATATCGTAGGGACGTACCATTTATGTCAGAAACATAGATATATGGAAAATAAATGGGATGTTTCTGGCAGATCGGTGTTATTAGGGTGCCTGGCGACGTTTTATTAAGTCTTCCACAGGTTCATTTTGGGCCTATTCTCATCTATGAACTGACAGCAGGATACGTAATATAATAGTTAATAATTAAAATTAATGAGATTATCCATAAAATTTATTTTACGTACATTTTAGAATGTCTAAAATAATTTCTTTAAAATTTAGATGAGATACTTGCCTTTTTTGGCAGTTCTGCAGCTCTACAGCACTTATGCACCAGCCGCCACTGGGATCAGTTAATAAAAAAGTAAGGACTGTAGCAGACAGAATAACCAGATTTAAACCACATGGAAGAAATCTTTTCATATGAAGTCAATAAATAAAACCGTTTTCTTTCCAATATAAAAATCTTTATTCTATATTTTAATTTAATTACTTCACTATATTTTTTTTCGTCCAATCAGAGAATGGTATATTATGCAACGATCATGTTATTAATACACGAGCATTAACCGGGATACGAAACGAGCCGAAGGTGAGTTTCGTATGGTTTATACGAGTGTATTAATAACCATTACATGAGAGTTGCACACACCCGATAAATAATCAAGAACTATAAATATTATATTTATATTTGTATTGAACACAATAACAGTAATTACTCAAATTTCTATAAAAAAATCTACAAAATTGTAATTAATGGTATTACCTCGGGTATTGGTATTACCATAGATTTTTCTGGCAAAATATGTTGTACTGCATTTTCTGCTTTCTCCGATATGTGTGAAGGAGTCGCTGGTAAGTTTTCTGTATCGCTGATATCAGACATTTTGATAATATAATTATCAAAGTTTAGCTATCTACGAAAATTTAATACGTACTGATTTTGACAACTAAAACAATTACATAGGAACCTAGGACAAACGTCAAAAGCACAATATGCTTGATTGTAAAATTATGTGTTTCTATTGATTAAAAATTATTATGAAAAGGATTGTGGGCATATAAGTACATTATTATTATACGGGGGTAGAAAATAGAATATTAAAATACAAGTTACAGAAGGCCACAATGCCACATATTCCCGCACGAATTCGAAATTTGGCCACAAGCGACGAAGGAGCGAGTGGACGAACAAATGAGTGCGAGAATAGCCTTCTGCAACGTGTGTTTTATACTATTTTCTCGATTTTGGGGTTTATTTACCGTTTTTTAATTTTTTTATTTTTCTATTTTTTATTTTTGTGTTCGTTGTTAGTTGGGGATATTTTTCGCAAAATATGTTAGTTAAGCTAGTCGTTAAGAAATAAGCGAAACTTAAAATGACATTTCTCCATTAACAATGTCATTTTAACCACGACTAGCGGTGCGAATGGCCCTTAGTTATTAACCAACTGTCAGGTGGAATTAATCAGACATTCCAAACAAATGAAACGCGGTGATAAGGTTTGGTATCTCTAAAGAGTTGCGACATATAATGTAGTCTATCTACAATACGTGAAATCATAAATAATCGATTAAATTTAAATCTTTTATGTCGAACACAAAAAAATATTGTTTTAAAAAAATCGCTTATACATTTTTTATAAATTGGCAGGCTACTATATCAAATAAAAATAGCGTCCAAGATGGAAGATTATGTTGCAACCCCCTTAGATTTACGAGCCCTACCCACTGGCAGTTATTAGTGAATGTCAACTGAAATGTCAAAAAAAGTCACTAAAGATCGTTTAAGAATGAGCTTCACTCTTCAACGATTTTGCGTGCGAGAATATGATATTCACCAAAATCGAGAAAAAAATATTTTTATTTAAAATAATTTAAGTACTTTAATAGTTGTCTTCTAAATTTCCTAAAAAAATTTGTTGTGAAAGAGATTTATTTAATTATCATTTAATTAATTTATAATTTTGTTTATGACTTATAAATATACAATTTTTTTAAACAATCAACACTTTAAATTGTGGTGTTATCTAATATTACACGTTTTATACATTATATCGATCTAAATTAAATTTTTTTATATTAATTAAACAAACCATTGCGAAACTGATAAAGCTACAAGTGGTTTTTAAATTTGAATATTATCTCGATTTAGTTATAAATTAACAATAACAAATTGCTATTTCCTGTCATAAAAGCGACAAAACCATTAAAATAATAATTGATAATCTGATTTTATAGCCACATTATAAATATTCACAAAATAGGTAAATGTATTCACGAATTCCGAATTCTTCTTGGGTGATTTGACGTTATGGGATTATCCACTCATGTTTATAAATCATTAAAAGAATTAATTTTAACTTTTAATGGCACAATAAAAAAAATGTGTCAATTTGGTTTTAATAAGGGTCAATGCTTTTTAAAGTTTGTTTAAAATCTTGGACGGTTGAAATTTTAGGTTTAAAGAAGTATAACAATTTTACCTAAAAATAATGCTTATAATTATAACATATTTTCTAATGAAAATTACTAAAATGTTTTGTCAAAAAATGTATGACACAAATTTATCAACAGGAATCACTCATGTGGCGCACAACCTGTATCAAAATGTAAAATTTAATAATATTCATTGCCCAAAGTTATGCATACCTATGTGCCAATTTTGATAACAATATATATTATATTAATATTATATATTAATATTATATTAATGTTTATTCATAAATAATACAATTAAATTAAATACAATATAATATTTTTGTTATGAATAATGAAAAAAATATGCGTTAAACACAGTAAACAATATGTATACCTACATTTAAAATTAACTCGTGGCAACGCTATTTGCACAATGGGGCATGTTCAAAAATGTTGAAATTTTTTTAAAATTTATGACGTCACCGGGAATAGACCAATAGGAACTAGCCACACAACGTTGCCAGTTAGACGGTATACGAAAAGTAATATACGTTCGTTTGTGTACACCGTCTTACCTTTAGACTTCTAAAATATGGTTAAACAAATATCTTTTAAATATAAAATATCAAATATTTTTAAAAGTATTATTTATGTTTAAACTACCATATTTATAGTTTCATTGTTTTAAAAAACGACAACTAATAAACAAGAAAATAGAAATGCGGCAGCACTGCATGTGTCATCTTTGAATCAGAAATGTTTCTGTTGTCAATCGATAATTGTGCAAGTATGATGTTTTTATAAATATTATAAGTATGAAAAAAATGTTTCCTCCCAAGATGTGATAATGATTTACATTTTACGTTCATTATTAAAAATATTTATTAGTGTTGCTAGAAATATGAAAAGACGAAAATTATTATCATTACACAGAAACGCTTCAAGGAACAAATTATTTTGTTGAGGTTTGTATCTATACTCTTTATTAAAATAAGTTTTATTGTAATATAATTATTCAATTATCTACCATTGTAATAACGATGTTTTTTTCTATTTTTTAGATACCAGATGATTTTGAAAACTGTTCATTTTTTAAATGATGGATAAACCTTTACATATAAGAAGTGGGTAGTACCACACAAATGTCTCCACAGTTCTTGTTATTCACCACACAAGAGCCAGCTCACTGATTCTACCAAAAAAAGAAAAACAGAAAAAAAAAAAAATGTTGACTGGAAAATAACCTACTAAGAGGCATTTTTCATCTCTATTTAATAAACATACATCGGATCTTCAAGATGCAGCAGCAATTTCTGACATTGCTCCCTTCGGTTAATTTAAAATGAGCCTAATATAAGTTCGAAGGTGTATATCCTAAAACCACTTCTGCAAGAACCTGCCTAGAAACCTCCTGAAAGTTTTAAAGATAGTGAAGTTTTGTCTGAATCGGAAGAAACATCTTTAATATATGATTCAAAGGGACTTAATAATGAGCAGGATCCTCAAAACCAATGAACTCTTAAAATTGAAAATAAACCGAAGGTATATTTAGGATTGCCCAACAGTGTTTTTAAAATACTCAATATTTATGAGAAGGAAAGTGTAGCTTACATAAACCATTTACATTTCTGTGTGAATTAGTGGTATTTTTAACTTAAAAGAATTATTTTGTAAGACTAAATACAAAATAATTTAATAAACTGTTTTTTTTTTATTAATTTATCACATTTCAGAGATTATTATATGTAAACAAAAATGTAAAATCTGTGAAAATTTTATTTATTAAACTATTATTAAAAAATAAAAATAACTGAATAACATAAACGAAGTAAAAAACAATTTATTTACAAATAATAAAAAATATATACACAAGCCTTAACAATAATAGAGATGTCAAATTAAAATGTCCTCTAAAGATTCATTATCAAATTCAACTTGTTATCCACTTATCGGGTTATCGGGTCGATGGTGTAGCGGTCTAACGCGCTTATATTCATTTATAGGCAAGTTTATGAGTCCGAGACTGCTGGGCTTCGAATCCCAGACCAGACCATGTGGATTTTTAATTAAATTGCATGGTTCGGTTTAGGATTTGATGTGTGCCGTTTTAATAGAAAATTCAATTTCTATTGATATGACATGCAGATTATAAAATCGACATACATTATCGTCTCGATGATGGTGGGTGAGGTTTTCCGGGTTTTCCTCACATGTAAGTCAAATGGCACCATCAATCATCCTTAAGTCGCCCCGGAGCGCCACGGCAAATAATAATAATAGCCGTCCCTTCCCCTACACAAGTCGTTCAGTCGACTTCAGGGGTTGATATTCACTCGGTGAATTAGGGAGAGTATTATTATTACTTCATTATTTACTTCAAATGTGGAAGAAACAATGCAAAATACTTTATGTTCATGTGTAATTATTCCGTTTACTGGGCAAATATCTCCTTTTCTTAAGTTATTCATGGAAAATCGCATTATCTCCATATACTTGCTTGACAGATCTAAAAATAATAAAATATTTAATAATGTGATGTTTTTTAGTATTTTCAAGAGTACATTTTTATGGATTCCTATTTTTTTAAATTTTTATTACTTTCCTATGTTCCAAATTATTTCATAAAATATTATAGTAGATTTATTCATGTAAATACTAGACATGTGTATAATAGTTGTAACGGAAAGAGTTTGTATATTTATAAAAAGTAGTCATTCATTCACAAAAATGTACTTATATTACAATTATATTTACAGGACATATAACAAGTAGGTAAGCCTCGGCCAAATAAAAATAGTATTACAGTAAATACATGTTCATACAATTTTTGAGGTAGGCAAATTGTATGAACTCGTTTTATACAATAACAAATTTGCTATTTCTCAGGTAATACATAATTATACTTTTACTTCTAATTATAGAAATAATTCCAACAGCACGTCGAAAAATATATTTTTCTTATAAATATAAATGAAGTAAAGGGTAAAGGTAAAATGTTTATTTTTAAAAAACTGTTACTGTTTGACAACCCAAATGACTTGAGATAAATATGTTTTTACTATAAGGTGTATTGCTCCATATAAACTGTAACTACTATTAAAACAAATTATAAATAAAGTCTTACATACTTTTGTGTCTTTTATAAACTGAGTATTGTTAAAAAATGCAGTAATCATCTCGGTAATCATATCTTGGTTTACAATGGGTAAAAAACTCGAATCAACTTTTATAAATCCAGCTGACAAACTCATATATCTAGGTGGTGTCAATTTTAAGTGTCACTTAGATGTGCGTTCACTTCGACATTCTGTGTGTCGGTTTGTTCGTTGGCTTGGTTCTATATAACAAAAAAAACTTCGACGCAAGCTGATTGGTCTATTCTCGATGACGTACATATTTCAAATTTTAAATTTAAATTGGTTTTAATTTAAAAACTTTTGGCTTCTTAACAAACTGATTATGTAGAATAACTTGTATAGCGACTAACTGTTACAATATAATTTATAAAACACATGTGAACATAGCCCATTAAGATGACAGATATTTAAAAGCACAGCTTGTTAAAATATCTGCAACCTACAATGCCAAAATGTATGAATATGTTGTGAAATTATTACTAAAAAGCGAAAACAGTAATATATACCTTTAATCTTTTTCACAGCAACAATTTATTAAGGTACCTATGTGCGGTCAGAATCTCATTTTTGAACCAAATAACCTGCACTTATTTTATGTGTCAATAAATATAACTTGCCCATAAGCAACTGAACATTTTTCCTTCATTTTTTTGCAAAGTCCGTGCACTACATGACTGGACTATAAATAATGGTGAATGATTAGTAACATTTTTATAAGGAAAAGTTAAGACGTTTGAGCGTAATATTAAAAAATAAGGTTTCTCTATTTTAACTTTTGTATCAAGGTAAATTGACCTAAATCAATTATTTTTATCCGTTTAGAAACAGGTAAAATTTATATATCTATATTTTCTGAGCACACTGTATTAAATAAAAAATCGTGATAAGTGTATTATTCGGTAATCTTCTTCCCCATAATCGTTGCGCCACTGTATACTGTATACGATTACCTACATCCTTTAGTGGGAGCCATAATAATTATTCAAGAAAGACCTGCCACCATACAGTATACAAGCACTAACCTGAAAAACATTTTTTATACATAAAACACACATGTTCACATTCACATATAAATCGTTGTGAAACATTATATGCAGAGACCTTAATGACACTAACCCCCTATTTGGGTTCAATTTCAATATGAACCTTTTTTTTTTCGGACTCGAATGCCCGAGGGACTGTCTGAAGGGCACAAAAAGGAAGAAGCGACGTTGCCAATGTTAATCTAGAGGAGCTAGATTTGTATGCGTTTGGCTCCAGGACCTGATAATATACAGGGTATTTTTCATTCGCTGGAGATAATTCTCAAAAAATATGAAGATCTATAATTTTATTCTTTTCGTATTAGATTAGAAGCACCCTGAACAGGGCGTTTCATTAATAATTGTCCATATGGTAACTAGATAATCCTTGACTCAATATAAGACAATTTGACCTAAAACACTTTCGGTATTAAAGAAAATAAAATTTACCTGTCAAAGAAGCCACTGACTTAAATTATCTTGAATAAATTCCCATGTATAAAGTGTAGTAAAAGAAAACATTCTTGGGAAACTAACTAGAAAAAAGTGACATCTACAAAAATTTAGAGTTGTTAAAAGACTGAAACAGGGAGGCCCACTATCCACTAATCTAACATAATGTTAGACTATGCAGTAAGACAAAGTGGAATTCAATTAAAAGGTACGATTTATATTCAAAAAACAACAAAGCAGTTGGAGACAGAGCAAAAGAAATTAGGTTAATAAATCAATAACGTACCTTACAAATCGGCAACAGCTAGTTACCATCAATGGTCAGTCTTCTCCTTACTTAGATCTCCAATGTGGTGTACCTCAGGGTTCTATTTTGGATCCCTTACTCTTTGCTCTGTATACATCCAATATTTTAAAATGCCTTCAAAGCTGTAATGCAGTTTTGACCCCAATAAAGTAGATGATGCATGTGCTTGTATAAATAGAGACCTTGAGTTATTTGTAAAATCAGCTTCTGACCACTGTTTGAAAATTAATTGTACCAAATATAATGTTATTGTCTTTGGTACCAGATATAAACGCGATTCTGTATTAGAGAATGTAAACATATTAGTTAAAAACAAGCGTGTTGAATTAGTAAGTCACGTTAAAAGTCTTGGTGTAGCTTTAGATGCTGATTTGCGTTTTGAAAAACATGTAAATAACTTAACTGGGCGAGTTACTCAACAATCAAATTGATATATGGAAATAGGCAGTTCTTGTCTTCTGAAATCAAAAAGCTTTTATGTGAAAGTCTAATTCTCTCGATCTTTAACTATGCAGATGTCCTGTATGGGCCATGCTTAACTAGTCAATATAAACAAAAAATTCAAAAGGTACAATCTTCGCTTAATTTTCGGTATTCGAAGAAGACTGCCTATTTCTCACAAATTAAAGGAAATAGGATGGCTTAACACGTACAATAGAAGAACACTTCATGCTGCAAGTACATTTCACAAAATTATTGTTAGTTAAACTCCATTATATTTGTACAGGAAAATTACTTATCGAACTGACGTGCACAATTTAAATATAAGACATAAAGGTATAATGTATCCACCACCATTTAGGTTGGAGCTGTTTAGATGATGTTTCTCTTATCATGTATGTGCAATTTATAATAATGTTCCAAATTCACTAAAATCCGTCAGTCATGAAAAATTCAAGAAATCATATAGAAATGTGTTATGTGCTGCATAATTGTAAATGCTTAGATAGTGTTTAATAGGTATATTACATGTCTTTCTAATTTCTTTTTTCTTTACTTCTATTTCTTTTCTGTATTTTGAACGGTTCAAGCGATATACATTTATAAAAAATAAATTATAGTTTTATTTTTTTTATTATTTTGCGTTAAGTTGAAGAGCAATTCAGTGGTGAATTTCATCACATGAATTGAAATTCGCCCTTTATTTCTCATTTTGCAGAAAATGTAACGAATTGATATGTAATTATTCTGTGTATTCAAAATGAAAATAATAAAGACATTTATAATTATTATTAAGTAAAAACAAAATTCATGTTAGTAGAGAGAATGTCAGGGAACAGAGAGAATAAAGAATTAGGAATAAATACGGAAGGATCAGAGTATAAGTTTGAGAAAGTAAATAAATTTAGCTTTATAGGAGTCACAATTTCCCAAGCCTGAACAGGCAGAAGGGACCCAATAAGAAGGAGGTGCAATAAACGATTAAACGCTACAAACAGTGAAGAGGCAAGATCCAAGAATCTGTAAAAAAAATCTATAAAAAAGACTCTACGGAAGAAAGGTATGAGAATTAAGCAAAAGAAGAAAAAACTCACTGGAAAACTACGAGCGAAAAGTGCTTAAAAATATATATGGAGGAAAGAAAGTAAATAATTTGTGTCAAAATAGAACGAACAATGAAATTAACGAATTATATGGAAAACCCAGCTATAACAAATAAATAAATAAATTTTATTTTCCATAAGACAATAGAGTTATATGGGATTCGTCAAAATACAAGTAAATAAAATAAAAATATTATAAAAGCATAAAACTAGAAAATAGAATAAAATATGGGTAGGACTTATACATCAAATTCGTAAAATTCAGCGAGATCATAAAAACAATATTCTAGTAAAAACCTTTCAATTTTCTTTTAAAGATAAAGAATGAATTACTTTCCTTTATTACAAGAAGGAGTCTATTGAACAATTTGGGCCTCAAATAATTTGGCGCATTAGATATTACCTTGAGTCGTGCATAAGGTATATGTAGTTCGTCAACCTGTCTGGTTTCATACCTGTGTATATTTCTATTAGTTAAAAACATTTCTTTGTTTCAAAAATAAAAAATACAACAAAGGGGTAATATGCCATATTCCTTGAAATATGGTCGACAAGAGCATCTTTGTGAGATCTTAGCAATGCTTCTCAGGACCCTTTTTTAGCAAGAAAAACATTTTTAAAGAAGGTTGAATTTCCCTACAAGCATACACATCTTAGACGTCAGTCTACTTGTGCAAAATACACTATAACTAATTGACGAACTTCAAGTATAGATCGTAAATTCATGTAAAAAACTTCAGCGAGTTAATTTTTTTAACCAGTCCTCTACAATATTCTTTCCAATCAAGGTGTTGATCTATTTGGATTCCTAGAAAGCGAATGCTATCATTCCCATTATTAAGAAGGATATTTTCAAAACTAATCTATAGGGGCTCAACGTTATGTTGCCTGTTATGAAATCTAAGTACCTCAGTATCTGTATCTGTAACGTGTGGAGGGCGGGTTTCTCCACGGCACTTAGGCCTCATTAGGCCCATTGTGCATCCTCCTAAAATGATAGGCACCTCCTAGCTCGTGAGCCAGCCTACAGATTTAATGTAGTTGACAACGTCGTCAAGAGGTGCTTCTCTTATATCAGCCGGTGTTAGCTGATACTCGCCGAACACAAATCTTCTAATAAATGAGAACGTCGAGTAATCGTAAAGGATATGCTCTATAGTCTCATCTTCTTGTTCGCACCCTCTGCAGAGTGCGGATTCTGACAGCCCCATGATAAGGAGATGCTTCCCTACTTGGCAATGACCAGTCAGAATGCCTGTGACTAGGCGCAGATTCTGTCTAGACATAGTTAAGTATTTGTTTGCTGCAGTGTTTTCAGGATAACTTAATAACTCCCTGGCAACTCTGCAGTTTCTTGTTTCATCCCATATTTCCTTGAATTTCACAAGGGAATATTCTTTAATTAGGTTTGTCAGGCCAATAGAAGGTCCAAAAAGTATTTGTTTGGCTGCTTTCTTGGCTAGTGAATCAGCAAAACGGTTTCCTTTCGATGTGGCGTGACCTTTGATCCATCTACCTCAGCATTAGAAAATAAATCAAAACCATTAAAGTACTTGACATTTTTTGAGCGATGTTGGAGTTCTCTCTGTTTAGTAGATCCGTATTTTTAGCTGAAATTATAGCCGAGAAATAATCTGCATAGCTTACATTATTATAATGACTATCACCTATTAATGAATCATCATTGTTTACATACAGTATGAACAATATGGGTCCCGAAATTAAACCTTAAGGAACTCCCACATTAATATCTAGTGTATCAGAATTAATAATATTGATTTTATTGTCGTTGTGTACTTTTAAAGAAATATATTGCTTCCTAGCACGTAAAAAGGTTGAGATCCATTTTAAAACAGTGCTTCTGATTTCATATTTCTCCAATATATTTAATAGCAACTCATGGTTTACACAATCGAATGTTTTAATGAGGTCACAAAAGATAACAAATGTAAGCTATGCACAGCGAATATAGTGGATATAATACAAATCGAGACTAGCACCTGAGAAGCCAACGGAGCAAGTACTAACAGGAGGAATAGGAATAACTAGGAAGAGAAGAAGGGGACGACCACGGACTATATGGTTACAGAAAGGGACCTAAACGACACGGGCAGGTATTGGCGTACAAGAGTAGTAAACAAAAAAGAACGGAGGAAAATAGCTATGGGCCTTCTAGGCCCGTAGTTTTAATATACAATTGTGATAATTCCGTGATTATTTTTATGGGAATTTGTTTTTTTTTTAATTGTCATTATACACTGCTCAACAATTGAACTGGATAATTGCTAAAATCCTGAAATTTATAATTAAACATATTTAAAAAAAAATTTCTTGTATTATCAATAAACCGCATTTACAGCGATTATTTTTTGCATGTTGATTGTTCATTGTCAATGCTCTTATCTCTTTCACGAAAACTGCAGGAAGGTTGTTTAAAAATCGTAAAGTATCAGTTGTGCAGAAGAACTTGTTCTTACTTTGTTCTGTTACTTTTATCAATAATTTTGGACACAGAAAAACACCAAATTTTAAACTTAAGCTTTGTTCTAGCGTCCAATGATATGATTAGATTTTGGGCAGAGTCTGAACATCTGGGGGGGTACTTTATAGGTGGTCATTTTTATATTTTATGGAATATATCTGTTATTTACGTTTGAAGAAGAAAATTTTTTAAATAAAAGTTACTTCATATATTATTATCTATAATTTTTGTTTTATACAAAATTTTTCTAAAATGGTTCGTATTCGATAAATTTGACAAAATGTAAAAAAATATTTTTTTATAAAAATTGTTCAAACAAAAGTTGTTTGTAATATTATTCTCTATAATTTTTGTCCTATACATAATTTCTCTAAAATGGACCGTATTAGAGATATTTGAGAAAATGTGTAAATTTCGAAATTTGAAGAAAACTCAAAAACGGATAAAGAAGAAAACATTAAATTTTAAACTTAAGTTTTATTTCGGCCTGACGTGAAATGCGTCTGTGTGTGTGCGTGTGTGTTTGGGTGCGTGCGTGTGTGTATGTGTTTGTGTGTTTGTGTGTGTGTGTGTGTGTGTGTGTGTGTGTGTGTGTGTGTGTGTGTGTGTGTGTGTGTGTGTGTGTGTGTGTGTGTGTGTGTGTGTGTGTGTGTGTGTGTGTGTGTGTGTGTGTGTGTGTGTGTGTGTGTGTGTGTGTGTGTGTGTGTGTGTGTGTGTGTGTGTGTCTGTATCCACCATAACTCATGAACCGATACAAAGAAAAACACCAAACTTTATACTTAAGATTTATTTCGGTCTGCGGTGAACTGATTAGATTTTGAACAAAGTCGGAACATCTGGGGGGTACTTTATGGGAGGCCGTTTTTATATTTTATGGAATATATCTGTTATTAATGTTTGGAGAAAAAAATTGTTCAAATAAAATTTACTTCTAATATTATTATCTATAATTTTTGTTTTGTGTAAAAATTTCCTGAAATGGTCCGTATTCGAGAAATTTGACAAAATGTGCAAAATTCTGATTTTTATGAAAATTTTTGAAATAAAAATTATTTGCGATATCGATCTCTACTATAATTTTTGTGTATACATGATTTTACCTACTTTGTATCAACAGAGCTAGAGAAAGGGCCGGGCGACCCAGGTGATTGCCCGGGGCACTTAATGCAAGGGGCGCACAATCGACCAAAATTAAGATATGATAAAATAATTTATCCAAAAATGAATTGACTCATACGTGACAAAAAAAGACTCGAAAAGCTAAAAAAATAAGAAAAGGTTGACACTTGTCGCGTTGTGTCAGAAGAGTTATGCTCAGCCTAAATTATTGGAGCGCCAGTAAAGGTGTTTGCCCGATCTAAATATGTTCCTTCCGCCTACACTGTGTATCATCAACTGTTCGAGATAGCAATAGATTTCAATTAAAAAGTGGTCACCCTGTATAAAAGAATATAATATTTTGTTGCCAATCTACGCTACCGTATATTCCATCATTTTATTAATAACTTTTCCAAGTGAGAACTGAATACAAAATAATAAATACCCCGTACGTAGTCCTAAATCAGTATTTTCCTCATGTTACGGGTATAACTTGTTACTCTGGTCTTTCCGCTGCATATCATTTAACCTCAACACGATACCATTCAGTGAATCGAATTTATTTATTGCACGAAATATCAGCAAGTAAGCGAATACACAATTATTAGGTATGGCTTCGATACCAGTTCAACGGATTTGTTACTGAATACCAATCGAAAAAGCTTATTTTCAAGTTTTCAGTCGTGTTTCAGTGAAGCCTCTAACATCAACACGTTTAAAACTACAGCTGGTGTCAGGAAGTCTAAAGTTTCACACATGCTGGTGCGCGTTACACCGACCCGACTTTGAGATGTTTATTCAAGCCGTTCGCTTTATTTACTTAATAATATGACGGTTTTCGTTTTTCGTAATTAATTCGTTTTTAGATTTTTTTGTGGTTGGATCGGGATCGAGTGTCGGCTCGTCGGTGGTTCTTTTCTGGAAATTCCAGTAGCCTTGTTAGTTTAACATTAGACTTTTAGACTCTTTATTTATTTGTGGTTTTAAACTACTAATAATTCACATCTGCTTATTTATAAATATTTTTCTATGGATATAGAAATATTTTGTTACTAATACACGGTTTTTGATTTGTCGTTAGAAATACAGGATATCTCCAAAAGATTGAGAAATAGCCTAACTACAGACTCATGGGATTTATAATCCAAGATTTCTAGATCTCTATATGGGGACAAAGCTTATTGATTTTGTAAAATCTTATAAAAAATGGAGGGGTTAAACGGGGGAGGTTGAAATTTAAAAAAAAATCGTAAAACAAAAACGAAAAACAATATTAACTTGAAATTTTCAGGAAAAATCAAGCTCTATAATTGGACGAAATTTATTGACTTTTAAAAAAATGTGATTAAATGGGGTTTTAAAACAATATCAACTTGAAGTTTTTAGGTAAAATCAAGTTATATAAGGGGACGATGCCTATTGATTTTCCAAATCTGCATTTTCATTTTATATTTGATGCATTTTTATTTTGGGCAATATACCAAATAATTTCATATTTTTATTTATATGTCTTGTACTTGCAATTTCGTGTATCCCATAAACTTAATGCATTATGTTGCATTATTTAAGCACTCAAACAAGTATGAATTTTGAGTAATTTTAGTAAACTTTTTGAAATTATCCTGTATGACATTATCTATACTTCTGTCAAAACTTTAATAAGTGATCGGTTTATTGTCAAAAAATCTGTTAAAAATCTAGTTTGCTTTATCCACATATTTGATTACTATATGGTGAAAAATTACTTAGTTCGACGTTCTCAGGTTGTTGAATATGGTGGGTTTAGCTCTCATCCATATGTAGCTACTTCAGGTATTCCACAAGGATCAAATCTAGGATCATTATTATTTTTAATATTCATAAACGAGCTTGCTTCGAAATTAGACTGCTTTTATCTCATGTTGGCCGATGACGCAAAACTTTATTGTAAAATTAGTGGTTCAGAGGATAGTTTCATTAAATATCGTTAACAACTGGCACTTGGAAAATTTGTTACACCTCAATATTTCCAAATGTATAATTGTCTCATCTGAAAGAGGTATACTTAACAATGAGGTTCTACAACGTTATGTAATATATTTAAAGACCTTGGCATACAATTCGACAACAAATTTACTTTGGCCATATTGGAGATATTACCGCTGCAGCATCTAAATTGCTAGGATATTGTACTAGAAATTGGTCTATTTTAGCTAACCTTGAATCTTTTAAAGTATTGTATATCACATTTGTAAGAAGCAAGTTGGAATATTGTTCTGTAATATGGGCCTACCTATCAAAACTCGATATATTCCACTGAAACCGTACAAAGAAAAATTCTAAAGTGTATTTACTTTAAGTCGCATTGGCATTATCCTGAAAGAGGATTTAATCATGAGGAATTGCTTCAAGTATTTGACATAGAATTTATGATGGATAGGCGTAACCACAATCATGCAACCATCTCATTTTTGCATAAACTTTTAATTAATAAAATTAACTCTTCATATTGAGTAAAATTAACATTTCGTAGCCTAGAATTGAATAATACAATAAATATTTTTTTACTATTAATTTTGCCAAACAAATATATTAGTTGGGCTTCTAGTAGTTCATATGTGCACAATATTTAACAAAGTATGTATTCTCTATGATAATAATAACGATAACATACACAAAATCTTGGATATTTACCGACGATTTAGAGCTAATTAATGAATTCATTCATTTTTTAGTTGGTTTTTATATTTTTCTATTCATATGCACATTGCTATATTCTATTTTTTTTTTTTTATAATTATATTTAATAATTAAGTTTTTGTTTATACGTACTAAGTACTATTAATGTATATTTTATTATACTCTTCACACAGTAGCCTCTGAAGAGTATTATGCATTCGCTTCGTCCGTCCGTCTATCCGCCGATGTCACATTTTTTTGTCCGCACGATAAGTTAAAAAAAAAATTAAGAAAAAATCTATAAGGGGACGAATCCTATTGTTTTTGAAAAATATCTGAATAAAAATTAAGGGTTAAGGAGTTGAAACATTAAAAAAATTCCTATCTCAAACACTAAAAATGGTGGTGAAGGGGGGGGGGGGGGTGTGAAGGGGGGGGGGGGTGAACTAAAAAAAATCAAAAATCAAAAACAAAAAGATAACATGAAATTTTTAGTAAAAATCAAGCTCTATAAGGAAATGGATCCTATTGATTATTAAAAAAAATCTGAATAAAAATGGGGATAAAGAAGATTGAAATATTAAAGAAAAGCCTATAAATTCAAAATGGAAAAATGATATGAACTTGAAATTTTTTAGCAAAATCAAGCTATATAAGAAGTCTATTGACTTAGAAACAAGAACTGGTATCAAATTGAAATATTACTGAAAAAACAAGCTTCCATAAGGGAATGAAGGACTATTGATTCTAAAAAAATCTGAGAGGAGTATAATAACTTTGACTTTATCATTCTTTTAGTGTACCTATATTTTTAGGCTATTATGTTATTGTTTTAGCCTTAATTATAATATTATTCTACTCTTCACACAGACTGTGAAGAGTATTATAGATTTACTTTGTCCGATGTCATGTTTTTCGTCTGCACGATGATTCAAAAACGAAAAATGATATCAACTTGAAAATTTTAAGCAAAAAACAAGCTCTATAATGGGATAAAGTCTATTGATTTTGAAAAAAACTGAATAAATATAGGTTGAAAAAAAATAAAAAAAAATCTTAAATTAAAAACGAAAAAAACTTGAAATTTTTAGTAGAAATCAAGCTCTATAAGGAGATGAGACCTATTGATTTTGAAAAATAAAATGAATAAAACTGGGGGGGTTAAGGGCGTTGACATATTTAAAATAAATCTAACTCAAAAACAAACAATAATATCAACTTGGAATTTTTGGAAAGATCAAGCTCTACAAGGAGATGAAGCCTATTGATTCTGAAAAAAATCTGATTAAAAATGGGGGTTAAGAGTTCTGTTAAACTGTGAAAATTATAATTTAAAATTCCACGCATTATATATCTTCATTCTAGTTTGTATCTGTGTAATACTATGTATTGTGATGGGACTGATCTTATAAAATACACATTTTAGATCACTTGTTTTTTTTTGCCAATAAAAGGTATTTAAAAAATGTATTTTATTTGCCGTGTGACATATGTGAAAATGATTAAATTTACAATAAAAACTGAAATATGGTAGGTAAAGTTTCATATAATATTTTTTACACAAAAATCAATGTCAAGCTTTCTACACAACCTGATTAAATATATTCTCAAAATATGAAGAAAAGTCATTTGACTAAGTAATATTGTTTATAGATGATTTACAATGTATTAAACACAAAACAAATATTACCATAACTTAAATATTCATTTATTCATTTTTTAATAGTTGTATTGCTTGAAAACAGTATGATATTGATATAATAATAACTACACTTGTACAAAGTTTTGAAATGAAGTTACAAATGATAAAATTATTGGAAAAAGTGAACACCCATTTTAAATTACCACAAGCCGTCACTGGCCTCAATATTGACATGTAGGCCAAAACTAATATTGACATTTAATTCCTAATAAATATTTTTGTTGTATTGATTTTAAGCTTTATTCCTAATTTATTATCCATATTTTATAAAATGAATAATTTATCATTCATAATGAGATACATTATGTTCACAAGTATGTACGCCTCTGGAAACTCTCTACATTGAATCTCAGCTTTGGTCACCCCCTAGAGCGACGTTCCGGGCAGATGTGCAACCTGTAGAAAGAAAAATAACACACTTGCTGCGTTTCGGTATTGCCCCACGCTTGGTTTCGTTTAATTTTCAGTTCAAGGGCGGATCTGGTTTATGCAGGGGACCAACCACCCTATTTAAAATGTTTACGACAGTGATTTAAATGTGTTACAGGTGATAATTTCACTATTTAGAAAGGTTTTATTTAAACACCAAGTTTTTAACTTGTTAAATAGTTTATTTTACCTTAATACATTATTTAATGAGTACAATACAGGGTGATCGATTTTAAATGTAAATGCACAGGGGCCCAATTCCTGACGCCTTCGTTAACTTATCGCATGCGATAACGTATGCGACTTGATGAAAGTGTATTCCTGAGCTGGCGGCATTCGTCAAATTTATTAACGCGTGCGCTAAGAAATGATGATTTTCAAAGAGCGCTCATGACCGTTCGACAACCACTTTATCGCATTCGTTTAGGTGAAAGTAAGGTTATAATTGTCAATTAATCCTGCTTTATCATACGTGATTCTGATTCATGTTTCTATGTATTGGTTTTGGTTATGTTTTGTGATTTGTTGGGAAATATTTATTTTTAATTTGACTTTTTTGAACATTTTATTAGTTACTAGAATATAAAAATTAAACTTTTTGTACCGTGAACTCTTTTATTGGACGTGCCAGTTTATTTTGGTATATTTTATTTAGTATGGATGATATAGAAGAAATAGGAGTTTTACAGGCACTAAACAATGTTATAAATTCTACTAAAGTTTCACGCTGTTTTTCCGTTATTCGTGAACCCCGCTGTTCCATTTTTAATATTCTAAATCTAAACCACTCCAATTCTCAAGTCCAAAATACAAATAATCACAGTTAAAACATCCAAAAACCAAAAATTATTAGACATCTGCAATCCATTTAATTTTATAATTTTTGCATTTTTGGCAATTTTGACATATGTCAATGCAATTATCTCATATTCAGTGATACCATCTTTGGTATTCTCAATCCTCATTGGTTAAGACTATGCAATAATCAAAGACTCTTCGTTAACACGTTCGACTTGATTCGCGATTATCGCATGGTGTTCAGGAATACTAAATTGCTGTCGTATGCGTTAGCGACCATGCGTTACTTAGCGCATGCGGCAGTTAACGCATGTTTCGAGAATTGGGCCCCAGCTTATTAAATGCTCTAAACTCGATATCATCAGTATAGGGTGTTCCACTAATTTTGTTCAAATTAAAGGTAAAAATATGTATTATTTTAAATCATATATTTTGATTCAAAAGAGAGATTTATCTTATTTTTAAAAATGTTTAGATTTCAAGTTACACTGCAGTTTTCCTTTCGTAAAAACTGACATTAAATAAAATTAACAAAAATAGATGATGTATGTGCCTTCTTCAATATACATACGCAAGTGAAATTTAACACACAAAATTAAACAAACATTAACTTTTGGACTATCTTTCAAATTAATTCAAGTGCATACACCTGTCAATTTAATAGGATAGTAAAACACTTTAAGTTAGATTTAGTTAAACATAACTTGATACATATTAAAATATGTCAACTTTTGCTCTGTCAAGTTGACAACAACAAAATCAACAAATTTGACAATTCCTAAAAACTGAAGTAATTTAATTTACTAAGGACCGATTAAAATGACATTGTTAATGTAAAAATGTCACTTTAAACTTCGTTTAACACAACGGTGGAATCCGTCCTAAGTTACTTACAAAATGATTGAGAAAACTCTATTAATTAATTATTAATTTACGCAGAAACTGAATCAATCACTCGACAAAGAGGATATTCAGAAGATAATTTAGCAGAAATCCCACTTCTGTGTCTGTGAATATTATTAAAAAGTGGCACGTAAAATTTAACGAAACTGGTCGCACTGCGCACTTGAAAAAAACCAAGTAATTGTGATGTTTTTTTTTGAAACCTTGTCAGATAACGAAAAACGATTAAGGGTATGCGAGACTTTACTATATTTATCCAGAAATGAACCCAATACGTTAATAATTATGACTGATGAAGCAACCTATCACATTAGTGAAATATGTAAGAAACAAAATTACAGAATACGGGGCTTTGAAAAATCCAGTTCTTTTAATTAATTTGAAATAGTCCAAAAGTTCATGTTTGGTGTGGGTTTTCCCCGAGAACATCAATAGACCTTTTTTTTGCGGAATCAACTGTGACAGGTACAAATTATATGTTGGAACAGTTTTTTTTATCCACAATTAGTTCAAGATAGAATTGGAGACATCGTTTACTTTCAACAAGATGGTACCCTACCTTATTTTTCATTTATAACACGAGATCCGTTTCATAATTAGTCTTTTAATTAAAAGTGGATAGATCGAGCTGGACTGATTAAGTGGCCGCCGCGATCTCCTGAGTTAAATGTCCCTGATTTTTTTTCTCTGGGAATATGTGAAGGATGTGCGTGAGAGTGAGTTTTTGGCATCAGAAAGCATGATCCTCAGCCATGTGAAGGATAGCCTTACAAGGTAGAAGAAATAAAAATAATATTTGGAATATTATCGAACATATTACACTAGATATGTTAGAAAAATCGTTTTAAAATTTACCATTTTGCTTGCGTACATTATAATTTGAAGAAGAAGGTATGCAGATATAGAGAAAAAAGATTTATAGAAGATGCAATGCAGGGCATTATCTTAGAAATTATACCTCGCTTTAGATTCATAACATATGTAATTTCCTTCTCTGTCGATCTCTTTAAAGCCTTCGATAGAGTTTGTCGTAGGCGTTTATTGGATAAAATTAACTATTACAGCCTGAGAGAAAAAATAAATAAAATAATAGAAAGCTACCTCGACAACAGAATACAATAAATATTGACGGAGGAACTGTACTTGGAGCTCTTTTGTATAATTTGTATTTAAATAATTTAATGCAATTAGAATTAAATGGAAGTATTATTAGTTTCGCAGATGACACTGTCATAAGTTACACATCGAAAAATTGGAACTCGTTAAAAGTAGACATTTAAAAAATGGTTTCAATTAAATGATACTGGTAAAACTAAATAGCATTACCGTTTACTTCATATATAAATCATTTTACAAATTTTGGTGTACTTAATATCGACGAAAATACCGAAATACGAGAAGGAATTTTTATTTAGAGATCATCATAGATCAAAATCTTAAGGGGTATTTGCAAATTACTAACACCACTAATAAATTAAGGAGATTATTGTATAAATTTATATTCCTTCTTTATTTTTAAAAAGTAAAGCAACTAAAAATCCTTTACTACTCGATGTTTTAATCACATCTTACCAATGCAATTATTAAAAATAAAAAATAAACTTTTAGGAATCTATTAGTGAAATCCCCATCTCTTTAGCGCGAATATTAAGCTGTGCATGTACGTTTAAAATCCATTATTTTTATTTGGGAGACCCGGTATTTTAATTGTAGTATCTTTAGTGTTAATTATTAAATGACTTCCTATAATGTTTATTTCTGCCACTTTACATTTTTTCCTTGGAAATTTCTTCCGGAAGTAGTTTAAACTAGATTTAAATATTTTGTGTAAAATAAAGTATAAATTTAAAATTTCGAACCTATCCTATAAATTAACCTTACAGTCTTGGCATGTAAATAACTTTTTAGTTTATTCTTTTCATGGTGGTCAGAAATATTTAACCCATTTTAAATACCATTTTTTCTAACAAATCATACAAAATTATGCTATTGTTAAATAACTTAGATCAGTTAATGGATTTCATACTGATATTGATCTCATACAGATATTTATCTCTTAAGCTCATTATTATCTTGATTCAATTGTCAAGTAAGGCGTCAAATCTCGAATCTACAATAACTACTAATTATTTTTATACAGCGTAGTGCAAATAAAAAGATTAAATACATTGGTAAATTGGTATACAGGGTGTGCCAATAAAAACTCCCAGGCCGGATATTTTGGTAAGTAATAGAGATATTTTAATTCTGTAAGAGCCAGTTCACAGAGCACCAAGAGAGCTTCACTTTTAAATATAAATTGATTTTAAATAGTTTAATATGTAGATGGCGCTGCGCTCACATTTTTTTTTTTTTCGATTGGAAGATCTTTCTTGTGTGGCGCATCTTATGAAAAATGCATTTTTAAGCAGATTTTGTTCTATAAACTAATTCGATAAATGTAGCCGTTTTTGATATACAGAGTGGGTCACTCAAAACAGTTTCATCCTGTTTTTCAGCATTATTTATTGAAATTTAAAAAAATGCCAAAATAGGTCGATTTTTATTCCAAATTAAAAACATTTTTACAATACAGACATCTGTCATATGTCAACCCCCTCCATTGCGCTTCTCCAACACCTTAATTTTAAATAGGTAATGTACCATGTATGGCACATCATTGAAAAGGTAATTTAATGGGGGATTTAGAAATATTTCTCTACATTGCGTTACTTCCCTCTAGCGGGATAAAAAACTACTACGTAATATAGAGTGTGACACTGCAATGTGTAGTAAATCATTAAAAAGGTAATTTTATGGGGAATTTAGAAATACGACTGTTCATTGCGATACCGCCCTCTATCAGGATAAAAAACTGTATGTATTATAAAGTGTGACACCTTATTTGAAAAGCAAATTTAATTAATAATTCAATGCACCACATAACAATAATAAAAATATCCTCCATATTGCACTTACAATAGTTTGAAAATTAGTCATACATTTTTTTAAACATTATTGCTAACTTTATTTTGTTGCAAGTGTAATATGGAAATATTTATATTATATTGTTTTGTAGTGCATTGAATATTAGTAATTAAATTCGCTTTCAAATGAAGTGTCACACTTTATAATAAGTTACAGGTTTCTTATCCCGATAGAGGGCGCTAATATTAAAAGTATCGCAATAAACAGTCATATTTCTGACTTTCCCATAAAATTACCATTTTAATGATGTGCCGTACATGGTACATTTCTTATTTAAAATTAAGGGGTTAAAGAAGTGGAAGGGAGGGGGTTGACATGACATGTCTATATTGTAAAAATGTGTTCAGTTTAGAATAAAAATCGACCTGTTTTAGCATTTTCTAAAAATCCAATGATTAATGCCGAACAACAGGATGAAACTGTTTTGAGTGACCCACTCTGTATATAAAAAATGGCTAGATTTATCGAATTAGTTTATAGAACAAAATATGCTGAAAAATGCATTTTTTACAAGATGCGCTATATAAGAAATATCCTCTTATCGAAAACAAATATTGAGCGCAGCGCCATTTACATATTGACCTATTTAAAATTAATTTATATCTAAAACTGAAGCTCTCTTAGCGCTCTATGAACTGGCTTTTACAGAATTTACCAAAATATCTGGTCTGGGAGAAACATTTTTATGTTTAAAGGCTCGATAAGTGAGAATTTTATTTACGTGACGTCAAAATTGGTCATGCGATACCTTTTTTGAATGGTATTTTAATTAACCATTCATCCATAACAATCAGGTTAAGTAAATGAGTTTTATGTACTTATGTTCTTTTCATCATAATCAAGTGTGGTGGTTTATATGACTATTTAGGAGGAATGTGTCTTCATCAGGAAACAATACATCAAATTTTTGCTTTTTTTCTTTATATTTTCGCAAAATTTATCTCATCTATCAAAATCCTCTTCTAGGAGTTTCAGAACCAGATTTATCTATCAAAATCCTCTTCCAGGAGTTTTTGAACCAAATTTTCTTTGTAAGGATAATATCATTTTTCCTTTTAAAACATTCTAAGAACTGTTGAATGGTCAATGTCAACACTACTTGACGTGAAGTAGTATGGGGATTACCTTGAAATGAGTTTCTTGTTTTTTTAGTATCTGTATCCTTTTACCTTTAGGAAGATATTTTACCTAACTTGTTTCTCTCAATGTCTTCTTAATTTTGCTTATTATGAATTAATAAATTGGTTCTGGGTTGGAATATTACAGTATTACAAATATTTCTGGTTTTGTCTTCAAAATCAATCATAAGAATTTCGATTATTTTTCATAGTAGAAAATTATATATAATTTTACAAGTGTTATTAATTAATTTTTTAGATTTGCTTCGAAGCTCCCGAAGATTCGCAATAGAAGATTATTTAGAACTACTTATACCTCTGTGACCTGGTGGCCTACAACTCTGAAACTTAACCGAGATCACGATGGTTCGATCCTCAACTCAGATATCATTTTACTGCGATGTTGAACCTACTTTAGTACATGCAGGGGTATATTTATTTATTAATTCGATTTAAGTTTACTTTTAGAGTTTCTTAAATAATTATTTTCTACGTTCATGCAAAAAACAAAACTTTATTGAACTATATTTAGTGAAAAACTGGGTCTTTATTGCACTAGTGCAATAAAAATTTTATTGCTCTCATCTGTCATTTTACTACCGCGTTTTATGATCATAACAAACATAAATATTCAAATCAACGCCAAATATTTAGTCCATTTTCATTTTCTGTGTTACGTTTTAAAAATAATTGCATATTTTATATTATTTTCAATCATTTAATAAATAAATTATTAAAAAAATGTATTGTATTAAAAATGTCATTACAAATTATGAACACAAACGTAAATAAATGCCTCAAACAAAGGTACACAATCACAGCTACTATGATTTGGATAATACAACTGCAGTTCTATAAAACATTTTTTGGTTTTTGCATGAACGTAGAAAAAATATTGTATGCAACTCGTGCAAAAAGTGTTTAGTGCACTCAACAATTCTGAGCTAATTTTATGTACTACCTGATTTGTAATAGCTGAATCCTTATGTTTACATGTAATTTTGATGTATTTTTTAGTCAACAAATTTGTAAATGTTTACAAAGGACCCCGCAATAATCTTATGGAAATTGGGTTTCTGTCAAATTGTCTGAAATTTTTATATGTTGTATATTTTGTCATCCTGAGCAAAAGTCTCCATGGGCGCAAAGTGCCAAAATGAATATTTTGGCAGCTACGGAGCTGCCAAAGCTCCCCTGACCCGTTGCAAAACTATTCATTTTCAATAATATTTACAGATGTCAAAAGCATATTTTAATTATTCTAATATAAAAGTAAATATCCTCTTTTCACATTGATAGTTTGGGTTTTTGAGGTCGCTGAATTCAATTCTCATGTCAGATTGGACAAATTGACAGTTGACAGCGAAAAGAGGATATTTACTTTTATATTCCTCGTTGACCGTGAATTGACAGCTGTCAACGGTAAATTTGTCCAATCTGACATGAGAATTGAATTCAGCGACCTCAAAAACCCAAACTCTCAATGTGAAAAGAGGATATTTACTTTTATATTCCTCGTTGAGAGTCAATTGATAGCTGTCAACTGTCAATTTGTCCAATCTGACATGAGAATTGAATTCAGCGACCTCAAAAACTCAAACTCTCAATGTGAAAAGAGGATATTTACTTTTATATTCCTCGTTGACAGTGAATTGACAGCTGTCAACGGTCAATTTGTCCAATCTGACATGAGGGTTGAATCTAGTGACCTCAAAAACATTACCCTATATATTAGAATAATTAAAATATGCTTTTGACATCTGTAAATAGTATTGAAAATGAATTGTTTTGCAACGAGTCAGGGGAGCTTTGGCAGCTCCGTAGCTGCCAAAATATTCATTTTGGCACTTTGTGCCCATGGAGACTTTTGTTCAGGATGACAAAATCTACAACATATCAAAAATTCAGACAATTTGACAGAAACCCAATTTCCGTAAGATTATTGCTTACTATAGTGTAGAAATTTGTATTACAGACCTGATGATGGCTTTAAAGCCGAAACTAGTCGCATTTTAATCTATTAAAACATTTTTCAACTGGTATTGATTCAAAGTGTTCTTTATTCCTTTACATATAAATACGTTTTTTAGTAGTGTTGTACGTCACTGGCGTGGCGGTCTCGTTTTTACCCTTACCCTCTCTAAAACCGATGCACAATAGACACAATGCCATACTTTTCAGGGTTGATTGCCTGTTTAGTGGGCCTGTCGCCCCTTCCCGCTCCCCTCAGGACTTCCAACTGGCTAGAGAATAAATTTTTTGGGGATGTACATGTGCATGTGTGTGGGTGACATGTATTTTTTTCCATTCAGACTTTTTTATGGGGATATTGGGAATGTTGCAGTTAGGGAGATTTTATTTGTTTGTTTTCGGAAAGGGATAATTTGTGATGAAAATTACGAGGACGGACTAGAAAGGGCAGTATATATTTGTAAACCGTTTTATATTAATACAATAAGTATCAAGAATAAATTATTTGATCAGAACACCAATACAGAAGACAGCCTTAAATGGTCTAGTCAGCAGTTAAAACTGGAAATACTTACAAATTAAACATGGTAGATTGACGAAGATTCGACTGACAATAAAACTGATCATGAAAAAATAAAGAGTAAACGATTAAAAATACGAATTCATCAGAATAATTGGCAAAAAGATGTTGTCATACCTACAGATCCAAAAGAAGTTTCTGCACTAAAAAGCTCCTGGTCTTGATCTGAAGCCTTGTAGCCAGGGCCGCCGAGAGCCAGGCCGGGCCCCAGGATAATTCTCTAGATCGGGCCCCATGACAAAAAGCTCTTCAAACTTTTCCTCTTCTATTTGAATTGAATTAAAAAAAAAAAAAACAGCTCCCCAACCTAAAACTTCCCCCTCTCGTCTTGTGTCGAATTTCTCATACAAAACAAAAAAAACCAGTTGAAGGGCCCCCCTTATACCACTGCCGGGCCCCCATTTCAGTCCGGGCCCCGGGAATTAGTCCTGGTTATCCCCCCCCCCTCTAGTCGGCCCTGCTTGCAGCCAAGCTAAGCCATTGTTAAATTGAGGCATGTTGAGATGTGGAAAGGAGCAGGGATTATCAAGTCTACCAAACAAGCCTATCTCTGATCCCTATCATCTTAGAACTGTACAAAACCCTAGAAGACAAAAAGCGATAATAGAAAATAGAAGTTGATGTCACATCATATCAATTTTAGCATGAAGACTTGTTTCACAAACTGGAGTTTCATGGCAAAAGATATTTTATAAGTAGAAAGAACATTATTATTATGAATTAATAGATCTACTTTTTAACTACTAGTGATATTTTTTATCTTGACTATCTCTGTAGACCAAATATCGGCGACCATTTCTCTAGAGAAATAGTCAATATTTGGGCTAGTGAATTAGTCAACTGATTAAAGCCCTCGAGCTAAAGTTCTCGGGCTCTATCAGATTATTAATGCCAAAAATAATGTATCATCAAATTGATATTAAAATATTCTCGAGATTTAAATTCAACAAAAATAACTGACTATTATCAAGGTCTTGGTATATTACTCTTGAATATGAAACGATACAATAGCAACATTTGTTGACGATACTACAGTTATTTCAGTTGAAATAGAAAAAAGGCTTCTGATAGACAGACCAAATATCTAACCATCAGAATTAATTGTACCCAGATTCCTCAAGCTAAATACCTGAGCAATACTTGACGCAAGATGGAGTACTAAAAATCTTTGCCAAAAAGAAAAGGGAAGATCTTGGTTAGAACTTAACAAAAAAAATGTATATTTTTTGCTTGGAACAAACTCTAAATTATCTATATAAAAACAATTTCGTCTATATTAGCAAATATTGACACCTCTTTGGATTTACAGCATCTAACTTGTGGCTGTGCAAGGAAATGCATTGGACGATTAAAAAACAAATTAAGCACTAAGAAATATTATTGGTATTTTCGCAACACTTAGGTAGATTCTCAGAAACTTAGGAATGCACAAAGATAAGCGGACTATACCACAAACCACATAGAGGTTCCACGTGAATGACCGAGGTCAAAACCGACAACTGACATTTCTTATGGTACTCCAAACACTAAATGGGGCTACTGGTGAAATTGTGACACCTTCCTCCATTATTATGGGTGAAACATAACCAAAAAATCCAAAGATATAATGATGTTCATTTACCTTTTTGGTTATGCTGATTTTTTCGCCTGATTTTAGTGATTTTGTTGTTGGCTTTGGCTTTTGCTTTAGGTTTCTGTTTATAGTTATTTGCAAAATTGTGATGTTTTGTTTTTCTATGTCTTACTGTGTTTTGCAATGATTTTGGTTCTACGCTAAAAACTTTAATGAAAACATCAGTTTGGAAATCCATAAAAAGACAAATAGGTACAACTAATTGATAATTTATCGCTGAAATAGATCCCGAAATGATTTTTCACACAAGAGAATATACCATCTGTATTTGGAAGGAAAATATTTATCAGTGAATTAATAGTTAAAGGATTCACCTTATAATCCAATACCTATATTACATGTCGTGTCCTTAGGTAAAAAGACATTTATAAAATATACTACTTTAGTGTTGGATTGGGCCATCGAGCTACCGGTCAAAAGACTGGTAGGCCCTCGTCAAGGCAATAGGCTCTCGTGAAGAACGAATAACCATATACGAAGAAAACCCGTAATGCGTGGGAACCTCGGAAAAAAGCATCAGTGAGCAAAAATATCAATTTTTTTCTAGCTTTGATGCATTAACCATTAACTGATGACGGTTTAGTCAATCTCCCACCTATAGAATACGGTACAGACTGAGAAAAAACAATTTTTTTTCATGTATAGGTAAATCAACCTTCCACAAGTACACAAAAATGAAGCCCATGAAAACACATTAGAACTCCAACAACCATCTTTATCCATAACTCAGGTAGAATTACCACTAAAAAATTATCGCAACTTAGAATCGGATGATACCGAATTAGAAACTGAAGCAGAAATCTAAATTCAAGTGCAATAAATCTACTTTTTCCTTCTTGCAGTAATGCAAGCTTACAGGAAAAACAATCTTAGATTGTCGTCCATCTATATGATGTTACAAGGGTGGCTTTAAGGAGAATTGAGAGTGCGGATGGGATTAGAATGTGTGTGCGCCGACGAGAGTCGGAGTATGATTTACTTTATATCTAAGAGTTCTACTGTCGAAGCCATGTGCATTCATATTCCAACTGGTAGAGGCGCTGATGCATATAGTCCAAAGGTTCCAAGTTGGTGATGTTTTTTTTTTATAATTTTGTATTGAGGACTCTATATTTATGTTTCCTAAAATGTAAAAAAAAAACTGTTTCGAAGATATTTGAGTTAAACCCGTGATATGGCGACATCTTTAAAGAATTTTGGCTCCATTAGCAAGCAGTTTATAGCAAAGATTTATATCAAATCGACATAAGATGAATTTGAAGTTTTTTTTATAAGTTCAATATTTTTTTGTATTCTAATAAAAATACACACGCGAATAATTCTAATTGTTTTATTTTTGGTAAAATCTAAGAAAAAACTTGAATTTTTTGGTTTATTAGACAGTGGATAAAGGGATGTGATACTTCTCATCCCACTACTCCTTCCCACTTCATCCAAAACTGCCATTATGTCAAAATTTTCAATGACACCCTGTATATATAGTGATAATAGAGCATACTTTTTTCACGTGATAAAAATAAGTTACGTCTTAAATAGGTTACTTTTTGAGATTTTTTTTTTATTTAAAATTTGAATATTTTTATTTACTACGAAAACTCAAGCTATCCATAGATGAAAACTGTGTATGACTTCCCCCTATGCACTGTCTCATACTCCAAAAACTGAAGATATAAACTTAAATTTTACTCAATCTAAAGTTTTCTCGTGGACACCCAGTATATTATAATGTATTTTTTTAAATGCTAATAAAAATGTTACCTACTTTTTAATAAGTTTAAAACATGCACTAACATATATTTAAAAATTCCACGTAAATGTTTATAAATCTTGTACCTATACAAAATTCTAATAGTATCTGCAATATAATTTGAAAAAATATGTCATTAATATAAAATCAATATCTGTCGAAAACAAATATTTTTCGCGAAAAAATTAAAAATAATTGTATTGATAAAGGGCCCTGCTCTCTCCTGGGCCGGTAGGACCTACAGGTCCTAATCCGGCACTGTATCTACTTTACATTTAAATATATTGATATTTTTAAAGATTTAGGATTGTATACCTTTGCTTCATGGAAGTATTCGTTAAATGCATAGTTAAATATGTGTTATTATTGGTATTTATTTTTTTCTAATACTATTTATTTAAGTTATTAATAAACATATTTTAAGAATGTACTATCACTGGTTCTCAAACCTTTTTGGTGACGGAACCTTTTTGAAAAGCGAAATATTTGATGGAACCTTAAAAAGGTCCATATCGTCCTTCCTCTTAGTGACTCTAAAAAACAGGCCTTGAGCCAGGTTCCTCCCCTTTCATCGCGGAGCCCCTCCAAAAACAATCAAAATCGTATCCTTCTTCCTCTTGATGACTTCTAAACAAAAAAAAGTTCCTCGAATAAAAATCATATCGTCCTTCCTCTTGTGACTCTAAAAAAAAGGTCCTCCAAGCAAAATCATATCCTCTTTCCTCTTAGTGACTTCTAACTAAAAAAAAGTTCCTAAGTTCCTCAAGCCAAGTTCCTCAAGCCAAGTTCCTCAAGCCCAGTTCCTCAAGCCAAGTTCCTCAAGCCAAGTTCCTCAAGCCAAGTTCCTCAAGCCAAGTTCCTCAAGCCAAGTTCCTCAAGCCAAGTTCATCAAGCCAAGTTCCTCAAGCCAAGTTCCTCAAGCCAAGTTCCTCAAGCCAAGTTCCTCAAGCCAAGTTACTCAAGCCAAGTTCCTCAAGCCAAGTTCCTCAAGCCAAGTTCCTCAAGCCAAGTTCCTCAAGCCAAGTTCCTCAAGCCAAGTTCCTCAAGCCAAGTTCCTCAAGCCAAGTTCCTCAAGCCAAGTTCCTCAAGCCAAGTTCCTCAAGCCAAGTTCCTCAAGCCAAGTTCCTCAAGCCAAGTTCCTCAAGCCAAGTTCCTCAAGCCAAGTTCTTCAAGCCAAGTTCCTCAAGCCAAGTCCCTCCCTTTTGTGGCGATAGTACTGTTTTTTTTATGACTAATATTTTCTGCGCGGAGCCCCCACAAAGGCTTTGCGGTGCCCCAGGGCTCCGCGGACCACATTTTGAGTAACGCTGTACTAGGTTATTATTTATTGATATATCTTACATTTATTTAATATTAATATGCAAAATGAACTCTCCACATACATCAGACCCGTTATAACAAATTAATTCCTCAAAATTGGCACTATCGACATACATTTTGTAAAATAAAAGTTTAGAACTTACTAGTTCCATTACTTTATTGGAAATGATTTAAAATTTAATTTAGAACTACTACCCCACTAAAAATTACAATTTGAATTTACCGCAATTTGTCAATTGTCATTTTAGTTCCCTACTCCAAACACAATGTGATTTATTTGTAATACTTTCTTTTTGTCTAAAATATGTAAAATTAATAATACAATTGTTCATTTTATTTTATCTGAATGAGAGGACGAGAGTAATAAAAATAAAAATAAAGAGCACTTAAATTTAAATTATCTTTAATTTCGTTGGTAAAAAGTAATTTCTATTTATAAAAATTGTTTCAACTGATTTTTTATACTTATATTTTTAATTTCGTATAATCTTTCAAGAGTTATGTTTATATTCTGTCTGATTATTATTATATTTATCTGATATCTAACTGATTATCAATTTTTTTTACCATTTACCATTTTTTATTTACAAAAATTCAACTGTAACTCATGCTTGGAAATGTACTCTGAATGGACGCTTTATATCCAGCCAATTTCTTCTTGAATTCATTCATGAAGAGAATTTGGATTATGTAATGCAAAACGTTGATATCCAATAAATTAATAAATTTCTACAAAATAATTAGAACATGTTCAAACTAACATTTATGACACAAAAATTTATGAATATCTTCACTAATTGTAAAACCACTTTCATTTTCAAGAAATTAATGAATTTATTTGGATAGATGCAAAGTACTTACAAGATTTTTTTGTAAATCCTAATTTATTCTGCTTATATTTCATAGTTCCTACATACTATTTTTAGGCAGACATCATTGGCAAATTCAATATTTTTCTTATCAGGATATAAAATAATAAATTTTACATATTTTCTTTCCTACTATTCTATTAAATATTATCTTTTATAATTAAATTTTATGTTTCTTCTACAGAAACACTTACTTTTAACCTTGTTTTGAGGACACCAGAAATGTGTAAAAAAGAGGAAGTCATAAAATCTACATCAAAGCCTAAGTGATACATTTACGACCATTCGAAGTTATCACTATCGTTAATTTGTATGGGCTTCCAAATAAAAGAGTCCATTATTTGACTAAAAACAACAATATATACCCTTGATTCTCTCTGAAGATACTCAAATACCATAAGTGTTCCTGGTTTCAAGTGGAACTAATGAAATATTGTCATCAGTATTTTAGTAAAAGCGGTAATGATACAATATTTCGCTTACATTACTTGTAAATAAAAATTATGAGTGACTAATTCATTTAATTGACTATCTATACAAATATCTATCATTTATGTATGCTGATGACATCTCAATAGTAATTACAGATGTACGCAAACGTAGGTTAAATCTAAAGTACAATGCCACCTTCGTAAATGCTCTATGGGTAGAAATAATAGAATATGGGTTGATGAAGATGTTGTTTCTTTGAGTCAAAATTTAAAATATTTAATTAGTCAGGATAAGGGTGGTGTTATAGCAGCTCCTGAAGATGTTGCAAAAGAATATAATTGCTTTGTTTTTTGTTAATAAGCCAGTTAACAGAGTACAAAATATACCTACAGTACCTACCATTGAAAAATGTACGGATTTTATTACAAGCAGCCTTTGTATTTTTCCCTTTAGTGAAGACGAATTATATAGTCTGCTTAATAAACAAAATGAAAAGCAAAAATGGGCAAGGAATGACCATGTTTCTTCTTTCCCAATAAAAAGAGTCCTTAATTTGATCCCATTATTATTCTGCTAAATAAATATTTTATGTAGGGTAGTTTTCCATAAATGATTGAAACAGGTAAAGTAAATCCTGTCTTTAGGAATAATGATTCCAATATGTGAAAACTTACATACTAGTTACGATATCAAACAGCTTTTCTAAAATATTTGAGCAGTGGCGGCTTCTCCATTGGTTCATTTGTGCAGTGAACACCCAGTTAAATTTCATAAAAACACATTATTTTTAAATCACATAAATAACTTGAAAATATAGATATAGTTTTAATATATACGAGTATATATTATTCTCGCACGTGTTAATATCTACTTTTTTGTTACCCCACTGCTGACCGCGGCTCTCGGCGCAATATTTTAATTGATCGCGAGAGGTTTCCGCGTATGCCTGTGGTTAAAAATAGAGGTCAACAGATCCGTGAAACAAACAGTGTGTATGCTTGAAACTACTCTATATTTAGCATCATCATGTGCATTGCACGTAGATTACCTCACGACAGTTAACTTTGCTTGGTCCAACAATTAGTCGTTGCGCTTGGTCAAGGTCACTCTGATTGGGGGGTCTAGATTTTCAGCTTGTTTTGGCTAGTTTAAGTTGACAATTTTTTTTGATAGAATTTAGCAGATTTCTATATATTAATTTAAAATATCCAATTACTCAAATAAAACTTCCTATTTATTTTCGATTTATTGATTACTTACTTAAAAATAATCGATTCTCACGAATAATCGATTATTTTCGATTAACTGATTCTTTTCGATTAATCGATTCTTTCCGATAGATCGATTATTTTTGATTAATAGATTATTTTCGATTAATCAATTATTATTTATTATCCGATTACTTTCTATTAATCAATTATTTTCAAATACTCGATTATTTTCATTTAATCGATTATTTTAGGTCAATCGATTATTTTCGGTTGATCGATTATTTTCGATTATTCGATTTTTTTTATTAAATGATTCTTTTCGGTTAATCGATTTTTTCGAATAATCGATTATTTTTGTTCAAACAATTATTTTCGATTATTTGATTCTTTTCGATTATTTTCGATTTTTTTCGATTATTTTCGGTTATTTTCGATTATTTTCGATTATTTTCTATTATTTTCGATTATTTTCGATTATTTTCGATTATTTTCGATTATTTTCGATTATTTTCGATTATTTTCGATTATTTTCGATTATTTTCGATTATTTTCGATTATTTTCGATTATTTTCGATTATTTTCGATTATTTTCGATTATTTTCGATTATTTTCGATTATTTTCGATTATTTTCGATTATTTTCGATTATTTTCGATTATTTTCGATTATTTTCGATTATTTTCGATTATTTTCGATTATTTTCGATTATTTTCGATTATTTTCGATTAATCGAATATTTTAGATTAAATTTTAAATACAATTCTATTTCGTTAATATGATTTTCCTAACTTGAATGATCGTTTTTTACTAATATGTTCTCAAAAGACTTATTTTCTGTTCTATATCTTCATATCAGATATCCATTTAAATTTCTTTTACATTCACTTTTTATTACCTACCCTTTTTATCCGTATTAATTAACTATTTAACTCTATTATATGTATCTACACGACCGTGTTCAAAAGCTAATATCCAATAACCAGATTTCCGTCTTTCATCTTAATTTTATTACTTTTCTTTCACCTTTGTTCTCACTTTTTCTTTTTCTGCCGACCCCCGAATCTTAATTATTTTTAAATATTCGTCTTTACTTATCCTACTTTTCCTTTCATTCTCGGTTCTCATCTGTTTTAATTTTATTATTTTATAATTTTATTTTTGTTTATTGTTTGATTATTTCTTTCATTCCCCTGTATCTCTTTTAGGTTTACTCTATTATAATTTTATTTACTATTCTATTATTTCTTCCACCCCTTGTATATGTTTTCATTTATTTTTACCTAATAAATCTTTATATTTCTTTCTGTTCCCATATGTTTTCTTTTTTTTTATTTTGACTTTTATTTTTTTTATGTAATTTGTTTTCTATTTTATTTCATTTCTCACTTTTTTCTGTATTTCTTCCATTTTCATTTTTCTTTCATGTTCTTTATTTCTATTTCTATATTCTATATTTTGACTCTATCGTTCTTCATCTGCTTCTTCTTCTTCTTCTTCTTCTTCTTTTTCTTCTTCTTTTTTTATTTATATTTTTATATATTCTATCTCTCCTTCATCCATTCCTCTAACGTTTCACTTCCAACTTCTTCAATGTTATTATTTCTAATTCCTTCTATTTTTTAACGAAATAGAATCTAAATTCTTGAATTTATTCCTTTATGTTTATTTATTTATTTATTTATTTACTTATTTATAAATTTGGCAACCTAACAAGCAAATAAATGCCCAATTATAAGGTTGCACGAAAACTAAATTACATATTTTCATGATCAGTACATCATACTAACTTAATACTAAAATTAACAATAATTTAAAAAAAGAAAAAAAAAATGACAACAGTGTATTAATATTTAAGCGCAGCTTTAGTTGATAACTTAATAGTTTTAGCATTTTGATAATATACATGTTTAGTTAAATCATTTTTTTTTTTGCTTATTTATTTTTATATGTTGTCCATCTTATTGCGCATTGAAATGATAGGGAAAATAAATAAGAATAAAATGATAATATAAGACAAATGAAAGAGAAAATATTGAAACAAATTAAACAGAATGAAGAAGCAAAGGGTAATAAGATGGACACCATAAAGGAAGAAATTCAAGAATTAAGACAGAAATTTATTTAAACAAATAGAAAGAATTATAAATAATAACATTGAAGAAGGTAGAAGTGAAAAATTAGAAGAATGGATGAAGGAGAGATGGAATATATAGAAATATAAATAAAAGGAGAAGAACCAGAGAAAGAAAGATAGAGTTAAAATATAGAATATAGAAATAGGAATAAAGAAACTTAATGAAAAATGAGAAATAAAAAAAAATAAAGAAGTGAGAAAATAGAAAACAAGTTACACAAAAAAATAAAAGTCAAAATAAAAAAGAAAACATATGGGAACAGGAAGAAATATAAAGGTTTAATTAGTAAAAATAAATCTAAGGTGAAATTAAGACAAATACATGGGGATGAAAGAAATAATGGAATAGTGAATAAAAATAAAATTATAATAGAGTAAACCTAAAAGAGATATGGGGATAAAATAATAAAATTAAAAGAGATGAGATCCAAGAATGAAAGGAAAAGTAGGATAGGTAAAGACGAAAGTTTAAAAATAAGTAAGAATCGGGGGTCGGCAGAAAAGGAAAAGTACGAACAAAGGTGAAAGAAATAAAGTAATAAAATTTAGATGGGGGACGGAAATCTGGAAATATAATAGAGTTTAATACGGATAAAAAGAGTAAGAAAAAGTAAATGTTAAGGAAAATTAAATGGATATCTGATATAGTAAAAGTATAAAGCAGAAAATAAGTCGTTTGAGAACATATTGGTGAAAAACGATCATTTAAGTTAAAACAATCACTTAAACGAAATAGAATTGTATTTAAAATTTAATCTAAAATATTCGATTAATCGAAAATAATCAAAAATAATCGATTAATGGAATATAATCGAAAATAATAGATTAATCGAAAAAATCGATTAACCGAAAAGAATCATAGTAGTTGTTGCGAGCGATGTTTTTTGTTTCAATATAGTTTTTTTTTGGCCCAATAAATTATGAATTTTCAGGGATATCAAGGTGTCAGAACGAAATTTTTTGGGTTTAGGTATAGAGTTGTGAAGATTATTGTAGTTGAAGAAGTTAAAAATAAAGAAAGGTAACAGAAATTTTATTTAAATAGAACAAAAATATATGAAGAAGAAGCAGAGACGCAGATTAAAACAGCAGATGGAAGAGATAGACAGAAACAGACAGAGACGACAGAGATAGGCAGATACAGACACACACAGACGTACAATCAGATGAAGAAGACAAAGAAGTTATTCTATTTTTTTAATTTAAATTAATATCATATTTTAGATTGGCGACCCCATCTCGATTTGAGATTTTATTGATTGGTAATCATAAAGCCGAAAGGAGTATAACATATTAGTACATATTAATAAGTCACTGATTGATGACGAACAGTCACAGTAGTGTCAAATTTCTAGGCATCTTATTGAATAGAAATCTTAACTGGAGGTGTCATTGTGAAAACCTAATCTCTAAATTAAACTCACTAAAGTTTGTTTTTGTGAATTTAAAAAATATTCTTAAAAATCGCAACTTTTAGCGTTATACTATGTACAAGTAGACTCTATAGGTTACGTTATGGTGTCTGTCTCTGGGTTAATGCCACAACTGCGTCTTCTGTTTTCTTAATTCTTAAACTTTGACAATATCATAAGAATATTTTCGTTTACCATCTCGCCTAACAGTGTAACATGTGTTTCATTATAGTCGAATCAGTGCTGCAGCTAAAAAGAAATACCTAAAGGAAATTTATTGAGACCACATGTTGGTATTTCGTCACATCATTTTCTCGAAAACCAAACAACTTTCGGCTACGTAATACTGTGAAGAGATGTTCTAAATCACATAAAACCAACTAGTGCTAGTGACATAAAAATAACTGCTTTACAATGTGCAAGTCACAAAAATGATATTTATGTTCATGAAAATTGGGAAAATTATTTTTCTTTGAACGAAGTAAATGTATTAAAGCTTTAATATTTTACCTTAAAATTGGTTTAATGACGTTTGTTGTAACACGAGGCTTCATTATTTACCAAAATAATTATAAAAATTTAATAATATCTGTTATAAAAGGTAAAAAGTAGGTATACAGGGAGCCCATTTAAGGAAGCAGAGTATGGGGCACTGGCATTAATTGCATTTAATTTTATTTTCAAATGGAAACCAAAGGTCGAACGTTTCGATGTCAATTGTTTTTTAACCCCCACTCCACTTCGATCTCCAAGAGTACCTTAAAAGTAAATTTAAGATAAAATTGTTCAAGTAGAGTATTTGGGATCAAATTATGAGGATTTCAGAGGATCCGTATTTATCCTCCCCTCCCCGAATTCCCCAAGTCCCCCAAGAGCAACCTGTAAATATGCCATTAAAAACTATATTTCGAATATACAATACCGTGTTTAAACACGGCATTACTGATTTCCGTGTTTGAATACGAAATTCCATGTTCCAATACGGAATATCAGAAATAAAAAAAATGTGGGCCTTCTACGCTGCCGTATATTCGAAAAACACATATTTAAACGATAAAAAAATGAAGTAGGTATTAACAAATCTTTTTATCTTATGTTTACACCTCTCTTTAAGGAAATTGCTTACTTACAGGTTTTTATAAATATTTATCTATTTCGACAATGTTGTATTAAAAATATGAGGATGTAATACCTGACAATCTTCTTATTTCAAGATAAAAACTTACGTAACTTTGATTACTATAAATCTCCGTAATCACGTAATTTTCAAAGTTTATTATTTAACAATAAATATTAGTCAATAAAATCAAAATGAAGATGAAAGATGACACAGATTATTTTATTGCAATTAGGTAACGCAGGTTGAATTTTAGATATTTTACTTATCATTTAGTAATTTCTATTTATATGGCTTTTGATTTTGTAATAAAAATGTAATATATATTATTTAATTGTTTTAATATTATACATACTAATTTAATTAATTGCAGAAGAGCTAAAGACTATATTTTTTAGGTAAAAAAACCGTTATAGTTCAATTTACAAAGCTTTACCTTACCCAGATGTAACTCTTTAAGGAGTTCCTTTCGCCACCAATGTTAAATAAAAAATATTAGATTATGACTAAAATTAATTTTTTTCTAATAGTAGATGTCCTTATTTATCTAATAGTGAACTTTTAACTATACCTTACCGTGCAAATTTTGGAGAAAATTTTTTTTTAAAAATGTGTGTGTTTGTACAGTGTCTTATGAGAAAGTAAGACTTCAACAACAATTTTCGAATTATAATTAATTTTACTATTATTTATTGATTAGATGGAGTAGAAAAAAACTAAAAATAAGGTTTTTGAAATATTTAGGTTTTGTTTTTTACAATAAAATATATAGGTTACCGTGAAATTTATTGAGAAATTATTATTAAAAAATCACAAAAAATTTTCAACTAGGTTATTTGAAAATTTTTTGTAATTTTTTAATATTAATTTCTCAATAAGTTCCACGGTTTACTATATATATTTTATTGTATAAAACAAAATCTAAATATTTCAAAAACCTTATTTTTAGTTTTTTTCTACTCCATCTAATCAATAAATAATAGTATAATTCGAGAATTGTTGTTGAGGACTTACTTTCTCGTGAGGCACTGTACAAATACTCACATTTTTAAAAAAAAAATTTCAAAAATTTGCAAGGTAAGGTATAGTTAAAAGTTCAGTATTAGATAAATAAGGACTTCAACTATTAGAAAAAAAAATAATTTTAGTCATAATATAATAACTTTTTTTTTAACATTTGAGGCGAGAGGTGTGGCGAAAGGACCTCCTTAAATATAGAAACATCGTTATAATGAATTTCCAATAACGCGATAATTCATAAACTGTTGTTTAATTATTGTAATCTTGGTAAATTGACAGTCTTTAGTTTTTTTATCAATTTCATAAATGTTAACCAGAATATTTAATTTATCATTGATATGAGAATACATAACCTCATTTATTTGAATTTTACTGAGCATAGTGTGATTCAAAGCATGGAGGTAGAAGGTAAGAAGACGCTGTCACGTGGTCCAAGACGGCATATTGCGTTGACGAATCCTTTAAACAGCTAATCGTGAATTCAATCAACGTTTTCTATATTTTTATTTCGTTTGCAAACTAAATATATTGTACATATTAAAAGTTAAACATTGGTTGCTTGTGCTCAGACTGTTTCTTTTGGTTTATTTCGAGAGGATTAAAATTCTCTCAAGAATATGAATTCTCGTTGGCTTTAAAAATACTCTTTCCACGTTGACATATGATATTTCACAATCTTGTGAAAAATAAGTACTTTTAAGTTTGAAAATAAGTCCGTAACTTACAAAAATTATTAGTAGGTACATGTTGACATTTCCATGGAAATTGTATTCCTTTAGAAAGGCTTCGAATTTTAAAACGTCCTCTTCGTCAAATCAACGAATCGTCAAGAAACTATAGAACTCTTGGCTTATTAGAGAGTTATGATGTTGTACTAGACGTTACTGAGCATGATCGAATTATTTACTAAAACCCACTCCATCGGGATTTACAAAATATATTGTTATACATATATTTAAAGTGACCATATTTTGAAAATTAGGAAACGGGAAAAATCGAAAACAAGGATATATTTCTACGGATTCTCTTTGCAGTATATAAAAGAGTGGGATGTCACGTCATTATAAAAATTGAAATATTTAAATTTTTTTCGTTAGACAAAAGCGGGACACATGTTAAATCGGGACTAGTGGCTTAAAATCGGAACAAAAAAAATAAAAAAGCCTATAGTATATCCCTCTATATATGCTCTATGGATGTTAGGCGTTTGTCTTTAATGTGAACAAATAATAGAAAGGAGCTATTACTTTAAATTATCCAGCTTATTTTATTAAAATGTGTAGTGTGTTCAGTGCTACAAGTCATTTATAAATTAAAATTTATTTGCAAATTGTAAAGTTTTGATCAGCATCCCTTGTATAACCTAATAAATGTACGAACATTAGGATGTTTTACCTCATTAAAAATAAAATAAAAAATGTGATAGCATAAGACATCATAACAATAAAATTGTATTTTTCAATGGCCAATATAAACATAATTTTTATATTATTTGTTATTTTGCCATAATATATTTTTAATTAATACCTACCAACTGTTTGATTATTTTATGTTATATCAGTTTCGGTCTAAAATAACAGTTATGTTAAACCATGATAAATATATTAAATGAAATTTTTAGAATTTTTTATTCTATAAAATACTATCTTCCACTTGCACATGTTTTATTCTTCGAAACTTATTTTATTACTAAAAATTAGTATTTATGACCTTAATCTGCCATTTTATAACAATTAATAAATATTGCCTACATTTCTTAACAAAAAAAATAAAAATGTAGATTTGGGTTTCCTTCAAAAAGTCCGTATCTGGCGGATCGGCCATATTGGGTTGACAACATCCACGCCAAGTGATACCGTTTCGGATGTTTGAAAAAGATACTTATAGCGTCTCCCTACCTTATAACTCCATGGATTCAAAGTGTGATTGAAAAATCACGCTATCGCCACACTCTACTTTTTATGTGAATTGACTTTGACATTTCTATCTTTAAGGATTTACACGTAGGTAACTTTTTAAAAATGCTTTGTGACTATAGATGTTGGAATCATAATTTGAACCAGGTAATTGAAATAGTAATTTTAATAATAAGTAAAATACTATTGAAAATGATTGAAATTATAAGACGTGGTTTTTGAATAATTTATCAAATAGTGGATTTTCCTATTACTTTCTTCACATCAATTAAAGTTATTACCATACAAAATTGTTTAATATTTAAACCGAACCAAATCTTGACTAAATAACTATCCTTCATTTAAAAAGACACATAACACAATTCTGTGCGTAAGTTGGATTTATTTTTTTTTCTCAACCTCGTTAATATTTATAAAACACTATAAAAAACTTACAAACAAATAAAAAGTTTTCCAAGGGATGTGAAGAAACTGGTTATTCTTTTTGACTACAATTCACATTATTGATGGAAACTTCGGAAAAAGCTTCGTGACATTCTAGTACTAACCCTGAGTAAATTCGTGGTCCATTCAGGATGAGTAGTGCTTGGCTGTAGAGCTATTACGAATAGCTTTCTGATGTATCTGGTACGACCTGTACCTGTTCCTAGTAAATACCTATTCCAAATACCTATTTCCGTTACAAGCTATTCCAACTCTAAATTTTATGACAAGATATTGTTGGCGCTTGGCGCATATTCAGTAGGGAGTAGGGGAATCCCTGAATCTGGTGAATCAAATAAGCATAATATATAATATCGATCGATATTGTATTGAACTTAAAGCGTACTGTTGTTTACACAATAACATTAATTAAATTATTGTCCATTACCAGAAATGGTACATTGCGCTCTACAAGCCCAGAAACTATTTTAATTTCTACCGTTTTTATTTTATCTGAAAACTCTTACATTTTCGAAGAACTTGTCAATCTAAAAAACCAAAAGTTTTGATTAGAGATAGCTTTTAGCAAGACCAAACCTTATTACTGTCAATGAAGCAATTCTTGATAAATTTTTTTTTATTACCTGGCTATACAATGGCCACTATACCCATCATGGGCTTTGCAAAGCCAAGACCAAAATAATGGGTTTTGTTCCCATTTCGTCACTCCGCGCAATTACTACTAGAGAGGGTCTTCCCCCCATCCTTCCCTCTCCTGCAATTGGCTTATTTAATCAGCGTTGTCAAGTTTGACAGCGCCAGTTCTGACACTTTCTGATACATGTCAATTTTTTAGGGTTGTAAATGTATATTTAAGATTTATTTTGTCTAATAATATGGTGAAACATACTTTATACGTGAAAGATCTGTTGAAAATGCTTCTTCAAGATTATATCATAAGTAAGTACAAACACAACCTAATTATCAGAGGCGGTGCATTAGGAAATCACCTTTAATTTGCAATTAAACTTTCTTATTTTTTTTTTAAAAAGTAAAATTAAGAGGGAATAAACCCCAGTTAAGTCCGTCTTCATCCGTGTTATAATGATTATAGTGAAGGTTAATTACTTATTAACAAAAATAAAGAAAATTTAAACCTGTGACTTTATTTTAATATCACATATTTGTAAAGTTTATTGTTATTTTTTATTGTAGGTTTCCTTGTCTTGATATGATAAAAAGAAATAAATGTTCCAAAAATTTAGGAATTTTTATTACAGACCTCAGGCGAGGAAAATATTAAAGAACAATGCAATTTCAATAAATTTCGACGAAAGAAGTATAAAAATCAATCCTGCCACTACTTCCTTACCATATTCATCTGCTACTAAAATACTAAAACAGTAAGTAAAGTAAAGAAACTTGTTTCTTTCAAAAAGAATATTTAAGGGAAAAGGCAATGCCACTTTTTGTTAATATTTTTTTTAAACTGTAATTTAATCGACTAATTTTGTGTATTGTTTAAATTTTCATATTATGTATTTAATTAAAGAGCAAAGAAAGGTTTTAAAATTCTTAAGAATCAAAAACATAAAATAATTTAGTTAGTCTTCGTGCCCGAAATATAGATATATATATAAGTACAAATATTTGGATATTATGAGTAATTTTTTATTCTATACATAGAACGTAATTTGCTTCTAAATCACTAATGTAGTAACAAACTAAATAAGAATATCACATTATTTATATTTTTTTTATTTACCAAAAATCGTCCCAAAAAACATTGAATGTTTATTATTGGAGTTTATATCGCTATGCTAAAAGAATATTAGAACAACTTAAATAATGTGGATTTTGACTATTTTAAGTTATCCTGATCATTATGATCTAAAAAATCTGATGTGTCCAACACATGACTTTCCTATCTCGTTCCTATCTAGTTATTATAGTTATTTTGTACAACCTATTGCAGTACCTCTACAAATGTTTAGAGGATAAACTAAATATATAGATTTTCCACATACATCTAACTCAAAACATTTTTCTATAGATATTCATTGAAAACGAAAATACTAAAAAATTTAAATTTAATACTTTTCCTCCAATTTTTCCATTACGGTCCATTTTAGAAAAATCATGTAAAAACAAAAATTATAGAGATCGATATCGCAAACAACTTTTTGTTTGACAATTTTCTTAAAAATCAGAATTTTACACATTTTGTCAAATTTCTCTAATACGGACCATTTCAAGAAAATTTGGCATTGAACAAAAATTATAGATAATAATATTAGAAGTAACTTTTATTTGAAAAATTTTCTTCTCCAAACATAATTAACAGATATATTCCATAAATTATAAAAACGGCCTCCCATAAAGTACTCTCCCAGAAGTTCCGACTTTGTCCAAAATCTAATCATTTCACCTCAGGCCGAAATAAAACTTAAGTTTAAAAGTTAATGTTTTTTCCTTTATTCGTTTTTGAGTTTTCTTCAAAATTCGAAATTTACACATTTTCTCAAATATCTCGAATACGGGCCATTTTAGAGAAATTATGTATGAGATAAAAAATATAGACAATTATATTATAAACAACTTTTATTTAAACAATTTTTATAAAAAATATTTTTTTTTCATTTTGTCGAATTTCACGAATACGGACACACACACACACACACACACACACACACACACACACACACACACACACACACACACACACACACACACACACACACACACACACACACACACACACACACACACACACAACACACACACAAACACACACACAAACACACACACAAACACACACACACACATCATCGCGAAAATAGTCAAAACGGATTCAGGGGACCTCAAAACGAAAAAAAAACGGTAAAAACTCGAGGTCGAAAAAAATCATGATTCCTATACTTTCCTTATCTGTATACAGATAGGAAAGTAAAAATGTCTTTCTGGTGCTATAGTTAGATATAAAATATTCATTTATTTGAGCACAGTTGCAATACACATTTTAATTAGTTTTTAAAAGTTAATGTTTTTTCCTTTATTCGTTTTTGAGTTTTCTTCAAAATTCGAAATTTACACATTTTCTCAAATATCTCGAATACGGGCCATTTTAGAGAAATTATGTATGAGATAAAAAATATAGACAATTATATTATAAACAACTTTTATTTAAACAATTTTTATAAAAAATATTTTTTTTTCATTTTGTCGAATTTCACGAATACGGACACACACACACACACACACACACACACACACACACACACACACACACACACACACACACACACACACACACACACACACACACACACACACACACACACACACACACACAACACACACACACACACACACACACACACACACACACACACACACACACACACACACACACACACACACACACACACACACACACACACACACACACACACACACACACACACACACACACACATCATCGCGAAAATAGTCAAAACGGATTCAGGGGACCTCAAAACGAAAAAAAAACGGTAAAAACTCGAGGTCGAAAAAAATCATGATTCCTATACTTTCCTTATCTGTATACAGATAGGAAAGTAAAAATGTCTTTCTGGTGCTATAGTTAGATATAAAATATTCATTTATTTGAGCACAGTTGCAATACACATTTTAATTAGTTTTTAAGTTAATACCTAGCAGGACATCCTAAAATGTCTTTTTCCTTTGATGTGAGATTCATTATTCTACATTTCGGTTGGTGAAATAGGATATACAGGGTGTTTCAGAATGTAATGTACATACGTTAACTGTAGGTGTGGAACACTTGGGTGCTTCGAAATCATCCATTATTAATAGGTCTTTCACATCTCATTACCCAGATACAGGGTGTTTTATGAATTTCGCCTGAATTTGTTTTTAGCCAAAACTCAACAACCACTCGGTATAAAAAATAAAAATTTGGCAGGTAGACTCATTTCACTATAATAAAATTATTGTTGTAAAAATAATAATTAGATTTCAGGTCCGGCTTAACAAAATTTGAGCATTTCTGTCTGCTTCAAAAACAACACCCTGTATGAGCAAATTTAACATATCTGATTAAACATCTTAAAAGAGCGGAAAAAATCAATTTGGGTAGGTGTCTTTTAAAATTTGCGCATTACGTTTTAGAGGCACTAATTTTTTGATAAAAAATGATATTTTTAAAAATATCGGCATATTCTTCGTTGGAAAATTGATAAGGCATTTCTAGATTTGGTTATTTAACACCAATGTTTGCAACAAAGAAACTTTAATGAATAGTCTATTAAACTTATGTATTAGCTGTCCAAAACATTCAACTGTTTTCTTGCTTTCTAGATAAAGTTATTTATAAAACAGAGAATACATAATACATGTGAAAAAATAAAAAAATAATCCTAAGGTTGGCAATCCAAACGATTTATTGAATGGCTTATTTGATAAAATAGTTGTCATTTGATCAAATATTAGGTTGATCAAGGTTGTTTTAATAGTTAGGTTTTTCTTGAGTTATTCCCTTTATTTAGGAAATAAATTTAAATATTTAAATACAATAAAAACTTAACTGTGTGAGTAATAATTACTAAGTTATGTTTAAAATTGAATCTTGCTGTTAAACTCATTTTTGTTAAGTAGAAATAATATTTTTAATCTTTAATTTCCTTATTTTTCATTATACAGGGTATTTAAAAAATTATTGGTTTAGCTAACTATACGGGCCTGTAATTTATTTCTAATATTAAATAAAAGACTAAAACAGTGTAAAATTGAGATATTTGAAAAGTACTTACTTAAAAAAGTAATATTTTCCATGTTTTATAATCAAAAAATCGTGTTTAAATTCTGAAGTTAACACATTTTTAAATATATCATTTTTTATCAAAAAATTAGTGTCTCTAAAACGACATGCGCAAATTTTAAAAGACACCTACCCAAATTGATTTTTTCCGCTCTTTTAAGATGTTTAATCAGATATGTTAAATTTGCTCATACAGTGTGTTGTTTTTGAAGCGGACAGAAATGCTCAAATTTTGTTAATCCGGACCTGGAATCTCATTTTTATTTTTACGGCATTATTTTTGTTATATGGAGATGAGTCTACCTGCCAAATTTTAATAAAATAAATGTGCATGCAAAATTTTAGCTTCATTGGTTGGGATAAGTATTTTAAAATTCAGTTGCAAGATTTGATCTAAACAAACATATAAACATTGCAAGTTAATAAAAAGCTTGTAAAAAACTCAACAATATTATGGGCTAGTGTATGTTTTAAATTCATGTAAGCTCCCTAAAAAACTCATTTAATCTCTTTTCCACGCAATTTTCCAAACCACTGTCGTATACCAATTTTCACATTCCGTTATCATTAGAAATGCAAACCAACCCCTTCTGTGTGCATTTAGCACTCAAATTATTTCACTTCATTTACCCTAATGGACGTTGCTCTTTACACACGACACGACGTGCGAGTTTTTGTTTTTCGCATTTTCTTTGTTATGCATGTTCATTTTCATCCAGAGATCATCCATTTTCCTGTCAGCAGTCTGCTTGTAAAGGTAAGAATAGATAAAGAGGTGTAATTGGAGATGTGTAAGTAGTGACGTAGCATTGTCTTAGTATATGAAGTTGTATGTTGACTTATGTTGTTAAAAGATTAGATTTTTGTTCCTTAAAATAATGAAGCTTTTTATTTAGAACGTATATTATTTAAAAGTTCTAATTTCCATGAATCCTCTCAAATACTATAAAAAGGAAAATAAAATTAGGAAAATTAGAATTAGTGTCTCAGCTGACTGCAAAAGGTGATATGTCCCTTTTTTTGCTGGCTGTTTATAGTTTCGAGGTGGTGGAAGTAGTCGTGAAACCTGGGAAATTTAAAGTTAAGCTGCTCATAGAGGGATTTTTAAATTTTTTTGCTGGTAAATACTATGCTCCTAGGCGTTGATAACAATAAAACATCCCTTTACAAGCATTTTCAGTGGTCCGTTTTTCTTACTTCTGATGTGCAGTTTCCGATACGTGACCGGATATTTATTTTTTTTCAACCAAATTCAGGATATAGCTTATACGCGGTTTTTCTGAATCTGATGATATTGCATTTTTTTGTGTTGGCCAAATTGTCAAAGAGCATGGGCTCCCCCAAAAAATATCATGGAGGTGTATTAGAAACGAAAGAAAAACGTTCTTTTCAATGCCTCTCCTATTTTATTAAAAATTTAATTTTAGAGTGGAGATAAAAGAAACTAAGTTAAAAAATTGTAACGGTTGAAACCGTTTTCGTTATTTTGACGCAAACATCTCTACCATAATGTCATTTGTCGTTTATGCCTTGTGTCAAAAGTTGATACTTCATTTCGATTTATATCTGTCAACGAGGAAGTTGATTTGAATTTTTAATTATCTTTTATCTTGGACATCCGATGTACTAATTGTCTATTAATATTCTTAATGACCGTCTGATTTTATAAGGTAAGCTTTTATACCGATATATTGTTGAAAATATATATTTTGTACAAGAATTTCTAATTAAAATATCAAATTTGAAACATAACCTCAACATGAAAATACAAGAATCACATGTTTTATATAATTTTATCTATTATTTTGTTAGGAAAGAGATAATATGCTTTACTATATTTAAATATGTTAAATAGGACTTTTTCTTTTCCTATTAATTTTAATTTCTGTGAAACTATTCATTTAATAGTAAAAAGCATTTTATCTGTTTCCTATGTAAACTTCCTAGTTCCTTTCTTGATATTTTTACCTTTTTCCTTGTAGCCTGGCTGTTTTTAGACGGTTCTGTAGGAGTTATATCTAAAGAGATTGTTTAGATGTTTAGAAGTTTAGAAGAAAGTTCAATCTGCATGTTTAGATGTTTAGAAGTATAGAAACTTAGAAGTTTAGTTCCAGCTACAGAAGTTTATTTCAAGTATATCAAGAGGTTTAGTTCGAGTCATCTAAAGAAGTTTATGAGATTTAAGTTTACCTATGAAGATTTATAATTAAGAGTTGGTGATATCCGAAGTATATCATACGAATCCCCTTGAAGAAGGCCTCTACAAGTCTCTCCTTAAATACTACCTCTTGTTTACAGATAAATCTTAAATAAATCATTTAAATTTGAATAAGTAAGTCTCTTTGAATTAGAATTTGTCGCTACCTTGCCTGAAACCTTATTTAATTATAATATCTTAATGGTTAGTGATTTTCTATATTTTTATCATTAATCGATAGTCGAGTTTAGTAAGTTTTAAATATAGTGGTGCTCAACTTTCTTTTTCAAAGTAATACTCATATCTGCATATGCAACGTTATATATGCAGGGTGGACAACCGAAAACTTTCCACTAAGTTTTAGTCGCAGAATCGGTACTTCGACCCTCAAGCAGTGGGGTGAAAAACCCATACAATTTAAATAGGGAAAGTATCAAAGATAACACATCACTGAAAAGGTAATTTGATGAAGAATTCGACTATTCATTGAATCACTTTTCATTTTAGCGCCCTCTTGCTTGCTTGAAACCCCTTACTTATTGTAAAATGTGATACTTGATTCGAAGCTAATTTTATTACTAATTCAATGCTCCACATAACCTTCATCCAAGTATCTCCATATTGAACTTGCAATAGTCTGAATATTAGACATTGTTTGCATTATTGCTAACTTTATTTTATTGAAAGTGCAATATGGATATTTAGGTTAATTTTTCTTTTGATCTTGTTTTTTTATTTAAATAAAATTTATAGTTATAATTTAAGTTTTGTATAGCTTTCGGTCCCTGGTTTGTGCTTTTCTCAATACCTTATCATTTTGATTATAATATTCACTCAGTTTTTAATGGGTCATTATTGTATCTTCTATTACTTGTTTCCTTTTAATTTATTTTTAATTTATGTTTGCAACAATAACTGATATTACTAGGTATAGGTACTAGGCTTACTACTACTATTTTAATGTAATTTCTTATGTGTAAAGGGCATGCAAGAATTTATTATACTACTAATATATCTGGGGGCTGATATGCTGTTAGGAGGAATTTTGTTTTTTATTCGTTCGTACATGAGTATGGGGGGGAGATAAAAGATAAAAATAATGTAATATATAAAATTCTCGTGTCACAATGTTCGTTCCCATACTCCTCCGAAACGGCTTGACCCATTCTTATGAAATTTTTTATGCATATTCAGGAAGTCTGAGAATCGGCTACTATCTATCTTTCAAACCCCCAAGTGATAAGGGGTGTCAACCCCAAAAAATTCTTTTTTTATTTTTTTATTAGGTGGCATTAAAAATACATACAACCCTTAATTTTCAACCCCCTAAATATTAAGGGTGGGCAACCCCTAAATTTTTTTTTTATTTTTTAGACAAAATTTTTTGTTTTTATTTTTTTATGATACAGCATACAAAAATACATACAACCGTTAATTTTCACCTCTACGATCAACCCTCATATTTTATTTGTTAATTAAAAACTTTATAGTTAGCATATTCACCTCGGCTGGGCAAAACATTGAATGCTCATATTAATGTTGAGTAATGCAGTTCGGTGAAGAGTATCAAATATATTTGCAAGTATGTGAATAATGAAAGTGATATGGCTCTATTTAGAATTGAAAATCCTAATGTAAATACTCCTCCGTTGAATCTAAATGATGAAATTACGAATTACCAAATTGGCCGGTATATCAGTTCCAATAAAGCTGTCTGGCGTATTTTCGGTTTCCCAATTCATGAACGGGATCCAGCATTTATCCATTTAGATCTTGAAAACGGCCAGCGCGTATATTTCACGAACGATACAGCGCTTGATCGTGCTATAAATCGCCAAAAACTACGCTCACCGAATTTTTTGAATTGTGCAATCGTGATAGTACAAATATGAATAATTGTTTTTGATGTTTAGATAGCTATCAAGAATTGTAATTTAAAATATATTCGTTACTTTAATAAAGATTAGTTTATTAACCTAAATAAAGCATACTTTCATTGTTTACAACGCTTTCGATTATAAGTACATCCCCGCACACTTATAGTAGATAATTATTTTTATTGAACTAAGAAAATGTTTCCTAGAAATAATATACATGGCAAAACAATGTTTGCCGGGTCAGCTAGTGATCTATAAAAAAATAAAATAATAATTGACCAAAATAATAAAGTACTGAGGAAGGCACAAACCACAAATCAGAGGCCGAAAGCTATACAAAATATAAATTAAAACTGTAGTTTTATTTAATTTAAAATAAATATAGTTTAAAAAAACTAAAAAACACGCTTTTAGAGCATATCAAACTAGAAAGTTAAAAATAATTTTTCAAATAAGCTTAAAACAATATTAAATGGAAAATACTAGTATTATTGTGAAAAAAAGCGTCAAGCGCTCGATGTACGAGAAATATGGACAAAGCGCCCCATCCCGAAAGCACAAACTGAAGAAATTGTTTGCCCTGGAAGATGAATTTTATTGAATTGAAGTTTTTGAAGTAGCTGAGCGCACTTTAATTTATTTATTTACTAGTTTATTACAAATAAATATTTTGATTTAAACGGTGTTTTAGTTTATCTTTAATGTAAATATAAATCTCCTTTACTTTATTCTACTAAAAGTTGGTATCCCTGGGGATCGAGCTAACTTAATTTATGCCTTTTTGCGTAACAGATCCATATTTATAAAAGATAGTTCTGGCGAGATTTATGGTCCTAATACAATAAATCAGGGGCTTCTTCAAGGATCCCCTCTTAGTCCTATTTTATTTAATTTGTATACTGTCTCTATATTTAATTTACTTTAAAAAAAAAAAATTAAAATGATCCAATATGCTGATGATTTTGTCATTTTGGTTAGTGGAGGGAACGCAATTAACATAGTCCACCAAATAAACCACTTTTTAATTGAATTGGAACTTTGGCTGGAATCTCATAACTTTAATCTTTCTATTAATAAATCAAAGTCAATATTTTTCACAAAAGGTCATTCTAGAATTGCCCTTCCCAATGTCACCTTTAGATCTCAAACTATTCAATGGGTAGGCAAATTTAATTATCTTGGTATTGTTTTTTCAAAAAAATTTAAAATGGAATGCCCATATTGATAATTTACAGAATAAAATAGCAAACAGTTTTTAAGTTATGCGTGCCATATGTGGTACATGGTGGGGTTGTGAACCAAAAATTTTAAAAATATTACATGACTCTCTTGTGCTATGTTATCTAGACTATGAATATCAATTTTATACCCGTGCCCACAAATATTAAAGAAAAAATGGATCGACTTCAATTCCAAAGTTTACGCATAATCTTAGGATGCATGAAATCCACCCCAATTCAAGCCTTATTATCAGAATCAGCAGAGACTCCCTTGAAATATAGAAGGGAATATCTTTCATCAAAGTTTCTTCTAGTCTATTAATTGCCTAAATTAACTATGTGATGACAATAATAGATATTGGAGAAACCGTGAAATTCATATTCTGGTTGAAACGATTAGAAAAATTAATTCTTACTCCTTTAATCTATTTTCTAGTGATTTACTTCCTTGTCATAAATTTGATCTTAATCTCCAATTGGTTTCCCTAAAAATCTACAACATAAACAATTCAAAAGATAATTTTAACCTTCCCGATGTTAAATACATTTTAAATAAATTCCCAAATTATACCAAATTCTTTACTGATGGATCTATGGACCCATCAGGAGAGGCTGGTTTTGAAGTCCTTTCTCCTGATATTTCTTATGCCTTTTCTTCTAAACTCCCTTTTCAAACACAAATTTGTTTCTGCAGAAATTGCTGCTATTAATCATGCCATAATGATCATACTAAAGGAGAACATTCATCACTACATTATTTTTTCAGACTCTAAGAGTGCCCTCCAAAAAATTAGTAGATCCCTTTTTTCAAAAGAAACGGAACACTGCTCCTTTCTTACAAAAAAAGCTATTTTATTAGCTAAGAATAATAATGTTCATATCATTTTAGTTTGGATCCCTGGCCATTCGGGTATCCTTGGTAACCATAAAGCTGACCAGCTCGCAAACATAGGTCATTCCTTAAATGTACCAGCAACAATGTACCTACATTTTTTCAATTTTCTCCCCTTTGTTAAAAATCAACTTTGGTCTAACTGGTCAAGAGATTGGCTAACAAAATACAACAATAATCTTTCATTTTATTTTAAAATAGTTAATCACCTGTCCCCATCCACATGGTTCAATAGATTTTCATATATTATTTGAATGACAACAGGACACTGTCTAACTCCCTTTCACCTATTCCGAATGGGTATTAAAAATAACCCATATTGTGAGTGTGGCCAAGTTGGCTCACTAAATCATATTATTCTACAATGTCCAATCAATTCAACTCCAGATTTTGATTTATACTTAGAATTATCAGAAACGAAACTTCCCACTCCTTTTGACATATGTGTAATTCTTTCTAATATTAATAAAGATAAATTAAAATTAATAATGAACATCCTCAATATTTTTAAAATTAACCTATAAAACCAAATCACCCTAATTTCCTTTCTTTTTGGTCCTGTGTGCTCTTACTTTTACCGTTGGTAGCATTTCTGGGTGTGTGTGTAATGCTTAGCTGCTATCCCTAAGCGAGAAGAGTTAATACGTTACTAATTACCAAAAAAGGTTTCCGAAGATTATTTGAAAATTGAATGCGAACTGGGATTGTTTAATTACCTCGAGCAAGACTTAAAACAGTCCCTCAAGAATTAGCTGGGTAAATTGTCTCATGGACACAGCTCAAAAAAAGAGAAGAAGACGAAGAAAGAAGAAGAAGAAGAAGAAGAAGAAGAAGAAGAAGAAGAAGAAGAAGAGAAGAAGAAGAAGAAGAAGAAGAAGAAGAAGAAGAAGAAGAAGAAGAAGAAGAAGAAGAAGAAGAAGAAGAAGAAGAAGAAGAAGAAGAAGAAGAAGAAGAAGAAGAAGAAGAAGAAGAAGAAGAAGAAGAAGAAGAAGAAGAAGAAGAAGAAGAAGAAGAAGAAGAAGAAGAAGAAGAAGAAGAAGAAGAAGAAGAAGAAGAAGAAGAAGAAGAAGAAGAAGAAGAAGAAGAAGAAGAAGAAGAAGAAGAAGAAGAGAAGAAGAAGAAGAAGAAGAAGAAGAAGAAGAAGAAGAAGAAGAAGAAGAGAAGAAGAAGAAGAAGAAGAAGAAGAAGAAGAAGAAGAAGAAGAAGAAGAAGAAGAAGAAGAAGAAGAAGAAGAAGAAGAAGAAGAAGAAGAAGAAGAAGAAGAAGAAGAAGAGAAGAAGAAGAAGAAGAAGAAGAAGAAGAAGAAGAAGAAAAAGAAGAAGAAGAAGAAGAAGAAGAAGAAGAAGAAGAAGAAGAAGAAGAAGAATAAAGCAGGAGGAGGAGGAGGAGAAGTTTATCTTTAACCCTATTTAGGTAAATCTCAAAAATAGTAATTACCAAATTTTGGCGTTTCCACCTTTATCATCGTTAATTTGCATTTGATTTTGATATGATTAAATAATAAATAGTAAATAATTTATCAGTTAAATTAAGTAGCCACATTTATAAAGAGCGATCCACAAAAAATGATTCTAAAGTAAGCCATGACCGACAAAGACAGATACGAGTCATGTCTAAGATAACTACGCGCGACTCTGAATTAAATGCAAACTGAAACGGAAGAAAGATTGTACGCTCGATATCTGTGAATTTTTCTGGCACCTAAAAAGAAGAAAATTTGACTGCTGCTCGACATACGTGATTTTTTCCAAGGCCTGCTTTAGAAAAAAATTGTGGATCACTCCTTATACATTATATCTTTTTTAATTTAGAAAACATTGAATAGAAACGTTTCAAAAATACACATGTGAATGATACCGTATTGATTAAGATTCTTGAAGATGACACTTCCTCTTCCTTATACTCGTCTATCCAAATCTGTGCGACAATGAATATTCATTTATTTATGAATGCACAAGCGGCGTGTAATTATCTAACAGTGTATTATTTTTCTCACATTATTTATAAATATTGAATCCGGTTTTTTTTTTTGTTAATTTAAGTCATCTCCATTTTATTATCTTCCTCAATGTTATATATTCTGCTAGTAAAATGGCAACATTTATAATAGTTCGCCTTAAAATAGTTTTTAAAGGCCATAGAAGAATAAATCAGAGGTGGATTAGCCCACACAAGCCATCTGTAGAAACCGTACATTTGACACTATATATATTTTTTTAATGATGTATTATACGTTAAATAACCAAGTGATGAAAGTCTCACTCATTTCCCTAACTGGAAAAAGAGATGAATGTCACTAGTAAGGTTACTGCCAAAGAGAGAAGGAACAAGTGTCTAATTCCATAGTATATTTCATTGCGCTTTATAGCGCTTGAATGAAGAAATTCATACTAAAAAGCAGACTAACGAAATGGGCTGAAGCTAACGATAGTCTATCGGAAACGCAGTCAGGATTCAGAAAAGCAAAAGGTTGCAGTGATACTGTATGTGTACCTGTAACCTGTAGAGGGTAGGTTACTCCACGGCACTTAGGCCTCACTAGGCCGATTTTTCATTCTTCCAAATTGTAGCGCGCGAGCCAGCCTACAAATTTAACGTAGTTGACAAAGTTGCCAAGAGATGTTTCTCTTACATTGGCCGGTGTTATCCGATACTCGCCGAACACAATGCTTCTAATAAATAAGAGCGTCGGACAATTGTAGAGGATATGCTCGATGGTCTTATCTTCTTGTTCACACCCCCTGCAGAGTGCAGAATAGTCAGAATGTCTGTGATCAGGCGCAGAACCTGTGCAGTCAAAGTCAAGTATTTAAATACTCTGCAGCTTCTTGTTTTATAGAAGGGTTAAGTTCAAAAAGTATTTAGTTGGCTGTCTTCTTGACTAGTGAATCAGCAAGACGGTTACTTTTCGATGTGATCCATCTTAAGATGACCACATTGTTGATTGATACTCCGATCAAAACTTCGTGAGATTCTAGTACTAGTAAATTCGTGGTCTGTTTAGGGCGAGTAATGCTTGTCTGCTACCTGTATAGATGAGCATGCGCCTTCCAGTGATATTACTTCTGATAACTTCTTTTGCAGCTATCATAATCCCCGTGAGCTCGGTTTGAACTTCACTAGCACTATTGCTCACAGTCCATTTTTTTTATGTTTAGGTTTAAGGATCTAGAGTATACTTCACATCCTGAACCTAGTATTGTTTTAGCACCGTCGGTATAGATATGCCACTTCCGGCTCTTCCATTTGTTTCGTTGTAACTTTATATGGATTATCGAAGATATATCTGGGACATTAATACTGTACACCTGCAGCTTCGGCTTGAAAAGCACAAGGTCTTTGAGCCTTTTATTTTGTTACGCAGATTTATGATATCTCAGTTTATTTCAACTCAACTTTTACATTAACTATACAAATGATAACATTAACATATAACGTTTATCATAAAACTACTCTCTGACGTCAGGTCGTCGACTTATATAGCTCGCCTCAACCTTCTAGAACCTTCTAGAACAATCCGGATTTTTCTTTGACAAGAAATGACCTCTCGAGACATTTCTGGACTATTCTATCTTCTTCATTTGCTCGTACCTTTACTTATGGTGCTGCGTAACAATTTATTTTAAAAAGGCTTTTGATTTTATAAATCATGCAATTCGTTGACAAAAATTGTTTAATTCAGGAGTCTGTTACTTTTTTTATATTTGTTGCAGATATTAAACATTTTTTGGCAGTAATGGCTCAACAGGTATTAATATAGATAATAAGGATGAGACGATGATGCACCTTTATGGAGATGAGCTGATTTTAATTTACCTCTCAAATTGATCTAAAACATAAACTTAAAATTCTAGAACAATATTGCGAACTTAACCTGCAGTTAAAAAAGAAAATGAGATCATCGAGCATATCCTTTACGATTGCTTGACGCTCTCATTTATTAGAAGATTTGTATTCGGCGAGTATCGGCTAACACTGGCCGATATAAGAGAAGCACCTCTTGGCGACGTTGGCAACTACATTAAATCTGTAGGCTGGCTCACGAGCTAGGAGGTGCCTATCTTCTCAAGAGGATGCACAATGGGCCTAATGAGGCCTAAGTGCCGTGGGGTAACCCACCTTCCACACATTACAGATGTCGAGGTGGGTATATAATTTACGAATCGGAGTTTGATGGCTGCCACGTACTAAACGAGTAAGGCTAAACAGTTAATAGTTGAGACATACTCACCCCAATACCTTTTTATCTAGGTTACCCCAATTCGCCCTTATTGCCTCCAAGGAGTACCTACTTTACTCTTCTAACAAAATACTGACAGGTACTAAAAAACGCGCTAGATTGCTCAGACTTCATACACATAATATCCGCTTCAATTTTTTTTGCCTCGTGACACCAATTTTTCCCCCATCGCCTGCAAGGGGTATTTTAGTCTTGCCAATTTTGATAAAAAAATAGTGCCATGTTCTAGAAATAGTAACAAGTGGTACTTTTCTGTACATTAATATAATTTCTGAAGAAAAATGCATGCGGAGAAAACTCATGTATTCAATATTTGAATTTAAAATTAAATTTGGTTGCAAGTTAAGGTTGTATCAGAAATAGTGTTAAGCGGGATCACCTGTAAAAAAGATATTGGGATGGGTATTACGCATGATACTATTAAAAGAAGGTATGATATTACGCAGATTCATTCTATACGTCACGGTGACATATTGTGTTGGAAGGCGTCGCTTTTATTAATTTGACGTATCATCTGATGAAAACAGCGCGCGAAAATAGATTTCAATCTGCTCATGACTAATCAGATAACCATATTTCACATCACAATACGTCATGCGCGAACTCGACGAGATTTCGTCGACTAAGTATCATGACTCTGTATTTTTTTTGGATCATGGTTATTACGTATGCGAAGTCTCTGCAATTTAGAGCGTATTTAATAGTACCTAGCACTGTTTTTGTCAAATTTGACAAGAGCTAGGATATATAAAGGAGGCATGAGAGAGACAGACTAATACGTATTCAATGTTAAGCAATCTTGCAAACATATCGTGAAATTTCAGGTTTGTTTTGACAAGGACTCAGGTTATAAACGTGAAAAATTTTCAGTGGTGTAGTTTCATTGGGAAAACAAAAAGCAATAATTGTTATGTGTATTAAAATAAAATTTTAGATTGTAATGTGTTATGTAAAGAATCTACAGACATATTCTACAAAATATAAATCATTAACTACACAATATAACGAAAGGTTATTTTGTTCACAGCTAAAAACCAAACAAAAACTCATCTGGAAAACACTATTCGGAAGTACAGGAGCATCATGATAATGATTAATAGGCTTGTATCCAATTTTGGTAATTTCAAAACTTAGTTCAGAAACAGTGAATTCCACTCTATCAGCTAATATATTCTAAACTATTTTTGAGAATTGGATTTGACGGTTCTGTTTTCTGTTTGAACCACTGATTTTGAACCCAACTTTCCTGACCATTGCCAGATTAAGAGCAATAAAATTTTACACCTTAATGTGCTAAAGTAATTTTATACAATACAAGTACTCTATTAATTATTTCATGAAACGTTTATCCTAAAATAGTAATGTATTTAAAATAAAAATCAGTTATTTTAATAAACATAGAAGCTTAGAGTACTAAAAAGAATAAATATATAGGTACATTTTACATTTGGCAACATTATTGTATTGTACATAAACTGAAAAATCTGATGTGTCCAACACGTGACTTTCCTATCTTGTTATTATAGGCTTTTTCCGGTTATTTTGTACAACCTATTGTAGCACCTCAATAAATGTTTAGAGGGTAAACTAAATATATACATTTTGCACATACAAAAACATTTTTCTATAGATATTCATGGAAAACGAAAATACTGAAAAATTTAAATTTAGCACTTTTCCTCCAATTTTTCCATTGCGGTCCATTTTAGAATAATCATGTAAAAACAAAAATTATAGAGATCGATATCGCAAAACTTTTTTCTTAAATTTTAAAATTTCTCGAATACGGACTATTTCAGGAAAATTTGACATAAGGCAAAAATTATAGATAATAATATTAGAAGTAACTTTTATTTGAACAATTTTCTTCTCCAAACATAAATAACAGATATATTCCCTAAAATATAAAAACGGCCTCCCATAAAGTACCCCCCCCCCCCAGACTTTGTTCAAAAACTAATCATTTCACGTCAGGCCAAAATAAAACTTAATTTTAAAATTTAATGTTTTTTCCTTTATCTGTTTTTGAGTTTTCTTCAAAATTCGAAATATACACATTTTCTCAAATATCTCGAATACGGTCCATTTTAGAGAAATTATGTATAGAATAAAAATTATAGAGAATTATATTACAAATAACTTATTTGAAGAATTTTCTTCTCCAAACGTAAATAACAGATATATTCCATAAAATATAAAAATGACCACCTATAAAGTACCCCCAGATGTTCCGACTCTGCCCAAAATCTAATCAGTTCATTGGACGCCGGAATAAAGCTTATACAGATAGGAAAGTAATAACTTACAAAAGCATTGATTGACAATATCAAAAACGCTAGAATCCGATTCTGTACAATATTATTGTCAATTTGTGCTAATGATATTTCCAAAGAAATTGCGCATATACCCAACGATGGAATGGTGATGGGTGATGAGTAATTCGATAACGGATTAGATGAAAAGCGAACAACGGGAAGTCATATTCCATCTCTGTCTTATCTCCGGTAACCTGATCTCGAACCACTCCACTACCAATTAGTACTTTGATTAAAATTGAATAAAATAATTTAGATGGTAATTGACGTCCTATCCTAGCGGCTACAGTAAAGTTCGGAATGCGCATTTCTGAGTCGTGGGAATATATTGGGAGAGGGTATAATAATCGCCGGTGCGTTTAAAATCTAATTTACCTCGGGTTAAATCAAAACATAATTTATCAAATTTTACACGGATAAGATCGTGTTAAAGTTCATATGTGTTTCCAACCATTTTAAAGTATTTAATTCGTGGCAATAATGATTTTAATTGAATTCCTTAGCCAGCTGCAGAGATATGTATACCCTTTGCCGCCCTTCGAAGTACTGATATGAGTGATATGCGCCTTTGTGTGCATATCACTCAGGGACTTTATAGTATTTGAAGCAATCATACAAAAATAGTGATCGAATTTTTTAATTTTTTTTTATTATACTGCGTTCTGCAACAATGGCGCGGTCTTTTATTGCTGGCGTTTCATAGTTACACATTTAAAGAATGTCTATAATAGGGATTTATGGTTATCAAGTATAAATATATGAATTGATTCACAAAAAATGTTTCTAAAGTAAAGCTTGGAAAAATTCACGTCGGATCATAGAGTTCATCTTTTTTAAAGGATAAATTTGAATTTAATTCAAAGCTGTGCGTAGTTATTACAGACATGACTCGTATCTCTGTCTGTAATGGCTTACTTTAGAAACTTTTTTTTATGGATCACTCTTTATTCAATTGTACCAAGGTCCTAAATAATTTTGATCAATCATTTGTCCCTGTTTCAAATGAAGTCCTGTATATTTTGACATTTTTAGAAGTATTAGACACAATTTAATAATAACTGTAAATATATTTATTTTTATCTACAAAAAAATACAGTATAGAAACATATAAACAACGTCTCTTTTTCATTTAAAATAATAATAGGTTGTGAAAATAAAAAAAAAAAATCATAACATTAATATTATATACGAGAAAATAAATTTCAATTACTTTTTAACTGACTTAAATTTGTCGGAATATTTTTTTCTTCTTTATGTTCAGCGATAATTCTTTGTTTTGAAAAAAATATATAATTCATTTCAAAGAATGATATGTAATGAATTTACAACAGTTTGGGTTGCATTTTCTCACTTGTCCGCAAACTCTTGTTGATCAGGTGTACGATGTATTTCTTTGTTCAATTGATACGTTCATAATTTATACAATATAATAACTTTTCAATCCTGACTCTAGGAGAACGGTATAGAAACACAATGCTATTAAAGAGAGAAATATAATAATACGTCATCAATCGCGGACCTCAGAAAGTGCGTGATTAAAACAATTACTATCTTTATATTTCTGACGTCCAAATATAATTAAGCACATCATCTTTATTTTGCTTGATACGTTGGTTAACGTACTGTATATTACATCAAAGCTAATTTTATCTACACGATGGAATGTGGTTGAATATGTAAAATTTCTTGCAAATAGGGGTTTTTAAATGTTAAAAATATATAAGAGTGAGAGAAAGTTAGCGCACCATACCGTCCACCTGCCCTGCTCCAGCAGGCACAGGAGGAATTACTACCACACATAATCCGGCTATCCCAGAGCAGTCTGGAGCTGGAATATATACCAGAAGCATGGAGAAGGGCCACAGTCACCTTTATTCCAAAAGTAGGCAAGAAGGATACCACACATCCTAAATCCTTCCGACCAATCAGCCTCACATTCTTTGTATTAAAAATAATGGAGAAGGCTGTTGATAATTATATCAGAACAGAAGTTCTGGAGAGGGTGCCACTCCACCACAGCCAACACGCGTACTGAGCAGGAAGATCTACAGAAACTGCCCTGGTACAGTTGACTGACGTAATCCAGGATGCACTGACAAACAAAGAGACGGTCGTGTGTGCCTTTCTAGACATAGAAGGAGCTTTTGACAACACACCACACGAATCTGTAAAAAGAGCATTTTCATACAGAGGAGTAGATAATAGCACATCCAGATAGATGGCTCAGCTGTTATCTACGAGACACAGATAGGGCAGGACACCATCTCCATCTGCACAACCAGAGGGTGTCCACAAGGAGGAGTTATATACCCACTAATGTGGAGCCTAACCGTAGACGAACTTCTATGCAGATTGACTGACCTAGGCATACCCTGTTAAGGTTATGCCGACGACATACTAGTCATATTTGCTAGGGGCAAGTTTAGTAATATCCTGTGTGATATAGTCCAACGAGAACTAGAACATACCAAAAGATGGTGCCGTGAAGTGGGACTTATATAAACCCTACAAAAACAACACTAGTAGCCTTTTCAAGGATAACAAAACTTAATCTCAAAACCGTTAAATTAGACGGGATAGATATAGAATAAAGTCAAATATCTAGGCCTTACCCTGGACAACAAACTTCTCTGGAATACACATGAGAAGGAAGTACTAAATAAGGCTACAAAATCTCTAATGTTATGCAGAAACATTGCAGGCAAACGATGGGGATGAAACCCAAACATACTGCGATGGATGTATACTGCAATAGTGAGACCAATCATCACTTACGGGGCTATAGCCTGGAGTAACAGAACTAGTTTAGCTACTACGAGAGCTAATATCTGAAAAGTACAAAGACTAGCCTGTGTTTGCATTACTGGTGCAATGAGAACCTGTCCTACGGCCGCAATGGAGGTGATTTTAAACCTTACCCCTCTACATTTGATGATAGAGAATATGGCAAAAAGGACATGATATAGAATGATCAGAAACGGAATAATCAGACGAAAGTCTACTTGCTTCAGGACTAAAGATACCTGGGGCATGCCCCAGGATGAAATGCTAAAGAAGTACAATTTTGTGAAAAACTTCAAAACCACAGCTGGGCTGCAAGAAAGAATGGAGCCAAGAATCCATCGCGCTTGCTACCGAAAGACGTGCTATTCAGTGGTATACGGACGGTTCCAAAACCATAAAAGGAACTGGAATAGGAGTGTATGGGCCGAGAACCAAGCACTCCGAAAGCTTGGGAAAATACTCAAGCATCTTCCAGGCGGAAATTCACGTATCCAGTTCAACATCGAGAGAAACTATCATAGACAAGAGATTACCATCATGTCCGATAGTCAAGCAGCCATCAAAGCGCTGAGCTCTTACGTAATCAACTCAAAAATGGTCTGGAGATGCCTAGAACAATTGAATGAGCTAGGCGAGAAAAATAGAGTTACTCTCACTTGGGTCCCGGAACATAACGGGGTACAGGGTAACGAGATTGCAGATAGTCTTGCAAGAAAAGGGGCTCAAACACCCTTTGTAGGACCTGTAGTCCATTTAAAATAACGGTAAAAGGTCGAGAAACGCCGCACTTGACGAGACCACTTGTCCTCTACGTATTTTGAGGCGCTGATTACGAAAATGAGGGTTAAAACTGGCAGCAATGAACACCCCTAAAATTGCAATAAACACCCCTACATAGGGGTGTTTTTCGACTGTACTTGTTGTTTTGCAAACTAAGCCATATTTTATGTTTTTTTGGGCGGTGATTACGAAAATCGGGTTTAAAACTTGCAGCCATGTTTGAACCACCCCTCAAATTGCAAAAAACACCCCTAAAGAGGGGTGTTTTTCGACTGTACTTGTTGTTTTGCAAACTAACTCATCTCATATGTTTTTTGGGGCGCTGATTACGAAAATCGGGGTTAAAAATTGCAGCAATGGTTAAACCACCCCTAAAATTCAAAAAAAAACACCCCTAGATAGGGGTGTTTTTCGACTGTACTATTTGTTTTGCAAACTAACTCATTTCATATGTTTTTTGGGTCGCTGATTTCGAAAATCGGGGTGTCGACACTGGAAATTTGTGTGACACTCCCCACATGCCAGAAACACCCCTCCCAAGGGGTGAATTTTCGGAAAAAATGACCAGTCACGGTGTTTCGCGAACTACGTCATCTTATATGTTTAGGGGTGTTTTTGTTGCAATTTTAGGGGTGTTCTGTGAGGAGGAGGACGAAAGCTTAATTCACATCCTAACTGAATGTGTAGCTCTCCAGAATCCAAGGGCACTATATCTAGGAGGATATCAAATAGAAGAGGGAGATTTACCTAACTTGAAGCCATTTCAAATCCTACACTTCCTTGAGAAAATAGGATTGGACGGGTCGTTAGAGGCATTGAGACATTTCCTTGGTGCATTGGCGACAGAAGGGGGTACAATAGATCTTTTACGTCGCAGTGCAATAACACCATTCCCAACATAACATAACATACCGTTCACCAGACAAAGACGCAGTGTGCCAGCTTTAACGTTTTAAAACCGTTGCGTATGCGTCAACAGATAATAGAGAGTTGAAGCTTTTCCAGTACGTTAACGTAAACGTGAACGTTAACGCAGAAAAATAATGTTTATGTTGCTGTACAAAATATGAGTTGAAGTTGTTAAACGCATCGTGACATTTACGTGTTATGACAAATAATGACAATTAATGACAATTTATATTGGGATTTCTTCTTTTCTAATTAAAAAGAGGTTATTTTGTTTTCGTTACGTGTATACGCCAGAGTCCGTGAGTTTACGTATGTACGTAGACGTAAACGCAGATGTCAAATTTAACGTATACGTTTACGTTCATAACATCACTTCAACTCTCTAAATATCTATTATAAAAGGTGCCACCAACTGTCTACGTAAATTGGCGGCATATGAAAATCTTTTTTTATTATTAATATTGGGAAAAAAGTTATTCCTTATAAAAAGTCGAGCATGCTCCAAAACCTAAAATACAACCATCAGATATCAAATTTTATCAGTCCTATAAAGAATAAAGGTACTTTACTCTTGAGTAAAACTCATATTTCTTGACAAACTTCCAATACCACTGAAAAAATTTGATATTTGATGACTGTATTCTAGGTTTTAGATAATGCAGAACTTTTTATGAAGAATAACTCTTTTTCCTCAAATTAATAATAAGAAAGTTTTCCATATGAGTCCAACTTAGGGGGATATACTGTATATTAGACTGGGCCAAAAAAATTACAATTTTTTTTTTTGAAAGATATATCGAGAATATCATTCAGAATAATGAAAAAAAAATTTCTAAAAATTTGAGCCCTTAATATTAATTTTAAGAGGTCTATCATCGCTATTTTGATTTTTAGTCATAATTTGATGTTTCACGTTAGAACTGTCAAAACATTAAGGTGAAAAAAAATCCTTTTTACTTATTCTTATGTAAAATTAAATTCTCTACAAAAAAGGCTCTATTAAAATTTTTGTCAGACGAGCCGTTTTCGAGTAATTTCATAACTAATGAATCAATGCATATTTAAAAAAGCCCACGTCGGATTCTTAAAGGAAAATTAATGTTCTACAAAAAAGGTCTCTTAATATTTTTGCCTAAATTTAATTCTTCAAAAGTTATTTATTATAGTTACGAAATTACTTGGAAACAGCTCGTCTGACGAAAATTTTCAATCAGACCATTTTCGTAGAGAATTTAATTTTATATCAGAATAAGTGAAAAGGAATTTTTTTCACTTTAATGTTTTGACAGTTCTAACGTAAAACATCAAATTATGACAAAAAATCAAAAATAGCGATGATAGACCTCTTAAAATTAATATTAAGGGCTCAAATTTTCACGAAATTTTTTTTTTTATCATTCTGAATGATATTCTCGATATATCTTTCAAAAAAAAAAATAGTTATTTTTTTGGCCCAGTCTACTGTATATATTTCTATATTTTATACTGAATTATTATTTCTTTTCTTTTTCACATACACTTTCCATGCTTCGATACTAGTGACAACATAGACTTTTTTTAAACCACTTGTAAGGTTTTATAGTCCGTTTACTTCCAGAAAATCGATGAATTTAATTTCATACATATGCTTTTCTATTCGGTAGTTCATTTGTGCATTAAATTAAAAAGAAATTGGAATTCTTTAATTTTTAATTAAAGTTTTATGTAATATTTTTCCAATGAGTAAACTAATAAGAATTTCCGATCTTGCATTGCAATATGCCGTGGTCAAAGGCGGGCAGGAAGCTGGCTAGTAGCCTCATGTGTTTATCGAACGAGTTTTCGAAATTATACAAGCATTTCAGCTATTGATGTAAGACTTAACGGGAAATTACATTATGGATAATATAATACGGTTCATATCTCACTGATCCGCCTCGAGGGGGTCATTGAATCCAGTAGGAAGTCGTTTCGTGGGCAGGCAACAACGTTTTCGAAAAAAAAAAATACCTTACTCCGTTTTTCCTAAGATGTAATCATTTAAAGATGGTGGCTTGCCATATACTTGTCGCTTATATAATTGAAGTAAAAGTAGATCAAAAATCACTGTTCTTAACTGTTGCAGTACACGAAAGGAACTCGCGTGTAATTTATTGTTACTGTAAATCAACGATTTTTCTTTAATGAAACTGAAATTTTCCTTAATCGATGTAGGTAATCCACATTCGTGGCAACGTTATAAGAATTATTAAGCTATATTTAGTGAAGGTTGAGTAAATAGCTCTTATAGTATAGGATAATTAAATGTTTCAATTAAAGTCCATAAGCCATTACTAAATACACAGGGCGATCTACCTATAAATAGATTTGATTTCATAATTAGATGGCCATTTTTTTGTCCTTGCCCACCGCGACCTTTAGAGTATGTCATTCAGCCTGATCTTTTTTATTAGACTTAGTAGCTTTAACAGTGGTTTCCACATGTAATTACTTGCTTCCGGTTTTTCTTCGTCGATTGTAAGTAACCTCAATCTACAGTCTGTTCGCTATACTTACGCGGGTTTCGGATTAACAAAATTATGCAAATTAGTCATTGACAACCAGCTCCAATAAGCCTCTTCCCAAGAAATTAGGTAAAATTGCCCTAATGGTCAGATTTAAATTAAAATAACATTAGGGTAGGTACTAAATTTGTTACAAATATTGCAGTTGAATTGATTCTTTGCAAGTGTTGACATTGTATGTATGTATATTGTAAATTTAGTGGAAATTTTAAAAATGCCTAGACGTGTGTTAGATGTAGATAGTCTAATTTGTAGTGTATATAAGTATTTTACGGATGAAAAAGAAAATGGCGGGCCTTTAAAATCGGTAATGTCTGTACAACAACGCGTATGCGATGCTCTAGGAATTAGTGAAACCAAATTAAGAGGAGTATTACAAAATCACAATAGTGAACTGCCGAAAGAAGATCACCGCAAAACTCGCCCATCATTGAAAACGAAAGATATTCAGAAATTTGAAATTCCTGATACCATTTATCGAATGAGGGCCAACAAGGAACATGTGACCTTAACCACAATTCTCTCGGAATTAATAGATAAAAAAATTTGACGATATTGGCAGAACAAGTCTATGGCAAGTGATACATAAATTGGGTTTCAAATTTCAAAAGAAGGATAACAGAAAGGCCCTTTGTGAAAGAAGTTCTGTCGTGCACAAGAGAATTAACTTTCTAAGAAAATATTCTAAATTTAAAGAAGAAGGGGCGAATTTTATATATTTAGACGAAACATGGATATTTTCTAGGAGTGCAACCAAGAGAATATGGCAAGATGATAACGTAAAGTCCATCAAACATACCGATGGAGAAGGGAAGCGACACATAATTTTTAATGCAGGAGGGAAAGCGGGTTTTATAGAAGGTGCTGATTTAATATTTTCATCTAAATCAAAATCCAGTGGCTATCACGATAATATGAACACAGAAATGTTTGTAAAATGGTTGCATGAAAAACTTCTCCAAGGTTTAGTGAGCCCAACGTAATTATTTTAGACAATGCACCTTACCATTCTGAAGTATTAAACAAAAGTCCAACGAATTCTTGGACTGTTGATAAAATTAAAAAATGTTTGACAAAGGAACATATACCATTTCCTCAATATATATTAAAATTAGAATTATTACGCTTGGCAAATATACACGCAGAACCAAAAACCTTTGTTGTGGATCAGATTATTGAAAATTACGGTCATCAAGTTTTACGTCTGCCATCGTATCATTGCCAGTTTAATCCCATCGAATATATAAGGGGGAATAGCAAAACAATATTATGACAACCATATTGGGCCTAATGGTTAAAGTGACGACGCAGTTCGGGAAACTTGGCGAAAAGCACTTTCAATTGCAACTCCAGAAGTGTGGCGGAACTGTATATCTAAGTGCGAGAAACTAATAGAAGATTGGTGGACTCGTGAAAATAAAATAAACGAAATAAATCCAATCATAATAACAATTAATGGTGATGACAGTGATGATGATGACGATTATAATATTTTGGATGATAATGACTGATTTTTGTTGGCAAGTTCAATTTTTTTATTTTTCATTTGAAATTCTCTACATGGAACAAATTTTTATGTTAGAAAATATTTTATTTGAGCTAAATAACCCTCTTATTATACATAGACCATATTTTCTGTGCGTTGTGTAATATAAAAATTATTAGGTTTATAATAGCCACATTAGACTCCATTAATGAAGAAGTTTAATTCTGCTCTCAATTATACAAAAGATTCTCCATTATTATTTAATTAAAAAGTTGTACATTATTTTTCATTTTATTTAACCAGTTGATATTTCCCTAAAGAACAGGTCAAACTTTTGGGTACTTACCCGGAAATACTCATAAAAATTTTAATCCGAAACCCGCGTAAGTATAGCGAACAGACTGTAGCCAGAATTTCACCCTGGCACCAGGGCAGGGATTCTTATATGCGTACTCAACCCGTAACCAATCAAATAGAGAGAGACATTACATACAAATCGCATTTTGTGGAACGAAGATAGTCGTTTCAACACGTGCCGTATTGAAATATGAGAAATCCAAAGCAGAACGTGGTTTGATGTTTCTTTCTAAAAAAAGTCTTCAAGTTCAAACTTCTCATCCTCTTTAGTGAAATCTCTAAAAAAAAAGTCTTCAAGCAAAAACTTCTTTAACACTGGATCATGTTTTTCTCTCCTTTTTATATTAAAACGAGTAAATTGCTCATCTTCGTCATGCGAATATTTAACTTCAATAATGCTAAGTTCCAGGTCTTTTGAGAACCGTAAAACTTTGATATCATGCCAACGAATATTTTGGCCCGATTCCTGATACCAATCATGGGGGATTTTGATCTCAACTTCCCCTAATGATTTTCTGCTCTCTCGATTCTCGCATGGTCCGCATCGCATTCCAGTCTTGAGTGGCCAACTTCTAAAAACTTGTGTTCTATGACTTGGAGATTTTTACATGAATGTAAAAACCATGACATCGCTGCAGCCATAATAATATTTTTATTTTGACCAGAGTAAGAATTTGAATAGAACACTACTTTAGTTACAGTTGATAGCAAATTATTTAAACATTTTCCAATGCAGGAAGCAATTTGGTCAGCCCCACGATCCGATATAGCTTCATGCCTTATAAAACATGTCGTATTTGCCGCATTACAATCTCTTACTGTAAAGTTATAGGTCCACAACTGTATTTTGTAGTAGACTTCCCCAGTTGTTAACGAAGGAGTTGGAAGATTTTGCTGTAAGTCGAAAACCAGTACATGCTCATTTTGAGATTGACTTGCTCTTTCTGTGTCGACTTTCTTTTGGTTATAATCTTTTCTGCCAATTCCAAGTGTTTCTCTTTCTCCAGAGCTTTCTCGTTCCGTTCTTCCTCAGTAGATGCCTATTTAAGTTCATTTATGAGCCTGTCACATGTTTTACATGTATCTTTGCTTGGGTTTTTAATTTTATAACCTGTTTCTCTGAATAGTTTAGCGTACATACTATAGCATAACGGTTTTTCCTCTCCTTCAGCCTTTCTTTTAGCGACATATGTTTTATACATTTTGGCGACATTTAGGGTAGGTGCTAAGTATAGCTTTGTTGTATGGCTTCTGGAGTAATGACAATGATATTTTAGAAAATTGTTAATGTGTTCGATTACTGCCTCTCTTTTATTATCCCTACTATTTACTGGCATGCGTGGCTCCCTAAGTTTTCTTTAACAATTCCCGTGGCTGACTTCTGTTTCTTTTGAACTATAAAATTAATTCTGCCTCTTGTAATGCCGTAAACTTTTTGGAACATAGTTTTGCAAATCTTAATTTATGTGCCAGATAAGGTAGCAAAGTAAGAGACCGAGATATCCCTATTCTTTCTTTTTCCGGTTTTATTATCTTGACTTTTTCTTTCTACTTTTTTCCGAGAATCTTATTCTGTCAGCTAGAAACTGATATTTGTCAGTGATATTTTTATAAAAGTTCTCGAAAATACATTTATAAAATTTGCAACAAGTAGTGACAGGCTCAAATTCTTTGGCTGGTTTCACAACTCCTTTTCTGGTAATATCTTCCTCCCTTTTTGATTTGTTGTTTCTTCATCAATTCTCTGCTTATTATTTTTCTTTTTTTTTTGCTTTCTGTATACTATTATTATTCTCCATATCAGGACTTGATGGCTTACATTTTTTAGATAATACTTTGTTGATGAGTGGCTCATTATCAGAATCGTCACTGTCACTAAATGGCTCGTTTTTGTCAGATTCTTCACCTTCGGGCACAAAATCGGCGTCTCGGTCATCATCCACATTTTTACTTTCCTATCTGTATACAGATAAGGAAAGTATAGGAATCACGATTTTTTTTCGACCTCCAGTTTTCGACGGAGTTTTACGTTTTGGGGTCCCCTGAATCCGTTTTGACTATTTTCGGGATGATGTGTGTGTGTGTGTGTGTGTGTGTGTGTGTGTGTGTGTGTGTGTGTGTGTGTGTGTGTGTGTGTGTGTGTGTGTGTGTGTGTGTGTGTGTGTGTGTGTGTGTGTGTGTGTGTGTGTGTGTGTGTGTGTGTGTGTGTGTGTGTGTGTGTGTGTGTGTGTGTGTGTGTGTGTGTGTGTGTGTGTGTGTGTGTGTGTGTGTGTGTGTGTGTGTGTGTGTGTGTGTGTGTGTGTGTGTGTGTGTGTGTGTGTGTGTGTGTGTGTGTGTGTGTGTGTGTGTGTGTGTGTGTGTGTGTGTGTGTGTGTGTGTGTGTGTGTGTGTGTGTGTGTGTGTGTGTGTGTGTGTGTGTGTGTGTGTGTGTGTGTGTGTGTGTGTGTGTGTGTGTGTGTGTGTGTGTGTGTGTGTGTGTGTGTGTGTGTGTGTGTGTGTGTGTGTGTGTGTGTGTGTGTCCACCATAACTCATGAAACTCATAAACCGATACAAAGAAAAACACCAAATTTTAAACTTAAGCTTTATTCCAGCGTACAATGAACAGATTAGATTTTGGACATAGTCGGAACATCTGGGGGGGTACTTTATATGTGGTCATTTTTATATATCTGTTATTTACGCGTGGAGAAGAAAATTCTTCAAATAAAAGTTACTTTTAATATAATTATCAATATTTTTTGTTCCATACTAAATTTTCCTAAAATGGTCCGTATTCGAGAAATTTAACAAAATGTGCAAAATTCTGATTTTTAAGAAAATTGTTAAACTAAAAGTTGTTTGCGATATCGATCTCTATATTTTTGTTTTTACATGATTTTTCTAAAATGGACCGTAATGGAAAAATTGGAGGAAGAGTGCTAAATTTAAATTTTTCATTATTTTCGTTTTCAATGAATATCTATAGACAAATGTTTCGAGGTAGATGTATGTGGAAAATGTATATATTTATAAAGGTGCTGCAATAGGTTGTACAAAATAACCGGAAAAAACCTATAATAACTAGATATGAAAGTCATGTGTTAGACACATCAGATTTTTAATCTCAGAATCATTTTCTCCTATATCTTTCAATTCAGTAACTTGACACTACATTATCAGATGAGTTACTTTACACAAAACTAGATGTTTGATATTCATCTTCAGATTTACTAATTATTTGGTATGGGCAAGGGATTTTCACTGTTTGAAATACGTTATCCACATTACTACAGCTTGGTTGAGAATATACTCATCATAACTGAAAACATGTTTTATCACTGAGTACCCCTTAACCAATAACTTTCTGATCCAAAACACAAATTTTTGGCTTTTCCATCATATCTGCAGATTTACTACATACTGGTTTCGCCATTTCTACCATACGCTTTGGACCTTGGTAGTGTTTTGGATTCGTTATCCATCTGAAAGAGAAATGTATAGATTTTAAAAATTTTAGAAAACAAAATGATATGTTGATATCTTTTGTACAAAAATTAGGCAAAATTTACTATCATATAGGTATATTACCTATACTAAGAACCTATCTAAATTGGAAACATTTAGATTTTATTTTTTTTATCTAGGTAAAAAGAAAATAGATACCTACCTATTTGTTTCTAGAAAATGGCTTGCAGTGAATTGGTATTTTTAAAATAATAGAATAAAACTATTGAGAAAGGTAAAAGCAGTATAAATGTGATACTTAATAAGTTGCCCTATAGGTCCTCAGTTCAAATTTTATGTATTTTTTAATAATTCTAATGAAATCAATGACAATAGACTCATTAAATTACAAAATAAAAACCATTTAGTACTTACCTTTTCTTCTAATTATCAAAAAATCACATCAATAATTTTCAACACTCTATACAGTAGCTCTATAAACAACAAAATGAGGTATTAATATAACCTCAAAATTACCTGTCATAACCCGATATGTTTATTTTATAATATTTTTATTATTTGTCAAAAGTTGATATGTCTACATATAAGGTTTAGCCAAAACATGAAATGGCGAAAAAAAAAACATCAAATAATAGGCGTTTTCGAAAACTTACTCGGATCAGAAAGATTATGGATCCTATTGTTCGTTTACTTATGGTTACTAACCCTATCCGTGTTCGGAAACTAGCAGATTACTGATCCAGCTTTGTGATCGAGATCAATATTTTTTGACCCACTCTACTAGTAGATTAGTAATAGATCCGCAAACGCACCACAAGATTTTATAAAGGGATAACGCAATTTTCTGGTGTTTGATGTCTGCCAGTAGTAGCTTTGAAGTTTTTCTACATTCAATTAGTTATAACTTGTAATCTTTATGCCCATATGGCGACTTTATTAGTCAAACTACAAATATATTCAATTAAAATGGTTCTTTAACAAATAATAGGGAAAAGTCAAAAATTGACAGACGTAGATATACAGGAACAATAATCGAACTCGTTCGTAAACTGACGGCAAAGTTCAGTGATCCACGTGATTCATCGGGTAAACCCAGTAACCTGGATTTGTTATATGTAGTACGTTTCCGAAAATGCCTAATGACTATATCCCGGCGCATCCACAATTTTCCAGATAGAGATATCATGTCTTGCTAATATAAAATTTGGTATTTTAGACATATCATGCTAACAAAATCTCGAAATCGCAAAAAAGTGAGTTATCATGTTCTGCCAAAGAGCCACCGAATTTAATGTCTGATCTATATTTCGAAGGATCTATGGATCAACATATTATAATAACAAGACTAGTAGAATCACTCTGGCAGAAGCTGACAACAAGTTCTTCTCTACCCCGTCTAAAAACGCAGTAGGTATCCAGCAGGCGATGTAGCTCTGTCACTGTTTATACTGTTTATAAGAGAGATAGCCAACGCTTATTTCTCGAAAATTCGTCGATAAAGTAATGCTCAAAGAATATCAAAGGCCCCAATAAGAGTGACCTAATTACTTATTTTGTGAATGATGCCTAGGATATCTCTTGATCCATTTTGTTATCAGAGAAATCTGCTTTAATATTACTCTCGAACGCCTCCATTGGGGATTATCCATCTAGTTTGGTATTTACCTTGCAAGTGCTTCCTACAACAATCCCTATCTTTTTTTAATATTTCTTCCTAATTCTCTCATATACTTCCCTTCCTTTTCTATCCTTAACGTCGAGATATTTATCTAATTTTTCGAATGTTTCTTCTTTATGTATTGTTATAAGGTAGGCTTTCATCTTTTACCTGTTATAATTGTTTATTTAGACCTTTCTATTAGTTGTAGGCCTGCTGATGGTGAATTAGCCGAAATCGGTTTCCGTTTAAATTCAATAATAAATTTTATGTGTTATATGATTTTGTGTATTATTTTATTACTGCAGTGGCCACATTTGAGAAGATGGATACCCTTTTGTTTTTAGTACCATAATACTTTAAATTTAAATGGTTTAAGGTAGTATGTATTTATCATAAAAGAGATATATATTTGAGGTTAAACATGTTGAGGGTAGGATATACCACGGCACTTAGGCCTCACTAGGTTCATTGTGTATACTCCTAAAGAATCATAAGAGATGCGGATAGTCAATTTTTCTGTAGTCGATTTAATATGATATTTTTGGGAGCCATAAATACATCTCGAATATAAAATTTCTTTATAATCCTAGAAGATATTGCTTTACATAAATAGCAAAGCTGTGAAAATCGCATATTTTATCTAATTTATGCATCATTAAACTCACCAGGAAAAAATATTAATAACATTATTAAAAACTATTTAAGAGTCTTCAACATCGTTTCACATGATTATTATCAAACGATAAAGTAGGCTAGATTGATATATCTTCCGTTAATTTCAATATGTACAACTTCATAATCAGACTTGATTCTCTGTAACAACAACAACAACAACGGTTATCCGGAATGGCTAATAATTAATAGTTAAAAAATTCTTACGTTACTGGAAAGCGGAAATGATTACATTTAATTCAATCTAAATTGCACTCAGCAGGATAGAATAGATGAAAGACTACAATCTGCGACTACGAATTCACCGTCGATTAAAACCATCAGCCGCTATTAACAAATAACAAGCAATTCAAAATGAAATCAGGTGACAAGCACCATTGAGTAAATAATTCCTTTAATTAACTTCAATGGATAGTTATTTTCAACAGATAGACAAGATATGCAATTATTTTCCGGTAGCCTTCGAAACTGTACGTATGTGCCAGTATGGGAACAGAAAATTTCACCCCTCTTTATTTATAATAGTTCTGTTCTATATGCAGGGGCCCACCTAGCAGTTTGGCTTCCTGCTCACGAAATATTTTTGGTGGCTCCTCGGCCGACTTTCTGAAACTAAATAAGCGGGTCCCTGTCTATAGGCATTTTAATACAAAAACTGATGCACGACGTCATCGATCACATATGCAACATAGGAAGCTTCGAAAATAATAATAATTTGAATTTATTCATTTAAAAATATAAAGGAATATACAAATGGTAGCTTAAAATTATGAGAAATTGAATTAGATAAGTGATACTCATGAACAGAAATAAAAATGTACACTAACTAAATTATTTAAAAAGAGTATTGCGATAAAAGATAAAAAACATAATAAAATATACATAGAACTAAAACTAAACGAATTAAAATAGAGAAAATGAATTGATTTATTTTATAATTGATAAGTTATATGGTAAAGTGAATTTAAAGGCAAACGTGACTATCATAATTTATATTCAATGTCTAAACAAGACAGTTTTCAGGTTTCAGCTTTACTAATTCGAAAAACTCAAACTTCTGTTAGAAACATACGCAAATTAAAAATTTCTACATTCTATTATTTCTTTAAATTTTTGTCCTAGATTTTCTAAAATATTTTTTTGAAGATTTTTTTTATTTATTTAATTTTAATTTTACTTATGTATTTTTGAAGCATGATAGGTATAGGATCGTTAACTGAGTATTTTACTTACTTGTGAAACGAGATGGAGATTTATATTACTAATAAGGTTATATTCGGTATCGGGCAAAGAAATACCTTATAATATCCCTTGGTTCAAATGCGTGTGAAAACTACAGAGAGCCTGCACTAGAGAAAGCATGAAATAAACAAAACCAGCGATACCAGCTAGACGGTCTGGCGAACGTTACAATGCGATCGGGTCTTATAAATGGCAACGCTGGTTTCGTTTCTTTCCTGATTTTTAGAATTGATAATGAACCGGGCATGCAATCAAATATGAATTAGTAATTCTGAATCAGTTCAGGAATATTTCCGCGAACAAAGCTATTATTTATAATGCTGTAGATTTATTAAATAGTTCATTATTAAGTAATTGTTTTAAAAGTTAATCTTCAATTAACATTTACATGTATAATATATTAATCATTGTCATACTAAAGGTGAAAAAAGAGAGAAAACAGATCCTTTTTATCTCTAAAATATTTGTAAGATAAACAGGTCCTTTTTATCTCTCAAATCTTTGTGACATAAAAAATATCTATTTTCTTTCTTTTTCCGCCTTTAATCCATAAAACTCACACATGGCTTCCCGAAGTTGGAATTATCATACTCGTCAGGTGAAGATGCAAATTAAATTCACCCATTTCATTACGAAAATAATAATAATAAAAATACTAAAATTGGATTCATTGATAAATAAAACAAGAAACATTCAAAAACAAATTAATAAACAATTTTCGATAATATAGGTTATAGTCCCTCATCCGACTGCAAAAAGTGCCATGTCGTGTTTTCTGCTATTTGTAGTTATGTACAGGGGGTGGGTGGTAAACAACATGCACTATTTCCAGGTGGTGGAAGTTTGCTTCTAGACTTCTATCACAATAGAAAAATCCCTTTACAAGCATTTTCTGTCCTTCGGTTTTGCTACTAGCGATATAGGGAAATTTTTAAACTTACACCGAAAGTACCAAAACCGGACGACAAAAAATGCTTGCAAAGGAATTTTTTATTGTTATATACCTTTACAAGCAAATTATTTCATTGCTAGCGCTAGACAAAAAAACTTCATCGATTTGAAACATTATTTTGAATTTAACAGGTTAGACGACAGCTCCCACCACCGGGACATATGTTTTTCACCGCCCTCTAATGTAGCTAACTACAAAGAGCAAGCAAAAACCACGACTTGCCACTTTTTGCAGTCAAAGGAGGAACTTATATGTTAGGATCTAGAAAGCAAATCAAATAACCACATACGCGGTCAAAAAAGTCCGAATCTATCCATAGGCTCATGAGCAGTAGATGAAAAAATGTTCGAACTACTTCGGATCTCCCAGTACAATATTTTTATCCAAAATAATCCGTGAATATTGAAAACAGTTACAGCCGTATGCATAGTCGATCGCCAGCGACTCGCCAGAGATTCATTTCGGCGAATCGCCAGGATTCGCTGGCGATCCGCCGGCGAAAGCCCAAAAAGATGGCGACTCGCCGGAGATTGTCACCGAAATGTCATTTCACGCAAGTTTTTATTTTCTTTTATAGGGATTATCACCGGTATCTCTCGCAGTTTATTCATGATTCATTTCTTAAAACTCAAAAAATAATGAACGAATATCAAATTTTTCCCTATAAAAGAACATGAAAACTTGCATTAAATGACATTCCGGTGACAATCTCCGGCGAGTCGCCAGCTTTTTGGGCTTTCGCCGGCGGATCGCCAGCGAATCGCTGGCGATCCGCCGAAATGAATCTCTGGCGAGTCGCTGGCGATCGACTATGCATACGGCTGTAACTGTTTTCAATATTCACGGATTATTTCGGATAAAAATATTGTACTGGGAGATCCGAAGTAGTTCGAACATTTTTTCATCTACTGCTCATGAGCCTATGGATCGTTAATTCTCAAAACAAGAATAGACTTTTATATTTTTTACTACTCATATTATTTGTCACGTCACGTTGTTAAGTACTTATATTTTTTTTTATATTTTTTCGCCAATTTTTGTAGAGAAATATTTAAATTCACATTCACCTATGAGGAAACCTTACAAAAACGAGGATGAAAATTTGATATTTGGCTTTATTGATTCACCTTCTATTCTTTAGCCTTCATAATCCTGTATAACTATCGAGCGTTTTAAAATGACTGTGCTTATTATATTGCTAGTTATATTGAAGAAGAATAAGAAGAAGAAGAAGAAGAAAAAGAAGAAGAAGAAGAAGAAGAAGAAGAAGAAGAAGAAGAAGAAGAAGAAGAAGAAGAAGAAGAAGAAGAAGAAGAAGAAGAAGAAGAAGAAGAAGAAGAAGAAGAAGAAGAAGAAGAAGAAGAAGAAGAAGAAGAAGAAGAAGAAGAAGAAGAAGAAGAAGAAGAAGAAGAAGAAGAAGAAGAAAAAGAAGAAGAAGAAGAAAAAGAAGAAGGGAACCAAGAAGAAAGGTTTAATAAAAATAGATTATCTCTGTTAATATTTTATTTATGCAGTTTATATGTCCTTAGCCTGTAAATTTCTATTAAAAGTGTTTTATAGAAAATCTCTATATCTTTGTTTCTTCTTCTTGTCCTTCATATTTTATTTCTTAATGTAGTACTTCACGTTTCCTTTGTATTGCTAGTTATCTGAATTCTGTTTCATATGCTTTATTATTAATACGCTTACTCCTAACTATTGTTAATGAGATATATATGTTACTGTCAAAAAATAACATTTGAAATAATTAATGATAAGCAATAAAACTACTGGCATATCCATTATTAAACTTTAAATAAACAAACGGTATGCGATAATTTCCCGGTAGCCTGTTTGTGACTAGTTGCAGATTCATTTTAATAATTTCCTCCCGAGGATATGATTACAACACTTCTTGCCATCCGGATTATTTTCTCTTATTTTTTTTCTATATCCTTCTTATTAACGTGTTTTTTTTTTAATTCACAAATATATGCACTTATTTGATCGTGAACTAATATCAGGCAATTATTCTAATGACTTATTTAAATGTTGGATATTTTCAAATTTGCTTGATCATGAATAATAATTATAGATATAGAAAGAAATCATAGATATAGAAAATATTCGAAAAATAACATAATTTCAGTAGTTTTGAAAATCGATCTTTAAGCATTTTGATACACTGTCTAATTGATAATTGTTAAAATAATGAATAATGTTATCAGATACTAGGTGCTTCTGGAATTCCTTGAATTTCTGTTAGTTTTTCTGATGAGAACTAAGTTGATACACTATATAATAGTTCCAATTCTTCGGAACTTAAATAAAAGTTAATTACGCTTAGTTAAGAAATATCTATCGCTGAATCAAATGATGCTGACTAAGAAGGAACTGACATAGATAAAAATTAGGTTCTTAAAGGAAATCAACATACCTGGGATTGGGATGCATTCCTAAAATCTTAGCTATATCCCTTGGTTTCTTGCTTCTTTGAATGAACTTTCTTTAGTTTTCCTTTTGAGAAGAATTATTAGTGGACAACAGTTTGAGAACCACGAAGATCTTTTAAGGAATCTTCCACTATTCTACTTGCACTGGTTTAGAAAAAGAGACAAATGGAGAGTTAGACGATGATTTAATATTTCAATCACATTTTGAATCGTTACTATAACTAGTAAAATTAAAACAGATCAGAGTATGTTTTAACAAAATACAAATTAATAATTCATTTATATTTTTCTGGAAAAAATTTAAGAATGTCAGTTACTTAAGATTAAAATAATTAAATAACAGTTTGTGAAATATCTTCCAAATCTAACGGACATTCAGTATTGTGATCTTTAAGAATTTACGTATGGATAAATATAGAAATGCTTTTCCGAATTAGGCTAATGTGATTATAAGATTAATGAATTATTTTTATTGTCAAGCGGTATATTTCATCCATTTTGATTCTTCTATAATTCCTCTAACCCCACTCTGCCTTATTTGGGCCTTTTACGGCCTACATTTTTCCAAGAATGCATCTCAATCCCAGCAATGTTGATTTCCTTTAGGAACCAAATTTTGTCTTTTTCAGTTCTCTCTTAGTCAGCATCATTTGATTTAGCGATATATATTTCTTAACGATGCGTAATTACCTTTAATTTGGAACTATTATATAGTGTAACAACTTAGTTCTCAACAGAAATTGAACGAATATTCGTTAAAAGAAGTGTACTTCCGAAACCCCAATGCCCCATACTCGTGATCAGTCGAAGTGTACCGTCCACTTTTGAATATACAAAACTCGTCCATGAATGTTGATGAACCGTCTTTAGTCTGAATAAAAGAGGAGTGCAGTAAAAGTGGGGATATAACGTTACATTCTACAGGCGTACTTTGCAACATAAGTTTCTTTAATATAACTAAGGTCACGGCATATAAAATGGTATATACGCACTTCGTAGATTAAATTTTGATTGAAAAAAGTTATATTGTTAAAAAAATAAAAATATACCTTATGCTTCTAACAAAATAACAAGAAGGATTATATGTTGTTAATGGGATTAAACATTTTTAATCTCTTGGCATTAAAAGCAATATTAAAGATTAAAAAAAAATAAGTAGTTCAAGAACTATCTCTAAAAGTCACTATAACTACTGGTATCATTATCATTGTCTTTTCTGACGTTTATTATTATAGGATCTATTAAGTTTTCCATTGCTATGTCCACTTTCCAAAATTAATTTTCCTCCTTTTTAACATGATCGATGCATTTTCACAAATGTTCTTCATTCACATCTGAAACTGCCTTCAAAAACAAATTTCGCACATCAGGTAATTTAAATGTTATATTGTTTCGAGAAACATAACCTTTTAATTGTTACCAGATCAGGTCAATGAGATATAACTCTGGAGACAATCTGAGAATTTCAATTTCTTTTTTTCGGCTCATCTCGTCTATAATATATTTTTTCTACTACCGTTCTTAAAGGCTACAGAGTTCGTAAAACTTTACTTCACGCACTAGTGCGTGAAGGGTTGTCAAATTTGAGTGTATTGACCACAGAGCAACAAGTTTTAGTATTGACAGTTCTTATAAAAATAATAATGAGTATATTAAATATTTAATTTAATTTTTTTCAATTTAATCATATATTTTTATAGTTATTTTAATCCAGTTTAAATATTATATTAATAAAAATTATAGTGAAATCTTATTACCTGTTGACAAAAATTATTTAAGTTCCTAACGATCGAGCTAAGTTGGCTATGGATGACTGACACTTCTTTATTTAATTTGACATTTTAACTTTAAAAATCAAGCACAATATCAATATTCAAAAATATTATAAATTAGTTGCTTTATTTTTTGGTTTAATTTTTTTATGATTAAAGTAAGAATAATTTATAATATAAAGGGAGAAACTCTCAGACAACTGATCTTTTTTAGAATTAAATGTATAACGATTAATAGGATTAAAATCCGATGATGTCGGAGGAGCCAATTCATCTAAAAATGTTTCTAATATTTCTTTGGAAATCGGATTTATTTTTGGTTGATATTATTTATTATTAATTTTTTTTAACGAACACCAAATGTCTTTTAAAGGAGTGTTTTAATTTAAACTATTTAAAAAAATTATCCAACTAGAACGTTGATTCTGCCTAAATATTTGTTTCGTGCTGGCTGCAATATTTTGATAAGATAAATAATTATGAAAATTGGATAAATTTGTATAGGTTAGTAAAGCCGTTTTCCGTTTATTCACCCAATCAGTGCATTCCTGATCCCACCTACATGCTTTAGGAGTTGACGGAACAAAGGGTTTTTTTTAATGGGCATAGACATAGAAGCAGCTGACGAAATAGAGTTGAATAGAAAATCAATTTGGTCGTCTGCATTAGAATAATTATTGTTTTTATTTGCAAAAATTGTCTCTATTTTGGTTTCAAATAAATTCCAGTCTGCGCGCAAGTCGTTCCATTTAGTTGAGGGAGAGATTTGGAAAAATGAGAGATTATCTTGCAATTCTAACTTAATTGGGAAATGATCTGATCCCATAGAAGCGGTTAGTACTTGCCAGTTGACTGAGTCGGCCATATGAGGAGATGTTATTGTAAGGTCAACTGCAGAATTAATAATTTAAACAACTTAGTACCTAATGTTAATGTAACGGAGTTGCCTGGAATTTTTTATAATTATCTGAAACCAATTTTCAAACATAAGGCCATCAATTTCTTCATGATACCTTTTGGTTTTGTTTGACTCGAACATTAATAAACCATCTGACAAAAATACATCAGTGCTTCCAAATTGGGGTATTATTAAACGATTTTCTTTTCCTGTTGGATTTTTTAATCTACTAGAGACCCCTTCCATAGAAGATTGTTTTTTAGCTTTGATTGAGGTATCTTGCCAAATTTTTGCTACTGTATATCCAGCATTAACATGTTTCATCTAAATAAAATACCTGTTTATGCTGATCCCTTGCGTCCGCTATTTTCCACGTAACGATTTCGCCTTTCTCTGTTACGTTTTTTGTAACAAAAATTATTAAATACATTAGGTACGATATTTTTTTCTTCTAGACATAATGCTTTGTGTCGAATATAAATAAAGTCAGAATAATCTGTCAAAAGAAAAAGGTTTATTACAGTAAAAACCATGCAAACATGATTAAATATAAACGAAAACTTTTATTAGGCCGATCAGATGTATTAAAATTTTTATTTTAACTACAAATAAGCATTGAAGGATAAGGTGTAAATAAAATGTCTACCTCTTGAACCTATACTACGTTCTGCAAGTTAAATTACTGCATTCTTTTGCTCTCCAGAAACAACAATTCTGATGAAGGAGCTGGTACCCGAAGCAGTGATTTTTAGTCGAAGGACGTCTGAAATATTCGAGAGCAAGTCTGAAGCGCCACATATGTATGTAAATAATCAATTTTTTACAATTTAAGTAGAGTTCTAGTTAAGATATAGGTTTAGTTAAGATATAGTCCTAGTTAACATATCGTTCTAGTTAATATATCGTTCTAGTTAATGTCGTTCTAGTTAATATATCGTTCTAGTTAATATATCCTTCTGGTTAATATATCGTTCTAGTTAAGGTATCGTTCTACTTAAGAAATCGTTATAGTTAAAATATCGTTCTCCTTAAGGTATTGTTCTAATTAAGATATCATTCTAGTTAGGTCATCGTTATAGTTACAATATCGTGTTATTAAAATAAATACTGTCAATGAAAATTAGAGTATCGTAAAATAAATATAAATTATTATTGTATTTGCTACAAACAAATTAAGTCATAAAATAAATAAGTTTTATTTAATGAAAAAAACTAAAAGCTTGAAAAAAAATTGTATTAAAAAATTTTTAATTTTGCAAATCCACAATTGTATTTTTTATTGTACATTGCTCACTCTGTACAAAAAATCGATGTTTAACGCGAATCGTATTTATATTTATTTAAGAAGCAAAAATGCCTTTTTTTGAAAAAATTTAAAATACACATTTGGACACACTATATAATAAATATAATTATTTTGAATATCTACTTCAGCAATATTTAAAATTCGTATTAATATTGTATGTCATGTTTTTGGTCTTTCTTAATTAAATCTTAGATTTAGTCTAAATCTTTAAACTATATAAATATTCATAAGAAAACTAAACAAAAACATATAACTTATTGGTTAAATTATTCATCAGCAGAATCCTAGAACTAATTAAAAATTCAAGAAAACCCTTAAAAAGGATTTCAATTAAAATATTTAATCTATAGAATTTCCCAGCCTCACCGCAATTAATAATTTTTAAGAATTCAACAAGAGGTATTTCCTAACCTTTGAAAATATATAGGTAATAATAATTGTTACAAATTGGCAACGTTCGCACATTCCATTTTACACCAAAGTAGATTTTCCCACAAGAGATTACCTAAAGATAAATAATTTTAATTGTGTTCAAATATCTCTTGAGTAAACAATAACCTGCCTAAAATTTCTTCGGACTTGTTTGACTACTTCACAAATAATTTCAACAATATCCGGAGTTAAATTCTTTCCCGTTTATGTACATTTAATTTACGGTTTTAAAATCGTGAAAAATAATATGCGTACAGAATTAGTTTTCTAATAAGATACACATTATATCACTATTTAGAAATATATAGTGTGTCCCAAACAAATTTCGATATTTTTATTAACTTGAAAAAGTTATGAATATGAATTACTTACAGAGAAATTATTTTCAAATATATAGGGTGCACCATTAGTATCATTAATCATCCCAATGAATAACAATCATTATATGCGAATAGAATATTATATTTTATCCACGACTATCAAAAGATTTTTAGACTTACGGTTTAAAACGCTTCTTAATCTGGACTAGTTTGTCTATAATGTAATGCGATCCATTTTCGACCAATCGGGTCATCTCTAATCCTGTAAGTCTTTCTCTGCCTTATTTTGGCTTTCAAGGCCTCACTTGTTCGAGTACCAAAAGACAACCCCCTGGGGATACGCCTATGGCTAGTCGTAGTGAATCATTCATAATCATAGAATGTACGAGTACGATGAGAAATTTTAACAAATGGCGGAGGTGCGTGGTGCTGAAGTACTGAAGCCATGGCGAACCTTCTAAACTCTTTAATTTATGGCGAAGGCTATAAGGTAAAGGAGCCTAATAAGAGACCTCTTTTTAACAAAAATTGTAACGTTTACCAAACAAGACTTTTCTACGAACTTGAAGACGTTTATTGAACAACATTATATTTGCTATAAGAAATAAATAAAGAATATGCAATTTGTCTGCGAACTTAACAAAAAATAAACTTAAAGCTAATTAAGCAAATATTAGCGAAAAAATATTGTGGTTCCTAATAAGAGACAGGGGTCTCATATTGGGATCTCCTGTCTCTTATTAGGAACCGTACATATATTTTGGATACTCAGTAAGAAGGTTTAAGCTAAATATTATTTCCTCTTTTCACACATTGGACAAATAAGGTTTGCATCTTCTGCACCACAATGTTCGTGCGCCCATCAGTAATATTTTATGCAATTTACCCATTGTTCACCATGAGTGTCTGCAGAATATAGGTTCGTACAAAACAGGCACTCTGCATCATTGTTTTCTTCATCTCTGTCGTCGTTGTAAGGAACTTCCGAATCATTTTCATCACTTGAAGAATCAGCAACTGGTTTCTTCTTTTTTTGTATTGTCTTGTTACTGCTTGGATGATTTGTGGTCTCATTAAATTATTCTTTCTTGGTTTTTTGTAGTGTCTTGCTACTGCTTGGAAGATTTGTGGTCTCATCAAATTTTACTTTCTTGGTGACTTTCTTGACGTCACTGTCGGTAGAATTACGTTTTCCCTTCTTATCCAAACTTGCTATTAGCTAATCTTTGTACGGAGACGAGGTGATTAAGGCTGCACTTCCAGCTCGTGCACTGGGCTTCTTTGCCAAGATTTTTGGAGAGATTTTATTTGAACTGGACAAAATTATTAGTAATAATTGGACGAGGTTGTTCTGTTGAGGAACCTGGAAGGGCCTGTTCAACTTCAGACGAATCCGATGAAGTTCCTGGACAGGATTGTTTTACTCCTAGAGCATCTTTTGTCGTTACTGAAGAAGAATCTTCATCTAAATTATTTAAAGTTTCTGTTTGTGGTTGAGATGAAATGTTTGCTGTATTTAGAGATTCTTCCTTTTTTTCCAAAATTGGCAAAGTGATGATCACGAAATATATGCTTATTGAGGGGATAAAGACCAGTTTTTCTAAAAGAGTTGACCGAGACCTTCATCGTAGCTGCTTGGTTGTAAGCTCCAGAAAATATTCGTGCGATGATAAAAGGAGTTACAATTCTATCAGGATGATTTCGCAACCGAGTCTCAATTTCTTGCGCGTAGTAAGTTTTTAGCAGATTCATAAAGCCCATATCTAACGACTGCATACGGTGGGTACTATGAGGTGGTAGGCAAACAATTGAAACATGGTTGTCTCTTGCCTTAGTTATTACTTCGATGTTGCGAGTATGCGAGTAGTGACCATCGAGCACTATTAACACGGGCTGTCGGCTGTCGGCTTCGTAAACTTTATAAAATGGTCAAACCACTGAGAAAAATATGTCTGTATCCACCCTGATGGATGGCAAGCATATATGGAGCCGGCTGGTGCGCCATCCATTAACTCGTGTTTCATGTTTTTTCTAGGCCACACAATTAAAGGGGGCATTCATGCATGTAACCACTGTAATTAAACCACCCCGTTCTGCTGAGGTCAGTGTTGCTACTTGTTTCTTTCCCCTAGCAGAAATAATATTACTTCTTTTATGTTGCACTACACTAATTCCTATCTCATCAACGTTGTACAGCAATTGTGGTTCAAAATTAATATTTTCTAACTCCTTTTCATATAACTCAAAAAACGCAGCAACGTTCTTTCTGTTGAAACCTCGTATTCGGGCATTGGACATACCTTGAGGTGATAATTGACATTTTAGGATGACGTCGTAAAAAGTCTCTAAGCCACTTTTTTCCTGCGGTACCTTTGTTGTTTGAAAATGGATGTCGAATGTTATTAGCTATTGCTAATTCGAAAGCCATACGTTTCACATCTGACTTTCGCAAACCAAAAAATCTGTTATTCATATTGAGCCAATATTGAACTAGATCAGCCTCTATTTCTTTATTTAACACAGGTTTTCTGCCCGAGCTTCGACTAACCACATCCTCTGGAGTTACGTTAGTTTGTTTCACATAGCGTTCGAGGGTGCCTTTTGGCACACCAAAATGCTTTGATGCCTTCTTATACCCCATATCGTGTTGCCTAACTGCCTTAATTGCCAACACCATGTGTTCTTAATTCCAAGTTTTTCGTCTTTTAGGTGATTCCGCCTGAAAAAATTATTTGAATTAAATACTATGTAAAAAGGTTGGCAGCTCCTAATAAGAGACCCTCTTCATAATAGGAACCCACAGGGGTCTCTTAATAGGGACCAGTAACACGATAAACAAAATATATATTTTTAGGTTAAATAATTTTAAACTTTTCTACAAAATCAAGCACAGTTAAATTCGCATTACAATAACTATCTAACCAAATTTTAAGAAAAAATCTCGTGCTACCATTTTGAAAATACAATTTTTTGCACCAAACACTGTACCAGGGCTGGTATATCTAAGGGGGTCGCGACATAGACCCAGTAAATGGATGAGGGGGTGACTGAGGCTAGGGGGGAAATAGTAGTCAGCTTAAGTTGGCAACACTTTTCTGACGTTCGTTTGAACGAGCATCGTGCATAATAATGTCAATATGGTACAAGTGGAATGAACCACTGTTTTCCTCGTAGTCCAATGTCGAATTAAAACATTTTGTACTTTTTTATATACCAAATTATGCAATTTGTTTCCACTTTATTTTAATGTTACATGAACAGGTACATGCGTTTGTGCTTTGGTAAATAAGTGTTCATGTGAAAATTATCTCTTAAACTACCTACATTGTGATTGCACTCATCTCAAAACTGAATGCTGTAAATCCAGGATTTAAATCTTTCATAGTGTTGCTTGGGATAAATTTAAAAAAGGTGTTGGACAAAACGTTTACAACCTAAAATTGCATGGAAAACATGATAGAAGAAGGAATTTTACCTTTATGACATTCTCTTTCAACATTTTTAAGTGACTGTGGTTTGGTGAATGGACTGTTACCACAGTCAAAAGATTCAAAGTAAAAAAAAAAGTGACCAAGTTCTAATAAGAATACATAAGTTGAATATGAAAATGTAATTACTTGATTTAAATGTGATTTAATTAAGAGTTAAATAGAGGTTTCATATGAACAAAGTGCTGTAAAATGTTAATAAATGCAAAACCATTATTAAAGATAAATTAGTTATCATCAATAAGATATTTTGTAGTAGCTGGTCTCTATAAATAATAAACTTGAAAGACTGAATTAGTAGTCACTTTTACACTAGAAGTAAAAACAAAAAAAAATGTGTGGTTGAGACTAATTTATGTATTTAATAAAAACATATTTAACATAAAAGCAGGTGTTATTTGAAATGTTTTATTTTAGTTTAATAATCTTTATAAATTGTGGGTACATTTGATCCGAATCTTGCAAATACTATAAAATGCATATGCTTCTACATGGTTAGTATTGGAGTAGAAGCACAAAAGTTTTGAATAAAAATATAGATACCGGAATATTTTGCTTGATTACTAAACTTTGGATGTTTTTGTTGTAGTCTGCTGTTAACACTATTGTCCTGAAATATTAAAAAAAGCTAGACAAATGCTTGTCCAACTCTTTTGTCAGCTTTGTTAATCTATGCTACTGTTATTCTGCATGCAGACATTTTTTACTGTAGATTTTCTCTAAGAACTGTATTCAGTTTCAAATTTCGGCCAGTTTTAGGAAAGTACCTCTGTTGTAAAAGTATTTCAAATCCATCCTTTGTAAGATGTAGACAACAAATACATGCTAAAATGTATAGAAAACAAATCACAAGATATTACACAAAATTATTTAAATTAACTTAAAACATACAAATGAAGTGAATAATACCTACCAACAATTTAAAAAGACCTAAAATAAATAGACTTAAGGGACTGGAGCTCTAAAAAAGGGAGCAATAATTTGTTATGCATCATCTATAAGAAAATTGTCTTCATCTCTTCAATTACCTTTTAAAATAAACAAAACTAAAACAGCACAAAATTGAAAGTGATCTACTTTTCCCGACGTATTTTATGTACATCTGAGATTAATAATTAATTAAATTGAAATATTTTATCCTAAAAAATATGGGCATTTTATAATGGAAATGTCATTTAAGAAATGACATTGATTTTTTTTCTTATATTGGTAAACCTGGCGACTAAAAGTTGCCACGTTGCCAGATCAATGGCGACTACTATTTCGAAAAAAATGGCGTCCAAAATGGACTCCTATGTCGCGACCCCCTTAGATATACCAGCCCTGCACTGTACAAACTTCCTCAGGCACGTTCCACGAATTTATCTGTCAGATGTGTGAAATTAGGTGGTGTGTTCCTAAACTGCAAAACAAGTGAGATCGCATGGGGTCGCTTATTAGGGAGGGTCTTCTTATTAGGCTCGTTTACCTTAGAAATGTTCGCGATACCTCCAGAATTTACAATAGAACATTACGAGAAAGGTAACTTGTGTATATAAAGAGGTTGACATATGAAACCGAGTTGAAACCGAGATACAGTTGATGATAGATATTCCAATTGTTATATAAATTAGATAATAATATAAATAAATTAATTAGTATTTAGTGTAAATAAATTACAAATAATAAACTGTTTATATAAATAAACGCTACAACAATGTTGATAGTTTAGATTTTGTAGATAACTCTATGAAATATACCATTAATACTACTACAATTCAGTCCATTACTATCTGTATCAATTTTGTATTAAGTTTTTTTAATGGTTTTTGACTTTTTAAATTAAAATTAATAGCGCCCTGGCTTGACATTTCGTAGCCAGCTATGGTTTTTTATCATGTTTGTTCAAAAATGAACAATAAAAAAATATATCAATATTATGGATTCTGAGGAATATATACCTACTCAGTATTCATATGAATCCTTCATTGTACAAACGATTCATACGTAAACATAAAGATTTTTCAATTTTTTCCAGTCACAGCTAGCAACCACACGTCATTATGACGTGATTGTTTGGGCACCAGTTACGTCTTATGGCGAATAATATTACGTGTTATTCACGTGACATATGAAGTCAGTATGTCAAAGAGCAGAGACGTTTGAGGACGTTAATTTAACAATACAATGTATGAAAGCGTTTACAGATCCGATAATGAAATATATATTATTCAATCCATAAATTAAAAGCATATCAAAAGAAAAAATAATAAAACTTCATTTGACTTTCCTTTTTAATTTCCTATTAGCTCTTTGTAGTATGTATTTAAGCCACGCTTTGCTGTGGGCTTGTTTTTCCCTGGTTGTGGCTAAAGCTGATGTAGATTTGTTTCAATCTGTTAACAAATTAATAATCTTTATCTACAACCACTACAGTAAATCGTAATAAAATCCAAAAACTGTTACCTAATTCATAACAGTTTCATTTATCAAACTATCCATATTACTCCGTTGCCAGGTGATTGCTATGGTTACGATAAATAGTTTTGACATTTCAGAAATAGAAAAATCACCATGTTTGTAGATACAAAATCATTTTTTTAAAGAATAAAATGATTTCGTCAGATATAAAAAATAAATTTCAAGGAACTCCTCCTGATATTAATTAAAAAGCTAGCAATATTACTAACAAGTTAGTGTCCTCAAAATCAAGGGCAATATATGAAATAGTATACAAAAAGTTTTTGGACTGACGTATAAAAAATAATGTAAACTCATTTTCTATTTTCTGAGAATGTGCTTTTGGCATGTTTTGGGGAACTAATGGAACAATTCAAACCTTCATCATTATGGGCAATGTATTCTATGTTAAGAATCGTCATTTACGATGGTTTTAAAAGCAGAAATGTTTTTGATTAAATTAGTTCGATCTAGGTAGTATGGGTTTAAAAGACTATACCTACCCCTTGAATTGGCTTTTTCTAATATATTGTGAAAATATTTAGAAAATGACACAGACACCTTAAGTTTTTTACCTAAGTAATCATTTTCATGTTTGAACTTCTAAGCAAAGATCAAAGTTTTGTTGTCTCTTTCCCATTTTGGCGTCACCAACTATAAAAACTTGCAATAGTAGGCCGTGGCTGTCATCTAAAAGTCGATTTAATAGAAACGCCAAATTTTTACTGCAAAATAATAATTAAAATATTTTACTAAAAATTAAGAAACAATGGATTCAGAAAATGGAAATGAAATGTTTTTAACTCTGCCAGAAGTGAAAGAATCTGCTGAAATTGCGACACTGAATTTATTGCCAGAAAAATCAAGAAACTTGTATGTTGCGGCATATGAATCTCTCTTAAATTGGACGAAGGAAAAACAATATCATTTTTGAAATCTGTTATGTTGGTGTATTTTACATAATTATTTATAAAATATAAATCCTAGGCACTATAGGCACATTCATTGCTTAAAAGTACTATCAATATACATAAAAAAATATAGGAAATTATACGAAACTAGGAGCGTTATTAAAGCGAAAAAGTATAGATTTTCCTAAAAAAAGTTAAAATACTTTCTCGGGACAAAATACTAATGATTTTCTTGCTAATAGTATTAGGTATATTATGAAAAATACCTTGCAACAAAGATACAAGATATTGATTAATACTTCATAATATATTAGGTACAATTATTATAACCATAATTATATACTCGTTGAATAATATACTACTACAACGTTGAGTAAATAATAAATGACCCATCACTGAATTTTCTTTGGAATGTGTAAAACACTTCAAAAAATAATTTCAACAATATCCGGCGTTTAAGATCCCAGACGTCTTTTTAACGAGTGTGCTTCTTAAATTCTTCTTCGTCTTCGCGTGGAGCGTTTCGAAAATGATTTTAATAATGTCCTCGGGTCCGTAGCGTAGTTTGCTCGGGTAGGGTACGTCCTCTTCGTGTGGATTTCTTTATTTTCTTCTTCTTTTTTTACTGGTTCGGTGCTCGGTACATCCGGTTGTAACTGCGTGGTAGTCCGGTTTGGGAGGCCTGAGCCTGAGAGGCCGTCGTGCAAGGTCAGCGACTGATCTCCAGCATCCAACTTAAGTCGTTTCGCGGTGTTGCCGCGGTTTCTTTGGTTGAAACGGCGTTATTGGTACCGAAATTAAGTATGTGATAAATTCTCATTACTAGAGGTACCGTATTTTTAACTGCTTTCTTGTAGGTATATAAGCGATGAATAGTAGTACTTTGTAAATACTTTGTATTTGTATAAGAGAATCATGTTAATTAAGCAGTGATGCAAATGGTATTGCATCAAGTTTGAAAAGAAAGCAAATCGATTAGATTTTATTAGATTTTGTAGTTGTTCACCATGACCAGATCTACTGTGGAACTTACTGTTTAGAGTACCTACATTATCTAGCTTTGTTTTTTTACGATTTGTGATACCTCTTCTTATTTTCTTCTTCTTCACAGAATCTTTATAGTGATGCCTTTTTACTCGATTAAATGGAACAGAATGTGTAAAAGGAAAATATGCAAATTTTGATTTTTTCCAAATGTTTAGTGACCCATTTTTGTCGAAATATGAAGGTCTGACTACTGTTTTATTTTTAGTTTTGTTCTTATGCTAAGTTTTAAATTAATGCATTTTTAATGACAATATGGGTCACTAAGAGTTAAATATACGAGATGAACTGAAATTGTCGAGCAATACTTCTAGGGGGTGATAGATAATTTTAAATACAACGTAATGAAGAATTATCGCTAAAAATCCATTATCAAGCATCAAATTTGTAAAATTCAAAAACATTTCAATGACTTATTTATTTATAACAACAAAGTAAGTCAAAATCAACTAAAAATAAGTGCAACGATTTAAATGAACATATTTTTCAATTTCTATATAGGTACATATCATTTTCTTTAGTAATAGTTAAACAAGTAAATGTATTACCTCCAATGTTATTATTCACAGAAGAAACTATATAATTAAGTTAACATTTATATAAAAAGTATGATTAGTACCAGATGCAGGTAAATCTCTTTTTCCAGTCCATCGGTGGAAACACTGTTGAATGCTGCAGACCTAACATTAAAACATCTTTAAAATGTTTCAGAACAACTTTCGGGGAAAAGTACTGTAAAACTGCTAGTGTGATGTTTTCCGAACTTTACTTTGTTACCTCTATGAGATGTGCTATAAAAATTTTGCAGTAGCAGACATTCGGTAGTTGCATGGATGTTAAGGTTACATTAAAAGTACATTGCGTGCGAGCTTAAAGATACTGGAATTGCATAACATATTTGGGATGTTTTTTGTGATAGCTGGGTACGCTATTCAGTTTCGCCTTTACCTATTTACATTTTATTTTTTATGTTTTAAGTTTATTAAGAGGATTTTCAAGAGTGAAGATAAAGGAAAAATAAATAGATAACCCTTATAACCTATTATATAAGGAGTACGATGGAAGGCACAATTTGTGAGATTCATAAAAGCATAGAGACTGGTACCAATTTTTGGCGAACTCTCTGTGATCAAACGGTATTACCCGTATCATTTTTGCGACGTGAACCGCTCGAGGGAAAGTGTTATGACGTCATTGTTTGCTACCGCCGTGATGAATTTGTTTCCAGCCGCTTGAGGTGGTGAACAAACGATTGATAGTGACAGTTGACATTTTGAGTTTTCGTTCATAGCGTTCTGTGATAGCGTTTTATTTTGGAATTTTTGGTAGCTGCCAAAGCTATGTTTTATTTTGTGCGTTTATTTTATGTACAAAATAATTAATTATTGTGTTTGTGTTTTCGTTGAACTGTCTCTAAATTCTATTTGAATTTGTTATTTATAAGAAAAATGCCAGTTTTCCTTAATTTTAGATTTTTCGCAGTTTGTTAGTTGTTAAATACCTTTTAAATCTCCGAGCAAATACTCGGAGTTTTAAATACACATAACATAACCTCGTTCATCTAACAGGTTGACGGTTGACGTTAACCGCTTCATTTTAGAGAAGAATTTTTTGGAAACCGACAAATGATAGTGGAGGAATTAGACATGTCACAGTTACTGTGTCACTGTTTATCAACGAGAGCCCGCCAAAAAATGCTTTAAGATGGTTTGGTTATTTTTAAATCGACTAAATATCTGTAGAAAACAGGACAAAATGAACATTGGCTTGGAGAACGGAAAGGAATGGAACGCAAAGAAAATTTTAAGAAACATATAACATAGAGTCCGCACCACATACTTTTACTATACGGAGAATGGTCGCACTGCGCAGCTTTCTGAGTGCCTTTTAAAAGGAGATAGAAAACTCCGCCATTTTGAACCTTTATTACGTGTTGCCTACATCTTGGCGCAATATTTTTAATAGGTGCGTTTTAATCATGCGCTTCTGCTTCGGAATTGTCAGTTTTCTTGTTTTAATCTGACAGGTTAAAACGACTAAACCGACAATTCCGGAAGCAGAAGCAGATGATTAAAAAGCACCTGATATTTTGCTTGCTGCTGTCAGTGTCAGTAAATATTGTTTTTGTTATTGCTAAAGAATCAGTTAGCTCACTCGGACCAGTTGAAAGTTCCAAAATAACATCCACTCCAGGCATACAAATTCAGGATACGCAGAAGACTGCTGTTTTATTATAGGCGGTTGTCATATATTGTATTATCCGAGTTGCACAGTGTATAAACTGAAACATTGAGATCCAAAGTGCCGACGCAGAGTGAGCGATCTGATTCTTTAGCTGTAAACTGTGTCACAGGGTTCAAAATGGCCGCGCCCTATGTTGGGCGTGTCGGACCTCTCTCTTGCCTCGTATAGTAATCAAAGTATGTGGTCCGCACACTATCGCGGATCGGAACAGCACATTTATTTTCTATACGAAATAGAATCAAGTAGCAAGTAATCTATTGGTGTAATATTATCAATGTCGTATCTGAATGTCTATAATTTTCTTAGATAGAATTTTCAACAAATCGTAAAATTTTTCGCTAGGCCCCAAGCAGCAAGGTGCCGTCATTATGACGTGATTTTTAAAATTAGTCGTCAGAAACGTCACTATCCCAATTAATGACGTTACTTTGACGTCATTTTTGCAACGTTAATTAGACGTCAATACAGACTCGTCATTATGACGTAATTTTTTAGTATTAATTTATCCGAAATACAATATCCTAATCAGTAACGTGTATTTGACGTCGCTTTGATGACATAGAATAGACGTCATTTAGAATCTTTTCGTATATTTTAATACTTAAGTGTTGAATTATAAAAAACCTAATTGGAAATCTGCTTCAACTAAAAACACGTATATATTAAGTTTGTTCGAGCTGCAGTTTTTAAATCTTTTTGGTAAAATTACGGTGCCTTTATGTTTTGATATGGATAATTAGTAACGTTCCGTCTTCTACCATTAATCATTCAAGATTTTGTTGCCTATCTCTTTTAGCCAACCTAATTCCGATATCCTCGAATCTCAAAGAGTTTTGATAATCTAGTACAATTGTACTGGATCTAGTACATCCTAAAGGTAACAGGTACGCTAGAAACAAAACTCAGTACATTGTCCGCTATCGTCCAGTGTAATTAATATAAGTTAAACTAGTAAAAGTACCGTAAAGACCTAGTAAATCCTAAACAATTGATAATATTTCTAAGGCAACCAGAGAGGAAACCGATCCTAGTACATTTTTATGAAATCTGGTACAATTATTTATACCAATCTACTACTATTCTGGAAATATCATATTGTCAATTGTCATTGTTGTTGCCTGTTTCCTCCATCTTCATAATTCTCGTGACAGTCGTGACCTCGTGAACGTGGTGCATTTTTAAATTGTACTTTATTTGATAAGATGTTTTAGAAGAAGGTAAAAAATAGAATGTGACAAAATAATAAAGTATATTAAACCAAATTTGGTATTTTACAGATGTATTGCATTGTTGAGTTTAAAAAACCGGATGATGACGGTACTGGCGGTTGTGAGGTGAGCAGAAAATGGCTGACGCCGAGTAAAAAACAAGTCTTTTGGCCGCCTTTATAAAGAAATATAATATAAGACTGGTGAGTAATGTTATACTTTTATTTTTTGATTATGAGTTCTTTCAGGGTATTTTTTTAATAGTTTATTTAAAAATGAAACATTTGTAGGGGGTTACTTGATTTAGATACCTTTTATCATCTTACACGATATATGATCTTTTTATTATTAACTATTATTATAAACTCAGACTATATGTATGTATACCTTTAAGAAGATAATTTTTGGGGCTACTACCTAAATCTCCGGTGAAATAATCGCCTCAGATTTTATAACTAGATTTACTTTCAATATTTAAGAATTTTCAGAGGTCTGCATTTTAATAGTTCTTTTATTTTAGATGATAATGATAAGTGATGTACCAAATTAAAAAGGTAAAAGTTACCTCAGATCTACATTCCGAGGCTGATAAAGTACCTACTAAAAGAAAACAGGTACCAACTATAAAACTGTCATTCTATGATACTGAAAATGGTGAAATCGTGAAGCATGCTCTCCCACCCCCATTAAATCTACAATTTTAGGTATGTTGTGTCAGTTCCTCTAATATTCTTTTCTCATTTTATTTCTTTCGGTTTCTTGCTCATGACTTTTTTATTCACCTGTGTAATTTATTTTTTATAGTATATTTTTCATGTGATTTTTGGATTAAATAAATAACTTTCATCTGCTTAGTATTTTTAATAATTCCATCCAACATTGGGAGACCTAATATAGACGTCACTTTGACGTTAGGTAGATTCGTGACAATGACGTCATTTTATCTAAAAAATCACGTCATAATGACGACATGATGTTGCATAGGACATTCGGAAGTAATTTTTTTGGTTGTCTTCTAAAAGGTAAGTGACCCATTTGCGCTTTTTATTGTTTTCTCTCTCATCTCTTTTCTCTAAAAACTACACACAAATTCTTCTGACGTGTCCATTGGATAAGAACAACAAACACTAAAACTTTATCACGCTGGTCTATACAAATAAGTTTTTCCGTGGAATTCCGCGCTAATGTGCGGAGATAAAGAATTTCCATTTCGTTTAATTAAAATCCAATCCATTATGTTTCGTGATAATGTGCTGCCTGCTTAAGAAATAATGTGGAAAATGGTAATTTCTAACCAGTGAGAAAATATTAAGGAGAGCAAAGAGTGAAGAATGATAATTCAAGAACGCAAAAAACATAGAATCTATATTCATTGACCATTTACCAAATGGGATTAGAAGAGATATAGATACGCGTATAACATTGAAAAGACCGCTTTAAATAGTTATATATTTGCGAAAAAAGGAAAGAGAATCTCAATTCCGACAAAATAACTTGTTTTTCTGTATCATGTTTTATGTGAAGAAATTAAAATATTCAAAACAACATAAACTTGGCAACTGCGCCGGTTCTTCCCGGTATTTTACCTCTACCCCCGCCTTTCCTTCCTTCCTCAAGAGCCATTGGCAGGCAACCACATTCCGAAGACACACCGAGTTGCCAAGATGCCAAGTTTTTTCTGTTATTTATTTGGCGGCTTCAAATTGGATGATGCTCGTCTGGAAATACACGTAAGTATTTTGAATTGAAAATTACGTGTGGGTGGTTGGTCAAAATCTAAAATTACGGGTCGGCGTATTTTTACAACGTTACATAGTAACTACTACGTATCGTTTGTAGTGTCTACGAGGTATCAGGAATTATATCCGTCTGTCTGTATTTATAGTCCCTCATATGCCTGCAAAAAGTAGCAAGTCGTGTTTGTTGATTGCTATTTGTAGTTAGGTACAAGGGAGGGGTTAAAAAATATGTACTATGTTCCGGTGATGGGAGCTGTCGTGTGACCTATCAAATTCAAACTTTTTTTTGCTGGCAATGCATCTCGTTCAAACGTCTACAACAATAAAATAATCCCATTGCAAGCATTTTCTCTCATCCGGTTTTGCGACTTTCGGTGTAAGGATTTCAATCACGTGACCGAATATATACGTTTTTTTAAGGAAAACGCGGGTTTTCTGAAAGTAAAAAATTATATTACAAGCATTTTTTGTGTCGGCAAAAGGGCTGATAATGCAAAAAATGTATAACTTCGAAATTAGGTGTAAAATAGGAACCAAAAGTAGAAAAGTGGTTTAATTGCTCTTAAAATGTTTGTACCACTCTTAACTAAGAAAATTGCCTTTGCAAGCATTTTTTATTCAATACTTCTACCCCATTCGCTATAAATTAGACTATTTTGAATTTTTTCTTCTAGAAAACCGGTGGGGAATATCAGGATGATATAGGTTGAAAAATGATTTAACTGCTCCCAAATATTAACAATTCTTCTATTCATCACGGGTTTTCTAGAAAACAGGTCACACTACAAGGACATAGTACATGTTGTTCACCCCCACATCTGTACCTAACTACAAATAGCAAGCAATAAACACGACGAACCACTGTTTGCAGTCAAATAACGGACTATTAACATAGTATACTGAAAGAATATTTGTTTTGAAACAAAAATGCGCAATTTAACGACCTCATTGACATGTAGGTATTTCCAAACGAAAAAATATACAGGGTGGACCAAACCTCTTGTAGGTACAGGGTGGCCCAATAGTAAATTAGACAAATCACTTAATCTTTTTTATATGGAATGATCCAACTTTTAGGTACTCTATGGACCCTAGTACATACCTACATTTTATTGTTTCTAACACCCCACCCATTTCGCAAAAATAAATTTTTATCGAAAAATATTACATTTTCAGACGCCTTTTAAAATATGTAGTGCACTCTCTCAAATTTAACGTTTAAAGCCAGTAGACCTAAGATTTTTTAGCAAGTTTTAATTTTTTATTTTGTACAGGGTGGTCCAAAAATTTCCAAAGAAATTTTTTCAAATTTTTCAAATGGAACACAATCTATTACTATTCATCAACAGAAGGAGAATTTTGTACCCTTCGACTTCCACATATACTTTTCTATATCTATCTGTCGTCGTTAAAAAGTTAATTCTAAAAAGCCATTTACCTATAAAAATTAATCCAACTTCTTTTAGTGGTTTTATCGAAAGTGAACATTCAATCAAGTAGGCTGAGTCTGATTATTTATTGTCTGACATTAACATTTCAGAGGTTATTTTGACTGATCGCGATAATTATTCTATTATTAATGATTTTTAAAAAAGATAATTAATTGACATAGTCTATGTTTTGGGAGAATCCGACAGAAATTGTTTATTAGCAAAAATAATTTATCATCAACGATATCCTTATAGACGTATCCCTGATCAACAAAGTTTTGAAAAATTACATGCAAGATTTACCGAAACAGGAAATGTTGCTTATAAAAAAACAGTAATTGACAAACGTGCTACTGATGATGATAACCAATTATCTGTAATTTTGACAACGATAGAAAATCCTTATTTAAGTCAGAAAAGAATTGTCGAAGTAGTGGGTATAAATAAAACATTTGTAAGAAGAATAACAAAATACAATTTCATGAAGAGCTAAAAAAACACCGATTTTGTAACTGGGCACAAACTTAAATGCAACAAAATCAAACTTTTTTGATAAAGTGCCTTTTTCTGATGAATCTGCATTCCACAAGAACAGATTCGTTAATACACATAATTTCCACTATTATTTCACGGAAAATCATCAGAAAATCATCAGAACACATAGCCAAGATAGATGGAGTGTAAATGTTTGGAGAGGTATAATTGGGGATCATGTTATTGGGCCTATTTTTTTGAGGGCAACTTAAATGATCTGTTGTATTAAAAATGTTTAACAAATCATCTTCCTAGTCTACTTGACAACATTTTCCTAATTAAAAATAACTTTTCCCTAGCATTGCATTGTGTGTGCACACAGGGTTGCCATATTTACAAAAGAGAAAAAATAGGTATTTTTATAAAAAGAGATCTTTTTTGTGGAGATCTAAACGAACACTCTTCCGCTTATATTTTTATAAAACAGGTCCTTTAAAGGTATAAATTCATTATTTATACGTTTTGATTTAAAAACCGTGGCTTTTAAGTAAAACAGCGTGGCATTTAGGTAACAGGCGTGACATTTAGGTAACAATCGTGGCATTTAGGTAACAAGCGTGACATTTGGGTAATTTGGCGCGCCGCGTGGCAGCAAGTGAAAAAGCGTGGTAATTACGCCTAAAGCGTGGCATCTGGCAACCCTATGTGTACACCGTTCCCATTCCCCATGATACTACATTACATTACTTTTAATTCAAATTTAAGCTAATATTAAGTGACAAATCATGGAGAGTAGTAGTGTTTCCGCTGAGTGATATGAAGAAATGAAATAAATGTGCAGCAATTTTTTTTAAGTTTAGAAGTAAATGAAACAAGTCGGGAATCACAACACGTCGAGTGGCGTCACGTGGGGTGGCATGAGATAGCATCAGAGTATTATGCACACAATATAAAAATACACGGTGCCAGATCCTACTGACGTTTCCTCAGATAGAGTGGTGTGGCTTAGCGTAGTGTCAGAACAATGTGTCTCTGCCTTAATTGTTTTTATATTTCTCAGTTTCTTCACTTACTTCAGCACCTATAATGTTCATGTTATTTTAAAATTGAATTTGCATTGAATCATGCTTTGGACAGTTTCTACTTGAAAGTGGTTGCGTTCTTCATTCTACTCGCAATGACTAAAGCAAACCGCACATTATGGCGAAACGGAATGGATGGAAAATGAACGGAAATTTGGAAAAGCATATAACTAAGATAGAGTTCGCACTCTACCTTGGATCGGAACAGAGCGGAATGGATCGTAATGGCTCGGAACTAAGCAAATTTTTTTGTGTTTCTGAATCCCATATCATTATTTAGTGGAATGTTTACGACGTACTTACTTCAAGGACAACGCCAAATCCTTTTGACACCTACAGCTTTGAGAAATGTCGTATCTTGTTTCTAAATGTCTAGAATTTTCAAAAAATCGTATTTTTTGCTGGACATTTGAAAATATTTAAAAAAAATTTCTAAATGATCTGAAAATAGATGATAAAATTCTCCATATTCTGGTATTTTCAGGTTAATTTGATGTACCCATTTACGCTTTTCATTGTTTTCTAACTCAACTTTTTCTTCTTCTAAAACTACTCAAATTCTTTGTCTAAAGTGCCCATTGCAAAAGAACAACAGACACGTTAACTTTATGAAGCTAGTCTATAAAAATAACTTTTTCCATGGAATTCCGTGCTAATATGCGGAGTCCGTTCCATTTTAATCCGATCCATTCTGTTCCGTAAAAATATGTGGTCCGTTTAAAGAAAACATGCAATCATGGGTTGACTGGAAAGGATGATTTTATCGGGTGTTGAAACAAACCTAATGAAACCTCAATGTTTCCAAAATTTTTATTCACTGGGACATTTAGTAGATCAACCGGGATAACCGGGACATAAGTTCCAAACCGGTGACATGTCCCGGTGAACCGGGACGAATGGCAACTCTAAATTATAGTGCCACATACAACACCTGAAAATATGAAAGAAAGGATAGTGCAAGCTTTCCATTCCATTGAACCTGATATGCTTAGAAACGAATGCAGATAATTTTCAAATAAATTTGTAATTTTCTTTAAACGGGCTATTTCTCGACCGCAAGTAAAAAATGGAATTTTTGAATTTATTTTTTAACGACAATATATTGGTGTAGAAAAGTAAATGGGGGAAGTGGAAGGGTATAAAATTGATGAATAGTAATTCCATTAAAAAAATGTAATTATTGGAAAGTGAAATTAATTTGTGACCACCCTGTACAAAATGAAAAATTAAAACTTGGTCTAAAAAAATCTTTGGTCTATTGGCTTTATACATTTGTAGTTTTTTAAATTCTAACGTTAAATTCGAGAGATCACTGCATATTTTAACAGGCGTCTGAAAATGTAATATTTTTTTTCTTTAAAAGGAGTGGGGTGTTAGAAACATATTTTGTAGGTATGTACTAATGACTATTAAAAAAAAAGTGATTTGCCTAATTTACCATTGGGCTACCCTGTACACAAGAAAATAATTTTCGTATTTGGTTTTGACCCCCACTGACAGGTATACTTCAAATAAATTGCATAGTAGGAGTTATATAGAAGTACGACAGAGGTTTGGCCCACCCTGCATATTAAAATAAATTGTTTCTTCTCTACTACCATCTGAACCTTCGAACCCTAAATAATTCATAATTTATTAGTAGAGTTTCTTGTTTTCCTTTCACTTAATTTAAATAAGTAGTTAGTATTTTAGAGCCGTTTGCAGTTTGCACCACTGCTTCTTCGATTGAACATTCGGTTCTCTGACAACAATGTAAATAACCTCTTATAACTTAAAAGTAGTAACAAAACTAAGGTTAAAATAACGAGCTGTCAACAATCACAATTGGAGCTGTGAAATTTAAATGTTTTGGATTGGTACCTAAAGTACTAAACCACTTCCTCAGAAAGAGATTTTAACCATGAAATTGAAAAAGAACGTTTTTGGAAAATTTGTTATAACTTTTATTAAGAAAATTAAATTTTAAAAAATGGAACTCAAGACGGAGTAAAAAGTAAAAATTATCGAATGTTACTTCCGTACAAGTGTTAAAGTAAATGGCTGATTTTTTTGAAGAACTTCCTGAATTAGTGCTTAACTACAATGGTTTTACAATGTTTTGACCAATTCTGTTCAGTCATTCTAAAAAAGACTTACTCTTTCATGCATACAAGCTACACTGTTTCATGAGCTTTTTCCAATGGATTATCCAAGACGAAAAGAATTTTGTTAATGCGATTCCAAAATAATCAAAACAATAATTGTAGTTTGTGCAACTAATGGCCATATCGCACGAAGACAAAATTTGAGCACGACGCCGTGGGCGGAGGGCTCAATCGTCTAAGTGCGATTTGGACATTCCACTCGAGTTGTAAAGTATATTTTTTTCTACTACCCACTAACGAAAATCTACAAATATTAAAAATTATTTTAGGTTTTTAAGTATAATAATTAATTTAAAAATCAATTATGACTTTTACTAATTTATAAAATAAAATAAACAAGGAAAACAAAGAAAAAAAATCACTTCATTTTCCTCCATCTGAAATTTGAACTCGAGCCTTCCGTATGGAAGGTAAGATTCCTGACCACAGGACCAGCTACGCGTTTTATTTTTTGTTTTAATACTTACTAGTAATTAAATTGACTTCATATAGTTTTATTTAAATTAACAAATTATTTATAATTATAGTCGAAATAAAAATATAAATTCTATTATTTATCGATTCTACATAAGAATAACTCATTTTAATGTATGTTTAATCTCAATAACTAAAAAATATACTGACAATTAGTTTGACAGAATTGTCACTTATTTAAAATCTTAAAAATAATAACAGTCGGTTGATCAAAATATGAACTGTGATTAGTGGATTTCATTTTTTTGTAGTGTGCTCACTACCTAGAATGAATATGAAATATAATCGTTCAGTTGAAGGCAATATATTACTTTTTCGTTTTGTAATCTGTGCGAAAATAAGCTAATATCCATGTGGGTGTAGAAAATAGTAGCTTGTGCAATAAGAGTGGATATGATGATCATATCGCACGAAGACAAAATAAAAACAGAAATGCTATTATTCTACACAAAACTCATTTTAATGTATGTTTAATCTCCATGACTAAAAATATACTGACAATTAGTTTGACAGAAGTGTCACTTATTTAAAATTTTAAAAATAATAGCAGTCGTTTGATCAAAATATGAACGGTGCTTGGTAGATTTCATTTTTTGCAGTGTTCTTACTACCTAGAATAAATATGAAATATATTCGTTCAGTTTTACTTTTTGTTTTGTAATCTGTGCGTAGATAAGCTAATCTCCATGTGGGTGTAGAGAAAAATATTCTTAACACAGTTTTTTATCAGATGAAGCTTGATTTTATCTTTCTGAATATGTTAATTCACAGAATATAAAGTCGTGATTAACTTAAAATCCACATTTTTTGTTGAAGGACCATTGCATTTCCAAAAAATTTGTTTTTGAGTTAGAACATATCGAAGGATGTTGGTGGGTCCCATATTTTTGAAAGCACACTTACTTGCGATTTTAACAAATACAATTTTATCATATGCCTTTACGTCAAAAGGAATCGCATAACAGAAAAGTGTGAAAAGATCAACAACTCACTGCAAATGTTGCATAATGTTTTTAGTTGTATTGAGGGGAAGAGTTGTTTTTTGTTTAGACGTTAATGAAGTGAAAATACTAAAATGCCAAATTACAGCTAAATTCATTGAATATTTGTTGTCAGTAATTTTGACTGTAATTTTACAGTCGCTTTAGAATAATATTTGCACTGAGTCGTTGTAAAATTGCATTGGCAACTGTAAAAACGCATTGGATACTATAAAATTAAAAGAAACTTGTAATATACTTTATACAGTGTGTCTACTTAAGTTGGAACCATATGGAAAACATTTTTATTATTGATTTTAGGAAAAAAAGTTATTCTTGATAAAAAGTCCTGCATGACCCAAAACTTAAAATACAGTCATCATATATCAAATTTTTCAAGCCGTATACGAGGTTTGTCAAAAAATATGAATTTTGCTCAAGAGTAAAGTACGTTTATTTTTTTACAAAATCGAAAATTTTCATTAAGAAATTTGCTAAATTCTTCACAAACATCAACAAAAGGAAAGCGTATCATGTTTATAGTAGCTAACGTAATTTATAACGTTTTCAGATATTTACAATCAATGTGTAGAGTGTAGAGTTTATAAAAAATAAGAAAATCTGTTTTTTCAGATAGATCGGTGTAATTGCATATTTAAATGTAATATTCAATTCTAATTAACTTTTCTTAATGAAAATTTTCGATTTTGTCAAAAATAAACGTACTTTACTCTTGAGCAAAACTCATATTTTTTGACAAACCTCGTATACGGCTTGAAAAATTTGATATGTGATGACTGTATTTTAGGTTTTGGGTCATGCAGCACTTTTTATCAAGAATAACTTTTTTTCCTAAAATCAATAATAAAAATGTTTTCCATATGGTTCCAACTTAAGTAGACACTGTATATCAAAATTAGAAAAAAATATTTATTTATCTATTTATTTATGTTCACTCTGTAAGAAGCAATTATTATCCTAGTGCACCGGCCCGATTTGTCGTTCTTGATCTATAAAAAAACCTTTACGATTCCATCGTATCACTCCAATGAGCATGTATTATTCTCTTCGATTTTTTCTCTTCCTTTCCATATGAATAAGCACCCAGTATCCCGAAGTATGCGGTAATCACGAACCACTAAGGATTTATGGTATCGTCAGTAATTGTTGTCGGTCGGCAAAGTAGAGTTAAATCTAGATAAAGAACAGAAAGAGTAGCCATCCGTTCCGAACTAACGACTCCGGGTATACTTCCGACAAAACACCATTTATTAATTACCAGTGCAGTGGTGGAATTGAACTTCCTGTTGGTATGGTAAGTAGTCCCGGTAAGTAGTTATACATCGGATGCAATTACATTTTCCTGGATCTCACGCAAATCAACGGCACAACTCAAGTCGGACTGGGATCAAATAAATAACGTGGAAGAGTGCGTTCGACAATGAATTATGGATTAGAAGATGAATGGAGGAAGAATCACGATTGAATTTTCATGACTGAGTCATTATGAGAATATTTCACAAACAGTTATATCGAATTAGTATTAGATTGTTAGATTTTTTATGATGTCTTATTTTTAACCCGGATGTAACAAAAGCAATCGAAAATGTATGATTTACGATTTAAACTAGCATTAAAAATCTTATAAAAATAGCTTATTCAATTATTTGAAATGACGTCAAAACTAATAAATGTTTTTATGTAGGTAAAGCGCAGTTTTGGAAAAATTAATGTATTTTGGCATACTAGTGATTTGTTATCATTAATAATTAATTATTACTTCCGTCAAAAAATAGGGTATTTATTTTTTAGTTTTAATACTATAATAGCTTATTATTTTATTATTTTCTATATGACTATAATACACAACTGCATTTTCTCAACTATCGTTGATTAAGAAATGTACATTTTATTTCATAACTCTGATAACACAAAATTATTTCTTTATCAGGTCCTTATCAGATAACACAAATTAATAATTTTTCAATTATTTTAATAAAATTGTGCATGCCATGAAATATCAAACATTAAATAATTATCTAAAAGGGATATTTAGACGAGAGATCTGAAAGAGAGGTCTAAAAGAGGGACCTAGAAGAGAGATCTAGAGGAGAGATATAGAGGAGTGATCTGGAAGAGAGAGAGAGAGAGATCTAGAAGAGAGATCTAGAAGAGAGAGATATAGAAGACAGATCTACAAGAGAGATCTAGTAGAGAGCACTAGAAGAGAGATCTAGAAGAGAGATTTAAAAGAGAGGTCTAGAGGAGAGATCTAGAAGAGAGATCTAGAAAAGAGGACTGGAAGAGAGATCTAGAAAGAATAAAATACGAAATGATGAGCAGACTGATATTTCAAATTTTTAAAGATATTGATATTGAGAAATGTCATTATTAAATATTTTGATCTACATGGTAAATAACCAATCAGAAGCGCCCAAAATTCAAATCTTAGTTTTAAATTGAATTATAATGTACCTACCTCAAAGTTCAATTATTTAGTAGAGAGTTTTAGCAAATATCTGCTAGATAACCATCTGCTAACGTTATCTTAGGTATATACTGTAATCTACCTCTTTGAATGTTTATGAAAAAGGTCACAATCTAAGTTTAACGTAACGTTAGCGGAGATCTTACGTGCATTCCTAAAACTTTCAAGTTATACTACCCTTAACATATAACTCCGGACGGGATTGCCAATTGCTACACCTTTTCACTAGTTGCCACGAGTCATGCCAAAGTACCAAAATGCTACGTTTTATACTTTTTTAGAAAAAAGTACCTGTTTCATAAAAATATAAGCGAAAGACATTTTGTTTAGTTCTCCACAAAAAAGGACCTGATACCCTGCCGTTATCGTCGTCATAGTCATCATCGTTGCCACGCTTGTCCCTTTCGTAAATCTGGCAACCCTACATATAATACACTATATTCTGCGTTTAGCTTACATCACTAAACCAACTTGGTTTTTTGAGTCTTCTTACTAGACTGACGTTGTTGAGGAGCTGGATAACCTCAACGTTCATGTATTGAAGCAGTCTTTGGTCGTGATTACTGGAATTTGTTGTTATTGACTTTTTCAAGTCTCCGTCTTAAGGACCGTATGAATGGATGTCAGTGTTGGTGCACACTAATTGGGTCCCGGCTACCTGAAAATGTAACTGTCATATTTAGCAGTTCGAAATATTCGATTTAAAATTCGACATAGCTTCGTCTAAATGGACGGGAAAAGGATAAAGCGTTCTTTAGTGCTTTTGAAGCAATTAGTTGTTGAAAACTAGCGGAATTTACTGTCGTTTTTATTATTTAATTCACCTTCTCAATAGACGGGAGTACGGGAAGCATATTCTTATGTTACCGACACAAAGAGACAATCGGATTTCCGAACGATGCCGAACACGTAATAATAAGTTGCCGACGTAATTCTTAGTTTATGTCTGTAACTTAACGATTGGCGACGACTGCGAGCTGTGGTGTTATTAAAGTATGAAAATTTGTTTATTTCATTACAATAATGAATCTAGTAACTTCCAGTGAGGAAATACTTAATTTGAACAAACAATGGAATGAGTTTGGTGAAACAATTCTAAACAAATTAGAAGATAAACCTGTATTATTCCACCCAACTATTCAATCATGTTTAACCAATAAAAAAAAGTAAACTAGAATAGAAAATTCTTTGGTATCTAGTTTGTTTACAGTGTTCAAGTATCAAAATTTGAATACTGTAAAGAAAAAATAAAGGCGCACCAAGAAGATAAAAGGGATGAAAATCTCCGTTCAGCCAACTTCTGTTAGTAGAAGGAAAACCAAGGTAAGAAATACACTTTGTTTAAACATTAGAAAATGTAAAGTTTACTAGTTTCAATTTGAATTAATTTACATATACCTACCTGAAAAAATCAATGTATATGGACCATATTTCGTGAATATCTTGAAAATTATTTATCAAGAAATTCTCAAAACAAAATGACCTTGGTATAATTTTTTACAACAAAGAATGAGCATGTCAAACACAAAAATAACTATTTTAGGTGACTGGAAGTAGAAGACTTACCAGCGGGATTTCCGGAAAGCAGAAAAAAGCGCCCCACAATTTAAAGGAATGTGTTGACAAAAATGTAGGATTAGGTGATAACAAAAGGAAAAATCTGATGTGTCCAACACATGACTTTCCTATCTAATTATTATAGGCTTTATAGGCGGTTATTTTGTACAACCTATTATACCTCCTCTATAAATATTTAGGGAATAAACTAAATATATACATTTTCCACATACATTTAACTCGAAACATTTTTTTACAGATATTCATTGAAAACGAAAGTACTGAAAAATTTAAATTTAGTACTTTTCTCCAATTTTTCCATTACGGTTCATTTTCGAAAAATCATGTAAAAACAAAAATTATAGAGATCAATATCGCAAACAACTTTTGTTTAACAATTTTCTTAAAAATCAGAATTTTGCACATTTTGTCAAATTTCTCGAATACGGACCATTTCAGGAAATTTTGACATTAAACAAAAATTATAGATAATAATATTAGAAGTAACTTTTATTTGAACAATTTTCTTCTTCAAACATAAATAACACATATATTCCATAAAATATAAAAACGGTCTTTCATAAAGTACCCCCCCCCCCAGATGTTCCGACTTTGTCCAAAATCTAATCATTTCACGTCAGGCCGAAATAAACCTTAGGTTTAAAATTTAATGTTTTTTTCTTTATCCGTTTTTGAGTTTTCTTCAAAATTCGAAATTTACACATTTTTTCAAATATCTCGAATACGGTCCATTTTAGAGAAATTATGTATGAAATAAAAATTATAGAGAATTATATTACAAACAACTTTTATTTGAACAATTTTTATAAAAAATTATTTTTTTTTACATTTTGTCAAATTTCTCGAATACGGACCATTTTAGGAAAATTTTGCAAAATACAAAAATTATAGATAATTATATTAGAAGTAACTTTTATTTGAAGAATTTTCTTCTCCAACCGTAAATAACAGATATATTCCATAAAATATAAAAATGACCATTATAAAGTACCCCCCCAGATGTTCCGATACTGCCCAAAATCTAATCAGCTCATTGGACGCTGAAACAAAGCTTAAGTTTAAAATTTGGTGTTTTTCCGTGTATCGGTTCATGAGTTATGCGTTATACAGACACACACACACACACACACACACTGACACACACACACACACACACACACACACACACACACACACACACACACACACACACACACACACACACACACACACACACACACACACACACACACACACACACACACACACACACACACACACACACACACACACACACACACACACACACACACACACACACACACACACACACACACACACACACACACACACACACACACACACACACACACACACACACACACACACACACACACACACACACACACACACACACACACACACACACACACACACACACACACACACACACACACACACACACACACACACACACACACACACACACACACACACACACACACACACACACACACACACACACACACACACACACACACACACACACACACACACACACACACACACACACACACACACACACACACACACACACACACACACACACACACACACACACACACACACACACACACACACACACACACACACACACACACACACACACACACACACACACACACACACACACACACACACACACACACACACACACACACACACACACACACACACACACACACACACACACACACACACACACACACACACACACACACACACACACACACACACACACACACACACACACACACACACACACACACACACACACACACACACACACACACACACACACACACACACACACACACACACACACACACACACACACACACACACACACACACACACACACACACACACACAGACATCATCGCGAAAATAGTCAAAACGGATTCAGGGGACCTCAAAACGTAAAAATCCGTCGAAAACTCGAGGTCGAAAAAAATCATGATTCCTATACTTTCCTTATATCTGTATACAGATAGGAAAGTAAAAAGTAGAGAGTTTGTCTATATTATATATTTTATTATTTATTTAGAGTTTATTTCTCGAAACATATCTTTTCTTTAGACTGTAATAATTAACCACTTTCATAGGCTCAAAAAATAAATATTAAATCTTATCTTCCAACTTATATAAGAATAAACATTATGTATTCTCGCTAATATATCAAGAGTTTTTTACTTTCCTATCTGTATACAGATATAAGGAAAGTATAGGAATCATGATTTTTTTCGACCTCGAGTTTTCGACGGATTTTTACGTTTTGAGGTCCCCTGAATCCGTTTTGACTATTTTCGCGATGATATCTCTGTGTGTGTGTGTGTGTGTGTGTGTGTGTGTGTGTGTGTGTGTGTGTGTGTGTGTGTGTGTGTGTGTGTGTGTGTGTGTCTGTGTGTGTGTGTGTCTGTGTGTGTGTGTGTATGTGTGTGTGTGTGTGTGTGTGTGTGTGTGTGTGTGTGTGTGTGTGTGTGTGTGTGTGTGTGTCTGTATAACGCATAACTCATGAACCGATACACAGAAAAACACCAAATTTTAAACTTAAGCTTTGTTTTAGCGTCCAATGAGCTGATTAGATTTTGGGCAGAGTCGGAACATCTGGGGGGGTACTTTATGGGTGGTCATTTTTATATTTTATGGAATATATCTGTTATTTACGTTTGGAGAAGAAATTTCTTCAAATAAAAGTTACTTCTAATATAATTATCTATAATTTTTATTTTATGCAAAATTTTCCTAAAATGGTCCGTATTCGAGAAATTTGATAAAATGTAAAAAAAATTATTTTTTATAAAAATTGTTCAAATAAAAGTTGTTTGTAATATAATTCTCTATAATTTTTATTTTATACATAATTTCTCTAAAATGGACCGTATTCGAGATATTTGAGAAAATGTGTAAATTTCGAATTTTGAAGAAAACTCAAAAACGGATAAAGAAAAAAACATTAAATTTTAAACTTAAGGTTTATTTCGGACTGACGTGAAATGATTAGATTTTGGACAAAGTCGGAACATCTGGGGGGGTACTTTATGGGAGGCCGTTTTTATATTTTATGGAAAATATCTGTTATTTATGTTTGGAGAAGAAAATTGTTCAAATAAAAGTTACTTCTAATATTATTATCTATAATTTTTGTTTTATGTCAAAATTTCCTGAAATGGTCCGTATTCGAGAAATTTGACAAAATGTGCAAAATTCTGAATTTTATGAAAATTGTTGAACTAAAAGTTGTTTAAGATATCGATCTCTATAATTTTTGTTTATACATGATTTTTCTAAAATGGACCGTAATGAAAAAATTGTAGGAAATTTTAATTTTTCAGTATTTTCGTTTTCCATGAATATCTATAGAAAAATGTTTCGAGGTAGATGTATGTGGACAATGTATATATTTAGTTTATCCTCTAAACATTTATAGAGATGCTGCAATAGGTTGTACAAAATAACCGGAAAAAGCCTATAATAACTAGATAGGAAAGTCATGTGTTGGACACATCAGATTTTTTCAATACCTATTGTATAGGAGCAAATGTACCACTTGTTGTTTGTATAAGTTACCGACGGAATCCTAAAGTTACGTCTGTAACTTATATAAACTCAATCGGCTTTCTGGAGCGGTTGGTTATGTCGGTAACATATGAATATGCGTACGGGAATTTATTCGTAGTACCTAAGTTGTACAATAATTGACTAGTTATCCTTCCTTAATTGCTGTATTTTTGGCCCAACCCAGCTTGATTTTAAATTTTATAAGTTACGGGTTCGCTTATGTTTTGGCCCTTACCTCGAGAAAATTATTTATTGATGATAAAATAACAACGAATCTGTATTTTTATAATATTAAATTATTATCATTTGTTTTGGTAAATTTTCACAATCTACGAGTTGACGTAAAAGTCAGTTTACAGAACATTTGACACAGCCATTTGTCATTCGGTTTTGTTTCGAATGTCAAATAATGGCGACTTTGCAATATGTGGGTTCGGCTTAGTTGACGTCTCGTGTTCTGTTTCAGAGATGTGATTAGCTATACAGAGGGGCACATTCATTATTACATTATAGTGTTTGTGAGGTTCGGGTGATTCGTTGCGCTTTAAGGACATTTTTCGCGATCAGCTTTTATATTAATTATCGGTATTGTTTTATTGTATATAGGTATAGTTTCGTCGGTTTTTGTTACCTCTTAGGTTAATCTTTTGTAAGTAGGTACTATTAAATGATCGGTTCAGTAAGGATGCTTTTCTGATCACACTCGAGTCAAGGGGGGAAATAACAACGCAGTACACGAGTTGAAAAGAAGCGATCTTCTGATTGTCTTCGGAGGAAAATCTTAATTTATGTGATCATTGAGTCTTCCCATGTAGGGGTTTTTTATTGGATGGTCGCCTTTTATGTTTTATGTTTTAGGTCTATTTTAGTAATATTGTTCACCTATTGATTGTCGGTTAGTTATATTTTTGCTTGGTACATAATTTTAATTATTTGACTTATGACTCTTGGTAAGTTAACGTAATTTTTAATTCATACTAAGTACTTACTAGTTTCTAATTTAAATTTGGATTAATTTATTTTACAGTTTGGAGAATTTAAGTCAATTTTGTATTGAAACATTTTGCTTATATTTCAGGGGTTCACCAGTGGGGTCACCGTACACTGTAAATCGGTTTACTAGAATACTGGTCCATCTATTCATGGTCCACTAGTTAATTATCCTCCTGGTCCACTAATTCACTGGTTTTTCACAGATGTTTCTTTCTCTGGAGATGGGAATATGGTATTGGTGATAATGTTATTGGTGACACCCTATTCTTAGGTTTCTTATATTATTTTGGTGATTTCATGTGGGTACAGGCACTATGCCTGCTAATTTGTTAAATTAAATATACTAATTTTTCAAACGAATATTCCTGACTTTATAGTTTTTAACACAAAAGGTTTCAGTGGGTTTTTCTTTAATAACTTATGGGTTACCGAAAATTATTTAAAAATTTAGTTAATTAAGCCTTGCTGCTCTGAGTATATACCAAGTACAATAAAGTATTTTAAAATTTAGTCAATTAAGCACTTAGTATCTCTAAGTATTGACCATAAATACTTCGTGAGATAAGGACTACAGTCAACATTTTATTTATTAAATTATTTAGATTTTTTATTAAAAAAATTAAGACTTAACGAACAAGTTAAGCAAGCTCATTGGACCCGTATGACGCAGAGAATTAAATAGCTTCTTGCAATTTGGTCTTGTTCCATCCAGTTTTTTTAAAATCTACACCATTATTGGGTTGGAATGTACCTATTCTCTAAATGTTCCACAAATATGTTTGTTTTATGCAATCTGCTTCGGGTATAGCTGGCATCTGTGTTTATATATGGTGGGTTCTGTGTAGTAGACCTTTTAATAGTTTGATAGCTTTCCATAGTTAGTAATCTGTACTGTTACTCTTAGTTAATTCTATTAAATATTTGCCAATTGGAAAAAAATATAATGCTACAAATTTATTTTTATAAGTATAAACATTACTGACTAATGGTAGAATATGATTTTCTACAATTAGAAGTACATCAGAGTTTATCCTGGACTGGTGAAACTGAAATTCAGCCTTGGAAGGGAAATTTGTTATATATAATTTTAAAAATTCACTTCATGTCTTAATTGTAGTAAAATATCGGCTCGGAAATTATTCACTTGGTGAAAAACTTAAGCGAATTAAGTAGACCAGCATCCTGGTACTCGACAATGATACAATTCACGAAAGGAAGGAAACGAAAACTGTTTGACGATATCTAATTAATTATTATCGTCCGATCGGTATAATTTCTCTGCTACAATGACACTACCGGCGTTAAGATCGAGGTCCAATAGTGGACACTTTTAGGTTCGAAATTCGACTGAACATTTCATGGGATGTCCACTTCAAAACATCATTTCTGTTCAAAGACTGCCGCATAAGTGAAGCGAGCGGTGAATTTTGCTAGTTGATTCTTGTGTGAAGAGGGGCAGCTTACTAGAGTCTGTAATATTTTAATTTCAGTGAGAGGAAGCTTGAGCAAATATTTCAACATACGAGAAAAAATATATATGATATTCTGCATTCGTCGAATGTAATATATTGAGCTTGTATTATATTTAGGGCTGTATGAAATTGCTGTTTGCAGGATAATATGCACTTCTTGAATGCATAATTAGGACGAGATGAATTATTTGAATCATAAAGAATGTACATTTTTAAAATGTGTGATTTTAACACAAATGAATTAAGACCGCCATTTTAGTGTATTTTACACCGTCAAAACAAAGGTTTACAATTATTTACAGAACTTATTTTTTACTGAATAGATTTTAGTGAAAATTTGGCAGCTTATGCAGTTCAAAAAACTTTACAGCATTCTACATATTTTTTTGAATATTCTTGCCAAATTTTAATCAATTTTTTAAACTGTGCACAAATTACGATTTCATGTAAAATTGATAATTTTGTTGCGTCCATATTGAATTTTAGTTCAGAACCTAAGTTATAGATGTCGGATAGATCAAGAGTAGCGAAAGTTTTGACGCCGTGCCGTGCGATATCTTAAAATTGTTTTGAATTTAGAGGAAACTATATTATTATGCATAATATTTACAATTTTTTATCGTTTTCTTTTTAAGATGAATTTTTAATAAAATTTGGTGGTTTGTCTAAAATCAATTAATAAATTATATAAAATTTAAAATAAATGCCTTTATACGAGGGCAATCATACATGCACTCAGGAGTAAAGTGTCCTTATTTACACTTTGCTAATTGAATACACTCATAAAAAAGTCACAAAATACTCATTTAAAACGCGTATAAAAAGATTTGTAAAAAAATTGTACTCTACCAAATTGCACCTGTGCCAATCCCTATCCTGAGCAAAGTGGTTAAAAAAAATATTTTATATTCAAAAAATTACATAATACATGACAACGACGATTGTGTTTTCCCTAAAAATTACAATCCTAATTCATTGTGAAACTAGCTTTTAAACCTGAATTATTAATATTTTTACCTACCTTTTAAACCATGTTTATGTATGAAAGGAAGAAGGATGGCATTGTATAAATCATTTGCAGAGATAGTCAATAATAATTATAAACTCTTGTTAGACAATAATTTTAAACCATAATCATAGTAGTCTTTTTGTCGTTTCTATGGCAACCTGTAAAAATGAATCACAACAATAGGCATACAAATAAATTTTTAAATCAGCAAACATTGATTCACATTTTTAATTATTTTTACCTACTAATCATGGAGAGATATTTTTGTGCAATGTTAAGAGGAAGAAAATGTTTCTTTTAAACGATATATATCAAGATATATTTGAATGTTATTTTCTGGAAAACTTTAAGGGCAAACAAAATCAGCGCTATCATGCCTTATGTGATTTTTTTAATATAAAATAATTTTTTTAAGCCACTTTTCTTAGGATTGGGTTTGGCACAGGTGTCATTTGGTAAAGTACAATGTTTTTCCATGCTTTTGGGGTATATTTCATTTCGTTATCAGATGACGGTAAAAATTTGCAGTGGGCTCTTGGGCTATAAAAAGTACCCATTACATATTGTATACTTCTAAAAAAAAAAGGATAAGAAAATTTTATCAAATTTACAATTTTATAGGCTATATCGTAATTTTTTTCACAATTAAAGAATGGGTAATATCAATATTTACGTATTTTATCTTGTAACTAACTGAAATTCATTTATAAAGATTTTCCTTGCCCTAATTAATTAATTAATTTTACGATATAAAAATATTTCAGTCTTATTAATATTCACATATTTTATGTAGTATAAGGTGTAAAGTACTGAAACTCTTGGCAAAACTGTAAGAAAATGATAAAATGTTAGGTTAGGAACATCAAAATATTAACTTTTCTTAGAAAATATTCTGTTGTCAGCATTTTTTTAGAAATTTATTCTATAGAATGGCTACTTTTTATTGTTTAAATTAATTTTTCAAATTCCGTCGTACCTAAAGCGTACCGGACTCTATTTTTTACTTATAAGTATACCTATACCTTGCTTACAAAATTGAGAAACCGAAGATACTTTTTTCTTTTATTATTTATTTATTTCTATATCATTCTAAATCGAAACATAAACTAGCTTGCACACAGACATTATAATGCATCAGTGAGTTATCAATGTCTAATTTATTCTGTATTTATACTAAGTATTCATTTGAATAATTATTAAACTTTGTATTTATACTTGTAACTATTCCTATTTATTTATATTTTCTTGAATATATATTATTATTATATCATCTTTCTGCATTTTTAACATAACCTATTTTTAACTGCTACGACAATAATAAGAACTATGTCCACTTTTCAATCAAATCAAAGATCGGTACGCACATACGCAGCCAGTGAGGACTCGGCAAGCGGTAGGACTCGGGAGGATGGTTAAGAAAAAAATATCTGCAGCCCGACTTAGTTTAAAGCACACCCCGAATCTCACTCACTGAAACGACATGGACTAGTCCACCCCACCATGGTTATTGGCGGGTTATTTAAATGTTCGGGTGTTTGAAATCGGTACATTGGGGAATTTGTTATAAATATTACAGGTAATATAATTAAAAAAATATGGTGTAATGTAAATAAATATATCTATAAACTTTTGATTTAACTAAACCATAATATATACATATTATTTACTTCTGTCTACTAGTTCATCGTAAACTAGTAATATGCGTTTAAGGTGACTTATATTTAAACGTAGAATAATATAGGTATATTAATTAGTATCCACAAACAAAAAACAAAAGCGTTTAATTTATCTGTTAAAAAACGTTAAGTATAAAAATGGTAGATGGTAAACGTTTAAAAAATCAACCAAGTCGAAATTTAAACGGGAGTTATAAACGAAGAACACATGTTGTAATATTATGTAAATTTATACGAATTTAATTTAAATAAACCTAAACGTATATTTAGGCCCACTGTATATAAATAGTTCATCGCAAACTAAAATTAGTCGTATACTGTTAAATACATTTAAACGTAGAAAACTTTACAATTATATACCATAGGATGTATACAAAAAACGTATAATATATCTTTTAAAATACGGCATGTATAATAATCGTAAACTGTAAACGTATACGGAATCAACCAATACCAAAATTAAACGAGTATTACGTATAAAATACGTTAGTTATACTAATGTGTGCTGCCTGGGAATATTGTAAATATCTACTGGACGCGATAACTTTTGGTTGAAATTCTCTGTATTTAAACAGAAAATATTTATTTTGGTGTCCCCTACCATCATTTGGTTTGGTTTATTTCTGTTTAAACTTAAATTTTGAATTATTAAGATATGAAGTCGTACATAGGGATCATACGTCCACATATTTTTATCTTCCTTTGCATCAACCTACCCTTACCTTAAAATTTTCTTTTGTTCCCCCGCATATATTATAAAGGACTATGAAAGAGCACACTTTTTTAAATACATTCATATTAAAAAAGTGACAAATTACAAAGAATACTTTTTAGAATATTTTAATTTAAAATTTTGATAAAATATTTTACTTGCTATGAAAAATCAAGGTGCCTATATATGAACAGAATGTGAAATTTCTTGACTCCATGCACTGCCTTGTCCCCAAAAATTCAAAATTCCAACTTACATTTTACCAGAAATAAAGCCATCCAAAAGTTTCAGACTCAAAGTTCCGAACACATAACTAAAATAAATAAAACATACAGCCCATAAATATATACTTATTTATTTTAACCATTATTTAGAAATTGGAGTAAATATACCTACCTATTTATAATAGATTATGCGGGTCAGTACCAGTAACACATTCTTAAGTATTTATCCCAAGTAGTTACCTGCGACCCTAATTAGACAGCTAAATATTTAATTCCCCATAAACCAGAAAACTCTTGCAATAGAATTGGTAAATTGCCTAACGATATATTATATCTACAAACACGCGGTGTTGACAAATCTTTTCCACCAGATCAACTTAAGGTGAGTACAGCACACCCTTATAATTTTCGGACAAGCATATCTCAAAAAGTAATTTTTTTTAAAGTTTAAATTTTGGCCAAATAAATTAGGCAATAGTATCTAGAATATGCTTATATTTTAAAGTTTTAATTATTTTCAGTTTTCAAGAAAAAAAATCAAAGGTCTTTAAATTTTGAAATATCATAATTAAAATAAATGCGTTCCTCAATAGCAATATTCTTAATATAATCCCCAAATTTAAGCTCCTTATCTCTTGTTAATGATTTTTTAAAATTCGCCGAAATTAGTGGCTAAAACGCCTCGTTAAGTGCTATTTTTTGGTTTAAACTAGTGTAAACTGGTGTAAATCATTGAAAGAAACGAATGATGACTCAGAGTGTACGATACGAAAGTTACAGTCGCGTTACACCAGAAAGCAGCACTTAACGAGGCGTTTTAGCCACTAATTTCGGCGAATTTTAAAAAATCATTAACAAGAGATTAAGAGCTTAAATTTGGGGATTATATTAAGATTACTGCTATTGGAGAATGCATTTATTTTCATTATGATATTTTAAAATTTAAAGCCCTTTGATTTTTTTTCTTAGAAACTAAAAATAATTAAAACTTTAAAATATAAGCATGTTCTAGATATTATTGCCTTATTTATTTTGCCAAAATTTTAACTTTTAAAAAAAATTACTTTTTGAGATATGCTTGTCCGAAAATTATAAGGGGGTGCTGTACTCACCTTAATTGAGAACACAAAATAAAAGTATGGTTGCGTATATTATTTTTCTAAACGACTTTTGCGATATAAAGGACAAAATATGAAGGTTTAAGAGTGTAGGTACATCTACGTAGGAAAAGATTAACTAAAATTCAAATTTAAATAATGTTAGCAAAAACCGGAAGTGCTGTGGCAGTCTACACAAAATTATGTTTGAATTTAAGATTGTAATCTGAAATTTAAATAACTACAAAGCATATATTGGAATCAATCAAGGCTTATAATTAAGATTAGTATTTACCATAAAAATGTGTTAAGGTATTTAATACCATCAATATCACAGCTTTAGCACAGAACTCGTCCATCTTGTAACCATTACATTATTTTAATATAAACTCCTTGTTCTCACTCTTGTTAATTTATAATAATAGGTACCTATATATCGAAGATAAGTACTTGTACGTAATGTGAGTAAAAAAACAACACTTATTTTATGTTTGTAAACACGATTACATTTATAAATAAATACATAAATCTGATGTAAAAGCAATTTTCTTTGTTACAAAAAACGTAGTAGGTATATTTTGTAATTATCGGCTGCAAGTAAGTCCATTTTGGGTGATAAACCTTGCATTGTATATCGAATAAAAAATTTATATGCAGGTATTCATTGACGATCAAGCACCGTTACATTATGAATCTTTGATCATCCTGATATTTCCTAAACCCGGATGTAGTAAAAAGCACAGGTGTTTAAAAGATTTAAAATGTCAATATAAATAAATGACTCTTATTATGATGATAATAGTTTATGGGTTCTTATAAAACGCTATTAATGTTACTATTAAATCTGCTAACTTTTATACATTGTTCGTTAAATTAAAAATAATTTATGTATTATATTTCGGACACTGCTCTGGTGACAAGAAAGCAATTAAACCAGTTTCAATATGACTTTCGTACTAAATAATAATCAGCGTCTTGAAACCGGTGACTTAAAAAAAAATAAAGTGTTAAGAATTTGAACTTTACGATTACCTGATGATCAGGCTCCTAAATTAATTTTATCCAGAGCTGGGCAGAGTATTGCGTTAAACTACTCTTGAGTACTTCACAAAGTACTCATAAGTATATGAGCAGTGGCGGTTTTCCCGTAAGGGCACTTGGGCACGTGCCCTAGTATAATAAACAAAAAAAAATATTTTACATATTTTATATTTTCCTCAATGCCTATTATTATTTTATCTAATATTCAGTGCAAACCGCGTTGGCACGACACTGGACGACCGGGCGTTGAGCGACGTTCCGAGAATTCCGAAATTAAGTGTGCACAGGGCACAGTAAATGTGTACCTCTGTTGTTTTCTCTCTCATTATGATGCGAAAAACAAGGACAACGACAATATCGCTTAGCAAGAGATGAACACATACTATGGATTATACGTCACAAGCGGGGCGCTGTCCTTATCGTGACGTGCTGTACCCATGGCACAGATTACCTAGACCAGATACGAATGTATGCAGCGGCATTTTTACCGGCTCCCTCACAAAGGCGATGTGCCGGTTTCGGCTTAAGGTGCGCGTTTGTTGGACCATGATAATAATTTATTTATTGTGATTACGAAAAAACGTTAGTTGGACCATTGGAATAGTTAAGAAATAAAACTACAAAGAAAAATAACTTTTTTATATAAAATACCCGTACGCACTTATAAACAGTCCAACAAATTTTAAATTAAAGTTGAAGGTGGTAGCCTAGAATTATAAACACTTCATGTTGTCTAAGAGCCCATTTTAGTTCTTGTAGGGATTAAAAAAGTTTTAAATTTTTGTCTTAATGTCTGTCCGTTCGTGAAATATTTTAATAATTTTAATTAATAGTTTTAGACCTACTTGTGTTTTGACATCAACTTTTTGTTGCAACTACTGTTTTTATGCATTTCTTAAAAAATACTCGCATACTTGTTTTTTACACCGACCCTGTGATAATCTCTAAGCTTAGTCTTAAATAGATGAGTAATACGGACCATACCTGATGATGAGGATCTGATCTCCTCGAAACCGGTCGTATTAAATTACTCTTGAGAGATCTTAAGGACCACCCTTGTTTTATTTACCTCTTTTTTGAAATTTTAAATTGTTGATCTATATGTTTTGTATCAATAACAAGTTTCTAATATTGGATTATCTCGTCTTGTCTGGAGAAGCAAAAATACTTCTTGCGCAGATTTCACTCAGATTGTAGATTATCAAGAAACCGCGGTATCTTGTAAACTAACTAAAAACAAGTGTAAAAGGGGATTCTTTTTTCATAAAAAACCATTGCTATTCTTCAAATAAAAAGCTTGTAAAAAGATCAATAAAAAATGTGTTCTAGGTAGTAAAAATTGGTTACGACCCTAGATTAAATAATCGGGAAATAGAATTTATCGCCTTCCAATGAAATCCAATCTTCTTTTCGTCACTTTAACGCCATCAAAAACGCGATATTAGCTCTTTTAGTAGCTAAATTAGTTCTCTTACTAGTTTACTTCGATAAGTAGTTACTTCATAAGATTTTTAGATTAAAATTGTATGTTAGTCACAATACTTACTTAGTAAAAATACTTTACTAAAAAAAACTCATCAGCAGATGATTATTTAAAATGTAAAAACTGCAGAAAGAAGTATCTACTCTTAGGCTTTTAAAACAATGACCATATTTAAAAAACTTATCCAAAGTCTACCATGCTTTATTAAATGTTTAGCTTTATTATATACATTTAGATATAGACGAAACCATTATTCGATTTTTAAATAAAAAGACATAAGAAAGAAAACACAAAATCCGTACCACAAAATAACATTTTATTGACAAAATTTAGACGTTAGCATAAAATATTAAAGAAGAGAATACTGGCCATCACAACAGTAACTAATCATTCCATGGTATACCAAAATGAAAAAGATCCTCCAGAATATTAATTTTTTTTTCTTTCTTTTTTTTATTATTATTATTATTATTATTATTATTATTATTATTATTATTATTATTATTATTATTATTATTATTATTATTATTATTATTATTATTATTATTATTATTATTATTATTATTATTATTATTATTATTATTATTATTATTATTATTATTATTATTATTATTATTATTATTATTATTATTATTATTATTATTATTATTAAGAGTGGTAACAAAATCTTCAAAAGACATTAGACGTCTGAGACGTCCAATAGTGCTGGATTTCTACCGACTAAAAAACCTCCACTCTTTTTCACAGGAAAGTCTCCTCGGAATCACCAGTCGGCATAACTTCGAAGAGACGTGATGTAGGGATGGTCGCAGGTACTTCTTAACAAGTTGTTAGGGTATGCTCATATATTCCTTCTTCTAAAATCTCTCTCCTTTTGTCCCAATATCTTTTTCATTATGTTACCTATCTGTTGCCATTGCTCTATGTTACTGGTCATGACGTCTAAAATGTTTTCTCTAGAGAGCCTAATTCCAATCCGTTCTTCTAGCTCTAGCCTGATATCTCTCCATACTTCGCATTGAAATAGGGTATGCTCTACTGTATCCATATTCGGACAGTACATGCTAGAATATTAATTTATTATTATTATGAGTAGTAGTACTTATGCTCTATCTTTGCAGAAGATATTTAATGGTCCTAGACTGCTTAATTACTTTAAGAAATGCAGAGGAACAGTGGCGTGCGGTGACATTTTTGGAAGGGGAAGCGATTGTATAAAAATACAGCAGGCCAGTAAGCACAGCGCCGCAGGCGAAAATTTTTCGCGGCGCATTCACCATTTTATCAAAATCTTGCTTTCTTTCCTCAGTACTACGGATATTCGAGATTGAGATTTTTAGTGTTACTATTACCTTATTACCTAGTTTAGTACTAAAAGCTATAAAAAAACTTACCATTGAAAAGCTTTCTTGGTTTATTTAAACGTTCAAAAAAACATTTAACTGAAGTTTTTTTTTTATTTTTTATAGCATTTTTCGCACAGTTGACACATCAGTTGACATTTATTTATACTTAACATCTATTCGCCTATCCTCAATGGCTGCAAATTTGTCTATAACATCGTCGTTAAATTTTGGATTTTCTCATAACTGTTTAACAAGCTATTTTTCAATGGATATTAGGGCTAAATTAGAGAGTCTGTCTTCACTTGTTGAATTTCGTATAAAATTTTTAATGCGCTTTAAAGCTGAAAAACTTCGCTCAACTGACTCACTTGTGGCTGGGATGGTTAGTACTAATTGACACAACTTGACGATTTCACTAATGACTTATTTAAACCAGTTGTTATAAGAAAAATTAACACATTGATGGGCGTCTTTTTATCACTAATTTCAGTTGTTTCGTAAACAACACTTAACTGAGACTTTAATGCTGAAATATCGAAAAAATTTCCATAATTTAATTTTAGTGAATTAAAAGCTTCCGATGGAAATTTTGATGAATCGTAGTTACTAATATTAAAATTGCACAATTCAACAAATTTTAATTCGTTAAAGTTTTGAAATCGAGAGTTCATTTGTTGTAAAATATTATCAAAAATTTCGGCGTATAATCGACGACGCCAACATTATCAATTCAAATTCTCTTTCTTTCAGGTTCTAAGCCAATGTTTGGAGTCTTATTCAAAAAGTGTTCAAACTGATCTCGATTTTTATTCATTTTATTTTTAAAATCATCAATTTGTTTAATGCAAAAGCCAATGTCATTTGACTTTGTCTGTAAAATGTCGAATAAAATGTCAGTAAAAGGGAAAATCTCTGCAAAAATGTTGAGGAAAAAATTGAAATCAAAGTTTTGTTTGAGCCAATGCAAATGCCCTTTAGCAGCAGTAACAGTTTCAGCATCCCATGTTTCTTTATTATCCCAAACGTCTTGAAAAAAGTTTATCAAAGAATCTCGGTATTGAAACACTGTTTGCACTAAACGTCCATTGTAGTTCCATCGCGTCGGAGCAACTTTTGGAAACCTTTTTTGAACGTGAATGTCCAAAGCGCGAGTTGTTTTCCGATGAATTTGAAAAGAAGGAAGCCAAACCACTAAGCGTCAAAAAGAAAACTCTGCAATCTTTAATATTATCCATGCTTCGCGATAAAACCAAATTAAGTCTATGTGCTATACAGTGAACGAAAATTGCATGTTTAAACTTCTCTTTCACTCCTAAATGGCCAGCCATTACGGCAGCACCATCGTAGCTCTGGGCAACAAGCTTAGAACCACATTCTAAACTTGAAGTAATGTCACAGACAATTTTAAACAATGCATCTGCAGTTCGTTCGCTAGTGACGTCCAAAAAGCCTAAGAATCGCTCTAGAGGAATGCCATCCAATACATATCGCACAACAATGGATAATTGACTTAAGTTTGCTATATCTGTGGTTTCATCAAGCGCAATTGATACGAAAGGTGCTTTTTTAATTTCACTTTGTCCATATTTCTCGTACATCGAGCGCCTGGCACTTTTTTCACAATAATATTAGCAATTTCCATTTATTATTGTTTTAAGCTTATTTGAAAAATTATTTTTAATTTTTTAGTTTGATATGCTCTAAAAGCGTGTTTTTTAGTTTTTTAAACTATATTTATTAGGATATATCGTATATTGCTAAAAAACTTAGACGGTCCATGTAATCTCCTCGATTGGTGGATCTACTTGCTTCATTGTGACCCCTAAAATTTAGTTCATGCTCTCCGATGAAACAAGTTGCATCTATTAATCGTTGTAAGACGTCCCTATTTTTTTACCCTTTCATTATGAATTTTGTTGCTTATTTTTAAATGATTGTCCAAACTATGTTCAATACGATAGATCCCGAATGTTTTTTCTTTAATTGTAGCACTTAAGATTTGCTATTTACATGTCGTTTTACACTTTTGTGGAAATTATTCAAGTCTGTAATACCGACTGAGTTCCAATGTGTTTTTTCGGCTATATTAAAAAGTAGGCAAGGGCCGCAAAAACAATTTCTTCAAAGTTTTGCAGGCGGTTAACCATTCATACTTTTCATAAAACCCTACGTGAAAATGCCTGGTAAATTTCTTTGCTGACTTTCCTACTTTCGTCTCTAAATTAATAGGATCCTTTAGTCTACTAGAATTAATAATGTCCGTTTTCTCTTCAAAATTTCTACTTGAACATACTTTTTTCAATAAAGAGCACACAATACAGACACAATTTACAACATTATTATTTTTCACAGACACAGTGCATAGTTCCTCCATTTTACAAAAAAAAACAACTACGAAAAACAAACCGAAATCTATCTGAAGTCTACAATTTTACTCACACGTATTGCAATATGCGTAAGGCGACGTAAAAATCGCTGCCTCTCGACCGTATTTCACGTGCACAAACAGACTAACTACTGTGTCGCGACAAAGCAGGGTCAATAACACGAAGCGAAATCAATTGGAAGATGAGCCGGTTTTTTCAAGAGGCGCTTCCGCCGACGGACTTGAAGTACCTATATGGTATGGGCGTATACACAATTAATTTTCTCATGGGTGGTGCGTGATTTACACATTACACCAATTAATTGTTAGTACATTTACGATGTACCCAATTTAATTTTAATTTCTATGCTTTCTAAACTGAAAAATATTTATTTTTAAATCTCAGTGTAGGGAAGCGGTGCTTCCTCCGCTTCCATGGACCTGCAGAGGAATCTTGTAAAACTAAACTGTGTTCCCTGGCATGCTATTTTTCGAAGAGAAAGAAAAATTGTAATAAAGCGCCTAAAGTCGAAACAATGCAGTCCTATTAATAAAAAAACTATAAAAAAGATTAGAAAAAATGTGTCTAGGTAGTAAAAATTGGTTACGACCTTAGATTAAATAATCGGAAGATGGAACTTAGCGCCTTCCAATAAAATCGAATCTTCTTTTAGACACTCCAAGTGCTTATTATTATTTAAATTTTACGATCATAAATATACAGAGATTATTGTGATTTTTATGGTTCTAATATACAGAGTGTTATCGAAAAGCATGTAGATAGCAGATTATTAATCACAAAATACAAATAATTGAAAAAGTATGTTAAATAATGCATAAGACATAAAGTCAATAATTGAAAAATTAATACGATTTTAAAAATGTATGTTAAATAATGCATAAGCCATAAAGTCAAAATCAAGATGGCGGAGGTACGCTAAACGCTGTAGTCACATAAATTTGACATGTCCCCTAAAAAATGCAGAATACCCTATAATTTCATAATTATACGTTCATTCATTTCAAATAAAATACCTTGTTCCCAGACTTTTTTGCTACCCTGTGTAAGTAATATTTTACAGTACTATGTAATACGTCAGTTATAAAGCGCAGAAAATCGAAAAGACTTTAAATACTAGCTTAATTATAAAAAAGACCGGAAGATGCATGAAGACCAAGTACAAAATAGTGTATGACACGCAAGAGTAAATAACAAAATAACAAGTATCTAAATTACATGACAAAACATTTTTTAATGAAGGTGAAACGATTAATTAATGAATTATCACATACATCATGGGACTGAAGTGGCACTTCTTATTTCGAGGTAAATAATTCGACAAGAAGTAAAGACACTTCAGTCTCGTGGTTTATACTGTATTGCCATTTAGGAACGGAATTACTAAAAAAATAATGAAAAACTACTTAACGGTGCTCTAATAACAAAAGTACACTTTTAGTCCATAAAATAATATTATTACCTACTAGAAATATTTGTTTAGTTCAAAATTAGTTTTTGAATTTGGAATGTAGGTACTTTTTATAATGAAAGCAATTACCTTCATATCAACAGTATTCTTGCGTAAACTTGAAATAAAATAACATGTAAACACCTCTATATAAAGTGACTCTAAACAAACTCAGCGAATAAGACTCAATGTAATTTTGTTGTTCGCCAAGAAATGACTGGGCGATTATAAATTAAGAAGGAAGCAGATGGCGCTGGTGAATCTTCTGCTTTAATAGTAGCCTTTCTCTTTCTACGTAATCCGTCATTTTAAAATTTTGCTTAAAAAAAAGAAAGTGGGGAAATTCAAATATATAGCCAATTTACCCATATTTGATTTTTCTCTTCTCCATTAATCTACGTCCCGTTTGAATCGAACTCATAATAGCCGAGATATTCATTAATACCTTTTTGGTACTGTTACTGCACTTGATTTTTCTCTTCATCGTTAATCTACGTCACATCTTCTTAGTGCTGTTTGTCTAACAAAAAAAATATATTTGAAAAAACTAACTTCGCCATCGAAAAGAGCACAAAAAAATACACAAAAAGGTATACTTTAAAAATGTTAGGAAATTAATCCTAAGCCTGAGTGTAAGTTCCAACTTGGTGATAAGCTTGCTTTTTGTTCGCTAATATCTGGTAATTCTATATTTTGCACAAAACTCAAGAAACGTCTTATAACAAGTCAGTAAAATACAATTTAATAAATTTTAAGCCTAATAAATTTAGATATGTAAGAAATTTAAAACTGGAAATCGCAAAAAAATCAAATTACAGTAATGTAGTGTATACACGAGTTTTGGATCCCGCAAAGCGCGTGTAATGGGACTTTTGTCGGGAGAATTCTACAACTTAGAAGAAACAGACACACTTTAAACTTTGTATACACATTTAGAAGACATGACATTTGGGTGTGTTTAATTTTCAGACAAAAAAACTAAAAATTGTCAATTTTAGGCAACTTTTCTCAAAAACCGTGTTTTTTGGTCGTCACTCAATGAACAGTGGTCAAAAAAATAGATAAAATATATTTGCAGAATTTTCCGTAATGTAATCGTATTCTAGACACAATAGAGTACTCAAAAAGAAAAGTTTTGAGCCATTGGATGCATTTTTGGCATTTTTGTGCCACTTCAAACTTTCGAAAAAAAAAATATTTTTTTTTAAGGAAAAAAAATTATTTAATTGTTTGATATTTTAGCCAATTATGGTCCGATGTCGGTGAAATTCACACACATATAAGATTTCACATTTAAGAGTAAGCTTCGTAAGTGGCATTAAAAAAATTCAAATAGTTTGGCCGTTATAGGCAAACAATGAAATTAGGACCGCGGTGCATTTTGCCCTTCCGCCATATGCCCAATTTTGGGATTTCTCTTGCCCCCTTCTGGGAATCACTAGTCACATCCCTTAAATTCAAAACACATTTTAGTTTTTTCAAATATCTTAATTTTTACCAATGTTATAAAGAATTTAGTGTTTGAACATTTAACAAATTCAATTTTTCGACCTTCGTCGCCTCAAAATACTAAACAATTTTCAATCGTCCATACCGCGAGAACGGTGCATCGGATCAAAATTTCTCAAGAGACATAAAAATTAGCATTTTTTGTAAGCTTTCAAATGTCGTAAACTGCGTTTTAAAAATATTGATTTATTTCCGACATGCGCCTGCGCAAAATTGAAAAATTGACAAAATCCAAAATTTCGGCACTTTCGAAAAACTTCTACATTTTGTTTTGCCTTTTTTCGAAAAGATCACCTCAAAATACATAGAATCCATTTTGATTCATCTAATTACAATTTAATGTAAGCTCTGAACCCGTAATTTAATTCGATTATACCTCATCCTTTAATTTCAGCGTTCCCCTTTTTATTTTGCTAACAGTACCATCAGTAAAAATAGTCTCATAATATTTGATAATATCTCCTAAAAGTATAAAACGCATCATCTCTAGAAATTGCTTTATAGGCACTAGGAACGATATATATGCTGCCACTGTTCTAAATGTTTAAAAAACATTTACAATGACACAGTTGGGGTGGGGTAAAAAAAAATAACAGTAGTAACTCTTTATTTAACATTTAAACTCTATAAAAATAAATTTTCTTTTCTAGTAAGTTAAAATTAATGCATAATTATTGTTGTTTGTAAGTCAGCATCTATAACTGTAAAATTTTATATTACAGAAACTTATAATAAAATAAACTAAACTTCGTAAGATACATATTGTGACTAGTTTACAATAAATATATATTATTTAGAAATAAATACATTATTTTACTTACGCTAGGAGCTTTAAAAAGACTTGGATTTTTGGTCACTCATGTTACTTGTACTCGTGTACTTTTTTTCACATTATTTTGATTCTTTTCATCAATTTTTTAAAAAAATCACTTTATTTTACATTGACATAAAAAATTGACTGCGCTGTCATTAGACATGCCAACTATAGTCAATTTCGCAAACTTTATAAAAAGAAGGACAAAAATTTGAAATTTGACCATTGCCGATTCGCCTCCTTCTATCTAGTCTTCATAGTTAATATCCTTTTGCCTTTGTTATTTTGTTTACCTTTACTTGTTCACGTAAATGATGGCCACCATCTTGGTTCGCTTAGCCGAGTCGTAAACCACTTATTCATGTTTTAATGCTCAACACTGACAGGTGGCACCATCTCGCGGTGACTTTAGGTATAAGTGGCTTAGAAGCCCCCTTGTTGATCTACTTTTATCTCTAATTATTATTATTTTTTATTTGGTGTTCTACTGAAAGTGTTAATAAAAACTAAAATAATGTTTTGTCATACAATTTCTAATAATTTGCATTTAGTAGGCCACTAAATCAAAAAAAAAATAATTTTATTATACACATAATAGAAAGCATTAATTAGTATATAAATTATTTTAAAGTTTTTCTTTGAATAAAAAATAAAACAAAATAAAAATAAATATATCAACCAATACTAACAAGCACTTGTTATTTAAAACCAAATATTTACAACTAAAAAAATATTTTATTTGTTTATTTTCAATTTATTTATAGAAGCAACCTTACAGGATTTATGGAATAATAGTGCATCCATCTTCACTGCACGCACAAATTAAACACAATCCCAGACTTATTCCTTTGGGTTTGTAAACAAATTTAAAAATAAATGCAAACACTAAACTAACCAATAAACAGATTTAAAAACTAACTAGTAATGAATGAAAATACCCAGCCAAAAAATGCACATAAAACTAATAAAACACAAATACCAGAAATAAGGAACATAAAGATAGGAAACGTTCAGAAGAAGCAGATGACTAACAATGACCAGTTTGCCACTGCTACTGTGTGGCATGAAAAAGGCGCGAGAAATTTAAAAACCTGATAATAAAGGTTGTATAAAATATCGATTGCACTTTCATATTCTGGTAAATAAATGTAAACCATGTAAATTACGATAAATTATTATTAAAAAAATTACTACAATTACAGTCCGTTATCGATTAATTATTATAAATCTATTAATTTCAAATATTTTTTTAATTTTTGTTACTTATAACTTTTAACATTTTTATTATTTTCCAATAGAGTAGCTCAATGCTCTCCTTTTTAAAAATGTGATTATAAATGGCTACTGCAGGGTGAAAAGGGTCAATTTTAACCGTTATTGTGTTTTATATTTATTTGAATAGATCATAATGATTTGTATATTGGCAGAAAACGGTATAAGTCATTCAAATAATATATTGGCATTTCATAAGCTGAAGAAAGTGAGTTAACTGAGGATGAACAATTCAATGTCTGAAGGAAACGGTACAAGTGTAGTTAACTCACTTTAGGAACCAATGTTCTCTTTTTCATAGTTATAGAAAAGGGTATAAGTAGACTTATATCCTTTTATTCAGACATATTTTTGACATAATATATTCTTCTCTGCAAGCTTCAAAACTAGTGTTTACAGCTGTATAGGTACGTTACAAGAGTTTTTGACATAAAAGTGAATAGTTTATTCATGTCTAGAGCTAACAGAATAATAGAAATGGCATTGAAAAGTGCAGAACATGAACTCAGTGAAACGTATTTGAATTCAGGTATGTAGTTTCCATTACTATTTATCAATAATGAATTATTGGAATGCGTCAAGATTATAGGTTAGGTTTCTTTAAACTTGTTCGGATCCCACCCCATTTATTATTATCTAGCTCTTTTCAACTATATTCTGAATTCGAAGACTTGAATTACGGGGTTAAACAAAAAAATAGTAAATCAGAAATAAAATTTTTAAATAAAAATTCATTTAGGGTATAAATGCATGAAAAATCGGTATTTTTCCATTATCTCCTTGCATGAAATTATCAATAATTCTAGCTTTGAGGTATTGATTGCAATTCCAATGAATTCCCATCTAGTGAAAAATCAGCAAAGTAAAATTTAAAACAACCATTTTGTGAAAATTTCAGATATAAATGAATTGAATATTCCGACAAAAGAAGAACTTGATGTCATGGAAATGCCGGTTGTTTTTGTTGGAGATGTCACAGAAACTACCACAGAAACAACTTTTGATGAAAATCAGCTAATATTGCACAATATTGACTTTCTGAGAGCTTCAGAGAATCAAGGCAATAAAAAAGATATTATTCAAAAAAATCAGGAGGAAGCGGGGGAATTTATCACCTTAGATCAGGGAAATGTTATATACCTACCAGGAAATGGAAATAAACTACCATATTACAAAGGTTATTCGACAACTTTTGAAGAAAATCAGCCTATATTGGACAATCCTGAATTTCTGACTGCCTTAACGAATCACGGAAATGAAAACGATCTACAAAATAATCAAAAGGAAACTGGGGAGATTCTCAGAGATCAGAGAAATATCATAGGCCTACTAGGAAATGAGAAATTACCGTATGACAAGAATAATTTAATAATGGAGAATGATAATATATTTTCACTGAATAGAATTGTAACTGCAGAAGAAGAAATGATTTTAGAAAATATTGAAAATGCTACTCCAGGAGAAAATGATGGTAATAAAGAAAATGATAGTTTGAAAGATAATTATAATACTCAAGAAAATAATGAAGAAAATTACAGTAACGAAAAAAATGATTACGATGTACCACGCGCAAAGTCAAGAAAACTGGAGAAAGAGAAAGTTCAAAAGAAATACTGGTAAGAGCTACACTACAAATAAAGGCACCATCGTACAGGAAAGACAACGAAAGGGGTTACTAGAATGTCGGATGAAGTGCAAGGAAAGAATTTCAGAAGATAAACTTGAGATGATTTTCAAAGAGTACTGGAACATTGGGAATCATGACCGCAGAACCATGTACGTGGCAGGCCTGATTGAGACACAAGATAAATCAACAATGCGATTGCGTCCGGAAATTGATGAAAACAAAAGAAAATATCGTTTATTGACTCATAAGTACCATTTCAATGTTGATGGAAAACATGTTCAAGTATGTAAAATATGTTTTATGAATACATTAGGAGAGACGAATAGATTCATCACTCAAGTACTTCAGAATAGCTTAGGTTCTCCTGCCGGTATACCACAAGCAGATCAAAGGGGTAAAAATCCTCCAAAACGAAAATGTTCAGATAAAGTTATGGCAAATGTTTCTTCCCACATTGATTCATTTCCGGCATATGAAAGCCATTATACCACGAAAGCAGCAGACAAGAAAAGGTCCAGAGAAGATCCCGAATTCGAAATGCTGACCTTCGACTTGCAGCAATGTCTGCCTACTCCTTATTTGAAAACAGGGCTGGCTTTCTACAAGAGGCAGCTTTGGACATTCAATCTAACGGTCCACGCTGGATCAGATGATCAAGCTACATGTTACATGTGGCATGAAGCAGAGGGAGGTCGTGGTGCAAACAATATTGCATCATGTTTGTTTCAACATCTTAAGAGTTTACCAGAAGAAATTAAATACGTTGTTATGTATTCAGATACGTGTGGGGGCCAGAATCGTAATACCCATATGGGTGCAATGCTCATTATTGCATTACAAGCATGCTCACATATTAAAACCATTGATCATAAATTTTTACTTTGTAGACATACTCATATGGAATGTGACACTGATCATTCCATCATCGAGAGGCAAAAGAAAAGATCGAATATCGATATCAGCCACCCATACGATTGGTTTCAGTTGGTCAGAGGATGTGGAAAAAAACCTTTTAAAGTTGTATTGATGGTAGATAAATTCATTGATTTTGCAAAGCTTCTCAAAGGACCATTGATTGGAAAGAAGCAAACCGAAAGCGGTGAAAAAATGATGTGGCCTGAAGTTAAGTGGTTTCGGTACAGTTATGATGAAACATTTGGTATTATTTTATTCAAAAAGTCACTATATGAAGATTCACAATTTCAGAGAGTGAATTTTGGACGTCGTGGCAAGAACAGGTCTCTGATCAACCAGCTTAGAAAACTGTACAATGGTCCCCAACCTTTTGGTGCGGAAAAAAGTCTGATTATGGACCTGTTACCGTTCATCCATCCACAGTTTCATGACTTCTACAGAAATCTAAATGTGATTGGTTCGGAAGAAGAGGAAGATCCAGATCTATCCATTGAAGAAGAGAATGAAGGAGTGAGACGAAGATTTTAAATTTAAAAAAATAAATAATATTTTTTTATATAAAAAAACGAAATTAAATTACCTTCCGGCAATGTGTATAGCTATTTTATTTGCTCGAGGTCTTAATTTTATAATTTTTATACTCATACGTAGTTCAAAGAAGATATCTATCATGTGTAACATGTTAGTTGGGTGAAAAGGATATAAGTTGACTTATATCCTTACTATCAACTACATGCTGGTAGAACGTAGCTATACAAGTCAGTAGAATTAAAGTAAAAATATGACTATGCTGTTTTATTCCATGTGAGTTTGATTTTCCATTACACTAACTAGTCGAAAAAGAGATACCTAAGCATTACCAACTGACGCGTAGAAATGGCCAAAGTTACAACAGCTTGCCCTGAAAATTTTATATTTTCGACTTATACCTTTTTCACCCTGCAGTAGCCAAATAAAGGGATGGAATGTCATTACTAACGTTAAAAATATGGCTGATGGCACATCGACAGGAACTGCGCCCATTTTTGAGCTATTATTGGATAAGTCTTTGAAACTAATCAGATGTGAAATTTTGACTGAAAACTTAATAATGGGAATTCACATATTTGCATGTATCAAATTCCCTCTTCCCCAACGTTTTGAAGCCATTTTCCTGCTCTAAAACAATAAATAATAATTTGTCGCAAAAATGGCTAGGTACTACGGTTTGTGTTACTTACGAATACATGGCTAGGTCTTTCTTTGGTAAATTAAAGAATTTCACATTGGAGCTTTTAAATTTATTTATGCGGCATATGTTACTAATACAATTCGTGCCCCGAATTACACATAAAACAACCAACAACCACAACGATTTCGCATAGTTTTCATTACAATATAAACCAAGCATAAACTCAAAATTTAAATTCATGATTCTACGATAAACACATCTATATGACAGATGGACGCACTTAGAGTGATAGAAAAGTGTAATCAAAATGGCGACTAGATTTGATTTATTTAAGGTTAATAATTTTTTATTTGAAAATTGACGGAATGAAAATGTTTTTATATTATTTAAATTAAGCAATTTTAAAAAATGTACATTTATTTTCACCAAAACTGACTAACTCCACTAGCTTGAGTTTGACACGTGGCATAAAAGTGTAATACAAAGGTGGGGACCAGTGGCGGCTCGTGGGCACTAGCGGCAGTGGGACACCCTCTGGAAAGGAATCCTGGGATTCGTTTTTCCCTTAGGAAAACAAGTTCTCAGCTTAATGAAAATTAAATATATTTCAAAACAATCAGTTGGGGCAATAACGATTTCTGAATGTGACCACTCAAAATGAATTTAACTATGTATGTGGCTATTTAATCAAAAAATCATTACATATCCACTCTTGCGAAATTTGCGTAAATTTTTTAGAAGAAAGCAATTTACTTAAAAATTCTAACTTGTTACCGCATTTTAAAGCATATGACTCTGAAGAAAAGGTATTTGGCAATTTAAAATCTCCCAGCGAAATATTTCTCTTTTATATATTCAAATTAGAAAAAATATTTATATCTCTATTTGATAGTTTGTCAACTAAGCCTGGAATTTACAACGCATATCTTTTTGAGATGAGCAAAATAGAATTTGGTCATCCTTGCCAACAATTTGCGAAAATGTACACCATTAAATTATTTATAAGACTCAGAATTTTTTTATACTCTTAAATATGCAAACAGAGATTTGAAATCCTCGAAAAAGTCAGACAAAACCAAAAAAAAATAAAAATTTTGTCCTATTTATAAATATTATTGATTTTTTTTCATCATATTTTTTGACTGCTTTAAAAAAAAGTTATTTTGCTTTGTAGTTTTATTTCTTAACTATTCCAATGGTCCAACTAACGTTTTTTCGTAATCACAATAAATAAATTATTATCATGGTCCAACAAACGCGCACCTTCAGCCGAAAACGACATCACCTTTGTGAGGGAGCCGGTAAAGAGGCATCTGCGTACATTCATTGTTATCTGGTCTAGGACAGCGCCCTGCTTGTGACTTATAATCCATCGCATGTGTTCATCTCTTGCTAAGCGATATTGTCGTTGTCCTTGTTTTTCGCATCATAATGAGAGAGAAAACAACAGAGGCATACATTTACTGTGCCCTGTGCTCATCTTCTTTTGGAATTCTTGGAACGTCGCTCAATGCCCGGTCGTCCAGTGTCGTGCCAACGCGGTTTGCGCTGAATATTAGATAAAATAATAATAGGCATTGAGGAAAATATAAAATACTTATGTAATTTATTTTTTTTTGTTTATTATACTGGTGGGGACACTTTTAATATCGTCTTAGATTAGATTAAATTATATTTAAATAGGACTGTGGGCCATGTGGCCTCCCCCACCTCTACCTTTTCAGATCTATTATAGATATCCTGTAATAGTTGTTTAGAGTACCTTGTCTAATTCGGTCTTTTTTAGTAGACTCGATAGACTAGGAAGTTCTCCGGGGTAGCTAGTTGCCCTTGGTATTTCTTCTCCAAGTGTAACGAATCTTAGTCTTAATAGACCTTCGCAGTAGCACAATACGTTTTCTGAAGTTTCCTCCTCTTCCTAATAGAATCGGCACAAGGTCTCTTCTGTCAGACCGATATTGTACATATGTTTGTTAAGCCTGCAATACCCTGTTAATAGACCTACTGGTACTCTAGTATTTTTCGTATTAAGGCTTAGTAGATGCTCGGTGAGCTTAGGCAATGGTTTTTTAAGAACTCTTTCACCTGTCTCTGTCCTGGTGAAATGTTCCACCATTCTTAAGATTTTTAAACATCCACTGCTTTGTGCATGTTCCGATAGTTGTCTTTGTGACACCACACAAGGATTCTGGACCAATAAGAGCCTTTGAGGCTCCTTCTCGGGCTAGTAAATTAGCCCCTTCGTTGCCCTTATGTCCTCTGTGGCCTGATACCCAGGCTATGGTTAGTCTGTTTGACCACGTAGCTCTGTTATAGCTTCCAAACAGTCATAACATCTCCTCTTTATTCTATCTGAATAAATAAACATAAAGCTAATGACATTTATTTTTACAAACTGTCTACGTCTACTATCTGTCTACAAACGACGTGTACCTTTAGTTAACATCTCAAACGTGTAGATGACGCGATCACGGTTGTCGCTTTATGCCTTTGAGTCTCCATATATGTGCTTCATATCCATCTTTGACAAACACTACAACACTCCAAACACTACCAGAAAATTATTGCTAAAAGTCTATAAATAAAATGACAGAAGCATAAAACGGCATCGCTCGTTTGCACTTGTTAGACGTCGAGTCTGTGCTGGCATGCCAAACTTATTTTCTTCTAATGCTAATGGCCTACATGCATTTAATACTTAGGTATTTGTCTTATATTTCTAAAGCACATCTTTTATTATATCTAAAAAGTTGCAAAGAAATTATAATCCCAATACAAATAATGTTTTTGTACAAATAAAGATTATTATTGTTTAAATGTCAAAAAATAATTTTGTATAAAAGTTAATTACGGCAACACTGCTGCATCTACCGCCATCTCACAGCTTGTGAGAAAGATAAAGTAAATCAGTTTTACCTATGAAGTTAACCGTCTCTGGTTGTCTCTGCTCTAAAGTATTTTTTATGTAGCAATAAACATTATGCAATTTATTTATTAATTTCAGAAATTACATTTTCAACTCTGTGTAGAATTCAAACGTCGACAGAAAGACGTATATTCCCAATTGTAATTGGTAATCGATAAATTGGAGACAACATAAAAATCTCACGAAACACCAGTGTCCGTATGAGTAGTGCATGGTCCTTTAAAAGTTTATTGCCGAAGACATTACAAGCATTACAAAAATGGAATTAGGTACCATTGCACTACTTGCAAGATAAAAAACAGCACAAATTGACAATATCCTCTTGACTTCTTAAAAACGTATCGCAACAAAGAATGGCGTCAATTTTAAAATCAACTTCCACGTTCCTTTTTCCTCTCGTTTGTTTATGATTAATAAAAGGGGCATTTAATCGAACTAATCTCGAAGCGAGCGACGCCACTTCTATTATTGAGGCATTCTTTAACTCAACTAACCTTTGTGATCCCCACAATTGGTTCTATTAGCCTCATTGCTATATGCGTATGTTGTAATTTGGTAATGCTGAAAAGGTGCTACTTTTAGCCTTTAAATGCTATTATTATGTGTACTTATCGAGATATAAATAGTTAAAAAGCAGCTGCACTGTTAAATGTTTAATTAACAGTTAGTTCCTAGTTTGTATACAGTAAGATTCCAACGATTTCGAGATCGCACAGTTTTGTAAACAAAGGAAATTGATAGTTTGTCCTAAATATTATGCGCCGAAGACCGAATGTAATAATATATGCACGTAATTAAAGTTTATAGTCTATAATTTAAATGGAATTACGTTTTACCACTCCCTTTCGTACTGTCTTCCGTATCCGCAAAATTAAACATCTCAGATCGTTGTCGGCGATTCTTTCATCTTTATCTTTCATGGTCCATTGGATCTTGTTTAATCTAAAATCGCAAAAAAGTTTAAAGGAATAATAATACTTCCCTATATCTATAAAAGTATAATATTTTTTTCCTACGACCTCATACCAAAATGATAGTTTGCACACTTATTTGTTCTTAAGAAAGTAGCTTATATCACACGCGTACTGAAATATATATCACACAAGTATTGAAAAATAGCAAAAGACACATGTATTGAAAAGTAGAAAAATATCGTCCTATGACCTGCGACATGTACGTCAAAGTTATCATTATAATTGTCATTACAAATTTTTATATAATATCAAATGAGCAATAAAGTTTTTTATATAGGTTTTTATAATATAATAATAAAACATGTTTACTCACTATTATTTATCGAATATTGAAACAAATTTTTTTATAAAGGTACTTCTGGAAAGAAAATAATATTCTTCTTCTTTTCTATAGTGTTATTTTCGGTTTCAAATACGACAATGTGAATTTTTGAGGTTATATTTATGTTAGTATTTACAATACGAATACACCTTTCTGTAGGTGTCTATTAGTTTTAAAATATTTAAAGTTTATTGTGATTTGTGTTCAAATACATACTAGTGTCTACAAGATAATTCAAGCTTTAAAATTAAGTGTTATAAAGATTACTGGTTAATGCATTTAAAATAAAGTGAAGGAAAACTTATTCTTCATGGCTATTGTGATTATACTAAACCCAACAGGTAAGTTTAAAGTTTAAAAATTTGAAAAATTACATTAAGTAGGCTGTCAAACACACAAGCAGTCATTTTGTAAAATTTTATTTTATTGTAAAATTGTACTGAGCTCGCAAAAAAATGGATTCTAGTGATTCCGAATGTACGCCTCCAGCAATAGCAGAAGCTACTAAAAACACGTCGCTCAAACTGTTGCCTGCTAAAGCCTGCTAAATCCAGAGTAAGGTATCAATATGCTTATGATCAATTCATTAAATGGAGACAAAGGAAACAAATAAATAGTTCGTTCTCTGAAAATGTTCTACTGGCCTATATAAATGAATTATCATCAAAAGTACAAAGTTCGACTTTGTGGACACAGTACTCAATGTTGAGAATTACTTTGTCTATTGAATACAATGTTGATATTTCTAAGTACCTAAAATTAAAGGCATTCTTAAAGAGAAAAAGTGATGGCTATAAACCAAAAAAAAGCCAAAGTCCTGTCGCAACAAGAAATAAATAATTTCATGGAAACAGCTCCAGATAAATTATATTTATTTACAAAGGTGAGCAAGTTTAATATCTATCTGCCAAAAGTAGGAGCTCACACAGTTGACTATAAACGATATAGAGGATTTGGGTACAGCAGTTGTAATGAAAATAGATAACACAAATACCAGAAAACATATTTAAAAAATATGCCAATCTTAGGCCACCAACCACTCAACTAAGGTTTTTTCTTAATTATAAAAATAAAAAATGCACCCAACAAGTAGTGGGTATAAACAAAATAGGCACTGTGCCAAAGGTAGTGGCAAAGTTTTTAAATCTTCCGAATCCAGAACAATATACTCGCCACACCTTCAGGCGTTCTTCTGCAACAATTTTGGTAGATGCAGTAGCAGATCTTGCTGCATTAAAGCGCCACGGGGGATGGAAATCCTCTACCGTGACCGAGCAGTACATTGTTGACTCTGCAACTAATAGAATAATGACTGCTAATAAAATAATGAACACCATTCGAAGCACAAGCACATTCAACGAAGAAGTTGCATGTAAAAACACTGAACAATACTCTGAACAAAATGCTGAAACTACACAACCCAGATACAATGCAAGTTTGTGTACTTCATCTATATAGCAACAAATTAATGTAGATCCACAAGAGACAATAAACACATATATTAAGGGAACCACTGAGAATAATAATAATAATGCAACATTACAAAATCCACTGCAATTTAGTAAATGTTATAATAAATATTTTGGAGGATTTTTTACTTTTCAACACAGGTGTTGATATTCTTTTCAACACATGTGTTGATATTCTTTTCAACACATCTGTGATATACTTTTCAGTACATGTGTGATATGGTTTAATTGAGTTTCTCATTTAAAAAAGACGTTTTTTTAAGGATTTTGTGTGTGGTCGTAGGAAAAAGAGTGTACACAACTCGTTGGAAAGTGTATTTCTCGCACTCGTTTAGTCCAATTCGTGCGAAATGTTGCACTTTCCACACTTGTTATGTAATATACTTATATTAAAAATAGTGAGAAAATAAGAAATGAGAAATGAAAATCGAAGGATGTATAATAACAGTTGATATTGAAACAAAAAAAAAAAACAGAAAATATGTTCAAAAAACTTTTAATTCAAAACTATCCAAAGCAAGTACTACTACAGCTAGAATGGAACACCTATACGCGCAAGCATTTGTAGACGATCATACTAAATTTTGTGCCATTGTTTTCGAAAGAATGCAGCAGGTACTTAAATATCTGCGAAAAATGGTGCCTCAAAAAAGGGATTGTCCACAAACCAGGCCAATCACATGTTGGCTACAAGACAAAGAAACCTGCAAGAAATGAAGGAACTTGGGGACAATATCTAAAAATAGCAAGTTAAATAACTTGGAATCCCTCTCATTGACAAGCTTAGCTTCTGCAGTCATATTAAAAAAAAAAACAGCAGGAAAGTCTGCAAGGCCGATTTTGTTCTAGTATCAGGATCTTTTGCTTCACTAAAAACATAATCGATTCTAAGCATTCTAGGCATTCTAGTTTTAAACACAGATTTTATATTCTAGTTTTGGCTACCACTGTATTATTTAAATTAATATACTTTATGAGACTCTCGAAGACTTACACAAATTTTTCGAATCCCTTCTTTTCTTTGTTGTTCGTTAGTCCTAGTTTTAGGCAGCTCATACAAGTTTCTTTAGCCTCTTTTGGTCGGATGCACTCTGTAGACCTATGGTTTTTCACCGCATCTCACACAATTAATGCTCATATAACAGTTGGACTGTGCATGATGGAAACCTTGGCGTCTAGTATAACATTGTATGTGTCCTGTTGGTGATCTTGGTACTTCTACCTTGTCCACTAGCCTACGGCATCTATCCAATATGAGGTCTTTCAATTTGATTCGATTTAGATCTACAAAAAACAGCGAGATATTCCTGCGTCTCTTCTAAACTTCATCACCTGTACCTTGAACGTGTTTAGTTCTGCTTCATGCAGTTCATCGGTTATCTCGTTTTTCTGTACTTCGTGTACTGTTTGTGCACTTTCTGTGTAAAAGTTTTTCGATTTTTTTCTCTTTTTTGGACTCTTATTTTACATGGCCAGTGTGGTTGGTAAAATTTCATGGTTTTTGACGTTTCTTCTTTTTCTGTTTAAAAATTCAAAAATAAAATCGCATGTAATTTCAAAAATTAAATAAGATCAAATCCTTGAAATAATGTTTAAATCGCTTAGGAGCGCTGCTCGGAGTTTAGCGTTTACAGACCCCTCAATAAATTAATAAGGTAGTCAGGTGTGTCTCAATCTGCCTACTCTCACATATGTCTGCCTAGAGTCTTCATAGCCTAATCACATAGAAATTTAGTCTCCTGTTCTGTAACCTTGTTTTATAGCCTAAACAGATACCCATCATTTGATTGGTTATCCTAAGAATGCTGGAAATAGGCTGAACTCGTCTGGTATATAGACGGTTTTAAAAACCAAGGAAGAAGCCGATCCTGGAATCTTTGGACCCCAGTCTAACAACTTTGTGCAAAAGAAATAATAGTATTCTACTCTCAAGCAGCTCTAAAGGAAATTCTCTCACCCGAAATCAAATCACGACTGGTAAAAGACCTCCTAGAAGATCTGACAGAGCTAATTTGTAAAAACAAAGTGACATTAGCTAAGGTACCAGGCCACGAAGGATATCAGGACAACGAAAATCCCGACGAACTAGCCCGAGAAGGATCAGATAAGATAATTAGGGCCCCGAATCCTTCTGTGGAATTGCTTAGGCATTGTGCAAGGCAACCATCAAACAATGGATAGAAAAAGACTCTTGGCAATGGTAGAACAACTATACGCGATTAAGATTGGCTTTTTTACCTGGCACTGTCGCCTAAGAAGGCACATAAGTGCCTTCAATCCAGCAGAAGAAGAAACAATTGTGCTGGATCTACATGCGGGAGCTACTAAGTCTAATAAAAAAGATCAAGTACATTCTTAATAACGAAGTCCCGTAATAGATCTGAAATAGTCGCGGTAGACAAAGACAAAAAATAATGTCCAACTCCTGTCAAATCTAATATAATATTTGATTGGTTAAAATTTGAAATATAATATAAGTATAACCACAGATTAACCACAAGTTGAAAACAACGTTTTTGCTAAGTCTAGTAGAATACGCAACAGTGTACCATGTCAAACTACTAGCCATACAACTTGGTATATAATTTACTGATATAATTTAAAAACTAAACAAACAAAAAACATATAATAACTTTTATATGTATAATAAATATTAAACACATTTTAAAAATATTAATAACACGAAAGCTTATAAATGAAAACATAAGAAAAACAAACAAAAATATTTTCTTGGGCATAACATACTCGCATGACCAGAAAACATGAAATGAAAAAAATTATAACCTAAAATCAAGTCGTCTATTTATATTATTTGCAAATCTATTTATAATATGGTCTACATTTACTTTAATGTTTCTGTGTATAAACAAAAGTGATAGCCCAACTAATCTATCCTGACCCATTGTTGAACGAAGCCAGGTTTTAAGGCGCCGCAGAGAAGAGAAGCTTCATTCAGCTGAAGCTACACTAACGGGTAGAGTGACCAAAACTTGTAGGCATTTTTTTAATAAAGGAAATATATTTTCAACGCAAGACGAATATAAACCGATACCATCTGTATCGCTTTTTTTACGCTTTTCCAAATACTGAATTCAGATTTTAATTTTAAAAGTATTAAATCTCTGTTTTGGTTATTTTCAAATTTTCTTATATATTCCGCAACTACTTCAATCGACTGACTAATTTCAGTATCCGTTTTTGAATTGAAAATGGAAGGAAAAATATATTGAACTCTTAGGTATTCAAAGATTCCTCGTTAAAACGAAATTGGAGATCCTGCAATATATTATCTAACAAAGGAATATAAATGCTAAGTCTAAAATAAGATTCGTTATTTTGGAGCGATGCGTTTGTCTCTGAGTGACTATTGGTTTGATAATTTCTAAATCTAATTTTTTATGAATATCTGACACTAAAGTAAAAATGGTCCTAAAATAAGTTTCGGAATTTCGACGTCTTTCGTATAAAATGGTGATAACATTTTGTGTAAGCGTAGTAACAAGGTGTTTATCAATTGACTTCTTTTGCAATATTTTACTTGAATTTACAGTCAAAGTTAAAATGTCAGACAGAAAGCATAAAGAAACTATAAAAACGGTGGAACCTATAGCATTTTTTAAACATTCTGCTTTTGAAGAGGCGTCCCGATCTTTCCAGTGGGAAATAATATCAAGAAGGTCTACAATGATTTGAATAGTACTTTGAAGCTGAAGCACAGATTCGTGACGTTCAACGCATCTGGTCTCACAAAGACTTTTAAGCTGACTATGGCCATCTAACTTTTGCTTAAGAAGAAAATTTCTTTTTGCGGAAGCTTTACAAAATGCATTTACCTCTTTTATAACGCTAACGGCATTTCTAATAGGCATCTGAAAATAAGATCGTAGCGCCATCGTGGCATACATTGGAACCCTCTTCTCTGACATTGGTTTTTTGTTTATGTATTGTTTTTAAATGTGCTTTGGGTTTTAACAATTTTATTTTATCATTTTTATCGTTAATAAGAGAACATTTTATCTGGAAAAGTTATTGCTATTTATTTCATTATTTATTTTATAGGTAAGTGTGCCTTTTCACCACAATCTACCATAAATAAAAAAAATATTTTTAAGGTTATTTTTGATTTTCAAAATTTTTTACTTTTATTTCGTAGTCTAATGTATATTTTGTTATATTTAAGGATTAATTTGGCGAGATGAAATTAAGCATAATCGACTACATGGACTATCTTGGGGGTACAAACACATCTAGATGTGTTTATGAAGGTGAAGAAGTGTTAAATGCTGGACATTTAATTATGTGTGGTAAATTGGACTCTACGAGCCAAGAAAAGAATATAGTTGTGTGTGGTTTATGTTTACAAACTAGTGACTTGAAATCTCATCCTCACGAAATAAAGGGCCAGCTGAAAATTATAAACAAAAAATTAAAAGTGAAAAACATGAACTGTTCTTGCAAGGCTGGAAATAGTGGAAAGTGCAAGCATATTTCTGCTCTTCTAATTAAGTGTACAAGGTGTATGATGTTGCTAATTTAAAAAAGGCGTTATCGTGCCATATCGATTCTTAATAAGATTGAAGTTAGTGCTTATGTTTTCTTTGCATTTTCTGCTGTTGTTTATTTTGTTTTAGGGTTGATTTGGAAACATTAGAGGTCATTTCACAAACTCAAATAAAATGTACATGGTCAAAACAAAAAAGTTTGACTGAATAAAAGTACCATGCTGTATCAATAAATCAGATGCCTTGTATCAAAAATGTGGATGACAAGGAATTGAAATTGGTAGTTGATGCAGAGAAAATGTACAATTTTTTTATTCAAAAACTACCATCCTCTGCACTTGCAAAGCATAAGTAAGTTTTGTAAATTAAAGAAACGTTTCTTTTTTGATATGTGTATTGTACTTGCCCTTCAATAAATAATAAAAGAAAGCTGAAATTAATAAATTTTAATAATAATATTCCTTTATTTTACATTAATAAATATACAAAAAAATAACTAATTCGCAAATTAATTTTTAGGTTTGGGCGAAGACCAGTTCCTGATCATACCACTCTTTTGACAAACGATTTTAAAGAACATGAACATTCTATTTCCAGCATTTTAAATAATGCTGTTCAGTCACCACTAATGATGGAATTGTATTCTTTTGAAGTTAGTTTTAAATATGACTGTTGTGAACAATTGTATATTAAACTTTTTCAAAACAATGAAGAACCAATAGTTTTATCAATACAGCAGTCAAAAGCATGGTATGATCAGAGAAAATTTCGGGTTACTGGATCACGAGTTTATGGTTTGTATACCTATTCTGGAAACGACTGGGAAAATAAATCCATAAAGTATTTTTATCCCAAGAATTTTACGAATAAATTTATCAAACATGGAATAAAATATGAAGCTGAGGCTAGAGATGTTTTCAAGGAGAAAACTGGCTTCATGGTTACAGAATGTGGGTTAATAATTTCCCATTCTAATCCTTGGCTCGGATACTCCCCTGATGGGATTATAATGGATGAAGATAAACCTGTAGCTTTATTAGAAATTAAATGCTTATACAATGGTAATTCTGTATAGCCATCTATGGATAAATTAACAAAACATTTTTTTTAGGTAGTTCAGCTACAATTAACGAAATACTTCCGAAGGCAGCATTTTTGAATAAAAGTCATGACTCTTTTGAACTGAAAAAAAGACATCAATATTATGGCCAAATACAGTTGGGTATGGCTATGTTAAATGTGCCAAAATGTTATTTTGTAGTTTATGCCTCATTTGACAAATCATTAAAAATATTTGAAATAGATTTTGACCATGAATTTACAAAGGAAATGTTATTTACTGTCAAATATAATTTTTTTCAAAAAATGATACATAATTTGTGTGCTAACATATAAATAAATATTATTTATAAATATTTAGTTAATAAAGTGTATTTTTATAATTTTACTCTTATTACTTTTTCCCTTCCATTTAAATTTACAAAAAACATCCTAGCCTTATTTTCTGTATATTTAAGTATTACAAATTTTATCAAATATAGAAAAACCAAACTTAAAATCACATTACATAGAGATCACAACTATAAATCAATCAAATTAACCTTAAACTAAGAATTCAAATAGAGATTTAACATTCACTAAAATCTAAAATACACAGGAAATTGTAGTCATAAAATTAAAATCGCATGTAATTACATAGAGAACATAACTATAAATCAAATTAACTTTAAAACTAAATATTTCAAATATAGAATTAACATTTACTAAAATACACAGCAAATTCTAGACATAAAAATACAATCACCTGTACATAGAGATCACAACTATAAATCAAATTAAATAGGAATCCAAATACCAAATTAACATTTACTAAAATCTAAAATACACAGCAAGTTTTAGGCAGATTCCAAGTGTTTTTTACTCCTTAAGATACCGACAATCTGCTAATATAGGACTTGATAAGTTGGTTAAACCACAAGCTATTATAAATATATGATTAATTTTTTTAACCAGAGACCATTGTAGTTTTGAATTTAAAATTTTAAAAATCTTTATTCTTTGATTTGCCCTCTCAATGTGAACACGAGCAGCTGCAATTTTTGAATTTAAAATAGCCTGTTCTGCAGTCAGCTGACTTTGTTTTTTTAAAAATGGAGGTCTAATTAATTTTATTTTAAAGGTTTCACAAATATCATCTATTAGAAATCCTTTATCTACCATAATTGCGTCTTTGTGGCTATCAAGTTTGAGTATGATATCGCTCTGCTCAAAAATGGTTTTGTCAGAAGCTCTTCTTCCATAAGGTTCACTAACATAGGTAATGATACCCCCAGGAGATACACCAGTCATAAATTTCAGAGTTGTATTAGATTTATATTGTGAATAAAACTTAATTCTACAACAAAGGCACTTTGGTTTCTGTATAAATATTTCAGTACAATCGAGAACTAATCTCACATTTTCAAATCCTTTAAAACATATTGGCATATTTTGTTCAACTTCTTTTCCATCTGGAAACTTTATGGCACAGTTTAAAACACTGCTTAAAATTGGAAGCATATCAAAAATGTATTTTTTACAAAGCTCTTGAGACACTGCAAATAAAATTGATAAAGTCACATAAGAAAGGTCACATTTTAATTTTGTCATCAGTAGAATTATACGTTGTCTTATATTTAATCTATGGTACCTCTGATCAGTATAATTCATTTCTACAGCTTCCACAATTGTATCCAAAAGCTGAAAACTGTGAATTCCAGTAAAACTATTAAGAGCACTGTCTGTTGTCAGGAGATCACATAATGTTGAAATTTTTGGGGTATTTACTTGTACCTCAAAGTCTCTAAACGTAGTGGGTCCTTCATAATTAGGCTGTTCCTGCAAAAGCAGTAGTAGACCTTCTGCAGCTTCTAAATCTTCATGGGAATGTACAGGCCCAGGTTGTTCTTCTTCACTGCACTCACAGTCTATGGACTCTGAAGTTTTAGTGGCATTTCTCATGTTTAACCTTTTAGTTCTTTGAGAAACTTCAGGTTCGGGTTCTACAACAGTTGGAACAGATGAAATTGGCAAATTTTGTGTGGGAATAGCTGTCCACTTTAATCTTCTTCTGCCTGAAGTATTAACATCTAAAAATAACAAATTATAATTGTAAACATAACCTTAAAGTGACCAATATTTTATTTACCTCTTCGGAAAAAATCGTCATCAGTAAAGTGTTTAGAACAAACTAACATATATTTAGTTACTGGTTTTCCGATTTTTAGCTTTAAAATCCAAGCTTTACGCCTACCCATCCAAGTGGGATCACCTAAGGCTGACTCAACTTTCACACGATGTTTTCCGGCCTCCGGGAACAAATGAAAACTCAGGTCTGGGTTTGTTTTCGCCCAAGACGAACACTGAGGTACCGAACAATACGAATTACTCATTTTTTATAAGAAAAAGCACGCCTAAAAACAGATTTAACACAAAAATAAACAATTGCCTATTCAACGAAGCACAGAACAAAAATTGTATGTCATCGAAAAGGATTCCAGATCTGACCACTAGAGGTCGTATTGGTTATTTTGATATGCCTATACCTTGAACGTTTGAGCTTTTTGAAATAGATAAATTTAATGAGTGGCTGGCACAAGGACCTTTAAGGTGATTACAGCACCCCCTTATAATTTTCGGACAAGGATATCTCAAAAAGTAATTTTTTTAAAAAATTAAAATTTTGGCAAAATATATTAGGTAATAATATCTAAAATATGCATATATTTTAAAATTATAATTCCTTCCAGTTTCCGAGAAAAAAAATCAAAGGGCTTTAAATTTTGAAATATCATAATGAAAATAAATGCATTCCTCAACAGCACTATTCTTAATATAATCCCCAAATTTAAGCTCTTAATCTCTTGTTAATGATTTTTTAAAATTCGCCGAAATTAGTGGCTAAAACGCCTTGTTAAGTGCTATTTTCTGGTTTAAACTGGTGTAAACTGGTGTAAATCATTGCAAGAAATGAATGATGATTGAGAGTGTAAGATACGATAGTTACAGACGCGTTACACTAAAAAGAAGCACTTAACGAGGCGTTTTAGCCACTAATTTCGGCGAATTTTAAAAAATCATTAACAAGAGATTAAGAGCTTAAATTTGGGGATTATATTAAGAATAGTGCTGTTGAGGAATGCATTTATTTTCATTATGATATTTCAAAATTTAAAGTCCTTTGATTTTTTTTCTCGGAAACTGAAAGGAATTAAACTTTAAAAAAAATGCTTATTTTAGATATTATTGTCTAATTTATTTTGCCCAAATTTAAATTTTCTAAAAAAATTACTTTTTAAGATATCCTTGTCCGAAAATTATAAGGGGGTGCTGTAATCACCTTAAGTCCATTAGTGTTTTTTTTTTTAATTCAGTAACGGCTCCTTTTTGTTCACCAAGCATTAAGTTGCAAGTATCAGTTCCAATTCCTATACACTTATCGGGATTTAAATAATTTTTTTAATAAAATTAAATAAGATTTGGGCCAAAATTTTACCACTAACTGTTGGTTCTAATGTGTCCTCATCAAACATTGCGTGACAATCAATAAAACCTACGAAATCTTCGTACAGACAATTTTCGTAACAGTATCTTAAGATTATTGACATTTGTGACTTATGACTTATGTCCGTGGTTTCGTCAAATATTACACGATAAAATTGACTTTTATTTTCTCTTTGTAAAATGGTTTCTAAAATCTCCTAACCACACAATTCAATTATTTCATTTTGAGTATAACTACTAACATAGATTGCACGAGATGAAGTGTTTTCTAAATGTTTTTTTAATACAATATCGCCACTCTCTATTCTAAATTTAATTAATTCACGAAAGTTACCTTCATTATTTACAAGACTATCCTCATCTTCAGAAGAACCTTTGGAAACGATAAGAGATCCTCGATTTCTATGGCCTCTAAAAAGAATATTTTGTCGTCCCAAAAAGATTACTGACTCGATAATGGGTTTCAATCTAAGTTTATTTTCTAAAATCTGCCTTTGTCTTTCTTGATCTAATGTACTTCTTACATCTATCTCTGGGGTTTCATAAATTTTAATTAAATTATGTCGCTCTGTAACAGCTTTACTATGATAGACCGATTTATCATGCATTATCAAATCGCCATCTTTTCCGAATAGTTTAGAATACTTATTTAGTGGAGTGGTAACAAGACGTCCCAACTTAGTTGACTGATGTGCACCACCCACTTTTGAAAACGCAAAATTTACAAAATATACCCCTCTAGACCTTGCGAATATGTTAGCCAAGAAAAAGTGTCAAAATGTCGTTTTGATAAAAAGCATTTAATATCTTTATCATATTTTCTGTGAATTGAAAACAGGTATGTAAAATTTTTATCCGGAACCATAGAGTACATTAAAACCGAATATTTTGCCCGCAATGTAATTATTTTAGAAGGGGCAATGTCTGTCGATTTTTTATAACCATGTAAAATATTAAATATGGCAACGCTGTGGTCACTGCTGCTATCGGCGCTAGGTTCAGCGGTTTATCTACCCATACTCGAACTCGAACCCGCTTCCTCAGAGGATTCCCCGACTGGTGATAAATTCCCCTATTTTGTTTTGGTTTTAACAAATAATTTTCTAAGGTATTCTGTTTTCTCTTACTCATTGCTAATTTCTGTTGTGTTTAGTATCTGCAAGTGCAAGAACAAAAATAATTTGCAACAATGGAAAATTTTAGATATTGTAATCACATAAACTTAAATCTAAATTACTAAACTTCATAAAAATACCTGTAAAGTAAAACCCTTACATGAACACAGTGTATCACTTTAGTATCACTCTATCACTTTGATGATCCAGTATCCAGTACTTCCAGTAGAAATCAAAATAAAAACAAAATTATATAAGCAATATTAGTCGAAGAAAGGGTGATATTCTGAGATACAAGCACGTACAACGTAGAGTGGGAACCTAAGTTAGGCGCTTTGAGTGGCGGACAGCCGACGGAAGTAAAAAAACACTTCTGTCAGATTGAACAAAATTACTGCAATTGGTCTTTCAATAGTTTGTGCAATACATTTTTAGTATCTATAAAAAGTTAGGATTAAACATTCTTGGGGGGGGGGGTAATTACCCCCATTACCCCTCCCATATATGCGCCCCTCATTCTACTCTCAAGCAGTTTTAAAGGAAATTATCTCACCAGAAATTAAATCCCGACTGGCGAAAGACCACCTAGAAGATCGGACAGAGCTAAGTAGTCAAAACAAAGTGACATTAGCCTGGGTACCAGGCCACGAACGATATCAGGGCAACGAAACGCCCGACGAGGCCATGAAGGCTCCGAACCCTTATGTGGAATTGCTTAGGCATTGTGCAAGACAACCATCAAACAATGGATGGAAAAAAAATCTTGGGAATGGTAGAACAACTATACACGATTAAGACTGGCCAAAAAGTTAATTTAAGAACAATAGGCCTTTTTATCGGGCACTGTAGCCTAAGAAGGCACACACGTGCCATCAGAAGAAGCAACACAATTGTGCCGGTTCTGTGAATAAGAGGGAGAAACATCCACATCCTGTCCCAGCGTGAAGATCTGGCTAGATTGAGGTTTCTAATACTAGGTAAAAAAGCAAGAAGCATGTATCTACATGCGGGAGCAACTTTCAAAGGTACTAAGTCTAATAAAAAAGATCAAGTTAGACCACACATTCTTAATAACGGAGTCCTGTAATAGACTTGAAATGGTCGCGGTAGACAAGGACGAAAAATAATGTCCAACTCCTTTTAAATCTAATATAATATTTGATTCGTTAAAATTTGAAATATATATGAGTATTACTATACCGAATGGGCGATGTTTGACTTTTACAGTCACGCTGGGTTTAAAAAGAAACTGAACAGCAATATTATTAAATACCTTTTCTCCATGACCACTTAAGGTCTATTCTCACTATCGGTCAAGCCACGATCAAGTCACGGTCCGATCAAAAATGTTTTGTCATAATTTTAATGTTTTTAAATGAGATTTCTTTTAAACCGTTCACATATGTCGGTCATTGAACAAGCAAGCCACAGTCAAGTCACGGGCCGATCATTTCCAACAATATTTGACCGGACCGTGACTGTCCGTTGACGCGCACACCGTCTAGTATGGATGCTCAACGTCCAACCAGTCAGCTAAAAAAGCGGGCTGTCGTAGTATCGAAAAGGACGGAGTAATTACTGTATATGTTTAGATTTTCTTTAAAATGGCTGTTGTAAAAAATTTCATCTGAAAACGATCTTAAACACACTGAAAGTTTTTGAGTTGGGGAAATTGATTCCCAAAAATGTGGTACCATTTTTTTAATTGTCAAAAATATGTTCTGAAATTTTTCAATTTTCATTTTATAATAAACAAACAATTTTGTTTCATCATCCATAAGTTTTTCATGCACCGTAAAAAAATCGCCTTCGATTTTCTTTTTTTTTAGCATTAGATGTACCCAAAATCTTGTTTTTCTTTTATTTTTTATATTTTTTTGTTGTTCTTTTTCCGTATCCAAAATAAGTGCGATTTTAATTAATGAAGTTGAAAACATTTTTTAAGATCGCGGATCGCAATGTCACAAGCAAAAATGCTTTGAAAAATCCACTCATATACGAAAAGATTTGATCGTGACCGGACCGTGACTTGATCGTTCCTTGCCCGGCTAATGTGGAAAGACCTTTATTGTTTGACGTTTTGCATGAATTTTTGATTCAACAACTGTCATCATGAGAAAAGAAGGACGTAAAGTCGTGTCTGAGTGTACTCCAGCCCTTCCGGAGTTACTTCATTACCCACGCTTGCGGCAGTGGTGGGTTAATTGACTTAAAGATGGTATTATTGAACGAAGAGTTTGCATCATAAATCTAAACGCGTTAACTAAAAAAAAAAACCTTCCCAGTAATTTACTGTAAACAAATCTTGATTGTTCTTATGACTTCCGCATGGTCTGGATAAGCGGTTATTTTGATTGCGAGGAATATTAATCATCCTTAATTTCGATTCTTTTAAAAATGCTTACGCGTTTAAATTACAAACCGTGCAACCGCTGTACATGCAATAATTGATAAGGATCCTTATAGTTATACATGTTCTCGGGACACGTGTTTCGCATAACACCAGTACTTACATTGGCGTACGTCAATTATTGAAAAGTCACGCAAAAATTTTCCTTTGATTAGTTTTATTGGCGTGAAAATTATGTCTAATAAATAACAATAATCGAGAGGTTTTATATAGATTGTTTTATATACGGCGTATGAATTCTGCACGTTTGCCAATGTATGCTTTGATTTGTCATTGATTTAAATAAAGAGTGAAAGAAAACATTTTTTTTAATAAAATATTTTTTTATAAAATACAGTGAGATCGTATAGGTTGGAAGAAATTCAATATGTTTCTGCCTTACAGTAGGTATTTCAACAAAATGCTTTCACAGGTAAATTTTTATTTTCAACTGAGCGTCTTATGCTATAATTGGATGTACTAATCACTTTTGTGTATATGATCTCATCAAGAACAACATATTTTTCTATTCATTTATGAATACCCCAATAAGAGACGATTACAAAAATGTATGCAATAGATCAGAGGTTCCCAAACTCTTTTGTTTCATAGACCACTTTCAAAATTTTGCTGAACACCAATTTCTAAATCTCGAAAAACAAAGTAAAGATTAGATCTATGGAAACTTGCGTTGTGGCTGAGATTTAACGACGAATTAACAGTTTTCGAAAAAAAAAAAAAAAAAAGGTTATAATTGATTGCTTGATAGGGTTAATTATTTGATAATAAAGGGACTAAACAAATTTTCAATTAAATTTTAATTGATTATGCGGCGAGTGGATGTAAAAAAGCAAAGTTGGCCAAACGAAAAAGTGACTCCATCGAACTTTATTTTTTTGAAATCTACAGTGACTCACAGCTCAAGAACCAATCAATTCTCACAAATTTTATTTAGAAAACGTCCCATTCGGAGTGATAAAAAGAAATATAGTATATTTCCTTGTGTTGTAGGTATGTATTTAAATTTAAATATATAAATTATTACACTATTAATTATTATTGTTATAACCGTCGTAATATAATTAAAATTAAAAACTTACAACGTAATGTAATTTCTACATTGGTAATTACAAAAAATATAATTTTAATGAGAGGGATGTACTTGATGGATTGACAGCAAATTATCAATATTTGACTTGAGTTTTGTAAGGAATAACCGTAAATCTCCCCTTTTTGTGATATTCAATTTGCTCCTTTTTTTTGTTAATAAGTTTGTAACAAAACTAAAACGTTTTTCGACGAGATATGACGAGGGAAACGCTATCAGAAGTTTTTGCACAATTCCCCACAGTCCAGGATATTTTTCGGGTATTTCTGCCCGCAGCCAAAATTTTTGATACCCTCTTTTAAATGTCACTTTTAGCTCCTCATTAGTGCTAAGCTCAAGTAGCTCCTCTTGTAATATCACATTCTCCACTTCCGTTTTATCAAATGGATTTATGATCCAAGGTGGTATTTCCATCGACCGAATATCTTCAAATCTGAATTTAAAATTATCATGCAGGGCAATAAAATGTTGAACGTATGTCTGAATATCTTCATCAAGGCATTCTACCTGCGACGAATTTGAAAACTGTGAAAATTCGCGCTGACCAATGTTTTCCTTCATAAATTTCAATTTACCAAGAAAAGCTGAAATTCCACTCTTTGTTTTTATTAAATTGAGGCTGTGCCCTTGTAATTGTAAGTTGAGGTCACTTAATTTTTTGAACAAATCTGTCAATCAAAGGCATTAAAAAATTATTTAGTACAATATTTTTAAAAGTTAAATAAAAAATAATAAAAAAAATTTTTCAATAAAAAAATATATATGGTTGTTTTTATAATATTTTTTAGTATTTAAAAAAAAATATTGCCTAAAATTGCATTTGTCTATAACAAATTGTTATATATAATATATAGCATATATATATATATATATATTGTTATGTTATCAAACACCCTGTGTTATAAAATAATAATCAAACTAATAATAATAATAATAATATAATAATAATAATAATAATAATAATATTATAGTAATAAATAAAAATAATGTAAACAATTTTTGATAACCCTGTATAACAAAATAATGTATAAAGTCTTAAGTGAAGAAGACTAAGTTTAAAAAAAAAAAAAGGTGGTGGAGAAAAGTCAATTTGAAAGATTGGGATTTTTGGGAAAAGGTTGTCAATTTTGGAATTTTAAAAATGAAAAGTATGAAAAGGTTAAAATAGAGTTGTAAATTAAAAAGATATATACAAAGAAATTAAATAAACAAACTATTGAATGTAAAATATAAAAAGGTAATAAAATGTATGATAGAAGAAACAGAAGGTGATCGGAGACAAGTGGATAGGACAGAATAGTGATACCCCCAGACAGAGAACACGGTATTTATAAACAGTTTATTTTTTTTTGTTAACGATTGAACATTCGTTATGAATAAACATTCATAACTAGTTGTGTTTTAGAAATTAAGGTTGTCATTATAATTATAGTTAGTTTTTAGTCATTTATTATAAGTCACCAAAGTATATTCAGATTAAATAATAATAATTGGTGATTTTTGGTTCATATAATATATTTTGGAGAAGAATTGAGCTAGGTGTAGTAGGGTAGATGATAATTATTTTTATATAGTCCAGGTATTGAGATACCGGACATTTATTCAATGTGCCCATATTATTTGTTTGTAAAAATTAAATAATTAAACTTTGTAAGAGTTTGTTTATTTAAAATTTTAATTGCTCAGTATAAAAACATACAGGTATCAAATTTATCTAGGGTTATCTAAATAAATAAACTAAATAAACTAAATAAACTAAATAAACTAAATAAACTAAATAAACTAAATAAACTAAATAAACTAAATAAACTAAATAAACTAAATAAACTAAATAAACTAAATAAACTAAATAAACTAAATAAACTAAATAAACTAAATAAACTAAATAAACTAAATAAACTAAATAAACTAAATAAACTAAATAAACTAAATAAACTAAATAAACTAAATAAACTAAATAAACTAAATAAACTAAATAAACTAAATAAACTAAATAAACTAAATAAACTAAATAAACTAAATAAACTAAATAAACTAAATAAACTAAATAAACTAAATAAACTAAATAAACTAAATAAACTAAATAAACTAAATAAACTAAATAAACTAAATAAACTAAATAAACTAAATAAACTAAATAAACTAAATAAACTAAATAAACTAAATAAACTAAATAAACTAAATAAACTAAATAAACTAAATAAACTAAATAAACTAAATAAACTAAATAAACTAAATAAACTAAATAAACTAAATAAACTAAATAAACTAAATAAACTAAATAAACTAAATAAACTAAATAAACTAAATAAACTAAATAAACTAAATAAACTAAATAAACTAAATAAACTAAATAAACTAAATAAACTAAATAAACTAAATAAACTAAATAAACTAAATAAACTAAATAAACTAAATAAACTAAATAAACTAAATAAACTAAATAAACTAAATAAACTAAATAAACTAAATAAACTAAATAAACTAAATAAACTAAATAAACTAAATAAACTAAATAAACTAAATAAACTAAATAAACTAAATAAACTAAATAAACTAAATAAACTAAATAAACTAAATAAACTAAATAAACTAAATAAACTAAATAAACTAAATAAACTAAATAAACTAAATAAACTAAATAAACTAAATAAACCAAATAAACTAAGTAAAATAAATTAAATAATTAAATAAACTAAATAAATTAAGTTTATAAAGTATTTTATTTCTGGAACCGACACCACTGGGACAAAGAGAATCTGCTCTGTAAAAAAAATTATATTAAGCAGCTAGCCGAGGTAAGATAAGTTTATAAAAAAATTTTGTAACTTGTGAGGTTATGAAGTGTCAGTGTAAATCATAACAATATATATATATATATATATATATATATATATATATATATCCAACGGTCAGTTCCGGGACATTTTTTATTCGTCTTATATATAGGTTAAATCGGTCATATATAAGATGCAATTTCAAAGGGTAATCGAAATTTTCAAAAACATTCACGCATTCTCATTAAATTTCAATTTTTTGATTAACCGTGCAGTTCCAGGACATTTCAATATAAATACACAACAGATCATATACATTCACATAAATCTGATTATTTGAATCATATATAATGTCGTCTTTCATGAATTGGATTAAAATTCGAGATATATGTTGTCTATTTCCATTTTTGAATGGTAACTTGAAAATTGAGAAACATAGTAATGATTTATTAACAGCAACATTGCTTTATATATAGGTTGAATCGGCCATATATAGGATGTACTCTCGAATGGTAATCGAAAGTTTTAAAAATATTCACGCATTTTCATTACATTTGGAATATTTGATTAACCATGCAGTTCCAGGACATTTTGATATAAATACACAGAAAATCATATACATTCACATAAATCTGATTACTTGAATCATATATAACGTCGACTTGCATTAATTGGATCAAATTTCGAGATATGTTGTTTTTTTTTTCCATTTCTGAATGATCACTTACAGATTGACAAACATAGTAATGATTTGTTAACAGCAAGATTATCTTATATATAGGTTAAATTGGCCATATATAAGATGAACTTCTGAATGGTAATCAAAAATTTAAAAAATAATCGCGCATTCTCGATAGGTTTCGATTATTCGATTAACCATGCAGTTCCAGGACATTTCGATATAAATACACAGTGGTTCATATACATTCACATAAATCTGATTATTTAAGTCATTCATATTGTCGTCTTTCATACATTTGATCAAAATTTAAAATATGTAGTTTATTTCCATTTCTGAATAATCACTTGAAAATTGATAAACATAGTAATGATTAATTAACAGCAACATTGTCTTATATATAGGTTGAATCGGCTATATATAAGATGCACTTCCGCTTGATAATTAAAAATTTTAAAAATAGGCACGCATTCTCGATAGGTTTCGATTATTTGATTAACCATGCAGTTCCAGGACATTTCGATATAAATGCACAGAAGTTCATATACATTCACATAAATTTGATTATTTGTCATACATAATGTCGTCTTTCATAAATTGGATCAAAATTTAAGATATGTAGTTTATTTCCATTTCTGAATAATCACTTGAAGATTGATAAACATAGTAATGATAAATTAACAGCAACATTGTCTTATATATAGGTTGAATCGGCTATATATAAGATGCACTTCCAAATGATAATTAAAAATTTTAAAAATAGGCACGCATTCTCGATAGGTTTCGATTATTTGATTAACCATGCAGTTCCAGGACATTTTGATATAAATGCACAGAAGTTCATATACATTCACATAAATTTGATTATTTGTCATACATAATGTCGTCTTTCATAAATTGGATTAAAATTTAAGATATGTAGTTTATTTCCATTTCTGAATAATCACTTGAAAATTGATAAACATAGTAATGATTAATTAACAGCAACATTGTCTTATATATAGGTTGAATCGGCTATATATAAAATGCACTTTCGAATGATAATTAAAAATTTTAAAAATAGGCACGCATTCTCGATAGGTTTCGATTATTTGATTAACCATGCAGTTCCAGGACATTTCGATATAAATGCACAGAAGTTCATATTATACATTCACATAAATTTGATTATTTGTCATACATAATGTCGTCTTTCACAAATTGGATCAAAATTTAAGATATGTAGTTTATTTCCATTTCTGAATAATCACTTGAAAATTGATAAACATAGTAATGATTAATTAACAGCAACATTGTCTTATATATAGGTTGAATCGGCTATATATAAGATGCACTTGCAAATGATAATTAAAAATTTTAAAAATAGGCACGCATTCTCGATAGGTTTCGATTATTTGATTAACCATGCAGTTGCAGTACATTTCGATATAAATGCACAGAAGTTCATATTATACATTCACATAAATTTGATTATTTGTCATACATAATGTCGTCTTTCACAAATTGGATCAAAATTTAAGATATGTAGTTTATTTCCATTTCTGAATAATCACTTGAAAATTGATAAACATAGTAATGATTAATTAACAGCAACATTGTCTTATATATAGGTTGAATCGGCTATATATAAGATGCACTTCCGAATGATAATTAAAAATTTTAAAAATAGGCACGCATTCTCGATAGGTTTCGATTATTTGATTAACCATGCAGTTCCAGGACATTTCAATATAAATGCACAGAAGTTCATATTATACATTCACATAAATTTGATTATTTGTCATACATAATGTCGTCTGTCACAAATTGGATCAAAATTTAAGATATGTAGTTTATTTCCATTTCTGAATAATCACTTGAAAATTGATAAACATAGTAATGATTAATTAACAGCAACATTGTCTTATATATAGGTTGAATCGGCTATATATAAGATGCACTTCCGAATGATAATTAAAAATTTTAAAAATAGGCACGCATTCTCGATAGGTTTCGATTATTTGATTAACCATGCAGTTCCAGGACATTTCGATATAAATGCACAGAAGTTCATATACATTCACATAAATTTGATTATTTGTCATACATAATGTCGTTCATAAATTGGATCAAAATTTAAGATATGTAGTTTATTTCCATTTCTGAATAATCACTTGAAGATTGATAAACATAGTAATGATAAATTAACAGCAACATTGTCTTATATATAGGTTGAATCGGCTATATATAAGATGCACTTCCAAATGATAATTAAAAATTTTAAAAATAGGCACGCATTCTCGATAGGTTTCGATTATTTGATTAACCATGCAGTTCCAGGACATTTCGATATAAATGCACAGAAGTTCATATACATTCACATAAATTTGATTATTTGTCATACATAATGTCGTCTTTCATAAATTGGATTAAAATTTAAGATATGTAGTTTATTTCCATTTCTGAATAATCACTTGAAAATTGATAAACATAGTAATGATTAATTAACAGCAACATTGTCTTATATATAGGTTGAATCGGCTATATATAAGATGCACTTCCGAATGATAATTAAAAATTTTAAAAATAGGCACGCATTCTCGATAGGTTTCGATTATTTGATTAACCATGCAGTTCCAGGACATTTCGATATAAATGCACAGAAGTTCATATTATACATTCACATAAATTTGATTATTTGTCATACATAATGTCGTCTTTCACAAATTGGATCAAAATTTAAGATATGTAGTTTATTTCCATTTCTGAATAATCACTTGAAGATTGATAAACATAGTAATGATTAATTAACAGCAACATTGTCTTATATATAGGTTGAATCGGCTATATATAAGATGCACTTCCGAATGATAATTAAAAATTTTAAAAATAGGCACGCATTCTCGATTGGTTTTGATTATTTGATTAACCATGCAGTTCCAGGACATTTCGATATAAATACACAGAAGTTCATATACATTCACATAAATTTGATTATTTGTCATACATAATGTCGTCTTTCATAAATTGGATCAAAATTTAAGATATGTAGTTTATTTCCATTTCTGAATAATCACTTGAAGATTGATAAACATAGTAATGATTAATTAAGAGCAACATTGTCTTATATATAGGTTGAATCGGCTATATATAAGATGCACTTCCAAATGATAATTAAAAATTTTAAAAATAGGCACGCATTCTCGATAGGTTTCGATTATTTGATTAACCATGCAGTTCCAGTACATTTCGATATAATTGCACAGCAGTTCATATTATACATTCACATAAATTTGATTATTTGTCATACATAATGTCGTCTTTCATAAATCGGATCAAAATTTAAGATATGTAGTTTATTTCCATTTCTGAATAATCACTTGAAAATTGATAAACATAGTAATGATTAATTAACAGCAACATTGTCTTATATATAGGTTGAATCGGCTATATATAAGATGCACTTCTGAATGATATTTAAAAATTTTAAAAATAGGCACGCATTCTCGATAGGTTTCGATTATTTGATTAACCATGCAGTTCCAGGACATTTCGATATAAATGCACAGAAGTTCATATACATTCACATAAATTTGATTATTTGTCATACATAATGTCGTCTTTCATAAATTGGATCAAAATTTAAGATATGTAGTTTATTTCCATTTCTGAATAATCACTTGAAGATTGATAAACATAGTAATGATTAATTAACAGCAACATTGTCTTATATATAGGTTGAATCGGCTATATATAAGATGCACTTCCGAATGATAATTAAAAATTTAAAAATAGGCACGCATTCTCGATAGGTTTCGATTATTTGATTAACCATGCAGTTCCAGGACATTTCGATATAAATGCACAGAAGTTCATATTATACATTCACATAAATTTGGATAAAATTTTGAGATATGTTGTTTTTTTCCATTTCTGAATGATCACTTGAAGATTAAAAAACATAGTAATGATTTGTTAACAGCAAGATTATCTTATATATAGGTTGATTCGCCCATATATAAGATGCACTTCTGAATGGTAATCAAAAACTTAAAAAATTTTCGTGCATTCTCAATAGGTTGCGATTAACCATACAGTTCTAGGACATTTCGATATAAATACACAGTGGTTCATACACATTCACATAAATCTAATTATTTAAGTGATTCATATTTCATATATTTTATCCAAATTTGAGATGTGTAGTTTATTTCCATTTCTGAATAATCACTTGAAGATTGATAAACATAGTAATGATTAATTAACAGCAACATTGTCTTATATATAGGTTGAATCGGCTATATATAAGATGCACTTCCATATGATAATTAAAAATTTTAAAAATAGGCACGCATTCTCGATAGGTTTCGATTATTTGATTAACCATGCAGTTCCAGTACATTTCGATATAAATGCACAGCAGTTCATATTATACATTCACATAAATTTGATTATTTGTCATACATAAAGTCGTCTTTCATAAATTGGATCAAAATTTAAGATATGTAGTTTATTTCCATTTCTGAATAATCACTTGAAAATTGATAAACATAGTAATGATTAATTAACAGCAACATTGTCTTATATATAGGTTAAATCGGCTATATATAAGATGCACTTCCGAATGATAATTAAAAATTTTAAAAATAGGCACGCATTCTCGATAGGTTTCGATTATTTGATTAACCATGCAGTTCCAGGACATTTCGATATAAATGCACAGAAGTTCACATACATTCACATAAATTTGATTATTTGTCATACATAATGTCGTCTTTCATAAATTGGATCAAAATTTAAGATATGTAGTTTATTTCCATTTCTGAATAATCACTTGAAAATTGATAAACATAGTAATGATTAATTAACAGCAACATTGTCTTATATATAGGTTGAATCGGCTATATATAAGATGCACTTCCGAATGATAATTAAAAATTTTAAAAATAGGCACGCATTCTCGATAGGTTTCGATTATTTGATTAACCATGCAGTTCCAGGACATTTCGATATAAATGCACAGAAGTTCATATACATTCACATAAATTTGATTATTTGTCATACATAATGTCGTCTTTCATAAATTGGATCAAAATTTAAGATATGTAGTTTATTTCCATTTCTGAATAATCACTTGAAAATTGATAAACATAGTAATGATTAATTAACAGCAACATTGTCTTATATATAGGTTGAATCAGCTATATATAAGATGCACTTCCGAATGATAATTAAAAATTTTAAAAATAGGCACGCATTCTCGATAGGTTTCGATTATTTGATTAACCATGCAGTTCCAGTACATTTCTATATAAATGCACAGAAGTTCATATTATACATTCACATAAATTTGGATAAAATTTTGAGATATGTTGTTTTTTTCCATTTCTGAATGATCACTTGAAGAATAACAAACATAGTACTGATTTGTTAACAGCAAGATTATCTTATATATAGGTTGATTCCCCCATATATAAGATGCACTTCTGAATGGTAATCAAAAACTTAAAAAAATTTCGTGCATTCTCAATAGGTTGCGATTAACCATACAGTTCTAGGACATTTCGATATAAATACACATTCACATAAATCTAATTATTTAAGTCATTCATATTTCATACATTTTATCCAAATTTGAGATGTGTAGTTTATTTCCATTTCTGAATAATCACTTGAAGATTGACAAACATAGTAATGATTAATTAACAGCAATATTGTCTTATATATAGGTTAAATCGGCTATATATAAGATGCACTTCCGAATGGTAATCGAAAATTTCAAAAATAGGCACGTATTCTCGATTGGTTTTGATTATTTGATTAACCATGCAGTTCCAGGACATTTCGATATAAATACACAGAAGTTCATATACATTCACATAAATTTGATTATTTGTCATACATAATGTCGTCTTTCATAAATTGGATCAAAATTTAAGATATGTAGTTTATTTCCATTTCTGAATAATCACTTGAAGATTGATAAACATAGTAATGATTCATTAACAGCAACATTGTCTTATATATAGGTTGAATCGGCTATATATAAGATGCACTTCCGAATGATAATTATAAATTTTAAAAATAGGCAGGCATTCTCGATAGGTTTCGATTATTTGATTAACCATACAGTTCCAGGACATTTCGATATAAATGCACAGAAGATCATATTATACATTCACATAAATCTGATTATTTGTATCATACACAAAGTCGTCTTTCATGAATTGGATAAAATTTTGAGATATGTTATTTCCATTTTTGAAGGATCACATGAAGATTGACAAACATAGTAATGATTAATTGACAGCAACATTGTCTTATATATAGGTTGAATCGGCTATATATAAGATGCACTTCCGAATGATAATTAAAAATTTTAAAAATAGGCACGCATTCTCGATTTGTTTTGATTATTTGATTAACCATGCAGTTCCAGGACATTTCGATATAAATACACAGAAGTTCATATTATACATTCACATAAATTTGATTATTTGTCATACATAAGGTCGTCTTTCATAAATTGGATCAAAATTTAAGATATGTAGTTTATTTCCATTTCTGAATAATCACTTGAAGATTGATAAACATAGTAATGATTAATTAACAGCAACATTGTCTTATATATAGGTTGAATCGGCTATATATAAGATGCACTTCCATATGATAATTAAAAATTTTAAAAATAGGCACGCATTCTCGATAGGTTTCGATTATTTGATTAACCATGCAGTTCCAGTACATTTCGATATAAATGCACAGCAGTTCATATTATACATTCACATAAATTTGATTATTTGTCATACATAAAGTCGTCTTTCATAAATTGGATCAAAATTTAAGATATGTAGTTTATTTCCATTTCTGAATAATCACTTGAAAATTGATAAACATAGTAATGATTAATTAACAGCAACATTGTCTTATATATAGGTTAAATCGGCTATATATAAGATGCACTTCCGAATGATAATTAAAAATTTTAAAAATAGGCACGCATTCTCGATAGGTTTCGATTATTTGATTAACCATGCAGTTCCAGGACATTTCGATATAAATGCACAGAAGTTCACATACATTCACATAAATTTGATTATTTGTCATACATAATGTCGTCTTTCATAAATTGGATCAAAATTTAAGATATGTAGTTTATTTCCATTTCTGAATAATCACTTGAAAATTGATAAACATAGTAATGATTAATTAACAGCAACATTGTCTTATATATAGGTTGAATCGGCTATATATAAGATGCACTTCCGAATGATAATTAAAAATTTTAAAAATAGGCACGCATTCTCGATAGGTTTCGATTATTTGATTAACCATGCAGTTCCAGGACATTTCGATATAAATGCACAGAAGTTCATATACATTCACATAAATTTGATTATTTGTCATACATAATGTCGTCTTTCATAAATTGGATCAAAATTTAAGATATGTAGTTTATTTCCATTTCTGAATAATCACTTGAAAATTGATGAACATAGTAATGATTAATTAACAGCAACATTGTCTTATATATAGGTTGAATCAGCTATATATAAGATGCACTTCCGAATGATAATTAAAAATTTTAAAAATAGGCACGCATTCTCGATAGGTTTCGATTATTTGATTAACCATGCAGTTCCAGTACATTTCTATATAAATGCACAGAAGTTCATATTATACATTCACATAAATTTGGATAAAATTTTGAGATATGTTGTTTTTTTCCATTTCTGAATGATCACTTGAAGAATAACAAACATAGTACTGATTTGTTAACAGCAAGATTATCTTATATATAGGTTGATTCCCCCATATATAAGATGCACTTCTGAATGATAATCAAAAACTTAAAAAATTTTCGTGCATTCTCAATAGGTTGCGATTAACCATACAGTTCTAGGACATTTCGATATAAATACACATTCACATAAATCTAATTATTTAAGTCATTCATATTTCATACATTTTATCCAAATTTGAGATGTGTAGTTTATTTCCATTTCTGAATAATCACTTGAAGATTGACAAACATAGTAATGATTAATTAACAGCAATATTGTCTTATATATAGGTTAAATCGGCTATATATAAGATGCACTTCCGAATGGTAATCGAAAATTTCAAAAATAGGCACGTATTCTCGATTGGTTTTGATTATTTGATTAACCATGCAGTTCCAGGACATTTCGATATAAATACACAGAAGTTCATATACATTCACATAAATTTGATTATTTGTCATACATAATGTCGTCTTTCATAAATTGGATCAAAATTTAAGATATGTAGTTTATTTCCATTTCTGAATAATCACTTGAAGATTGATAAACATAGTAATGATTCATTAACAGCAACATTGTCTTATATATAGGTTGAATCGGCTATATATAAGATGCACTTCCGAATGATAATTATAAATTTTAAAAATAGGCAGGCATTCTCGATAGGTTTCGATTATTTGATTAACCATACAGTTCCAGGACATTTCGATATAAATGCACAGAAGATCATATTATACATTCACATAAATCTGATTATTTGTATCATACACAAAGTCGTCTTTCATGAATTGGATAAAATTTTGAGATATGTTATTTCCATTTTTGAAGGATCACATGAAGATTGACAAACATAGTAATGATTAATTGACAGCAACATTGTCTTATATATAGGTTGAATCGGCTATATATAAGATGCACTTCCGAATGATAATTAAAAATTTTAAAAATAGGCACGCATTCTCGATTTGTTTTGATTATTTGATTAACCATGCAGTTCCAGGACATTTCGATATAAATACACAGAAGTTCATATTATACATTCACATAAATTTGATTATTTGTCATACATAATGTCGTCTTTCATAAATTGGATCAAAATTTAAGATATGTAGTTTATTTCCATTTCTGAATAATCACTTGAAGATTGATAAACATAGTAATGATTAATTAACAGCAATATTGTCTTATATATAGATTAAATCGGCTATATATAAGATGCACTTCCGAATGGTAATCGAAAATTTCAAAAATAGGCACGCATTCTCGATAGGATTCATTTATTTGATTAAACATGCAGTTCCAGGACATTTTGATATAAATGCACAGAAGATCATATTATACATTTACATAAATCTGATTATTTGAAATCATACATAATGTCGTCTTTCATGAATTGGATAAAAATTTGAGATATGTTATTTCCATTTTTGAATGATCATATGAAGATTGACAACATAGTAATTATTAATTAACAGCAACGTTGTTTTATAATATATAGGTTGAATCGCTATATATAAGATGTACTTCCGAAAGTCAATCGAAAATTTCAAAAATAGGCACGCATTCTCGATGGGTTTCGATTGTTTGATTAACCATGGCAGTTCCAGGACATTTCGATATAAATACATAGAAGTTCATATACATTCACATAAATTTGATTATTTGTCATACATTATGTCGTCTTTCATAAATTGGATCAAAATTTAAGATATGTAGTTTATTTCCATTTCTGAATAATCACTTGAAGATTGACAAACATAGTAATGATTAACTAACAGCAACATTGTCTTATATATAAGTTGAATCGGCTATATATAAGATGCACTTCCGAATGGTAATCAAAAATTTTAAAAATAGGCACGCATTCTCGATAGGTTTCGATTGTTTGATTAACCATGCAGTTAACCATGCAGTTCCAGGACATTTCGATATAAATGCACAGAAGATCATATTATACATTCACATAAATCTGATTATTTGAATCATACACAAAGTCGTCTTTCATGAATTGGATAAAATTTTGAGATATGTTATTTCCATTTTTGAATGATCACATGAAGATTGACAAACATAGTAATGATTAATTAACAGCAACATTGCTTTATATATAGGTTGAATCGGCCATATATAGGATGTACTCTCGAATGGTAATCGAAATTTTCAAAAATATTTACCCATTTTCATTACATTTGGAATATTTGATTAACCATGCAGTTCCAGGACATTTCGATATAAATACACAGAAGATCATATACATTCACATAAATCTGATTACTTGAATCATATATAACGTGGTCTTGCATTAATTGGATCAAATTTCGAGTATTGTTGTTCTTTTCCATTTCTGAATGATCACTTGAAGATTGACAAACATATTGATGATTTGTTAACAGCAAGATTATCTTATATATAGGTTAAATTGGCCATATATAAGATGCACTTCTGAATGGTAATCAAAAATTTAAAAAATAATCGCGCATTCTCGATAGGTTTTGTTTATTCGATTAACCATACAGTTCCAGGACATTTCGATATAAATAAACAGTGGTTCATATACATTCACATAAATCTGATTATTTAAGTCATTCATATTGTCGACTTTCATGAATTGGATCAAAATTTGAGATATGTAGTTTATTTCCATTTCTGAATAATAAAAATAAAAATATTCACTTTAGAACACTTATTACTACTGAAGTCGAAATCAGAATGCCATATAACCGCGTAAATAATGCCATTCACTAATTATTGGTAGAAGTGGTGTCTTGGAACAATTGAAATCTTGTATATATTTATGTAATTGGCGCCCTTTTACTATTTCGCGCCATAAACTAGTTTGAAAGATATACTGTAGGTGATGGATAGGCCAGTCAATGAAGACATCCTATTTTGAATATTTCACATTAATTACAAAAGTTTTTCAATTTTTTAATATTAATCGGATGCTCTAAATAACAATAAGTTTTAAGTTGCAACCATTTCCAAGGTCCGGAACTAGTTAATTTATAGCAAAATGATGCTTTTGTTCATAATGTTGAGAACAAAAATTGCAAAACTGCTAAAAACTTGAAGCAATATATTATTGTATTATTTTCAACATTATATCAAATCTGCAACTTTTTTGAAAGTCTGGAACATGTTTTTTTTGTTTATATTATAGACAAAAAATTGCAAAATTGCTGCAAACCGATGACATAACTCATACAAGTTTTTGGAACAGCTATTCCAATTTAATTTTGCACGGGAATATTTTTTTGTGAAAATACCAAAATAATTTTTTATTTTCCTCTTATTTTGTCAAAAAAAAATGCAAAAGTTTTGAAAGTTGGTTGCAAATGTTAATATTATTATTCTTAACAAACTGGTACATTTGTAACCTCGGACAAGGTCTGGAACTTTGAAAAATTAACAGAAATCAACAATTGGTGTTTGCTATACAGGGTGTTCTCGAAAAACTGACTTAATTAGATATGTACTGGATAGAGGATATGACTCGATTTTCGTAATTTTGAAATAATAGAAAGGCTTTTGGTAAGTAGAGAGGTAAACGTCATACCACGTCGGTCGCCTTCGAGAATTTCGCGGTTATGTTTATCTACCGGTGTCATTTCATAGAATAAGTTCTTTTAAATTATTGCCGGCGGAACCGCAAAATCGCATGTAATTACGGACTAGAAATAATTAATAAACAAGTATTATATTATCCCAAATTATAATTCTACAAAATTTCAACAGCTAACAATTTATGGAACTATTTACCCGAAATTGTTATTAACAACTGTAAAATAATTTTGTACGCCAATGTATCCCGTCCACCTCTGTTATGTCCGCCGCAAAACTGTCAATTTCTGTGTGTGAGGTGGGAGAACTATGAAAAGCCTTTCCAACTTCTGTCCCTGCTGTAATTAAAAGATTTGGTATTAGCTCTACAGGGTGTGCTCGAAAAACTGTCCTAATAGATAATGGACCGGATATTATTTTTGAAAAGATTAGTAATTAAATACTGACATTAAATGGTTATTGGTTATTTTTTTTAACTAAACAAAAATTATCGGTATGCTGGTGAAAAGCAAATAAAATTTGAATTACCTGCTCAAATTTTTCTATTACAGAGAAAACCTGGAACTGAGTTTATATCTATAGATACACTTTATGACACGATTGTCTTGGAACTATACGATTTATGATCAAAATGTCTTGGAACTATATATTTTATGACAATAATGTCTCGAAACTATACAATACGTCGAAAATTCAATAGATGTCAAATGGCAAGTATCATCCTGTATAATTATTGATCTCGAACTTTTAACTAGGTACAACAAAATATACAACGTAGCAATTTGTGAAAATAAAACAAATTGACATATTTTTGTATACTTTTCATTTAGAGCTATCATTCTGTATATACTTTTAATCGATTCAGAAGTGGAAATAATATGGATAACAACTATATCATTTGATTTTTAATACTTTTTTTAAACAAATATATTCCCAGTGAGTATAAGGACAGTTTTTAAAAAATTGAAGGTGAGTTTTGCAATCTAAAATCCAGAATTATTTGAAAAAGAAAATTATCGGTATGTTGGTGAAAAGCAAATAAAATTTGAATTACCTGCACAAACTTTTCAATTACAGAGAAAGCCTGAATCTAAGTATCCATCTACAGGTAAACTTTATTACACGATTGTCTTAGAACTAGACGATTTATGATGCCTTGGAACTATATATTTTATGACAATAATGTCTCGGAACTATACAATAAGTCAAAAAATCAATAGATGTAAAACCAAAGTATCATCCTGTATATTTATAGAATCTCGAATTTCGAAATCGGTACAATAAATTTTTCAACGTAACAGTTAGCGAAAATCAAACAATTTAATTATTTTACATTTAGAGCTATCATTGGGTATATGTTTTTAATTGATTTAAAAGTGGAAATAAAATGGATAACAAATATAACAATTGTTTTTTGATATTTTTTCTAAACAAATATATTCGCATATCAACTCAAAAACCGGAACAATTCTTACTCAGTGAGTATTAGTAGACAGTTTTTAAACATCATTTTCGCAATCTAAAATCTAGAATTAGTTGAAAGAGAAAATTATCGGTATGCTGGTGAAAAGCAAATGAAATTTGAATTACCTGCTCAAACTTTTGCATTACAGAGAAAACCTGGAGCTAAGTATTTATCGATAGGTACACTTTATGACCTGATTGTCTTGGAACTATACGATTTATGATTAAAATGTCTTGGAACTATATATTTTATGACAATAATGTCTCGGAACTATACAATACGTTAAAACATCAATAGATGTAAAATTAAAGTATTATCCTGTATATTTATTGAATATCGAATTTCGAATTCGGTACAATAAATTTTACAACATAACAATTTTCAAAAATCAACAATTTGACATGTTTTGTCTACTTATTATTTAGAGTCATCATTCTATATATATTTTTGATCGATTGAGAAGTGGAAATAATATGGATAACAAAGATATCATTTGTTTTTTGAAAATTTTTGCAAAAAAATATATTCGCATATCAACTTAAAAACCGGAACAATTCTTATTCAGTGAGTATCAGTAGACAGTTTTTGAAGATTATTTTCGCAATCTAAAATCAAGAATTAGTTGAAAGAGAAAATTATCGGTATGCTGGTAAAAAGCAAATGAAATTTAAATTACCTGCTCAATAATTTTTATTACAGAGAAAACCTGGAACTGACTTTCTATCTATAGATACACTTTATGACGCGATTGTCTTGGAACTATACGATTTATGATTAAAATGTCTTGGAACTATATATTTTATGACAATAATGTCTCGGAACTATACAATACGTCAAAACATCAACAGATGTAAAATCAAAGTATTATTCTGTATATTTATTGCATATCGAATTTCGAATTCGGTACAATAAATTTTACAACATAACAATTTTCAAAAATCAAACAATTTGACATGTTTTGTCTACTTATTATTTAGAGTCATCATTCTATATATATTTTTGATCAATTGAGAAGTGGAAATAATATGGATAACAAAGATATCATTTGTTTTTTGAAAATTTTTCCAAACAAATATATTCGCATATCAACTCAAAAACCGGAACAATTCTTATTCAGTGAGTATCAGTAGACAGTTTTTGAAGATCATTTTCGCAATCTAAAATCTAGAATTAGTTGAAAGAGAAAATTATCGGTATGCTGGTAAAAAGCAAATGAAATTTAAATTACCTGCTCAATAATTTTTATTACAGAGAAAACCTGGAACTGACTTTCTATCTATAGATACACTTTATGACGCGATTGTCTTGGAACTATACGATTTATGATTAAAATGTCTTGGAACTATATATTTTATGACAATAATGTCTCGGAACTATACAATACGTCAAAACATCAACAGATGTAAAATGAAAGTATTATTCTGTATATTTATTGCATATCGAATTTCGAATTCGGTACAATAAATTTTACAACATAACAATTTTCAAAAATCAAACAATTTGACATGTTTTGTCTACTTATTATTTAGAGTCATCATTCTATATATATTTTTGATCTATTCAGAAGTGGTAATAATATGGATAACAAAGATATCATTTGTTTTTTGATATTTTTTCCAAACAAATATATTCGCATATCAACTCAAAAACCGGAACAATTCTTATTCAGTGAGTATCAGTAGACAGTTTTTGAAGATCATTTTCGCAATCTAAAATCTAGAATTAGTTGAAAGAGAAAATTATCGGTATGCTGGTAAAAAGCAAATGAAATTAGAATTACCTGCTCAATAATTTTTATTACAGAGAAAACCTGGAACTGACTTTCTATCTATAGATACACTTTATGACACGATTGCCTTGGAACTATACGATTTATGATTTAAATGTCTTGGAACTATATATTTTATGACAATAATGTTTCGGAACTATACAATACGTTAAAACATCAATAGATGTAAAATCAAAGTATTATTCTGTATATTTATTGCATATTGAATTTCGAATTAGGTATAATAAATTTTACAACATAACAATTTTCAAAAATCAAACAATTTCACATGTTTTGTCTACTTATTATTTAGAGTCATCATTCTATATATATTTTTGATCGATTCAGAAGTGAAAATAATATGGATAACAAAGATATCATTTGTTTTTTGATACTTTTTCCAAACAAATATATTCGCATATCAACTCAAAAACCGGAACAATTCTTATTCAGTGAGTATCAGTAGACAGTTTTTGAAGATCATTTTCGCAATCTAAAATTAATACCCAATTAGTTGAAAGAGAAAATTATCGGTATGTTAGCGAAAAGCAAATAAAATTTAAATTACCTCCTTAATCTTTTTTATTGCAGAGAAAACCTGGATCTAAGTATTTATCGATAGGTACACTTTATGACATGATTGTCTTGGAACTATACGATTTATAGTCAAAATGTCTTGGAAATATATATTTTATGAAAATAGTGTCTCGAAATTATACAATACGTCGAAAAATCCATTTATGTCAAACCACAAGTATTATCCTGTATAACTGTTTAATCTCAAATTTCGCATTCGGTACAACAAATTTTGTAACGTAACAATTTTCGAAAATCAAACAATTTGACATATTTTGTCTACATTTCATTTAGCTTTCTGTATATTTTTTTGATCCATTCAGAAGTGGAAATAATATATACAACAAAGATATCATTTGTTTTTTGATACTTTTCCAAGCAAATGTATTCGCATATCAACTCAAAAAACCGAAACAATTCTTACTCAGTGAGTATCAGTAGACAGTTTTTGAAGGTAATTTTCGCAATCTAAAATCCAGAATAAGTTGGAAGAGAAAATTATCGGTATGCTGGTGAAAAGCAAATAAATTTTGAATTACCTGCTCAAACTTTTTTTATTACAGAGAATACCTGGAACTGAGTTTCTATCTATAGGTACACTTTATGACGCGATTGTCTTGGAACTATACGATTTAGGATTAAAATGTCTTGGAACTATATATTTTATGATAATAATATCTCGGAACTTTACAATACGTCAGAACATCAATAGATGTAAAATCAAAATATCATCCTGTATATTTATTGAATCTCGAATTTCGAATTCGGTACAATAAATTTTACAACATAACAATTTTCAAAAATCAAAAAATTTGACATATTTTGTCTAATTTTCATTTAGAGCCATCATTCTATATATATATTTTTGATCGATTCAGAAGTGGAAAAAATATGGATAACAAATATATCATTTATTTTTTGATACTTTTTCCAAACAAATATATTCGCACATCAACTCAAAAACCGGAACATTTCTTACTCAGTGAGTATCAGTAGACAATCTAAAATCCATAATTAGTTAAAAGAAAAATTATCGTTATATTGGTGAAAAATCAAATGAAATTTTATTTACCTGCTCAAACTTTTCCATTACAGAGAAAAGCTGGATCTAAGTAACTAAGTATCTATCTTGAGTTATACTATATGACACGATTGTCTTGGAACTATACGTTTTATGATTAAAATGTCCTGGAACTATATATTTTATGACACTTTTGTCTCGGAATTATACAATACGTTGAACAATCAAATAATTTCTATATGTACAAGTATCATTCTGTACAGTTAAGCAATCTTCAGCTTGAAAATCCAGAAAAACTATCTAATCTGCAAAAATGATAATAATATACTACTATTATTCTCAATACAATTATCCTACATTTTGGATTTATTCGCATATTTGTTTATAAAAATCTGACAAACGTCTTTTTTTTTTCAGTGTAGGTTTGCAGCCGTTCAGGTTTAAATCCTAAACCTACGATCCTTAATTAGTTTAAAATAAGTAATAACTGAATTTTTTCTTTCTAGAATTTAGATTAAAGAAAATTTTTGTACTTATTTATAATCAACCTTTATTTAGAAAATTTAGGGAAATTTTTGGTTTTTTTTTTTCAAAAATATGGTACAAGAAGTTCAATAACATAAGAAAAAATGATAGTGTAATCGAATTTGCAAGAATAGTGTTGACTGAATTGAAATTATAGATTTCAGCCATTATATTTTTTCTTTGATCTGTGAAAACATTTAATTAGACAATGTGAAATGCAATTCTATAATGATATTTTAAAATATTATATTATCGAAAATGACTCACATAAGAATTCAAAATAATATATTGATATTATGATAAAAGTATAGGTGCGGGACAAAATATTTGCGAGTCCGTCCCGGAAAAAACCGTTAGACAAATAATTATTTTCATTTCCAAGACCGTCCTGGAAGAAACCGTTAGACAAATAAATTTTCCAAGACCGTCCTGGAACTCAACAAAAGTCTCGGAACTATACGTTAAATCTCAAAAAAAGTCTTGGAATTAACCCTTAGATATACATATATATATATATATATATATATATATATATATATATATATATATAATTTTTTAATGCCTTTGATTGTTAATAAAAAAGTGAAAAATCAAAATTTTTGAATTTTTCCAATGGGGATCTCTTCTAAACCCTTTTAACAATAGCTCAAAAAAATCAAAAAAATTCTAGATTTCTTGTTTTGAAATAATCAGCGTTTTTATGTTAACATTAAAATGGTGAAAATTAACTAATTAACAAAAGCATAATTAATAAAAAAATACTGATAAATATTTTTTGTTTACGGATTATTGTTTATTCATATGTCTACTTAGTACCCAAATTTTTTTATTCCTTAATATTAATATTTAATCCGTTAAAATAATTTTTTTAGTTCATGTGTCATATTGGGGCGATGCGCGCGGCAGCCGAACCACGCGTTTTTACCATTATTTTCGCCGCTTAATTAAAATTATAAGGGTTGTTGGTACAGTTCCAGGAAGTAGGACTTCTTTTTAGGAAATTTCCTGCTCTTTAAGGATCTTTTTTCAAATTTCGATTATCTCAAATAGTTTTTGAAATATTTCAAAAAAACTTTTGCATTTTTTTTTCAGCCCCTCTTGGAATTTTGATAGAATGTTCTAGATGCCATTCCAAATCGAATGAGCCCAAAATCATAATTTTCGGTGCTGGAGGACAGGTTTCGAGGGAAATGGCACTTGTGAACCAGACTATATAGATAGATATTATGAAATAAACAAAGTTCCGGCTGCAAACTGTTTCTAATTATTAAAAGCAATAGATCGCTAAGATCCATAATAGAGTTTTATGAAAACGGCTGAACTTATTTTAATGTGATATAAAATTATTATTTCATTTATATATTTTAATATATTTCTGTAAATTCTATAGAAACTTCTAAACAATATTTTGATATCAAAACTCCGCAATAATTAAATAAATTAGATAGGTAATAAAAATAAAGTAGGGACGATAAGTTCAATCTTTCTCGGCTTAAAACTATATGCATATAACAAATAGGCAGGTAGGTACCTACTTACTTTTCCGACACTGGCAATCACTAATATCGATTCACTTTACTTTTCTTTTCGAAAGTCTGGAAACAAATTCAGTCACTGGCCAACACTAATATCGATTCACTTTTCTTTATGAAATTCCAGAAACAAATGAGTAACGATTATCCTTGACATTCGTATTTATATTGGTGAAGAATCAAATTCATGCAAGATTGCAAGCACATACAGCACAAGTCGTATTAATTTGCACGTCTGAACAAGCGTTGCGTACTGGACGGCGGCCGGTGCGACAACGACAAGTCTCGACGCGTTGTACTGAATATGGAATATGCAAGTAACAGTCGCTGAGCTTCTTAAAATATTATCTGCCTATATTGATAAGAGAAGTCAACATTTTAGTAACTAAAATGTTGACTGTTTATATCATAAACAGTTGAAGTTTTTTACAAGAATTTCTACATCACATGGAAAAATGAGTAATCACCTCCAGCCTCCAAAGTTAAAATAAATTATTTACTCAGAAATTTCGTATTTACAAAAATAATTTGAGATTAGGTTGTTTATTTGTAATTTAATCAGCAATGGCGTATTATAGAAATGTGCACTTTGCGACATGTCTAAATTGAGTTAGTCAGATGCCGAATTTCGCCATCTGTCTCCAACATATATTTCTTTAGAAGCAAATTGCGATGGCTCCAGGCCGCACAGGTTGGGTAAATTAGTTAAAGTTTTTTAATTTTAATTGGAATACTGGATTATTTTATTACGCGCTAATTTGCCTCGCTTTCTTTTGACCAGGCGCTAACTTAAGTCACTTTAATTTGTCCCGGCGCTAACTTGTGTCATTATAATTTTATCTAGCGCTAACTTGTACCACTATAATTTGACTTGGCGCTAACTTGCCACAGCAAATTTGTCTCTCTCTAAAATGGATCGTATCCTAATATTTATAACTCCGCATTCGTTCTTCTTCTCCACTTGCCCTGCTCTACTCGTATTTCTCCAAAATATTCAACGCCCTCCTCTCCCATACGTTTAGTTTTTGTTTTCATTTTTTATTCATTGTCCAACAATCACTACCATATATTACCGTGGATTTTATGACTTTCCTCCAAATTCTCAGCTTCGCTGATCATGATATGTATTAAGATTTCCTAAGGCTCCAACTGGTTTATTTCCTCTTCAGCTCTTTTTTAATTCTTTCATTTCATCTACCTTTTCCTTGTTCTGCTTCGATGTAATTTTTAGGTGGTTTGACTTATTTCCATAATACTTGCCCATTTCCATATATTTGGTTATCTGCTCGTTAATACCTGGACCATGCTGTTTTTTTCAAAACAGAAGCAACTTTTTTTTCAATTTCTGTATTTGTTCTAGTCATGAACACTACGTCATCTGTTTTTTGTTATTATAGATTGTTCTTTATGTTCGTATTCCACTTCTTCTGTATACTACTTCTAGCAGTTGTTTAAATCTTTTTTTCTGACAGGCTTTCCTTTTTGGTTGTATTTAACGTCATTTATCACTAATTGGATTATTTTATTTGGTATTAAAAGTGTTGCTGGTGCTTGGTATAACCGTTTTCTTATTAATCGACCCTTTTTAAATTTACCCTGGTACTCATCCATTTCGTCGTTTAAGTATTTGTCCAGCCTGCTTCTTATGATTCTAGCTAGGATATATTATTTATGAGAGTATTACCACTGTCATATCCTAAATCCGCTTTATCTATCAAGACTCCTATACACGATCGGTTATGATGGACCATTGCATAATGGATCATCATTGATCCCGTCATTGCAGTGTTATCCACACGATCTCCCGGGTTCATTTACTATCTGTCCATTATTCAAGATGGAACTCGATGACAAGTTGGTCGCAGCTATTGCCATTTATATGATTTGTGCATACAATCATCACATAAATAATGTTAAGAATAATATTATGAAAAAGAAGATGGTATATGCTGGCTGTTCATCGTAATCTTTGTTATTTTAAAATTTACGGTTCTCTGATACAGTTCTATAAATTTAAACGTTTGATCTTTAGTCCACTATTGTAATTTCTCGAAGAATTCATTCTTCAAATAGAAACTGACAAATAGGCGATCGTGTGGATAGATAAAAGCAACTAGAGGTGTGTGCAAAACCTGACAACTCATCGATTATCGACGATCACTGCCAATCATGTCCGATCATCGACAAATACTCCTTCCACCCAATGGTACTCGCCTGTGATCGCCCATGATCATTTTTATGTAAAGAGAAAATTATTGCCTTGTCCCATCGGCATGTTTAATAGTTGTCAGATTTTCTTTAACATAACACATATTGGTACGTGATATCCAGGGGTTCACCTCCGCACTATTACATTTATCTGGGCTAAATCTAATAGCGTTTTCCATTGATATGCACTGAATATGAACTGAACTTGGATGGTGCATGATCCTGGTGCACAAAAATATTGAACCAGGGCATTGTCAAATTTTGTACAAACTAGCGCCGTAAACATATTATAAATTAATAATTTATAATAAAATATTAATTTGTTATTTTCTCAGAAAACAGTCTCTTTAGAGATATCATTATCTTAGCAGTCTGTTTTTGTCTATTTTGTAACGGTTGGAACCGTTATTTCGTTATTACTTAAATGTCATTTGTCGTCTATGCTTTGTGTCAGAGGAAGTGACATTTTTATTTCATCTGAATAGATCACTTTTATTTTAATATTATTTTGGTCATCCGAAATATTTATTTATGTTATTGACCATCTGATTTTATAAGGTACGTTTTGTTAATAATATGTTATTTCTCGAGCAAATTATCAAATTTTATACATAACCTCTACATCTACAATGAACGACAAATTTTAGCTTTTATATAAAATTATTTTTTTTTTTTTTTTGGAATAAGATATAATGCTTTACTATATTTAAATATATTAAATAAGATTTTTCCTTTTCATATTAATTTTAGTCCCTGTGAAATTATTCATTTAATAGTTAAAGCATTTTCAAATCCTTTTCAAATTTCCCTTTGTCTATTATAACATTTTATCCTTTTATAGCCCATGGCAATTTCTAGACGGTTTTGGGTTCGAATACAATATGAATCATTTATCTTGAAGATCGTTTAGGTTCTAATAAAATAAGAATCATTTATCTTGAAGATCGCACGGGTTTGAATACAAATAAGAATCATTTATCTCGAAGATCATTCACGGTGCAGTCACAAATGAGGGTTATGAATAAGAATCCCGAATCACTTGGTGGAAGTTGTATGACCGGTATATAATGTGTAGCGATTGATGCATCTCTGCAGTTTGGGACGAAGAAAGAAATACCTGCTTTTACCTTTAACTTACCATACCGTATATTACCTTATTTACTAAACAGATAAGGGCAATCGATCTAATCAATAAATTGTTTTAAATTTAAATTATGTACAAACTTATGTGAATTAGAATTGGATACCTGCCTTATCTAAAGCATTTTTTTTTAAAGTATAATTTGTTAGTGGTTAGTGATTTTCTATATTTTTATCACTAAAGTGTATAAGCTTTAAATATAGTGGAGCCCAACTTATTTTTTAAAGTTATTAGAGTTATTTAAAAACCTAACCTAAATGTGTAGTATATGGATTTTTACCTAAAATTGATTTTTGTGCCTATCGAGTAAATTTTTTTTGTTAGTGATAAAATTTGTGCCTTTATTTAGTTAAATAGATTGCTTTTTACATTTTTTTTCTGATTTTTTTTATTAAAATGATTTCCAGACATTTAAAAACTCTGAAATTTTAATCTGTTTTGTGTTTCTATTTTTATATTTTGATTTTTATCAAAGCTTCCAAAAGCTCAATATAACTTTTATCCGAAGACGAAAATGATAAAAATGTAAAATATAAAGGAACCACTATGTTTGATTCTTGCGCATCGCGTTCTTTCATTGCATTTATAACACGGTTTCTTGGGCTCGTGTTAAAAAAGTCGCACTAACTGCAAATTTTAGTACACCAGTTTTCTAATGGTAAACGAAAAACTAACACAGTGGAACACAAATCTTGCGCTGAAACTGCCCAAGTGTTACACCTATACGCATATAACAAAAAATTCTATCAAATAATTGATTCTCCCTATTTAATTTTGATATCATGAATCAAGGAAAATTTTTCTAGTTCCCATAATCTCAGTGAATAATTATTGGTAATTTTGTTACAGATATATGACGACTTATCACAATGAACGACATATTATGCACCACTGCCCTGTCCTCGTCTACAGTACTGTTCACCAAAAGGATGGGAACAGAACAGCTATGACCCGAAGTGAGTGGCCTTGACTGGCACTTCCGGAAAGTAGCCGCACCTCTTGCACGATTTGATGCGACGATGGAACTCAACAGACCAGAATAATATCGACGATACCTTCTTAGCCTTTGGTACATTAATAAACGATTCGGTTTAGAAGTTGCATTCGAATGGATTCAATTTGGGCACCATTGCGGAACGAGTGAAGTATTTTTTTTTGGTTCTTCGATGAATGTAGATCGAGTATTTTAAATAGTAGAAAATGCTGATCATTGGTCAGTCAAAACAGTGTTTTCTAATAAATTAGTAATATTTATTTATTTATTTATTTTATAGAGACGCGAACCTGTGAACATAGAAAGGATGTTTCTCTAGAAAATATTAAGAATCACATTGATTCAAAGCAATTTTGAATAGAAGAACTTTTAAAACAAGCTTTGATTTCACAGGCTGTAAATTGAATGCCTCATTAATAGGTCATTATGGGATACCAATTTCTGGCTATTCACTGTCAATTTTTAAAGACAAGAGCTCTTCAAAACTCGACGTGGAGTTGATTCCAGGCTGTCAATATGAATTTTATAGTTCGGGCTCCAAATTACCGATGAAAACTAACTTGGAGTGAACGAGCGCGAAATATAAGAATAGATGTTTGGGCGTAACAATATCTGTTAACATACTCGAAGTGTAATATTTTCTATATGATCTACAAATCAAAGTTAAGGATCAAATGTTACTCCTAGATCATAAATGAATATATTTTTCGAAGATTAGTGCCTGCAAGAATGTAATTAAAATTTATTTCAGACCTTAAATTATAAGTCATTACAACACTTGACTCTTGTCAGATTAAGAGGTAAATTATTCAACATTTTCCATTCGATAACATTAGTTAGGTTTTCCTGCAATAATTGACAATCACTAACATTGGAAATTCTAAGAAATATTTTTATATTATTCCGCATATAACAAGACATTGACACTGATACACTCAACAATCTAATGAATAAACATATTATAAAGAAGAGGACCAACATTTGAACTACAGAGGTTCCAAAATCTTCGACTTAAATGTGTCATTCAACAAGTTTTTTTCTATCTGATGGATAAGAATGAAGCAGACGTGTTTGGCTAGATGAAAATCCAATTTTGTTCAGTTTGTTTAATAATATACCATGGTCAAGTCTGTTGAAAGCTTTCGATAAATCTGTATATATTATATCAGTGTAAAAATGGTTGTCTAAATCCTATGCTATGTGCTGAATAATATGAATTAAATTGAAAGTGAGTGATCGGCCATTCATAAAAAAATATTGATTAGTGGAAATGGTGTTTTCAACTTGATAGTATTTTTAAAAGAAAATTTTACATCTCTATTTGATAGAAAATGTCACACTAACAATTTTTGACCAATCTTATTTTGCCATGACAACCACATCGATTTCCGGATATTTTTTGCCTCCAGGGTACCCTGGAAGTGATTACACTGAACATTTTTTGATGTTAGTCATGTGATTAGACAGTAACAAAACATATTTTTTTAGAGATTTTAATATATCTAAAATGTTCGCTTTATAAATGAAAATATATATGATACGTATATTTATGTATATTTATTTTGAATAAACACACTAGAATAATCCAACAACTATTCAAGAGTGACTCTTCACGACTCGAGTTAATTTAAAAAAAATCGTGTACACGTTTCCATGACATCTAGAAAAATTTCCGGAATTTTTTCTCCTGGTAGGTACCCTGCATGAAATTACATTGGATTTTTTTTTGACGTTTGAGATGCTCTTCTATTTTACGAAACTAAAGTTGATAATTTACGTCTTTATCAAAGCTGAAATAAAAACTAGATTTTTCGTGTGGACTAAACGAATTCCAATCTATAAATAGACAAAGACAAAATAGTTCAGTACCATTTTTTTTTTCTGTTTCTGAACCGATTTTCTTTTTGTAATTTTTGTTTAGTAGTTATTGACGAGCTTTAGTGTTATCAATAAAAAAAATTGGATATAGTATTTTTTTCCTAACCTTCGATATATGAAATCCATTGATCCACAATTATTATGAATTATGATTGACTAATAAAATTAGCTTATAATGAACGTGAACACTCTCTAATTTCGAACCAATATGGACAATATTACATGGACAGATAGAAGATCTTAAAAAACGAAAAAAAAAAATACTTCTTCCCCACTTCTTCAACTTCCTCCTGTTCTTCCGCTGCCACGCCTACATAGTAAGGGATAGAAAAAATTAATAGTGTCTGAAACCGCCTAACTTACCCCTCCCTATTTCTACCCATACCCCAATGGAGGTAGATATATAGAACCGCTACACTTAGGAAAATAAACTTTGGGTATGATGGAAAGGCCAAAAAAATGTCACCATCTCTCACCCCTACCCCCAACCTTCCATATAAAAAAAAACCCGCTCTATTTTAGGGGCCTCAAGAGTAAGTTAAAAATTTGATGTATAGGACGAAGGGCTGAGTCGAATCAGACTCATTTTGGATATCATTCCCTCCCACCTCCAAAATCGCCAAGCGTGAACTGAAAATGAATGTCAAATAAAATACAATATAAAACTAATAATGGCTAATATAATATAAAGTATACGGAAAGAAGGAGAGGAATTGTCAAGAAGAAAGTGCTTATTAATCAGAATCGGTTTAACAAAAATGTGTCATATTGTCACGTAAAGCTGACTCTGTTCTTTGTTTACTACCTTACCCGCGATACGAAGTATAGCGCTTGGCATATCGAGACAAACGCAGTGTTTCGAGAAGCTACCGGATAAATTGATTGGCGGTGGCTGAGTAATAGAGAAGGAGTTCCCGGACGTTCTAGATCGCCTAGAAACTATTGGTGTAGAGCTGGCTTTATATAAATAGCGCGAGTTTGTAGATAGAAGTTAAGTTTCAAATTAAGTGTTGGATAATAAAGACAAATTGTAATAAATAAATAAGAATTGTGAATTATAATAGTCCCTAAGTTTTAAATAAATTAATTAGTACGTTATAAATAAAAAAAAACTGTTTTTAATAAATAAACTATTTTTAAATTATGCAAACGTTACACATTGGTGTTAGGAGTGGAACTGTAAATTAATAGTGGACAAAAATGGCAAAAAACACTCTATAATTTAAAAGTGGCAAAATTGTGTCGAGAATTAGAAGATCGTGATCTAGAGACGACAGGGAAGAAAGCAGAGCTGGCAGAAAGCACTATAAAAAGAAGGTTTGGTTGCGGAAACGTTATCTATCTTCGGATGATGTGTCCTCTATAATTTCTTTAATTTCCTCATTAGAAACTAAAGTTTCTTCTGACATTACTTCCTTTGAAAATAAAGTTTCGTCTGATATTTCTTCCTTAGTAGAAAAGATGTCTTCTGATATGTTCTTTAGAAACTAAAGTTTCTTCTAATATCTCTTCTTTCAAAGATGAAATTTCTTCCAACTTGGAAAAAAATGTCTTCTCTGAAAAATTACATTTCTGAGAAGAAAATAAAACAGATGGAAAAAAGATAGAAGAACTGGAACATAGAGAACCGGCCAAGGACCGTGAAATAAAGTGCCATGAGGTGGAGTCAAAGTAGAAATTGGAAAGAGCTGGCCAAAAGGACACGTTTTGAAACGGAATAAATTTTAATGGTGGGAAATGATTTCAGTAATTTTGTTCATCCATTTAAAGAATAAAAAAAATAAAAATTTACTTTTATGAATTAACATGCATTAATTTGTTTATTAAAATAACTTTTTTTTAATTAAAATTCCGTATACAAAATACCGAAAAAAATTTTTTCTTTGTAGCTTGTCACATTTTGTGTACTTAAATTTGACTTTGATATAAAATAATTCACAGTATGTTCTCAACTTCCATTCCTAGTCTTTTCTTTTCTAAGTACAAAGTAATATTGATTAAATTTTACTGCACTTATTAAATTTTATGTATTTTATTTTTGTTTTATAATTGTTATTAAATTAAATTTTGCTAGTAGAAAAACAAAACATTTATATGAATTAAACTTTTTTAAAAATAATAATTTACAAATTTTAATTGTATGTCTCAGATATACGCATTTATAAAGTACTCCCAATAATTTATTTGCCTCCATACATTTACCATATCAATATATTTAAACAGATAGTGAACGTAGACGATGAAAAGTGAAAAGCAGAGGAGCAAAAACAAATCCATGAAGAGCTCCGTAGGTGATCGTTTAAAACCTGTGTTCTAATACATATAAGATAAATAATTTAAATTGTAAATTTAAGTAAGTTATTCAAATCAATTAGTTAATTCATATTCTGATATAGGGTAACTGAATTGCAGATGGACCTTAACTCCCTTAATATCTGGTGTTAAAAACAACATGTATCTAAATGTTAATAAATGCTTTTGCATAATTTTAAGCAGAATTTTGTCACTTATTATAATATATAAAAATAACAATAATATTTTATATCAAGGATCGATACTATCAAAATTCTATGAGTCCATGATGAATAGCGAATTGTCTTTTCAGGTACGTATATAAAGATATGATAGCAGCAAAGGCATCAAAGACATTATATTTTATTTCTAGGTATTCTACTGATTTTTCTGATCATACGTTCAAAACAATGAACTATTCTTTAGTCTAGTAAGATGGCATTAAAATACTGTTCGATTATCTGGAACCCATATTATAATACTGATATATCTTAAATTAAGGTTATTCAAAATAATCAGAATAATTTCATGAGAGTATGCCTAATTTGTACTATATTGGGTATTCGGTATTGGGTATTGGGTATTAATGCACTGCAAACTAAAAGATCTACTATGCCCCCTACTGTCGCTAATGCATGTCTTGATGCTTATAACGACAACGACCCTTCCAATCCTATCTTCTCAATGAAGTGTAGGATTGGGAGCAGCGTTGGGTTTACTAGTACAATTGTACTAGATTCAGTACATTTCAACCATTCATAAATGCTAGTACCACAAAAGATAAAAGTCTCTAATTCTAGTACATTTTAAAAATGTTGCTGGATCTTCTTTAATAATGCATTCTATGATTTCTAATTTCTATGTTAGACAGTAGATACTTCTGACACTCCCAATGCGATACTTTATACTAGAGATAAGGAACTATAAGGTATTTTTCCCGGCATAAACCAACATAAACATGTATTATAGATTATGTTATTCAGACGTCTATAGACGTATATAGATGTCCAAATAACATAATCTATTATAAACGTTCATGTTGGTTTATGCCGCGAAAACCACCTTTATGAGTCTTCTTATAAGGGACATAAAGATAAGATACGCTCATAAGAAGCACATGCTTAACAACGACCAGCTGAAACACAGTTAATATTTGACCCACTATGTGTCGCCATCATCGATATCAAACAAATAACGCTGCGGGAAATTTAAAAACCTGATAAATATCGATTGCATTTTAATAATGTTCTGGTAAATAAATTTAAACATTGTTTATTACGGTAAATTATTTATTAAAAAGAATACTACACTTACAGTCTATTATCGATTAATTATTGTAAATCTATTGACAGCAAATATTTTTTTAATTTTTACATTTTTTTATTTATCAATAGGTATAAAGATATATTTTTGTTACACCTATTTTATTTGTTTTTCTATTAAAAATTTTATTATTTAACCATATAACGTTTACCATCGTAAACATATATTTTTGTTATACCTATTTTATTTATTTTTCTGTTTAAATTGTGATTGTTTTCTCATTTGAAATTTACCGGCAAATCTAGTACGTTCTAATACAATCACGATCTGAATTTCAGTACAAGCTGTTGCTACTAAAAACCCAACGCTGATTGGGAGTGGCTTCAAGTTAGGTAGATCGATCTCTTCCATTTGGAGTATGCCTATGGACCTTATTAAATGCAAATATTCATGCTATGATTAATTCCTAATTAAACTTGAAATCATTTACCATTGGCACTAGAACAATTTTCTATTGTTGTTATAAACAAATTGTTTGTTTGCAATATTGTCTTCAATTAGACTAGTTAAATTTAATACTTTTACTATGACCAGACAGTTTGACTTTTACGCTTTTATTCTCCACTAAGTCGAAGATTTCGCACATGCAATCAGTGCAAACCTATTAATTGTGACCTTTTTGTCTCTATTAATGCTCTCAAAACATTTTTAAATAATTTTTATGTCTTTATGATTTTTACTTTCCTGTAACCAGGGAAAGTACATGAATCATGTTTTTCTTCGATTTGGAGTGTTTGACGGATCTTTTGATATTGATATTTTGATAATTTGTGTCTCTCTCCGCAATAACTCAGAAACAAACAGAAAGAAAAATACCAAATTTTAACATCAAGGTTGAGTCCATCCTGCGGTAAACCGATATTATTTCAGGCATAGTCGGAAGATTTGTGGGGTACTTTATAGGTGGTATTTTTTCTACTTTCTGCTATTTATGTTTAAAGAAGAAAATTATTTAAATAATAGTTGTCTGTGATGTTCTTCTCTATAATTTTGTCGTATACATGACTTTTCTAATTACACAAAATTAAATTGATGGTATATCGAATAGAGATTTGGGTTTAAATTTAAACGTCATAGTTATAAATAACCTTTTAACCTGGTGGTTAAAATTAATTAAAATGTTACAGAATAGACCCCTAAATATGATTTAATTTATTTGTTAAAAATATTCACCTATAAAATATGAGATTAGATTAGATAAATTTACATTTAAAAATATTAAATCATTAAACAAAAAAACAGTCCATAAAAAATATGTTAAATGCAAAGAACAAAGAACACATTCGCATTGAACATGAAAGAAAGCTGCTTTCCCATTTTTAGGTTAATATTCCAAATTGTTTATAATTAGTCAACACTCACAAAATGACCCATTTTATTTTGAATTATCAGATTTTTATTTTATCTTTCTTTCGGCCATACAATAATACAATGGACATTTTAATTTGCTGCAGAATTTTTCGAAAACTGTATTCTTAATCGAAAAAATTTCGTCTCAAGGATATATATGTCACATATGTAAATTACAAGTAATAATCAAATTTAACGCACACAAATAATACAAAATTTTTAAATAGTGAAATATTACGAATGGCTATACCTATTCGCGATTCAAGCTAAGTGATACGTCCTCTAGAGGATTTTTTTTAAATTTGTATTAATTATAATTCGAATTTTTTCTTACTTGTGAACATTAAATTTGTTTGTTTCTTAGTGCGTGATAGAAAAATAGAAAACAATCAACAAAAGAAAACCCTGGTCGTTCTCTAGACTTGAGCCCCGAGGTAGAAGAAAAGTTGGCGTTGTATTTAAAGACACTAAGTAAATGGAGTTTCGGTCGTTCCCGAAAAGAGATATTGGGTACTTGTTGAAAAATATGTGCAAGAAAATAATGTGCAAACGAGTTTTAAAAACTCAATACCTGGAAAGGACTGGTTTTGGAATTTTAGAAAGCGACATGGTCTTTCTTTTAAAAAATCTATAAAAAGACCAATTATTATAACAGAATAGTCGATGCCGGAAATAATTTATGGTTTTTACCATTTGTATGTGTCTACATTGAAAGAACTGGGATTACTTGCTAAACCAAGCCAAATTTTTAACCTCGACGAGACATCATTATGCTCAGACACATCAAATACCAAATTTGTGTCAGCAACAAATCAACCTGTGTTTCGTCAAACTGCTGGTACTAGTAGGACTAACACTTCAATATTATTTACAATTTCGGCAAATGGTAACAAGATGCCTCCATTTATCTTGTATCATGCGAAGCACCTATGGGATATTTGGATGCCTGAGGAAGCTTATCCAAATACTGGATATGCTACCCCACGCAGATGGATGACAGAAATAGCATGTTTTAACTGGTTTAAAAACCACTTTTTAAAGCATTGCCCAAAAGAACGGCCCCTTCTTGTTATTTTCGATGGTCATTCATCGCATTCATCTTTGGATCTAATAGAATTAGCTATTAAGGAAAACATGTGTCTTCTCAAACTACCTTCGCACATGATGCATATTCTGCAGCCATTGGATTCGCTCGCGTTTGGTGTTTTTAAAAAATCATGGGATGAAGAGTTAACTGTATGGCAGCGAGAACACTACAAGCGTCCCCTAACCAAAGCAGACTTCTCTATTTTAGTAGGAAAAATTTGGACAGAATTTCCACAGAAATTATTGAAAAAAATCATTTCAGTTGACTGGCTTATTTAATCATAACAATCCAGATAACCCTGTAGATAGAACTGTTGTTAAAGAATGATCTTCAAGAATATTTCAAAAAACAAATTTCAAACAATGCTCAAGAGGAAGCTTTACCAGTTCGTGACGTTGAAGTTGAAAGGGAAAGAAACTTAGGGTCAAGAATGGACTCTAAAGACGAAATGGAACTGGTTCCTTCTACTAGTAAAAGCCCAATTATTTGTACTAGTAAAGGCCCAATTACCTCATTTGAATCTCTGCTAATAGACAAGATTGCAACAGAAAATAAAAACGTGAAGAAACGCAAAAAAATTACCAACAACACCGCCGAGATACTTACTAGAGAAGATTATTTATTACAGTTGAAGAAACAGAGCGTTGAAAAGAAAAATGTTACGAAAAGAAAATTGTTGAACAAGAGTCACAGAGCGAAATAGAAACTAAAGTTGAAGAAATAGATCCCGAAATATCAAGCGTAGCGACACCGATGAAATTCTAACTCTCAAACATTTAGTAGAAAATGAATAAGAGGAATTAAATTATGAAAAGGAACTGGAAAACCCTAATGACGTAAAGGAGGGTAGCTAGGCCCAAGTTGATTATAAAACAACCAAAATTACGGAAAGGTATGTTGGACTTATATTAGAAGTTTCTGCAAAGAAGATAAGTTATTGATTAAGTTTTTACGAAAAAAGAAAAATAATGTATTTTTTTGGCCAATTTCTGAAGATATAGCTAGTGTGTCCACTGATGCTATATATACTATAGTTCCAAAACCCACTGAGGGACGACGAAATGAAAAGATCTTTTCAGAAAATTTTGACGGCCTTAATGTTCATTAACTTTTTTTATTATTTTGTCCTTTTTGTTACAAAACAAAGATGTTTTTTAGTTTTGTGTATAAATATTTTGTTTCTTATTTATAAAGCAAATACTTATTTTGTTATAAAACAGATATTTTTTACTTTTATGTACATACTCTTATACATAGGCATTATTATTTTGTTCCTTATTTGTAGTGAAAATACTTATTTGAGACACAATTTTTTTTTAGTTTCATGCACAAATTAGTTCTAATTTTTTTATAAAACATTAAAGTTTTCTTTTCAAATATTTTTATTTCACATTTAGACCATTAAAATAAGTCGCAATTAAAACTACCAAGCTTTATGGATATAAATGTTAATTTTGGTGATGTGTCATAATTAAAACCAAAAAGTGTCACAAATAGAATTTTTCTACACCCGTATTATAATAATGCACTTATATGCCCATAATCCGTTTCATAATGATACCCATTATGATACAGATTTTTCATTATGATACAGATTTTTAATCAATAGAAACCTACAATTTTTCAATCAAGCATGATGTTTGACGTTTGTCCTAAATTCCTATGTAATTGTTTTAGTTGTCAAAACGTATTAAATTTTCGTAGATAGCTAAACTTCGATAATTATAATATTAAAATGTCTGATATCAGCGATATAGAACACTCCTCCACACATATAGGAGAAAGGAGAAAATGCAGTACAAAATATTTTGCCCCAAAAATCTGTGGTAATACCAGTACCCAAGGTAATACCATTAATTACAATTTTGTAGAATTTTTTATAGAAATACGAGTAATTACTGTTATTGTGTTCAATACCAATATAAATAGAATATTTATAGGTCTTGATTATTTATCGGGTGTAGAAAAAATAGCGTATGCAACTCTCATGTAATGGTTATTAAAACACTCGCATAAACCATACGAAACTCGCCTTTGGCTCGTTTCGTATCCCGGTTAATGCTCGTGTATTAATAACCATCATTACATGATCGTTGCATAATATACTATTTTGTAGGGTAATTGTGACACGTGACATTGTTTTAAAAAAAATCAAATTCCGAAATATGTATGCATATTTTCCAATGAAAGCATTATGTGTATTGAATAGGTAAGTAAGATGATTGGTTAAATGCAGAAATTTAGGCCGTTTTATTACTTTTAACAAATTTACAAGTTTTTTTTCTGAAAAAAGAAGAAATCTATATCACAAATACCCGAATGCACTGTACCGTACTAAGTACTACACCATTCAATTCATAATATAAGATTTAGGACAATAAGAATGTTAATTAAGTTTATTAATAATAAACGTTAAGTATTTGAAATTTCTTTTAAACCACATAATAAAACATGTCCGTCGTTTAATAAACAAATATTTCTAGATGTTTGTGTAGCATCCAGATAGGTGAAGATTTTCAACAAATTCGTCATAAACACATGATAAATGTTATATTTGTGACCAAAACACGCAAACTAAACTTAAATTAACACTACACGAAACTCAAAAAGACTATTATAATGATAATATTATCTAAAAACAGTTAAAAAATCACAAATACAAAATCCCGTCACAAAACAAACAGAATATAAATAAACAGACGCGGGAAAATTAATTTAAATGGCAAATAACTTCCACCAACCACAAGCTAACACGCTGGTTTTCTCAAATTAGATAAATTAACTGATGTTAAAAAAATCTAATTATCCTTAATCCTTCCGCTACTTATAAACATATTCAAATTGTTCTATAGAGGGCGTATCGCTTAACTTAAATCCCAGTTAGGTATTTTTAAAAATTGATTTAAAAATAAAAAATGAACATAAACTGAATTATCAAAGTAAAAATGTTTTTTAGCATAGGTAGGCCGAAAACATATTTTGCGCCTGTTCACTTGAAGTATAAAATTCTTCCTTTATCATTCGGTAGACGATTACGTATTTTCACCGTCAATTCTACTATTATTATTACTATATTTTTTGTCGCAACTTTGTATACTTTGGAAGCGAATGCAGGTCGCTTGAAAATAACCCACTATAGAAATAATGTATGTACGTACTTTATGCCTAATTTTGAAAGATGCGGGACACAAATATCATGAGGTTACTGAACTACGAATAGAAACAACTTATATCTCTCCCTCTCTCAGAAACAGACACTTAAATTAATACTGATTACAATCCACAACATTCAACTCGATCCTTCGCTTCTCCAGTTCCGCATAAATTGTTTTCTTTAATTAATTATTCAACTATTTCTTCTTCTTCTCCGTGATTAAATTTTGCACAACTTTTTGTCGATGGTTTGCCGTTAAATTTTAATTGAGTTGTTTTTCAATAATCAGGATTCTCACTTGAGTTTCTTCATCTTCAGCGGTATTATAGAATAAAACATTTTAATGTTGGTTAATGATATAATACTATTGGTTAAAGTGTGTCATATTTATGTGTTTATTTCTTTTAATTAATGGGAAGTTATTTCACGCTGTATATTTGATTTTAATGAAAATTTGTCTCGATAAAATGATAATATAAATCTGTATTAATTAGTTAATGCCTACGTGAGGTTTGTAGATTTAAAAAAAGCGTGAAACAAACTTGATCAGGTTCAACCTGATAAATACGAGGTGGTAATTAAATTTTATTTATTCAACATAATCTCCTTTAAGACTTAACACATTTAGCACATTTAAAAGTAATGGACTGTAACAGTAAATTTTTTTAACTCGTATTAGTCGATTTTCCACTTTGATATTTATAAAGTACTTTTATTCCATTCAGATGTCTCTGGAAGCCGAATAAATAAGTATTAAAGTTGAACATTGTGTCCACTATATTGCGTGACGTGTACCAAAATATTCAGAGAATTTAAATTTTGTTGTCAAATGACTACTGTGTATTTTGTAGGAAGAGTGAAATAGACTCAAATAAACAATTGTTTATCAGAGGAAATAGAAAATAATTATAGGTGTCCGTTCTTTATTTTAAGGCCGCAGTTTCACTGTATTTTTACCATAAGAAGCAAAGGTTCACGATTTCCGATTGCATTCAAATTCCGCTAAATGTATTAAAATGAATCTTCTACCAGCTTAAAGCATAAGGTTTGGAGAATAAAATCTCCTACTTTTCATCCTGTTTATATACTGAATTTAAAAAACAAAATCATAAAAAGTGTTTTTAAAACCACAGCTAAAAAGTAGGAAATTTCATTCTACATATTTTTCCAAGTATCCTGCCAAAATATTGTATTGGGTAAATACAATTAAGAAACTCAGCGGTTAAGTGCCAACTGAGCGCGTCTCCGGGTAGTGGATAGAAGTACGGCCAAGTTCCCTTGGTTAGTTGTAGACATAAGTAGAGTGCGAGAGCCTAAAAACCCTCAAAATCTTTTGCGAAGGCTACCGCCGCGAACCAACTCCCCCAATCTAAGGTGTAAGGTAACGTGTCGATGAATGAATTGTCGCAGGGGTATATGCGGTACCAAACGCTCCCCTGAGGGAACCTGGCGACACTCTCTTGTATATAGCCTTGCCGGCGCATGCGGGGCTCGGCGTCGGTCGACCTTTCCTTCCCTAGCTACTCGTAAGAATCATATGGATTTACAAACACAAAAACAACCCAAAGAGGCTGGACGTTAACGCTCACCTCCAGCAAAGGAGACTGGACACCAAAGTGCAACTCCAGCGCAAAAAGGAGGATGGACGTCAACGCTCACCTCCTGCAAAGGAGCCTGGACAACAAAGTTCAGCTCCCGCACAGGAAGCTGGACAGCGACGCTCACCTTCAAAAAAAGGAGGATGGACATAGTAGTTCACCTTCAACTAACAGGCCCCGGAAAGGCAAAAGAATCTCTGCGTCTGAAGCAAAGAGGAGAAAAAGGGATAAGCTGCAAGCAGGCAGTGCTACGGCAACCGCCACCCCTCACTCCAAACAAAACAGAAGCGGCCTAAACAAGTCCCTAGACAGCGACGCTAGTTCTGCCTCCACAAGAGGCCAGAAATACGGTGCAACTAGGGACAAGAAAAGGCCGCGATCTCACACCTCTTCCGAGGTAATGCCCCGAAGGGGAAAAAACCCAGACAGGATCACAAAGTTGTCTGGGATAAACTACAAGAATGCAGCTACAAGCGACCTGAAAGTAGCTATAATAGACAAGGATAAACCTTACGGTAAGATAACTACCAAAAGAATAATCCTTGTCAAAAAGATACTGATGGGAGAGCTGGACAAAACAATCTTGTCTGCCTCCTGCAGCAAAACCAAGCCACCCACATTCAGGTCTTGGTCGTACTCTGAGTAACCTGCGACGGTGATCTGACGTTAGAATGGCTAAAAACCAAGGTACCAACCTTAAAAACATGAGAAGGAGCAACACTCGCAGTTGTACGGATGGACGAGCTCCCCAAGCTCACCAAAGCCTCTCTCTGGATCCCAGCGGAAGCGCAAGCTGACCTTGACGAAAAAGAGGTTGTGCTCAGGCGACTTGAGGGACAAAACCCAAACTTGCATGTGGCGAAATGATGCACCTTCCATCATGAAATCAAAAAAGACCCTAAGGGCCACCTATTCGTCTTCGGCACCTGAGACGAAGACATGGGAACCCTAAAGGCCAAATCAATGAGAATGAGCTATGCGTTCACCTCATTGATTATAAGGCCAAAGGTCAAAAAAGAGGCTGAAGCGGGGCCCAGTGAAGACTCCTTTGTAAAGGACCCTCTTCCCCCCAATTTAAGCCAACAGTGGAGGACGTCGAGCTAGAAAAAATGGCAATCGATGACCTCGAACAAGAAAAATCCGAGAAGGAAGGGATGGTCGAATAAATAACCATCTTGCTGCTCAATTTTCAACGGAGGACCGGGAAGCAATAAAAGTGGTAACGATTATACAATTTAACTTGCAGCACAAAAGGGTGGTTACGGCAACATTATGCCGCCGCCATGATGAGCTGCAAGATACAATAGCACTCATCGCACACCAGGAATCCTGGATAATAAAAACCACAATTTTAGGTCTTAAAAATCTAAATGGTTCCATTTTTAGCTTTCCCAGCAACCAACAACCTAGGACAGCCATTTACATTCCCAGGAAATACAAAGCCCATTCAATGGCACACCTTTCCACCTCCGATTTAACTGTGGTTAGGATGGAATTCGACACTAAAAGGGAAAAGAGGACGTTAATCCTGGCATCTGCCCGCATCTGCCCGGCATCCACGCCACCACCCAGCATGAGGTGACATAATAGGCATTGGTGACGTCACCAGGCAACTGAAACCCCGATCGCCCTATATCGAGGACTTATTTGAGGGAGCTTTTGCATAAGTTTCAACAAACAGGTAGTGTTCATGATGCCAAACGATCGGGTCGACCAAATATTGATATTAATAAACAAATTGATATAGTTGCAGAAATTGTAGTAAATCCTACTTCTTCGACAGCCCAACTAGCGTCTACCTTTGGAGTCAGTCATAGTACAGTACACAGGGTGTTGACCAAAAAAAATTTCACCCATACAAATTAAAAATGGTGCATCAACTTTCAGATGACGACCCTGACCGAAGGCTGGAATTCTATGAAAATATGTCCACTAAAATTGTTTAACACCCAGACTATGTAAGGACAATTTGTTTTAGTAACGAAAGTACTTTCTTCCTTAATGGAAATGTTAATTCTCAAAATGTGAGGTATTGGAGTGACATAAATCCTCACATGTTTCGTGAAAAACATACACAGTTCCCATTAAAAGTAAATGTCTGGGCAGGTATTTTGGGAAACCACATAGTCGGCTCTCTTTATTTTGAACTCAAATTTAATTGCTAAAGTATATCTCGAGATGTTAGAAAAAGCAATTGAACCGTTAATTCTTCAAATTCTGGAAGATAATCCAGATGAATTTGGTAACTTGGAAATAACGTTCCAACAAGATGGTACTCCTTCACACTATTACTTTGAAGTAAGACGTTATCTAGACGAGGAATATCCTGGTAGATGGACTGGACGACGCGGTCCAATAAAATGGCCAGCTCGGTCACCGGACCTAACATCTTTAGATTTTTTCTGTAAGGATATCTTAAATCTAAAGTTTACGCTACACCTCCTGACAGTATTGGCGTTTTAAAACAACGAATTGTTAAAGAATGTAGGGCAATTTCCCCTGACACATTTAATCGAGTCCGACAAGAGTTTAATAATGGAATGTTTTACTGCCAGGAAGTAGATGGAGCAAATTTTGAACAATTATTATAAGAACTTGTTCTTAAATATTTATTAATTAAAAGCGAAACTCAAATTTTAGTGTTTATTTATTTTAACCATCAAAAACATCGTAATCCAAAAAGAAAATAGTATGACTGAATAGGTATTCTAAATACCTTTCAAACGAGATGTCACTTGCCATAAGGTCCCATTTAATATTATTGGTTTCAGTTGCCTGGTGACGTCACCGATGCCTATTACGTCACCTGTTACCACTACTAGAGAAGCCTACAATAGTTCAATTTTACCCTCCAAATTTCATCAGTCTAAGTATCACCGTTCAAAAGAAAAGAGGGGAGGAGACTTTTGAGAAGCACTGTATGTAAGTTGGCGGCATATGGAAAACAAAGAAAGTTGTGCATAGTCTAAAACCTGAAATAACGATGGTGTAATATTAACTTTTATTAATTGAATACGAGGTACGTCAAAAATAAAGGTACTTTATCCTTGTGCAAAATAAGATTTTTAAACATATATTTTACTTATCTACCCATACCTCGCTGGAATGTACCTTATTCTGAAACACAGTGTATACACATAGTATGCCTTTCACACCCCTTCTTCCCCCTTAGACTACGCCTATGACAAGTCGATCGCGCTTATATACAGAAAAGTTGGCCACCCTGTTCTATAGAATATGAATTACAAGATTCTCGGACCCTGTATGCCGATATTACGAAACCACCTATTTTTTGAACCTCCAGACCGGAAAATCCGCTCAAAGGATAATTCCTTTTGTTTACGAATTTTTATTTTTACTGGCACGCCCATGCGGTCCAGCCATACAGTGACACAACAAGTAAAAGTGTGTTTCGCAAATACCTTACCGCCCGCGGATGCTATTTCATGAAATTATGTCACAACGACTGATATTGTTCCGATTATATAAGCCTCTTTATGAACTGAATACTATTATTATTACCCGAGCACTAGGAAACGGATATGGCACAAAAATGGGCGGCTATACAGTTTTCTTCCTTAAAATAATTATTAATAACCATTTATTAATTGTTAATTTTATTAAATTAATAAGATTGCAGAGTTATCCTGATTAGGTAGGTACCTAAGTAATGTCTAGACATTCTACAGTGTTTACTTGAAATTACAATACATTTTGTGCAAGTTTACCTATACAAAATTTCAAAGGAATATTATCGAAGGATCTAAACAACGACAGGTTTTCTTTCCTTTATCAGAAGGTCAGAGAAAAATGAAAAATACATCAGCCGTAACTAACATTCTTGATATCTTATTCGTAAATTAAAAATAATCCATATTTGCTGTAAGAAATATAATAATAAAAAAGTAATAATTTCAAATAAATTTTAATGCAGGTGTCCTTATCGTCTAGTTCTATCTATACACAGGTCAAAATGTCACATAATTTTATGGCTAATTTATTTTATTACAGAGTCGGAGATGGCAGCCAATAAAGAGGTCATCCATATGTAAATTAACTAGTTAGTAATTTAATGTGGTTCTCTCAAGAACTAGTAACATCCATAAAATAAAATAAATAGTCTGAACTGTCGCTTCGATCAGTCAGTCAAGATAATTATCCGCATTATTGCATAATAGTTGTAACTTTAATAAACTCAATCATTTATTATTTAAATATTATTTAAGTATGGCTATGTCCATAATAGGGTCCATATATTGGCTATTTTATAAATATTAAACGTTTTGATAATTGTGTCAAATATGATGTAACTTTATAACGATACATTTGATTACTCCATGACGTTTCATTTATAAATGCGGAAACTGTTGAAAAGTTGTGTTGTAGGTTCCACCAGATTAAGTTACCTATGGCTTTTTTGTTTTTCCTGGACTTAACTGGCTTGATAACACTGTAGCCTAATTGATTATTGTATTTGACTAGAGTAATAATCTAATTGTTTGTTTTATTTCAATACGTGTGTTTTCTTTTTGAATAACAAGTTAAAACTTTAAAATACTTTTTAGATTTCTTTAGACTTCTTTAGATTTCTTTAGATTTCTTTAGATTTCTTTAGATTTCTTTAGATTTCTTTAGATTTCTTTAGATTTCTTTAGATTTCTTTAGATTTCTTTAGATTTCTTTAGATTTCTTTAGATTTCTTTAGATTTCTTTAGATTTCTTTAGATTTCTTTAGATTTCTTTAGATTTCTTTAGATTTCTTTAGATTTCTTTAGATTTCTTTAGATTTCTTTAGATTTCTTTAGATTTCTTTAGATTTCTTTAGATTTCTTTAGATTTCTTTAGATTTCTTTAGATTTCTTTAGATTTCTTTAGATTTCTTTAGATTTCTTTAGATTTCTTTAGATTTCTTTAGATTTCTTTAGATTTCTTTAGATTTCTTTAGATTTCTTTAGATTTCTTTAGATTTCTTTAGATTTCTTTAGATTTCTTTAGATTTCTTTAGATTTCTTTAGATTTCTTTAGATTTCTTTAGATTTCTTTAGATTTCTTTAGATTTCTTTAGATTTCTTTAGATTTCTTTAGATTTCTTTAGATTTCTTTAGATTTCTTTAGATTTCTTTAGATTTCTTTAGATTTCTTTAGATTTCTTTAGATTTCTTTAGATTTCTTTAGATTTCTTTAGATTTCTTTAGATTTCTTTAGATTTCTTTAGATTTCTTTAGATTTCTTTAGATTTCTTTAGATTTCTTTAGATTTCTTTAGATTTCTTTAGATTTCTTTAGATTTCTTTAGATTTCTTTAGATTTCTTTAGATTTCTTTAGATTTCTTTAGATTTCTTTAGATTTCTTTAGATTTCTTTAGATTTCTTTAGATTTCTTTAGATTTCTTTAGATTTCTTTAGATTTCTTTAGATTTCTTTAGATTTCTTTAGATTTCTTTAGATTTCTTTAGATTTCTTTAGATTTCTTTAGATTTCTTTAGATTTCTTTAGATTTCTTTAGATTTCTTTAGATTTCTTTAGATTTCTTTAGATTTCTTTAGATTTCTTTAGATTTCTTTAGATTTCTTTAGATTTCTTTAGATTTCTTTAGATTTCTTTAGATTTCTTTAGATTTCTTTAGATTTCTTTAGATTTCTTTAGATTTCTTTAGATTTCTTTAGATTTCTTTAGATTTCTTTAGATTTCTTTAGATTTCTTTAGATTTCTTTAGATTTCTTTAGATTTCTTTAGATTTCTTTAGATTTCTTTAGATTTCTTTAGATTTCTTTAGATTTCTTTAGATTTCTTTAGATTTCTTTAGATTTCTTTAGATTTCTTTAGATTTCTTTAGATTTCTTTAGATTTCTTTAGATTTCTTTAGATTTCTTTAGATTTCTTTAGATTTCTTTAGATTTCTTTAGATTTCTTTAGATTTCTTTAGATTTCTTTAGATTTCTTTAGATTTCTTTAGATTTCTTTAGATTTCTTTAGATTTCTTTAGATTTCTTTAGATTTCTTTAGATTTCTTTAGATTTCTTTAGATTTCTTTAGATTTCTTTAGATTTCTTTAGATTTCTTTAGATTTCTTTAGATTTCTTTAGATTTCTTTAGATTTCTTTAGATTTCTTTAGATTTCTTTAGATTTCTTTAGATTTCTTTAGATTTCTTTAGATTTCTTTAGATTTCTTTAGATTTCTTTAGATTTCTTTAGATTTCTTTAGATTTCTTTAGATTTCTTTAGATTTCTTTAGATTTCTTTAGATTTCTTTAGATTTCTTTAGATTTCTTTAGATTTCTTTAGATTTCTTTAGATTTCTTTAGATTTCTTTAGATTTCTTTAGATTTCTTTAGATTTCTTTAGATTTCTTTAGATTTCTTTAGATTTCTTTAGATTTCTTTAGATTTCTTTAGATTTCTTTAGATTTCTTTAGATTTCTTTAGATTTCTTTAGATTTCTTTAGATTTCTTTAGATTTCTTTAGATTTCTTTAGATTTCTTTAGATTTCTTTAGATTTCTTTAGATTTCTTTAGATTTCTTTAGATTTCTTTAGATTTCTTTAGATTTCTTTAGATTTCTTTAGATTTCTTTAGATTTCTTTAGATTTCTTTAGATTTCTTTAGATTTCTTTAGATTTCTTTAGATTTCTTTAGATTTCTTTAGATTTCTTTAGATTTCTTTAGATTTCTTTAGATTTTCAAATAATAATACCAATCATTATAAGTTTGAATTTGTTCTACTAAACTATTTAATTTGCCGATTGCATGTGTTGCGTGCAGGGGCGTGCAGGGCGTGCAGGGGCGTGCAGGGCGTGCAGAGGCGTGCGGTCCATGGAAGCGGGGGAAGCACCGCTTCCCAACACTTTAAAATTTAAAAATATATATTTTTAAGTTTACAATGCATAGAAATTAATATTAAATTAGGTACTATATTTTCTCTGAAACATTACGTAAACTTCGTAAATATACTAACAATTCATTGGTGTGTAAACGCACGCACCACCCATGAGAAAATTAATTGTGTAAACGTACAAACGATCTGTCAGCAGAAGCGCCTCTTGAAATAACCTGTTCATCTTGCAAGTAATTTCGCTTAGTGTTATTGACCCTGCTTTGCAGCGACAGTTTCAGTCTGTTTGCACACGTGAAATACGGTCGAGAGGCAGCGATTATTACGTCGCCTTACGCTTATTACAATTCGCACCGCGAATCGACGTGTAAGGAAAATCTTATATTTTAGGTAGATTTCGGTTTGTTTTTCGTAGTTGTTTTTCTTTTTGTAAAATGGAGGAACTATGCACTGTGCCTGTGAACAATAATAATGTGGTAAATTGCGTCTGTATTGTGTGCTCTTTATGTAAAAAAAGGATTTTCAAGTAGAAATTTTGAAGAGAAAACAGACATTATTAGTTCTAATAGACTAAAGGATCCTATCAATTTAGAGACGAAAGTAGAAAAATCAGCAAGGAAATTTACCAGGCATTTTCACGTAAGGTTTTATGAAAAGTATGAATGGTTAACCGACTGCAAAACTTTGAAGAAATTGTTTTGCTGGCCTTGCCTACTTTTTAATATAGTAGAAAAAACACATTGGAACTCAGTCGGTATTACAGACTTGAATAATTTTCACAAAAGTTTAAAACGACATTTAAATAGCAAATCTCATATAAGTGCTACAATTAAAGAAAAAACATTCGGGACCTATCGCGTTAAACATAGTTTGGACAATCATTTAAAAATAAGCAACAAAATTCATAATGAAAGGGTAAAAAAAGTAGGGACGTCTTACAACGATTAATAGATGTAACTTGTTTCCTGGAAGAGCATGAACTAAGTTTTAGGGGTCACAATGAAGCAAGTAGATCCGCCAATCGAGGAAATTACATGGACCTTCTAAGTTTTTTAGCAAAATACGATAATACCCTAAAAAATCATTTTATTGATTCGATGACTTTCCGAGGTACCTCAAACAGAAACCAAAATGATTTAATTAAATGCACTGCCGACATTGTGATGGATCACACTAAAAGTGAAATTAAAAAAGCACCTTTCGTCAATTGCGCTTGATGAAACCACAGATGTACCAAACTTAAGTCAATTATCCATTGTTGTGCGATATGTATTGGATGGCATTCCTCATGAGCGATTCTTAGGATTTTTGGACGTCACTAGCGAACGAACTACAGATGCATTGTTTAAAATTGTTTGTGACATAATTTTAAGTTTATAATGTGGTTCTAACCTTGTTGCCCAGAGCTACGATGGTGCTGCCGTAATGGCTGGCCATTTAGGAGGCCTTCAAGCTAAAGTGAAAGAAAAATTTAAACATGCAATTTTTGTTCACTGTATAGCACATAGACTTAATTTGGTTTTATCGCGAAGCATGGATAATATTAAAGAATGCAAAGTTTTCTTTTCGACGCTTAGTGGTTTGGCTTCTTTCTTTTCAAAGTCATCGAAAAGAACAAGGGCTTCGGACATTCACGTTCAAAAAAGTTTTTCAAAAGTTGCTCCGATGCGATGGAACTACAATGGACGTTTAGTGCAAACAGTGTTTCAATACCGTGATTCTTTAATAAACTTTTTTCAAGACATTTGGGATAATAAAAAAACATGGAATGCTGAAACTGTTACTGCTGCTAAAGGGTATTTGCATTGGCTCAAACAAAACTTTGATTTCAATTTTTTGCTTAACATTTTTGAAGAGATTTTCCCTTTTACTGACATTTTATTCGACATTTTACAGACAAAGTCAAATGACATTGGCTTTTGCATTAAACAAATTGATGATTTTAAAAATAAAATAAATAAAAAACGAGATCAGTTTGAACACTTTTGGAATAAGACTTAAAACATTGGCTTAGAACCCGAAAGAAAGAGAATTAGAATTGATAATGTCGGCGACAGAGAGACCTCCTATCGTTAATTATACGCCGAAATTTTTGATAATATTCTACAACAAATGAACTCTCGATTTCAAAACTTTAACGAATTAAAATTTGTTGAGTTGTGCAATTTTAATATTAGTAACTACGATTTATCAAAATTTCCATCGGAAGCTTTTAATTCACTAAAATTAAATTATGGAATTTTTTTCGATATTCCAGCATTAAAGCCCCAGTTAAGTGTTGTTTATGAAACAACTGAAATTAGTGATAAAAAGACGCCCATCAATGTGTTAAATTTTCTTATAACAACTGGTTTAAATAAGTCCCTTTGTGAAGTCGTCAAGTTGTGTGAATTAGTACTAACCATCCCAGCCACAAGTGCGTCAGTTAAGCGAAATTTTTCAGCTTTAAAGCGCATTAAAAGTTTTATACGAAATTCAACAAGTGAAGACAGACTCTCTAATTTAGCCCTAATATCCATTGAAAAACAACTTGTTAAACAGTTATCAGAGAATCCAAAATTTTACGACGATGTTATAGGCAAATTTGCAGCCATTGAGGATAGGCGAAGAGATCTTAAGTATAAATAAATGTCAACTGCTGTGTCAACAGCGCGAAAAATGCTGAAGAAAATAAAAAATAACTTCAGTTAAATGTTTTTTTTACGTTTAAATAAACCAAGGACGCTTTTCAATGGTAAGTTTTTTTATAGCTTCTAGTACTAAACTAGGTAATAAAGTAATAAAAACACTTCAAAAATCTCAATCTCGAATATCCTTAGTACTGAGGAAAAAAAGCAAGATTTTGACAAAATGGTGAATGCGCTGCGAAAAATTTTCGTCTGCGGCGCTGCGCTTACTGGCCTGCTGTATTTTTATACAATCGCTTCCCCTTCCAAAAATGTTACGGCACGCCACTGTTAGGTGGACAGGTTTATTAATTGAAGACATTTTGATTAGTCTTTTAAAATGGTTTTATAACTTTTCTACAGCTTGGTGATGTTTCTCATCGTTGTATTGGTGTAAATAATTACCAATGACTACAGATTCTGCAGTATTATGAATTGTGAGTTCCGTTTCCAAAGTGCCTTTATCTACTATTTTAAGTTTATTTTGTTCTAAATCCATGGATTCAAAAAATGTGTTTGAGCATCTTCTCCTAGAGCAAGTTTGGCCAGAATATTTTTGGGACTTGACGTTATCAATTGTGTACTTCTTACAATTAAGCCATGCTTTTGCTGAATAGCTCAAAAATGCTTACAAAACCTTCCTCCCATACCGTAAGTGCAATGGAGTAAGTGGAGTAAATTATGACATACAAACAGTAGCGTAGGGGTCCAACATTTCTTACTACGATTCAGAACACCATAAATGGGGTATATGCTGAATCACAGTAAACAATGTATTGCTCATTGTAGCCTTTAGTTCGTTCAATACTATATTGCATTTCAGAGTGTTTGCGCTCTGTATCGTGGTAAAAAATACCAATACGCTATCGTATGCTATCGTCTCTCTCATAATGGTTGCATGTATCATTCTCTCTCTTAGCAGAGGTCATACATGTGTCCTCGATTCTTCTTTGTTTCATAGTTCTGACAATAGATTCGACGGAGATACCGTCAAATGTTTCTTTGATGTCCAAGAAAGCTCCTAACATTAATTCCATATTTTCCAGTATGCTCTACTCTTTTTATTTAATAATTGATTTAGAACTGTTTCTGTTTATTTTTCTGGTTTGTCGTATCTAATTATGTCTATCCAGTAGTGTGTCTAACTTTTTAAGTACAAAAGGCATTAGACTTATTGATCTTAGGGACCCTGCCCTGTCCGATTTTTCCAGGTTTTGGTATAAAAGCGACCCTAATATTTCGCCATGCTCTTGGTATGTATCCAATGCAGTGGTGGATCATGGCCAACATTTTGAGGGTTCACAGTGACAGAATATAGATATCGTACAGATGTATGAAAAAAAATTTCAGTGTTTTAGAAAGTTTATAATATACCTTTCTAAAACACAAACAGTTTTTTACCTAAATCTGTACCGAGAGCTATATTCTGCTACTGTGAATCCCCAAAATATTGGTCACGAGCCGCCCCTGATCCAAAGACCAGGCTACTTGAGTATGCCGCAGAGTCTTCTGTATTAAACATTAGGTCTTTCTTGTAGCATTATTGGGTAATGAGATTTGTATTCTTCAAATGAGTTGATTGCCCATGTATGTTTATCATAATCCACCACATACATTTTTGGTAGTCTGCCAATATTCCGTTGGTCCAGCTTGTCTTTAAAACAGTAGTAACATTAACAACCTAGCCTTTTTAATGCATAGCATAATTTAAATATTTTCATATGATTCATATCATTCGTATGATTTTTAATGAAGAGAGAAATTATTGCTTTTATTATCTTTCTATTAATTCCCAATAATATGTATGTGAATTTAATAGATTGTCATAGGAACTTGGAGCTGGGCCATTTGAAGGATTGTTCTCTCTCAATAACTAAAAATATAGATACGAAACGTTAAAAAAAACGAATCTTTATTTCATATCTCTGCGAATGAACAAACTTTAAAGATAATGACTACTCGCTTTGGAAAGTACCAGAGAAGGAAAAGACCAATCACCCATACAAACAGCCAACAACCAGCGAACCTTTTTCCAGAACACCTGAAAAAGATATAGTAACCTAGTGAATCAAGGCATAGAAAATGATCTAGAAAACAGATCAATAAAAGAGAAGAAGGAGATAAAACTTGTCACCCAAAAGAAATAACGAACGAAATAAAAACGAACTCAATACAGGAGCAGTACTTATTGAAACAAATTCCAAGAAAGGGTATTGTTAAAATTATAAATTTGATAAATGCATCTGTCAGCATGTACCAAGTGTATGAAAGACTATCATTATGATCCTGAAACCTGAAACCTCCAGTATGGCTAATATGGATCCCTTTTAACATCGCACATGATCCTCATGAGCTGATACCTAGGCTAGGGTCCAGTATATTTCAAGCACCCGCCCAATTCGAAACCAGGAGTAACTAGTAAATTTACTCCCTCCAGCGTTGCTTTTGAGCAAAACGTTGTTTGGGCTGTTTATTTTCACACCACAGGAGTGTAATACAAACATCGCAGTGTATATTTATTATGGAATTAACTAGGTTAACTTTATTAAGTGAGTTGTGAGCAGGGCCGACAAGGGGGGAGGGTAGCCGGGACCAATTCCCGGGGCCCGGGCTCAAGTGGGGGCCCGGCATCTTTGGCGTCGACGTTTTTTACTTCTCCAGAAGTTCGGCACAAGAGGGGGAAATTTTTTGCCTGCAGACCTTTTTTTCAGAGTGAAATTAAAATAAAGAGGAGGAGAAATTTTTTGCTTAATAACTTTTTTTAGACATTTTTTTAAAAAATTGTCGCGGGCCCGACCAGGAGAATTGTCCCGGATCCCGACCTGGCTCTCGACGGCCCTGGTTGTGAGCTTGTTGACGGTATTGTTATCAGACACAATCACAACATATTATGAATTATTCCTTGGTATAGTAAAAAAGTATCTATAAATTATTACAGTCAAAGATGTACAATTTTAGATAACGGAAGATTTAGGTTAAAATTTTATTTTATAAAGATTTTATATTTGTTTTCTCTATAAATTAATTGAAATTAATTTACTTTAGTAAACAAAATATTAGCACGTCCCTCGTATTAGCCTTATTCGGATGTTTGGTACTGGTTATGCACCAGGAAGTTATTAATGTAAATTTTGACAAATCGGTTAAGACGTAATGGATATGACCTCCTGCCGTTTTACATTCAATAATTATAATTATTAACTTTAGACTAGAATGTAATGTATTATTATGTATTTAGGTTTTGAAATCTCGTATAGATACTTTTGTTTAATGTTGCTGTCAATTGCATACGTCGAGTTTAAACAGTAAATTGTTATTTAACAAATAGGAAATAATTAAATTTAATAAACTATATACGAGTACAGTGATTCATAGTTTTTTGCATTAATATTTTGAGGCTTATTTATTTAATTTACGAGGTGTGCTCAAAAAAATACAGGATTTGTCTAGTTTCGTGTGATTTAGGAATCTAATTTTTAAATATTTTCTTTTTCTGTTGGTATACATGTTCCTGAAGTATTTTTAAATTTGTATGTTAAGTTCATTTTCAAAAGTCGAAAATTATAACGCGTTTTGGGCGGGCTTGGCGATTACTACTTTCGAAAAACAAAAAAATGGATCAAAAAATTGTATAAAATTATACAGAACAGCATTCAAAATTTTAATCGTAGCTTTCGTCTCTAATCTACTATGAGTTTACGAGTGGTACCTAAAGATGTTTCAAAGAGGGCCATGAAGACATTGAAGATGACAACTACTCTGACGCCCTAAAACCACAACCAGCAGCAACATCGAAAAAGTGAAGAAAATTATTCTGAAAAATCACCGAATACCATTAACGAGATAAAAACAGAATCGCTAAAAAAGCTGAGTGTTACATCGAAAAGTGAGTTCCAGAACTGCTTCCAAGCATTGACACAAGTGTATTTTATCTAAGGAGAATTACTTTGAAGGGAAAAAATTACTTTCTTTTTTCGTATATTTAAAAAGTTTTCTTTGACATTTTAGATTAACGTCAGCAGTATCAGCTCTTGAAAAAAAGTATTGTTTCTGCCCTGTGCCTCCTTTGAGTGCAAGCTGACTTAAGGATGTATAAGTATTATGTTGATGTAATAAGTAATAAGTACCCATTTACAAAAAAATATTTACTCATTTATTATATTTTTCGAGTTACAAGATAAAAGAAGTAACTTCTCATTATATATCTGAGGAAAAATCGAGGAAAGACCATATAGACAGTTGGAAAAAAGAGCAAGTAAGTTGAAGTATAGTGTGAAGATGCTATGTAAAAAAAATACCTGATAGCAATGTCCATTTTATTTGACTTATTTTCGTTTGGCTGGGACTGTCGAATGTCCGGGCGTAGAGTTTTCAATGAACGATGATGGTCCAGGTGCAGGCTCTTCAGCACTCGGAGTGGCAGGCTGGGATGGCGGTTTTTCAACTGAAAGCAATGTCATTGAGTTTGTGTTGTAAAATAACGCATAAATTACCTTCTGAAGTCTCACCTGCCTTTGACAGTGGGGTAGCAAACGGAGGATCGTCTTCTTACTCATCGAGGTCGGTTCTTTCGTCCACGTTGGTGCAGGAATCGGCACAGTTGATGCAGACTTGGGTGCAGAACAGACTTGCGCGCCTGCATCCATAACGCCCACCACAGTCAGTGCGACATTTGTATGATATTTGCTGCATTAGTTTGTCAGGAGCCATGGGGTTTCAGGGGTGGTAAGTGGGATCGGATCATTTTTGGTTGACTTTCAACCCCACAGCTTCGGATCCAAACTATTTCGAGCCACTGCTGCACTTGTAAATATACACGCAAGCTATGCTGGTAGGCTGCAGCATCGGTGTGAGGGATACATGCAATGTTGCTGGAAAACTTGAAGGCAGATGGCACGTACTGCTTGTATCGCAGCGCATTCGAGGAAGTTGTTAGATGGTTAGCCCCGACAGGGCCATCAAAAATTTTTCTCCAGCAGCAGCAATTGCCGTTGGCTGGGCTGACGAATCCAAGAATTTCCCAACGGTCTCTTCAAGGTCTGAATATTTAGAGAGAGTCTTCAAGAATTGTCTTGCCTTGGTTATATAAAGCTGACGTCGAGTCGCATCCACTCATCGCATGCAGAAACATCATGTGCTTGGCAAGATTTTGTTTCGCGAAACTCACAGAATTCACCGTCGATTTTAATCAAGGCGCGAGGCAAACTACAAAGCGTTCGGTGTGAAACGGTCTATCGGTCTAACAACGGAGCCGACCGGCAGTGTGGATTTGTGGAAAATTGGTCTAGTTTTTCACGTACAGTGGCTGTTTTCAAATTACAGTCGCCTAAAAGTGAGTTTATTGCAGTTTACACAAAAGTTTGCGAAACTCCTTCATATTGATCAAATAAGCGCTTAGAGGGAAAATGGAGAAATGATCAGTACATGCATATATACTGATCCAAATTTAAAATTTCGATGCTCCCTGAACGCAAAAGTTGATGCTTTACAACTTTTGTTCTACGAGTTTTTCACGTAAAGTGAGTTTCTTGCAGTTTTCTAAAAAGTTTTTAAAAATTGGCTTTTTTTCGACTGACGATAGCGACCTTATAAATAGGTCCTATTAATAATAATAGCTTTATTGCCCAACAGTTTCCCATTTACAGGACAATATTCTTAATAGTAAGTAACAATAATAAAGTGGTATGTAAAAATAAAATTAATAAATTACAAAAATAAATTCTACTTATAAGTTGTGGTGTAACATATATTTACACGAAAACTAATTAAAAGTTGCAAAATAAAAACTATAATCGAAAACAAATGAATATTGAGAACAAGCCAAGTAAATATTAAAGAAAACTTAAAAAAAAAATTCTTACAAAAATAACACAATGAGAATGCAATATAATACAATATACTTATTACAATATTTCATTAAGGAAAGTAACTGCATTTTTAAGTAGTTCACCAAGAGAACAATGAAAAATATCGCAATGACTACTAATTTTATTATAATTGTTACACATTAAATATAAGGGTGATTTTAACATCAAGTCGGTTTTTGCCCTAGGGCATTCGAATAGCTTGTTGGTTTAAGAATTTAGACGGGGTATATTAAATTTAATTTGTGACAAAATATCGCTACAATCAATAAAGTTGTGTATGAGTTTAAATAGAAAAATAAGCGAGGATGTGTTCCTTCTCAGGCTTAGGCTATTAATATCAAATTGGTTACACAACTCCGCATAATCACAACCACGTTCAGGATATATTGCATCAATTTTGAAAACTAGGTATTTTAAAAATTTTCTTTGAACCCGTTCTATATCCAGAACGTAGCAGTTGTAATAAGGGTTCCAGATCAGACTACAATATTCCAGCTTAGAACGCACGTATAATCCTCCTTGTTATTTATTGGTTAAATTTAATTCGTTCAATGTTAAAGTGCTAGAATTTTGTCAGAAACATAAGGTTTATTTTTGTTTTTTGTAAATAATATAAAAAATTTTTCATTCAAAATTTATATACGTAGTGCGTATATGCCATTTTATATGCCGTGACCTTATTTACATTATAGAAACTAATTTTGCAAAGTACGCCTATGGGTTGTGACGTTATATCCTCACTTTTATTGCACTACTCATTTATTCAGACTATAATCCACACACAAACTTACTCTATACCAGGTGATTCATAAAGAATGGCAAATATTTTAACCATGGATTCGGGACCTCTAAATATTAATATATTATTTACTTCTTAAAGTTAAAATTTATTCTTTGTTTTTTGCAGTATTTTCTTGATTATTTAAATTTGGAATAGTTATATTTTTAGGTTAGTAAATCATTAGCATGTTATCAATTTTGAGATTAGACAAAAACCTATGCTCTACTGGATAAATGAAACTTAATTTTTTTTTATTCTTGGAGTTTCTAAAGTTTTTCAAGTCTCTATGGCATACCCTGTTAAATTGAAACGTATAATTCATTATTTAAAAGCAAATTTACTAGTGTTGCGCAAAAGCCTACCCTGTGCTTTGTTTACTCCTTGTCCGTGGTATGAAGTCTTGCAATAGAGACAAACGCACCGCTTCTCGAAACTACCGGATTGATCCGTTTTCGGCGTATGAGTCATAGAGAGGCAGTTTGTGGAAAGCCTAGAGAGTTCTAGTACAGAGTTGGCTTTATATAAATAGCGCGAGTTGTCGAAGGACGGGCAGATTGAATTTAAGTGCTGGACAGAAAAGATAAATTATAATAAATAAATTAAAATTGTGAGTTAGCATAGTGCCTAAGTATTATGTAAATTAATTATAAATAGTGTGTTTTAAATAAATAAACTATAAATAAATTAAACTATCGTTACAATAGATACTGCGGCTAGGAAATGTTAAATGAAAATTTTCTAAATTGGTTGAATTTTTGCTATTAAAACAAGTTTACATTTTTGTCCAAATTTACAGAGTGTACCATAGAGACTTTCATTTTATACGTTATTGGCTTTTACAAAGTTTTCACATAAAGCCAAAAAATCCTCAGTAAGTCACAACTCGCCACACTCAAATAAACGTGAAGTGAGAACTATACGACACTTTTGACAAGACACAACTTACGCAGGTTGTGTAACATTTTTTTCGACAGATATACCAACATTGTGAAATTGATCGAGTCGAACAGTCCATAAACATCGTAATGCCGGCCTGACAAACATGATGTAATTTAAAATGTTATTGTTCGCTCGAAAAAATGTGCTTAAGAAGCGCTTGAGGGTGGGTGGGTGGCTCAGTGGTAGAGTCTCTGCTTGTGGATCCAAGGGTCCCAGGTTTGAATCCCAGTGTTGGCCAGGATATTTTTATTTAATTTATTTAATTTATTTATTTAAAAATTAATTCTGATGCCTTGGTAGGATTTCACACTCGACCATTCACAGTACTGTTCCTAAAGTGGCGCTGGGAAACAGTAATAAAGCCTACACAGAATACGAGGCGAAATAACCTTAGTAATTGAAGCCGATGACACACACAAAAAAAGAAGTACTTGAGAAAAGTATGATTGAAATAACATTAATTTCCTTTTAATATGCAATAAAAAAGTACCAATGAATGTAAATATGGCCCTAAACGTTAGTATTATGCGAGTATTATGCAATGTTCAATTGCCGTATTTTTGTACCATAATTTCAATCATCGGCCATGTAATTTGAGATTGATTTCAGAGTATTGTGAATATCTTTTCAAGACATTAAAATATTTGTATGACCATCTCGTGAACGATAGACTCATTGGTATTATTTATCATTCTTCTTCAGTTTAGTTAATGGCAAAAAGAAATTGTAGATTTCTTGCAGAAATGTAAAATAATTTGTAGATTCATTACAATAACTTACCGCGAACCGAGTATAGTCTAGCCTAGCTAGCCTATTTAAAAACCGCCATTGACTAGATCACTAGAACATTTTTATTGTATTTCACTATGACCATCTTTCAGGAGCCTATAACTCGGTAATTAAGGCTTTAACAAACAAATACTAGCAAGCAAAAAAATTAAAAACAGATGTAGAATTTCAGTAGAGTCCTTTTATTTACGCACTGGCTAGGCGACCGCCGGCGGTAGTTGAATTTAATAAAACGAAAACCGTCTTCCGGCGGCATGGTCTTCTCACATATAAGAAAGCTGCCGAAAATCTAAACTGATTTGTTGATGAGGGCGGCAGGCTATCAGAGTATTGATAAGGCCGCCGGACGACGGTCTACTGTATTTGAAACATTAAATGCCGCCGGAAAAAACTCGCGTATCGGGAACAACAGTAATCATTTGTTATTCCTGTGGTGGGAGGTATTTGTGTGAATGCGTCTTGTTTGTTTTCATTTACGCCGTGACTAGCAGTAGTATTTTATAAACCTTAGAAGCAAATTTCACATACATGAACAAATAATAATAATGCCGTGACAACAAGAACACGAAGCAACGACTTCTCGTAGGGTGGCGGCGAAGCCGCCACCATAAAATTTCAATCCATACCTGGCTACGTCGACCGGTATAAACACCAACGGCCTGGACACAGCTCATTTACTCTGCCAAAAGGAGACTGATGTACAAATACAACGCGTACGACATATGATAATTTGCCACAAAAATGTAGACGATTTTACAAGTATTTTTTCTTATCACCGGCATTCAATGTTTTAAATGTAGTAGACCGTCGTCCGGCGGCATTTTACAATTCACTGATAGAATGCCGCTCTGATCAACAAATCAGTTTAGATTTGCGGCGGCTTTCCTGTATGAAGAAGACCATATGCCGCCGGAAGACGGTTTTCTTTTCAACAAATGCAAGCACCGCCTACGGTCGGTTAGCCAGTATGTTTTATTTAACAAAGTGATATTGTCTAAAACCCTTTCAAATACCTGTAGTAATAAAATAATTTTAAACGCCAATAATTTTATTTTATTGGTCATTGTATACTTACATTCCATGTATATTTTCATAAAAATATGTTAAGATGTTTAGAGTAAGAGCATAAAAAACTTTTAAAATTTAACAAAACATATTAAATGTCATGTTGACCTCAACATTGATCCTTGCGGAACTCCTTCAAGTATATTAATTGATACATTTAAAATTCCACAATACAAATTCAGATTCTTGACAGTGTCAGACAAAAAAACTTGAACCAATCGAAAGATCGTCAGCAAAAAAGTATTTCCTGTAGAAGTTAATTCGTTTGTGGACGTCCTTCGGGCATGAACAGTCACGATGATTGCTCCGGACGAGTTATGGTTTCCGGTATTTCGGAGGGACTTAAAGACACTGATGCTGATGGCATGCAAGCCATCGCCGGAGATTTTCTGTATCATTAGCCTCGCTCATAACTGTATATCGCAGAAAAGGATTATGGTGTTTGGCTGTTTTAATGTCTCAGCCGTAAAGTTTATTAAGTTAATGGTGTTTTTACGTTTGAAAACTTTATGTTTGTAAGATACACTCGTGGAGTCATGACGTTTGACTTAAGAGTAGGCAGATGTGTTGATGATGGACATACCAATGCACATACCAATGAAAATAATTAAATTAAAATCATTCAATTTATTGCCATGGTTTATTCCTGCAATACTGAAACAAAAAATTTAATTCATTAAGAGAGTTATATTTTTGATAAAAAGACGTACTTTTTATTTTCAAATTTAAATATGTTATTTTTTAGGTCTTTAAAGGTAACTTTCTTATAGACTCAAATTTTCAGCTTTACAGGATAAGCTGTTAGAAGGAACCAAACGTAGGGTGCGCAGAATTAATATTTTCATATATATCTCTACCATTCTTAAGTATAATTCATGTGTTTTCCCTGAAACTTATGTCATGTTATGTGGCAGAGGCTTCTGAGAGCAAAAGAGGACACATTTTTACTTGTCATCTTATTTATGCCTTTTCAATAGGCAAGCTCGAAGCCCAGCAATTCGGAGTGTCGTACTAGTACCTTGATAAATGTATCTACAAATGCCCATTCGGATTTCGGCAAATATAGAAATATTTTATCCTACGAGGGTACTCGCAATTGTTTAACAAAAACGGGAATTCCTGGGAAATACAAATACGTGGATCTTCGACATGTCCTCAGACGGGACTTAATTAAAATATACATTTTTTTAAATTAATTGAAAGTAAAATTTAGTGACTTCGACACAGTTATATACTTATACATATATAGTTCATAATTACTTGCACTTTGCAAAATAAATCAAACAGCGTGTTCAAAAATTAGGAATATCACTTATTGAAATATGTTGCATTTTCATTCATTACCATAGTTAGAAAATTCTTACTTTTTTGTTGTATTACATACTAGATAATTTTCATACGTGACAAAAGTGACAAACAAGACTTGAGAAGTTAAAATAGACTACGCGTCCAACGGCATTGGGTCAACAAAAAGAATGTCGGTCAAGGAACTGAAGACAGAACAAAAACATGATGTGTCCAACACATGACTTTCCTGTCCGGTTATTACAGGCTTTTTCTGGTTATTTTGTACAACCTATTGTATCACCTCTGTAAATATTCATTGCCAACGAACTAACTGAAAAATAAAATTTGATACTTTTCCTCAAATTTTTCCATTATATAAAATAAAAATTATAGAGAATGATATCGCAAACAATTGTCTTAATTTTTTTTTACTTTTTATTCTTTTTCTCGAATACGGACCATTTTAGGAAAAATTTTATGGAACAAAAATTATAAAGAATATTATAAGCAACTTTTATTTGAAAACTTTTCTTCACTCCTAACATAACGTAGAAAAACGACTGTTTATAAAGTACCCTCCCGGTATTCCGCCAATGCCCAAAATTTTATCAGTTCACCACAGGATAGATTAAAGCTTAATTTTAAAATTTAGTTTTTTCTCTTATTCCGTTTTTTAGTTATCATCAAAATTCAAAATTTGTACTTTTCCTCAAACATCTGTATTACAGTCGATTTTAGAAAAATTATGTAAAGAACAAAAATGATATAAAATGACATTACAAACAACTTTTATTTAATTAATTTTCTTAAAAATTTGATTTTTTACTTTTTATCAATTTTCACGTTGGGTCAGGAGAGATGGTCACCCTTTCGCCGGCACTGTACAAAACACATTTAATGAAAAACTTGATACCTTAAAAGTGGATCCCTTAAAAGTGTAAAATGCATATTTAGTAACGGATCTCAATTTGTTTATATACAGGGTGGTCCATTGGTAAATTTGCGTTGGTTAGGAGTAGATAGTGGATACCAAGGTGGTTCTAAATGACCTATACATATATTTAATGGGTCTCTGATATTTTATAACCAAGCACATATTTAGAAGAGGAGAGAAAGGAAATCGTTTGCGCCTTCAAATGTAGAGGGTAGATTGACATATTTAAAAATAATTCGAAAACATTCCGAATTTAAAATCACAATAGAACTCACAGTGGCGGCTCTTAATAATTTAAAATAGGTGTTCACGTTTTCCAATAATTTTGTCATTTGTAAGTTCGGTTCAAACCTTTGTACAAGAGCCAATATCGCTTTTTTTATTATTTGAGTTTGTATTAAGTGTAGTTATTATTATCATCAACATTATACTGTTTTCAAGCACTACAACTATTAATAAATGAATATTTTAGTTAGGGTAATATTTGTTTTGTTTTTAATACATTGAAAACCATCTATAAACATTATTAGTTAGTAAACTGACTTTTCTTCATAATTTGAGATTATTTTTAAATATATATCAGGTAATGTAGAAATTGATTTTTGTGTAAAAAATATTATATGAAACTTTACCTACCAATTTTCAGTTTTTATTGTAAGTTTAATCATTTTCACAATTTGTCACAGATGTCAAATAAAAAATATATTTTTAATATACCTTTTATTGGCAAATAAAATAAGAACTAAAATGTTTTAAATGTTTGTTTTATAAGATCAGTCCCATCACAATACATACTATTACACAGATACAAACTAGAATAAAGATATATAATGCCTGGCATTCAAAATAATACTCTTCGCAGTTTAACAGACCCCCTTAACTACCCATTTTCTACCAGATTGTTTTCAAAATCAATCTCCTTATAGGGCTTGATTTTTACTAAAAATTTCGTGTTGATATTGCTTTTCATTTTTCATTTTTTTTTTTAATTTCAACCCCCTCTTAAATCTCCCCTATTTAATAATTTTTGTTTATAATTAAAGGGCTTCTGTTTCTTTTAGAGCTTGATGTTTGCTAAAAATTTCAAGTTGATATCATTTTTCGTGTTCAATTAGGATTTTTTTTTAATATTTTAACCCCCTTTAACTCCTCAATATATTCAGATTTTTTTTCGGTATCAATAGGCTTTATCTTCTTATAAAGCTTCATTTTTACTTAAAATTTCATGTAGATATCGCTTTTCGTTTTTAATCTAGGATTTTTTTTTAATTTCAACCCATCTTAACCAGTGTTGCCAGTCTAGTACAATTGTACTAGATCTAGTACATTCTCTGAGAATCTGGTACTCTAGTACACTCGAAACAACATCTAGTACTTTTTTCAGCGTATGTTTCCATTTGAAGTGTAAAATATATTGGTCAAAAATTGCAAGAGAAATTAAAATAGTTGTAAAAAATTACTTCAGAGATAAAATAGTAGACATTTCTCGAGAGATAAAACATTGTTTAAAAATTGCACGAGAGATCAAATATCGTTCAAGAATGGCTTAAAAGGTAAAAAAGGGTGTTAAAAATTGGTCGAAGTATAAAATAGTATTAGAAATTGCTTGAGGGGTAAAATATTGTCCAAAAATTACTCTAGAGATAAAAATACTGTTAGAAATTTAATGAGAGATAAAAATATTTAATTATTTTTCCAGAGATTAAATAGTATTATAAATTGTTAAAATCGTGTTCAAAAATTGCTCGAGGTAAAATAGTATTATAAAATGTTAAACCCTTGTTCAAAAATTGCTAGAGAGATAATTGAAAAATTTGTTGAAAAATAAAATATTTTTCAAAATTGACTCAAGAGATACCTACTATTAGAAATTTCTCGAGAGATAAAACATTGTTTAAAAATTCCTCGAACAATAAAATACTATTAGAAAATGCTCGAGAGATAAAATGTTGTACAAACATTGCTCGAGATATAAAACATTGTTAAAAATTTATCGAGAGTTAAAATATTTTTATAAATTTGTCGAGAGTTAAAATATTGTGCAGTTTGCTAAAGAGATAAAAAAATTGTTAAAAATTGCTCGAGAGATAGAATAATGTTAGAAAAATTTCTAACATTTCGATAAATATCGAAAAATAAAATATTGTTTAAATATAGCTCAAGAGATAAAAAAATGTTTAAAAATTGTTCGAGAGATAAAATAGTATCATAAGTTATTAAATCTTATTCAAAAATTACTCGAGAATTAAAAAATACTGTTAAACATTTCTCGAGAGATAAAACATTGTTTAAAAATTGTTAGAAAGATAAAAAAATGTTAATAGAAATTGCTCGAGAGATAAAATAGTGCCAGAAGTTATTAAAATTTTGCTCAAAAATTGCACGAGAGATCAAATATTGTTCAAAAATAGCTTGAAAGGTAAAAAAGCTGTTAAAAATTGCTCGAGTGATTAAATAGTGTAAAAAAAATATTGTACAAACATTGCTCGAGGGATAAAAAAAGTTGTTAAAAATTGCTCGAGAGATAGAATACTGTTAGAAATTTGTCGAGAGATAAAATATTGTTTTAAAATAGCTCAAGAAATAAAAAAAGATTTAAAAACTGTTCGAGAGGTAAAAGAGTATCAAAAGGTATTAAAATCTTATTCAAAAACTGCTCGAGAGATAAAATAGTGTCAGAAATTTGTCGAGAGTTAAAATACTGTTTAAAATTGTTGTGTTAGTGTTCTCTATAAACTTTTTTTGCTTTCTAATGACCATACTTCATAATTAGAAAAATCTGGTAATTTTATAGAATCTAGTACATTTTTATCAAATCTGGTACATTTTTTAGATAAATCTGGTACATTACAAAAATATATTTTGGCAACACTGATCTTAACCCACTATTTTTAATCAGATTTGTTAAAAATCAGTAGGCTTTGTCCCCTTACAGAGCTTGATTTTTGCTTAAAATTTTCAAGTTGATATCATTTCTCGTTTTTATATTATCATGCAGACACAAAACGTGACATCGGACAGACGGACGAAGTAAACCTATAATACTCTTCACAGAATAGAAAAAAAAGAGTAGAAAAAAAATGTATAAGGTAAAATAAACAGTTTAAAGAGGTCAACAATAATATTAAACTTCTTTTATCAAAGGATACTAAAAGTTTGAAATAGCAGCAAATAATTGAACATTTACAGAAATCTGTGAACTAAAATAGTGAGATACACATCGTAAAATGTTATCACACTTAATTCTCCATATGACCCTTTCTAAGTATATTTCACAGCACATTTCAAAGTATTCTTGCTCTCGCTACTGTCCTATCCTCATAGCATACTTTTGCATGTACATGTTTACTAAAAAATAATGTTTAAATAAATCATAGAATAATAGTAATTTTGTCAAATCGGCTTCATCTGTATTTTCAAATTATTGTTTAATTGTAGATAGTAGTATATTAATGTTTCGATATGTACTTATAGGATTGATTATCCAGAGCATGTAAATATGTGGGATGTGACTATTTAAGTGCCTAATCAAAATCAAAATTTATGTTTAATGCTTATATTGCTCTTATCGAGACATACTTTATTACCAACTGTAAACTAATTTACCAACAGCATTATTTTTATTTAATACCTGCATGATCCAAATTACCAATACATCTAATATTTTTGAAAATACTAAATTATACAAACAAGACAATAAAAAAATGTAATTAAAATAAAAGATTTCAGGGTAACACGATTGATAATTAACATATACAACAGATAAATAACATATATAAACTATTTAAGTGTACATACCATTTCTTAGGTAAAATTTCTCATCAAGTATATTAAATTAACTGGTTGGTCCATTTTTCCGATTCAGACTTTTAAAGTGAAAAACCATTTGCCTCTTCATCTTTATCAAACGTTTATTGTACATTTCCATTTCCATAAAGATGTCAAGTTAATACCTTATCAGAATAATCAAATTTTTTCTTTTTGCGGGTTTTGTGGAAAACTAATTTTTTGTTTGCTTCTTACTTCATAGTATTTTTACAGTTTGTTACAAAATAGACCATTTTGAAGTAGTCTCAGAATTAGAATTAGACACTGAAACAAAATATAAAACAAATTAGATTCGTAAAACTTTATTATAGTTAAATAAAACAACAACTTTAAAAATAATTTTATTTACCTTGCCTTAAAGAAGTTTTTCGGGAACAATCGTTGAATTGACACACAAACTTTCAATTTATTAATATCACAGTTCTTAATTAAATACATTTTTTTAAATTTGCACAAAAAATAATCATAATAGAGGAATGACGGAAGAAGGAATTACAGTTTGTTTGATTTGGTACAGTATTGCCAGAATATGTTTTTGTTGTGTAGCAGATTTGTCTATAAAATGTATCAGATTCCTTTAATGTATCAGATTTTTCGAATTCTATTTGCAATGACATCTAATTCATTGAAGGGGGGGAAAAGGGTGTTTATTGATAACGAACCCAAACAAGGAACACAATATATATATTTTACACGTGAACACTGATGCACGCAGAATGTACTACATCTAGTAAAATTGTGAATTGTACTAGACTCTAGACTCAGAAACCAGTCACTGTCATCAGGATTCTGCGCAGTAGATTATTGAGACCGCTAAATTATCTATGAGAGCATACATAAATCTATTACCGTTTACAAGTATCTTTTTCTCAGATCCTGGATTTCTAGTCAGTATTACCCAGAAATATTTGAAATTAGCTACTTTCTCAAAACTGTATCTTTTTGACGCATCTGTGCTCACTACAAACTTGTTGTCTTCACAGTTCTGCTTATTTGACCAATTCATGTAGGTATATTCTTTTATTCACAGTCCTACTTTTCGAGCTGATTTTTCTAGCTTTTGTACAGTTTTTCTCAATTCGATTTTTGTGTGCTATAACAAAGGATCTCCTTGGCGCAGTCCGTTTTCAAACTGAAAAATGTTTTATTCTTTTCCATTAATTTTTACAATATCTCTGCATAATTTAATGTTACTTGCACCATATTTACAATATTTTTACTAATTCGCAATTCTAACATTGCTTTATATATCTCCTTCCTCTGAATTCTATCATAAGTTGCTTAAAATCAATAAATAATACATTAGAATCATTTGAGGTTCATACATTTCTACTTTTACTTTTAAGGAAAACATACCTTCCCAACACCACATAGATATTATCCTACCATCTTCTTCATTTCATTACTAAGTTTGTTCTTAATGGTCATAGCTAGAATTGTATAGGTATACAACATTCAGAAGAGCTGTGCCTCTAGAGTTTTGACAGATCATAGCATCTCCTTTCTTTAACAGTGGAAATAGCATTACTTTTGACCATTCTTTATGCACTTTTCCCAGCATCCATGTATTTCTAATAATTTTATACATTTAATTATACAGGCGATCCACAATTTTTAAACAGCTCAACAGCTATACCTGGGTTCTGGTTTTCCTGCAAACTTGGAAGTATAACAGTAGTTTTCCACTCGTCTTCCCTCCCGTCATAAATCTCAATTCTTTTTGACAATTCTTCATAAAGCATCTCGTTAAAATACTGTTTCCACCTCTCCAGTTACTAAGCAAAAATTAATATTTTCCTTTATAGAACCTTATGAATCGCTGTGTATATAATCCCTATTAGTATTTGTATATTTACCATAACATAACAATAATTTCAAAACATGAGACTGACTTTAACAAGTGATCAAATTAATAATGTGAGGTGTACATTTTATTAAGTTTTTCTTATTAATATTTTAAAGGCAATTTAAAAAAATGATAATCGATTTAAAATCCATCCGAGATATATCTACAATGAACTCTCTACTATGGTTATTATATTCTTCGAAAATGACACGTGAAAATATTTAACTGACGGGCGGAAGTGACTTTTAACAACAGCTATGTAATGTTTATTTTGTTTGCTTTATTCTCAGAAATATCTGAAAGATATGTGTGGGAATACCGTAAGGATAGATATTTGGACGTAGGACAATTGCACCATTGGTTTCAAGTTTTTCAATAGTATTTTCCTTACCGACCACATACAGTAAAAATAAATTCGATAGCATCGATTTTCTTTTTTACAGATTGCATATTAAAAACTTTTTTTTTACCATATCAAATACTGCGTTTGAATATCCACATCGGAGGCATCTGAGATGTTGTGAATTTTTTATCACGTGAAAGAGGATTAGATTTGAATGTAGGTGTAATAAACAAACGTTCTAGACTTTATTGGTCACGTGATAAAATGACAATGACAAGTTAGAAGTTTATACTTTTAAAATTTTACTTTTGAGACTAGAAATCAACCCAAACAGAGCCAGTAATTCTGCTTTATTTGTATCTTGCAAATATCTTTGTTCTGTTTTATAAGAGGCTCTTCGCAGCTCTATTTCTTGATTAGTATGTTCTACTATTATAGATAAAATGTCAGAAAAAAATAACTGCCAAATTTGTTTTAGATTCAGATGTTGTCTAGCTTTACCTTTTGGTCCGGGTAAGTGGATTACAATATTTTTTCTTGATGTTTTTGAAAACTTTTACTGACAAGGATGTGCATACCACTTATATCCATTACGTCCATATATGTATAGTTGGATATTTCTTATTTTGAGAAGGTGATGGTGTATTTTCTTCTAATATGTTTTGATATTCAATATTTTCTAATATCTGAATTTCATCTTCTTCTTTATCATATTCCAAAACGCCATCTTCGTCTTCACTTTCGTTTTCACGTTTCATGTTTTCTTCATCTTCGCTTCCTTCTTCATAAAGAATTTTCCATTTAAAGGTCGTTTAGGGTCATCCATTTTATATTCCCTTCAAAGTATGTGGTATTTCAAACATACATTATGAATATATATAAAAAAAAATAAAATATGTACCTACCGGAACAAAAAACTTCATACACAAACCAAAACGTGGGGTCAAAAACGCAATAGTCATCAAATACTAGGTACGTGTCAAAGTAAACAGATCCCACATACAGATCCGAACACACACTAACCGAGACTCGCGTATCGGGGACAACACTAATCATTTGTAGTGCGCATGTCGTACGCGTTTTATTTGTACATCGGTCTCCTTTTGACAGAGTAGGTGAGCTGTGTTCAGGCCGTTGGTGTTTATGCTGGTCGGCGTAGCCAGGTATGGATTAAAATTTTTCTGGAGACGAGAAGTCGTTGCTTCGTCTTGTTGTCACGGCATTATTATTTGTTCATGTATGTGAAATTTGCTTCTAAGGTTTATAAAATACTACTGCTAGTCACGGCGTAAATGAAAACAAACAAGACGCATTCACACAAACACCTCCCACCACAGCAATTACAAATGATTAGTGTTGTCCCCGATACGCGAGTCTAACCGAGACAGGTTATCGTCAATACTTGAGGATAGCTGAACCCCCACCCGTCTGTCCAAAATACAAACTTGCGTACAGGCTTAAATGTAGGCGCAAAGGTCACGTTGTGGTTCTTGGGTTAATCATTTGTGTTACATTACTATTGTTCATAATATGCAGAGTATAATAACTTTAAAAAATAAATAATAAAGTCAAAGTCTACTTACACAATTTATATCTATTTATTTACTTTCCATATTTTAATGCTTACTAAATTATTATATAATATACTTAGGTACTATTTTTTAACGACTCCAAAAAACTATACGTCCATCATTTTAGTTCTGGATTCTCCTATTTTTCTTGGTCTAGGATTGTCAACCACAAAAATATGCCTTGATGTTAACATTCTTGAACGAAGACCGAATAAATCAAATCGGAATATACATGAAGAAATTAATAATAATACAGCTAATCCGAAGCTAATAATGGAAAAACTTGATACCATAGTAAATTAAAGATACAAATGTCAAAGAATGATGTCAAACATAGGGCATAGAATAACAACCTACCTTAGGTTATTATGTGCATAGAAGTTACTATTTGAGTACAAGCGGTGTAACCTGCTCCATATTGTTACCATCCTAATGTCATATGTGACATTTACTTATAACTTTTGTGGTACGTGTTTTATTTTTCGGTATTAATTGAATTCGTTTCATTTTTACGTAGTGCTAGTTGAAAGACCTTTAGGACATAATGGTATCTTGTGTTTTACGAGATTGTACACGCGTAGATAGTGTAGAAATCAAAAAATTATAGGGAATTACTATGAAGGTATGGGGATAACATACTGGGTCTTCAACGATACCAAAAACCCACGTGACCAAATCGTCATGACAGCGATTGGTGAAAATAAAAGTAAAAATCCCTAGATGTGAGCCAGTGGCGTAGGTATTTTATTACAAAATAGATCTTCTTCTTTTTTTATGGTCTGCAACTACGAGAACAAAATTCAGTTAGGTAACTGTTAGAATTACAACACAAAATCATATTATTAATTAGAGGTGTTTTACATTATTCTATTTTAATGTTAGAATTCGATATTTTAATTAGATTTAGTCAAATGCAATAATTTAATTTTTAAAATTATGTTATAATTAACATAACCTTAAAAACTGAGCTATTATATTATTATATCTAATTTGTATTTAACGAAAAGAATAATAAACTGAAATATGCATTAAGATATTTAGCTACAGCTGAAACTTTAAATACGATAGGCAGAAGGCAATGGCAGTATTTGACAATCATTTCAGTTTAAGAAACAAATTTAAAACTTACTGGAATTGTACCTGGGCAATGGGAAGTAATAAACAAATAATTTAAGTTTGTTCTATCATTTATTTGTTACATTATTTAAACCATTTACAAAATACATTATGTTATTCATACGTATACAAAAAAATATTAATATTATTAATGTAACAAGCAGATATTTGTTTTACCTTACAGCTCTTACTTCTCACTTTAAATTATAAAGGCATATCTATTAACAACTATTTTATTTAAGAGGATATTAAGTAGTAATCGGTGGTGCAAAAACGATACTAATTCACAGTACCTATCTGTTCAAAATATTTACCACCAGCTTTAATGCAAGCATCAATCATTTAATATAGGTGTTCCAGTTCATAAACGTCACACAAATGATTTTGAATTGAGCGATCTGTAATATTCCATAGGTAGGTTTAACAAAATTAAGGTAAAATGATTGTTGTATTACCGAAACTTTATAGGGGATACATTATCAGAAATGTTTTCAATACTTTATGACTAGTTCGTAGCGACAAACCTAAAAAAAATATGTTTTGAATTTCACTCGTCAGTCAGTCTTTGAAACCCCGTTCATACCTGTTTGAGGTGCTGTTTTTTTTACTAATTTATTGGGAATTTGCACCATGTTAATTTGCACATCTTCAACAGCTTTTGTTATTACTTTGGGCCTTTTAGAGCTTTTCCTTTTTTATAATTTTGAACAAATATTTGTTTATGACGACAAAAAAGAATCACATTCCATTTATTCACCTGGAAAACGTTCCTCAAATTTTGGAATACAATTATTACGAATATAAAATAATTTTGTTTCAGTGTAACATTACCTGAAATAAATGATATAGTCATTAACTTTTTCGAGTTACAGTAAATAAAAAACAACAAAAAAGAAAAGCTACCAATAATCTCTAAAAATAACTAATTGCTCTATTAATATTAAATGAAAAATGGAATAAAGGTGTTGTCTCTGAAAGGCGTTTATAAAATGTAAACAAATATAAATATTCCCAGTCCCCAAATGAACGCCAGTGACATTTCTGACAGAACTGACAGTTCAGAGTAGTTCCTTTTACGTCAAATCATGCCCTTTCGATAGGTTTTTGATGATTATCAGATCACGTGGGTTTCGGGTATTGCTGAAGACCTGATATAAGTTTGTGAACAGACTCGTACTGAAAAAATAATATAGTTATCTAAACATTATCATTTACAAATTTCCAAAGAATTCAGAAAACTGACTATCTAGAAACCGTTTTTACATAGAGATTATTGGTAGACGACCTAATATAGTTCTGTGTTCAAAATATTTCGAGGAAAAACATTTTGATCGATCTTTATTGTGTACAGTCTATTTGAAAAATAATGTTATCACAATAATTTACGTCTTTATAAAGTTAAATTACTCGTAACATATATTTTCTTATTTATATTTTGAAATAAGGGGATGGTTTTTTTTTTCTTATCAAGTACTAAATTGAACACTTAGGCCTACATTTTAAAACATTCACTTTGTTGCAAGACTACCTTGATACTATCCTCCTATTTTTATGTTGTTAATATGTTTTTGTTTTATTTAACTATACAAGGTGTTTGTTAAATATTATTGTATTTTTGTATATTTGCTTGATTTAGATAGAAAAATTTATCTTTGATTTCTAATTCTTCATCTCCGTAAATCCTACGAAACTGACTCCAGAAGAGTAGCCAATTCTGAACATCTCCTCCAAAATTCGTAAATTCAATTTTTGGAAGGAGTATTTTACTTTGACATGATGAATTGGATCGACTTCTACTAGCCTTAACTTAACTATTACTGTATTTAAATATTTTTCTACCATAAATTTTAGAGTACTAAATTGAATCATTTTCTAACATGAAATCGAAGAGCTTCTTGTCGAGTGCAGATATTGCTTTAATTTTTTGTTCAAGAATCTTCAGATACCCCTAAACTTAGGTAATATCGTGTTGTTCCAGCGAAAACTGATTCATCATGGCTTCATATGCCTTCTCGAAAGATGTCCTTTGTAGATGTAACGCCTTCATCAGCTTTTCGATACCATTAACACCGTGTCCTGCCACAGTCGCAATATTTAGCAATTTCTAATTATGACCTATAATTAGGAATTAGTATAATGCAGACCGATATTTAATGGTAAACATTTATAAAAGAATAGGATACTGACAAAATATCTTATTTATTTTTCTTAAAAACAAACATAGTACTACAATTTTCAGGAAAACAACAACAATATTTAACTGTGTTCCATAAAACATGTGCCATCACTCGTGGTGTGATTCCTTACACAAAAATGAGACAAATTGTTCTTATCAACATGGGTCCGCAAATGCTTTATCTCAAAAACATAAGTCGTTAAATTTTTTTTTAGGTTTTTTCTAAAAATTTCCGATGCGGCTCTAACGAATAGAATGAGATTTTAGTTGTACAATAACCCAAAAAAGCAAATTTTTAAGCAATTAAAAGATGAAAATAGGTTTTATATAGGCTCGTTACGAATGAACGCTTTAAAAATGTTTAACAAAAATTATGTATATCACTAACTTTTTCACTTTTTAGTACACAACTAGTTAGATATTTAAATTACTATTATAAAAATTTGATGTATCCAACACATGACTTTCCTGTCTAGTTATTACAGGCTTTTTCCGGTGTAAATGTTTAGAGGATGAACTAAAATATAACTACATTTTCCACATACATCTTACTCGAAACATTTTTTATGCGTATACTGAAAAACTAAAATTTTACACTTTTCCTCAAATTTTTCCATTACGGTCCATTTTAGAGAAATCACGTATAAAACAAAAATTATAGAGATCGATATTGCAAACAACTTTTACATATTTACTCAAAAATTAGAATTTTGCTCTTTTTTTTAAAATTTCTCGAATACAGACTGTTTTAAAAAAATTATGTACGTATATGTCAAAAATTATAGAAAATAACATTACAAACAACTTTTATTTAAATAATTTTCTTCTTCAAGCGTAAATAACAGATATATTCCGTGAAGTAGAAAAACAACCTTCTATAAAGTACCACCCAGATTTTTCCCAAAATTTAATCATTATACCGCAGGTTGGATTAAGGCCTAAATTTAAAATTTGATGTTTTTCCCTTCATCCGTTTTTGAGTTTTCTTCCAAATTCGAAATTTACACATTTTCTCAAATATCTCGAACATGGTTCATTTTAAATAAATTAAGAATAATACATAATGATATCATAGCAACTTTTATTTAATTTAATGTTCTTCTTTAAACGTAAATAATACATATATTCTATAAAATATAAAAACGACCCCCTATAAAGTACCTCCCGAGATGTTCCGACACTGCCCAAATTTTAATCAGTTCACCGCAGGCCGGAATAAAGCTTAAGTTTAAAATTTGGTGTTTTTCTCTTTATCAGTTTTTCAGTTTTCTTCAAAATTCAAAATTTATACTTTTTCTCAAATATCTCGAATACGGTCCATTTTAGAGAAATTATATATAAGACAAGAATTATAGAGAATGATATCACAAACAACTTTTATTAAAACAATTTTTAAAAAATTTGAATTTTTTATACTTTGTAAAATTTCTTGAATATGGACCATTTCAGGAAAATTTTGTGTAGAACAAAAATTATAGAGAATAATATTAGAAGTAACTTTTATTTGAAGAATAGATATATTCTATAAAATATTTAAAAAGATATATCATGTAAGTATTTATGGAATTTTATACATATCAAAATTACTAAGACCAGTGGCGGTTTGTCCGTAAGGGCACTTGGGCACGTGCCCTAGTATAATAAACAAAAATAAATAACTTATATATTTTATATTTTCCTCAATGCCTATTATTATTTTATCTAATATTCGGCGCAAACCGCGTTGGCACGACACTGGACGACCGGGCGTTGAGCAACATTCCGAGAATTCCGAAAGAAGATGGGCACAGGCCACAGTAAATGTGTGCCTCTGTTATTTTCGCTCTCATTATGATGCGAAAAACAAGGACAACGACAATATCGCTTAGCAAGAGATGAACACATGCGATGGATTATACGTCACAAGCAGGGCGCTGACCTAGACCAGATATGAATGTATGCAGAGGCATCTTTACCGGCTTTCTCATAAAGCTGAAGGTGCGCGTTTGTTGGACCATGATAATAATTTATTTATTTATTGAAATAGTTAAGAAATAAAACTACAAAGAAAAATAACTTTTTTTATAAAGCAATCAATAATATTTATAAATGGGACAAAAATTTTATTTTTCTTTTGGTTTTGTCTGACTTTTTCGAGGATTTCAAATCTCTGTTTGCATATTTCAGAGTTTATAAAAAATTCTGAGTCTTGTAAATAATTTAATGGTGTACATTTTCGCAAATTGTTGAAAGGATGGCCAAATTCTATTTTGCTCATCTCAAAAAGGTATGAGTTGGAAATTCCAGGCTTAATTGACAAACTATCAAATAGAGATATAAATATTTTTTCTAATTTGAATATGTAAAACAGAAATTTTTCACTGAGAGATTTTAAATTGCCAAACACCTTTTCTTTAAGAATCGTATGCTTTAAAATGCGTTAACAAGTTAGAATTGTTAAGTAAATTGCATTCTTCTGAAAATTTTACGCAAATTTCGCAAGAGTGGATATGTAATGATTTTTTGATTAAATAGCCACATACATAGTTAAATGCATTTTGAGTGGTCACATTTAGCTCCCTGTAGTCACATTCAGAAACCGTTATTGCCCCAACTGATTGTTTTGAAATATATTTAATTTTCATTAGGCGGAGAAGTTGTTTTCCTAAGGGAAAAACGAATCCCGGGATTCCTTTCCAGTGTGTGCCCCACTGCCGCTAGTGCCCACAAGCCGCCACTGACTAAGACCACTTTAAACAACCTAAAAAATTCCATCCTAATATCATACGTCAACGTGAAAACAGTATTTTAGTAAGTGAGAAATAAAATTATTTATATAGAGCAACAATTCTTGAGTTCTCACTGGCCTTAAAAATACTATTTCTACGTGCAAAATTATCGACCCGTATCAATATTATCTGTATTTTCAAAGATTATTGAAAAAATTATAAAAATAAAAATGACGAAATTCTTAAATAAATTTAATATATCTGACAACCAGTATGGTTTTAGAGAAAAAAGGTCGACAGAAGATGCAATATATGCACTAACTTCACAATTATACAATGCTTTGGATTTAAAAACCTCTGCAATTTCCATCTTCATCGACCTCTCTAAAGCATTCGATACTGTATGTCACAAACGATTGTTACAAAAACTTCAGTGTTATGGCTTACGAGGAAAAATTTTTAATTTATTAAAAAGCTATTTAGATAATAGGATCCAACATGTAGATATTGATAGAATACGTAGTGGACAGAGAATTGTTACTTATAGAGTACCCCAAGGTACGGTACTCGGACCGCTACTATTTACTCTATATATAAACAGCTTACTAAAACTAAATACTAAAGGAAATATTATCAGCTTCGCCGATGACACTGTAATAAACTATTTTGCTACAAATTGGGATGAACTGAAAGCTATCATTCACGAAGATTTCAAAGAAATAAAAAAGTTGTTTCAACTAAATAAACTTACACTAAATATAGAAAAAACTAAATATTTGTCATTTACATCTTATATAAACCATCAACCAAATCTAGGACCACTGAGTATAGGTGACATCCAGATCCCAGAATCAACATCAATTAACTATCTAGGTATTATTGTAGATCAGCATCTCAAGTGGGACCTGCAGATAAATAATATCACAAATAAAATTAGAGCATTACTTTTCAAGTTCAGATACTTACGTGATTTTCTAGATGAAAAACAACTCAAAATTTTATACTCTTCCTTGGTACAATCACACTTAAATTATGGAATAGTTGCTTGGGGTGGTGCAGCAGACTGTCACATGAAAAATCTAAACACGTTACAAAAATGGTTATTAAAAATTATGTATAGGAAACAAATAACCTACTCTAGTGATGCACTTTTTACTGAAACTAAATTGTTCGACATGAGATAACTGTACTGTCAAAACATTCTAATTAACGTTTTTAAAAATAAAATAAAAATTACTCTTTCCCCACATGACTACTGCACCAGAGGAAAAAATGCGTATCTTACAACCTCCCATAAAACCATTGGGCAGCGTTGTCTCAGTTACTTTGCACCAAGATTATACAATTTATTGCCAACTAATATAAAAAATATCAACAATCTAAGGCGTTATAAAATGAGATATTTTCAATAATTTGATTAGTCTTAATTATTTACAATAATAATCTTTATAAAATATATTTTGTCTTAATTTTTGTTTTAATTTTATAGATACTTCTAAAAAAAAATAATTATTTAAGTATTGCTATTTTTACTCTTGTCTTGTTTTTACTCTTATTTAATTACTTACATTATTTATTCTGTGTAGTTTTTAATTATTTTTATAAGTACATAAATTTATAGTTATTTTAGAGAAGAAATCAATTATTTAAAACATTATTTTACGGCACACATTTTATAGATCTCCTGCACACAGGCATGTTAAATGCCTCAGCGGGATATTCATGTTTATTCCTTATCATTCATATGTAATATTTTGATAAAATTTTATTACTATTAGTAATAAACATTATTTTTTTATTTCTCAGGAAACTCTTGAAAGAAATGAGTATTCCCAGATGTAAATGTAAACCTGTTGTAAATATAAACATAACTGGTAGATGTAGCAGCACTACTGCACTACTGAAAAATGTTGCTTAATTTTATTATATTCCGTCAGCATTTGTCCGGATTTACTATAACTAAAGCGGAAAGCTTACTCGTAAACTTCAGTTCAGTTTCAGTTTAATTAACTATTCTATTTTTTACATTAGACAATCAAAAAATTGAATCGATTCATATGTGCAGAATCGATTCGATTCGAGTAGTTGTTTTCAGGAAGGAAACGGTCTCTTAGCATTTCTGTGACACGCTCTTCGAGTTTTTCTCATTTCCTTTTTTTAACTTTATGTTTATTTTCCTTGGGCTTAATGCCTGCTAGGTGGCGAAATGTGTGGTTGGCCCCTTGAGTGGATCTCTTATTGTTTGTTTTGATTTCATCGCAAGTTCCGGGCTCTTTTGAGCTTGGCTGCACCGTACTGATGAAGACCAACAGTCAGAAACACATATCTACGGTTTGTCAATATTTCATTTTTTTGTGCAATTTCTTGACTGCTCCTCTACTAATATTAATAATAAATTTTCATAAGCATTCACACTATTATAGATTTCTTTAAGTATACCTTTAGTTATTACTTTCATATGTAGATAAAAAAATAAGAAGAGGATATCTGGTCATTACGCCATAAAAGGAATTATCTGCACCACTGGAACAAACGTTTCACGCCGCCAAGTAAAGTCCGTTGTTCCTTATATTGGAACTACCGGTGCCATTTATAAAATTTAATATACAGCGCTCGTATTTCTTGTAATGAACATGATACAGTCAAGTCAGGATGGCAATTGTTATAACTATAAGCATTTGTTGGTGGTGTTTGCTGCGCAAAGCCTATGAATTATTTATTTATGTAATAACGTGTATGAATCGTTGATCCCTCTATGGCATTTTGAAAAAATTACGAGCTAATATAATAAATTCATGACCGCTTGACAACTCGAAATGATTTACGAGGAAGAATTTGCGAAAACCGATTTCTACTACTGATTAATACGGGGTGGGGTGTATTGTTTATGATTGAAATTACTTGCACCACAAAGTCATGTATACGAGATTAGTTTCATTTATTAAAAAAACAATAAAACCAAATTGGGATTGGATCTTAAGTATACTTTAAATTAATTAAAATACAAGAAAATCTCAAAGCCACGTTTTCTCTCCTTTTTTCTTCACTTTTTTTATTTTTTCTTCTTTTTTCCGTATTTTTTTCTTTATTTTTTTTTTTATTAATTATTACGCGCACCCGCTAGTGGCGTAACTAAGTAAGTCTTGCTGTAATACTAAGTTTTCCTATAAAAGTTAAAACGAAATACACGAAAATAGATAAAAACAACGTTCTACCTACAGCAGCGTAGAAGGGTCCCTTTTTTATTTTTTTATTTCTGAAATTCCGTGTTAGTACAGGGAAATCCTTGTTCGAACACATTTCGCATTCGAACAAAGAATTCCGTATTAAAGCAGAATTTGTATTCAAACACGGAATTCTGTATTTCAAACGGAAATCTGAAATTCCTTTTTCGAAAACGGAATTCCTTATTATTTTATAATTTCGTGTTCGACCACGGAATTCTATTTTCTATCTATACATTTTAATGGTATATTTACAGCAGGTTACTCTATTGGGGGACTTTGGGAGGGGAGTCAGTGGCGGATTGTGATAATACGAGATGGTAGTGCCAGATTTTTAACAAATGTGAAAACCCCGCCGGAGGCGCCCTGTCGGAGGCCCCCCACCAGAGGCGAAACATTTTTTGGGGTGCCACGCCTAAATTTTTAACCAAAAGTCGTTTAAAAAACTGGCTTTTTTGAATATAAAAAGAAATGCATAAAATAAAATAAAAATAGGATAAGACGTTTTAAAAATAAAAAATATATGTTTGTATCAAATAAGGTAGTGCCATGGCACAGTGACACTGCCTCACGAGCCTCCACCCCCTCCGAGGGGTGGGTAAATACGGAACATTTGAATATCTGAGATTTTTTCTTTTACTGCTTTTTGGAAAAGGGGTGTCGGTCGTAAGTATTACCACAAGCCTCGCACTCTTGGTCATTGCATATTTTTCCTTCAATTTATTCAATTTAATAACTCTTAGGTCCGTATTTATAAACAGAACTCAGCTGAGTCGGACTTGGGTAAGTCGTCCTGGAAGATAAAATCGTTCAAATATGTGGGACCGAAATCTAAAGATTTTCAGAGGATCCGCATTTACTTTCTCCTCCCCAAGTTCCCAAGAGCAACCTGTAAATATACAATTAAAAGCTATAACTCGAATATAGAATTCCGTGTTTAAAGAAGGAATTTTCGTCTTTAAACAAGGAATTTCCGTGTTTGAACACGGAATTACATATTAACCTGTTCGAACACAGGAATTCCGTGTTGAAACTGAAAAGTCCTTTTTTTAACAGATTTCTGTTTATGAATACGGAATTCTGTGTTCAAACAGGGAAATTTATAATTCCGTGTTCAAACATGGAAATTCCTTGTTAAAATACGGAATTTCGTATTTAAATACGGAATTCCTTGTTTGAATACGGAATTTCTTGTTCGAAGATGGAAGTTCTAAAATAAAAAATGTGGCTTTTTTAAGCTGCCATACTAAACATTATTTATAAACTAAAAAAATTCAAAATCTACTTCAAAAATATAATTAGAAAATATTTTTTTTCTACGCCCATGTCAGTAAATGTTAAAAATCGCACTATCAACATTCCTTGTAAATGACATTTAACAATAACATGCACATAATGAGATCTCATAACATACACGTGCGTTTTGACAAGACAACTTAAATTTCTTGGTTTAATCAAATTGCAGTCAAATTTTTGTCTACGTACGACTTTATTTGTTTTATTAACATTAATTTAGTCATTTGAAAAACATAAAAACTTTTAGTATTAGCGAGATATATTTTGGATTAAAAGAGTGATGCCCTTAAATGTCGGCAACATATACAATATTTTAAAAAATATGTCGCATTTTCTTAGCATGCTATGGAAATAAACGTCATGCTATTTATATTGTCAATTTTTGTAACAAAATATGATTGTATCCGAACATTTTCTCAACTTTACCTACGAATTTGTTTGTTAGCAGTGAAAGTGATGAAATTATGAGCACTCCACCGGAGATTTTAGAAAAAGCTCAAGCTGCCACATAAAATTTGTTACCCCTAAAATCCAAAGAAAGGTACCTATAGAAAATTTATGGATTGACGTCTCAAGCATAACGTTAAATCCATTTTTGAGAATGGTTTAAGTGGGCGTAGAAAAAATATAGTACATTACACGAGTTGTAAGCCCATTACGCACTCATAAAATTTACGCACTAGCCGCTGCGCGGCTTCGTGTATAAACTTTTTCACTTCGTGCATAATGGGTTACTTACAACTCTTGTTACGTAATATACTATTAACATAAAAGATGTAAACACAAAAAACCCAAGGATATGAATGTCATCCTTTTTTGCCAAAAATCTGATTCTAGATCATTACTTAAGCCTCTCCTGTAAAATTCACGAAAACTGGTGCAGCTGGGTTTGATGCTAAATGCCTCAAACAGCAAAACTGATACATTGTTTCAAAGATGCGAGGGTTAACAATTATCAAGCAAACAAAACCAATTTAAAACCCACCACGCAACCTACCATTACTGGTCAAAATATTCCTTTCGAAGGCCAGATAGATTAATAACACCCGCGAACAACAGCTGAAAGTGTTAAAAGATAATGCCTAATTGGATATCGAAAAAGTTACGACTTAACCCCGCCTTGACCAGGTGTATGCGGGTGCTTTAAAATTAAATGTTCAGTTTAGAATCCATATCGGCTAATGATTCCCTTCAGTTTAAATAAAAACAACAAAGGTAGAGGAAGTTGAATATTTACTATCTACCAATATAAAGGTTAAGCCAACTGAAATAACGAAACGGAAAAAGTGCTTCAATTATTGTTTGTTTGTCGTTACTTTCGATCGTCGTTACTTGGATTCGAAGGTATGTATTTCATGTTTGAGATCAAGACCAATATTTGCTACATTTGCGTTTAAAGTTTGTCAAATTGTCAAATAAAAGTTTCATCCAAAAATCAGTAAATAATAATTTTCTATAAAAATACAATTTGTTAGTTTTCTTAGTGTATTGGAATAAAATTAGCTAATATATATTTTCTTAAAAACAGCATACACATTGTCAAATTAAGATATTGCTTTCAGAATTCTAATAAATATTTAAGTAATATTTGAATTTATATGAAGGAAAATTGGTTTATAAATTGATAAAAAGTAGAAAAAGTTAATCTTATTTTGGCTCTTTTATATGATATAATTTCAGATTACAATTATTGCATACTTGTTATTATTTAGCTACTGTTAAAACTACTGTAATTACGCTATAATATTAATAAGAATCTAGTACGGTAGAGCTGCAGAACTGCCAAAAAAAATGCAACATTTTTTCCTTATTTGGAATGATCACTTGACATCGTTGTCGCTTTGGCCATTCCAAAAATTTTTTAGATATCAGCGACTATTTCTCTAGAGACATAGTCGATATTTGGTCTTGTGAAATAGTCGTTCCAAATATAACACGACCTTGATTAAAATTCTGCTATTTTTGTTATTGCTAAATTTCTTGAACATTTTACAATTTGATTCTACATAATTTTGGCATTAATAATCAATTGAGCTAAAGCTCTCGGGCTCTAATCAGATTATTAATGCCTAAAATTATGTCTCATCAAATTGATATTAAAATATTCTCGAGATTTAGATTCTACAAAAATAGCCGACTATTATCAAGGTCTTGGTATATTACCCTTGACTATTTAATTTAATGATTAGATATAGGATGACCTTTAAACTTTTTGGAAGACTTTTTGACGGAATATAAGAACTGAAGATGGTGTAATGTCGAAGTCGCTTTGCATTTTTTATATAAAACAATTTTGCACGAAAAATAAGTTTTATTTGCCGTTAACCTCTTTTGGTTCCTTTAAACCAGGAATGTCCAAACTATTCAGTAAATATCAAGTTTAATTAATAGTTAATACAAATTACGTAAAAATACTTAGGTAGGTAATTATTTTTTGAAAAAAGAAAAACATTAAAATCGCAAAGTAAAGATAAAAAAATAAAAAATTCAGTATGATTCATGAACCTGGTGACTTTCTACCAATCTAGCTAAATCTGATTAAATATTGGCGAGTTGAAACATTAAATCTCCGTGTTCGTTGATTTTCAAACGGTTTCTTTGTTTTGTCAAAATGTTTGTAACCACAATGAAGCCTTTTTCGACTAGGTATGACGATGGAAAAGCGTGACATGGCACACATTCTTGTTGAAATATAAAACTTTAAATTCCAAAACTTTTTCGGCTACTGGGATTAAATTTCTTGACAAAATTGTTGGCATTTTTCTAAATGGACTGTCAACTTCTTTACTACTCCTCCATATCTTAACCACCTGGATTGGGTAAAATCCAAATATCCTGGACAACGGGAAGGTGTTGTCAAATCTAAATTCATTGATGGAACCGTAAATGCAGAAAAGTACCATCATATTTTGTCAAGAGCAGTGGCGGATCGTTATAATTTAAAATGGGTGTTCACTTTTGCCAATAATTTTATCATTTGTTCGGTTTGGTTCAAAACTTTGTACAAGTGCCAATATCGCTGTTTTTTTTTATTATTTGAGTTTGTTTTAAGTGTAGTTATTATTAACAACATCATACTGTTTTTAAGCACTACAACTATTAATAAATAAATATTTTAGTTAGTGTAATATTTGTTTTGTTTTTAATAAGTTGATAACCATCTATAAACATTATTAGTTAGTAAACTGACTTTTCTTCATAATTTGAGATTATTTTTAAATATATATTAGGTTATGTAGAAAGCTTAACATTGATTTTTGTGTAAAAAATATTATTCTATTTTTCAGTTTTTATTGTAAGTTTAATCATTTTCACAATTTGTCACAGATATCAAATAAAAAATATATTTTTTAAATACGTTTTATTGGCAAATAAAATAGGAACTAAAATGTTTATTTTATAAGATCAGTCCCATTACAAAACATAATATTACACAGAATCAAACTAGAATAAAGATATATAATACCTGGCATTCTAAATAATACTCTTCGCAGTTTAACAGACCCCCTTAACCCCCATTTTCAACCAGATTGTTTTCACTATCCACTCCTTATAGAGCTTGATTTTTACTAAAAATTTCATGTTGATATCGCTTTTCATTTTGATTATTTTTTTTAATTTCAACCCCCCTTAAATCCCTCATATTTAATCAGATTTTTTTATAATTAAAGGGCTTCTTTTAGAGCTTGACTGCTAAAAATTTAAAGTTTTTTAAATATTTTAACCCCCTCTTAACTTCCCAATATAACCAAAAAAGATCGGAAGCCTGTATCTGCCTGAGCAAGAACAGGCTACGTATTGTAACAGGGACCCTTACCGGGCACTGCCGACTAAAAGGACACCTAAGTAAACTGAGAGTAGTAGAGGATAGTGAGTGCAGATTCTGTGAGGAGGAGGACGAAACCTCCATTCACATCCTAACTGAATGTGTAGCACTCCAGAATCCAAGGGCACTATATCTAGGAGGATATCAAATAGAAGAGGGAGACTTACCTAACTTGAAGCCACTTCAAATCCTACACTTCCTTGAGAAAATAGGATTGGAAGGGTCGCTATAGGCATTGAGACATTTCCTTAGTGCAGTGGCGACTGAAGGGGGCACAATAGATCTTTTAGGTCACAGTGTATTAACACCCCATTATCAACATAACATAACTTCCCAATATATTCATATTTTTTTTTAGTATCAATAGGCTTTATCTTCTTATAAAGCTTCATTTTTACTAAAAATTTCATATTTTTATCGCTTTTCGTTTTTAATTTAGGATTTTTTTTTTAATTTCAACCCATCTTAACCCCCTATTTTTAATCAGATTTGTTAAAAATCAGTAGGCTTTGGCTCCTTATAGAGCTTGATTTTTGCTTAAAATGTTCAAACTAATATCATTTCTCGTTTTCGACTTATCGTGCAGACAAAAAACGTGATATCGGACAGACGGACAAAGTGAACTTATAATATTATTCACAGAGTAGGAAGAGTAGAAAATAAAATGAGTAGGGTAAAATAAACATTTTATCAAAGGATATTAAAAGTTTGAAATAGCAGCACATAATTGAACATTTACAGAAATCTGTAAACTAAAATAGTGAGATGCATATCGTAAAATGTTACCACACTTAATTCTCCATATGACCCTTTCTAAGTGTATTTCACAGCATATTCCAAAGTATTCTTGCTCTCACTAATGTCCTACCCTCATGGCTGACTTTTGCATGTCCAAGTTTACTAAAAAATAATGTTTTAATAAATAATAGAATAATAGTAATTTTGTCTAAATAGGTAAATCGGCTTCATCTATATTTTCAAATTATTGTTTAATTGTAGATAGTATATTGTTTTAATATGTACTTATAGGATTGATGACCCAGATCATGTAGATATGTGGGATGTGACTTGTTAAGTGTCTAATCAAAATTTGATACTTATTGCTCTTTTCGAGACATACTTTATTACCATCTGTAAACTAATTTACCAGGTTTGTATGCAACACAAAATCTAGACTAGATGGTAACACGATTAATAATTACAGGTAAAAATAACATAAACTATTTAATGTACATACCATTTCTTAGTTTCTCATCATGAGTAAGTATATTAAATTCAACTGGTTGATCCATTTTTCCGAAAAAACCATTTGTGTCTTTATCTTTATTAAACGTTTATTGTACATTTCTATTTCCATAATGAATAAATACCTTATCAGAATAATCGAATTTTTCCTTTAAGCGGGTTTTTAAAAACTTTTTGCTTACTTCTTACTTCATACTATTTACAGTTGGATACAAAATAGACCATTTTGAATTAGTCTTAGATACTGAAACAAAATATAAAACAAATTAGATTTGTAAAATTTTATTATAGTTAAACAAAACAACAACTTTAAAAATACTTGTATTTACCTTGCCTTAAAAAAGTTTTTCGGGAACAATCGTTGAATTGACACACATACTTTCAATTGTATTAGACTGACAACACTGGTTTTGCAACCTTGTTTGTGAGCGGCGCGCCAATTAATGTGTTCTTTGACTGACAGTTTAAAGGATCTGTTGGCGTGTTTTCTTCTCTTTGTAGCTATATACGTTCGCCAAATCGTCTCACTCGTGTTAGACTTACTCATCAGAATGCGCTACAGACACGGTATACTGTGCCACAGAAACGCGATCAGCCAGAGAGCAATGATGTACCAAAAAATATAGATTAACACGTATGAAAATAAAAATATTACAATTAAATTTATATTTTTATGTTATTTAGGAAATTTTAAAATAATGTGTTTTTATGAAATTAAACTGGGTGTTCACTGTACAAATGAACCAATGGAGAAACCGCCCCTGATCAAGAAACTTGATTTCAACAGCAGAACAAAGTTTTGGAAATGAAAGTTTTGTTTTTCAACTTTAAAAACAACAAAAAGTAGTTTAGAAAACATAACGTAAAACTATGATTGTATGGCTCCGAATAAAGCAAGATTATGTTGCAAAAACGCATAAAAATGTTATTGCTGCAGAAGGTGATTTTTCCTCCTATTTTTTTTTTGTTTATAAGATTTAAGTGCTTTCGAATATTTGTCGCAAATTTGTTACATTTTTTAATTTGGTTATATTTTTGTAATATTATGTAAAACAAAAAAATAATTCCTTAAAAAAAAACAAATTAAAATAAATGTAAATATTTTTATTTTCATTTCGAACATTGTCCGGAACATATACAGGGAATCTGTGTTATAGACACGCAAACAAGTGTCAAATAAAAGTTATGTGGGCTTGAAAAATACATATTTAAAAACTATTTTTGGATATGATTTGGTAATACTGTATTCAACCCTAGAATGTTTTTAAAAAATATTACAGTGTTCATAACCATATTTTTTTTTTTTTAAATTAGAGAATGATGCAGAGCCCAAATTAAATTATCATAATATAGATAGGTTTACATTGATTTCAAAAATGTTTAATTTACAGACTTACAAGATACTAAGTTAACGAATAGTGGTGATAGAACTGGTTTATTTTATACAAAGTGTTTTGAAACATGTCTTAAATATGGCTAATTTTAAGTTCAATTTTTTCCAATGCAACATCCTGTATATTATCTTAGCATAAGATTCCCCAATTATTTTCAAAATTTGGCAACGGTGTAGAGCTGTGATGGTGTAAAACTTATTACGTCATCAATGACGTGCATTGGTTTTTATATTGTATGAAGTGTAGGCGCATGGTAAAATTAAGACAAGAATAGTAGAAATAAGGAAACCAACCAAAAAAATATTAAGAGAAACCCAAGAAAAAAATGGTATTAAATGTCTGAAACGAGCATGGAAAAAGGAAAGCCAATAGCAGAAATAAGAACTTTAGAAAGAGACAAAAAAACCTAGATGTGAAATTATCTTCCTAAATCGCGAAATATTAAAGAAAAATGTACAAAAAAGAAAAAATAGGAGAAAAATGTAAGAAAAACGTAGGAAAAGAAAAAGAAGAGGAAAGAATAGGAAAAAGGAGAGAAAAAAGAGGAAAAAGAAAATAGTAAAAGACGAAAAAAACAGAACCAAAAGAAGAAAACATGAAAAAAAAAGAAAAAATTAGACAAAATTGGAAAAAATTAGAAAAAATTAGAAAAAATTAGAAAAAATTAGAAAAAATTATAAAAAATTAGAAAAAATTAGAAAAAATTAGAAAAAATTAGAAAAAATTAGAAAAAATTAGAAAAAATTAGAAAAAATTAGAAAAAATTAGAAAAAATTAGAAAAAATTAGAAAAAATTAGAAAAAATTAGAAAAAATTAGAAAAAATTAGAAAAAATTAGAAAAAATTAGAAAAAATTAGAAAAAATTTGAAAAAAATAGAAAAATATAGAAAAAATAGAAAATATTAGAAAAAATTAGAAAAAATTAAAAAAAATAAAAAAAAATAAAAAAAAATTAGAAAAAATTAGAAAAAAATTGGACTAACGGAAAAATATTAATGTTGTATGAGCATATGTAACAATTTTTCTTAAATATACATGGTGGTCCATAAGCGAGGTGCTGACCAAATCTTTAGTTTTTTAAAGCAAAACACCCTGCAGGTAGTTATACATATTTAATTGTTTTCACATCGTCAAACACTTTTAATTAACTTCATTTATTTTCTTAGTTGTATATAGGGTGTGTCAAAACGTGAGGTTACGATTTTCTAAATTTTTTAGATAGAATACCCTGTATTAATTAATTGGTGGTATAACATATAGGGTATTTCATTTGAAAAATTAAGAAAATTGTTATCTCGCATTTTGACATACCCTATATACAACATAGCAAATAAATGAAGTATATTAAAATTGTTTAACGATGTGAAAATAATGAAATATGTATTACTACCTGCAGGGTGTTCTGCTTTAAAATTGTATAATTTTGGTCAACCCCTTCGTTTATGAACCACCCTGTGTATTTAAGAATATTTATTAAACATGGTCATACAACGTCTACATTTTTTTTTATTTTTCGTATTTCCAATAATAAAACAGCTATCCATCAATTACGCACTGATGGGACACCCTGTACCTATCTGTGTTATTGGCTAACATGTTGGTATATTATTGAGTAAATTAAACTTAAATTTAACCATATTTCGGACGTGTTTCAATACCCCTCGTATAAAATAAACCAGGTCTATCACCACTATTCCTTAGCTTAATGTCTTATAAGTCTGTATTTTAAACAATTTTGAAATAATTGCGAACCAACCTAAATTATAATATTTTAATTTGGGGTCTGCATCACTCTCTAATTTTATAAAAAAATTAATTGCTTGGCAACACCATAATATTGTACAAAAATTCTAGGGTTGAATACTGTATCACCAAACCATTCTAAAACTGAAGTAAAATACAGGGTATTTAAAAAATATACGTTTTTATTTGCCTGACACCCTGTGTATCAAGAAATATTTTTAAAATACGTATTTTTCTTTATTTAAAACTTGTTTGTGTGTTAATAACACAAATTGAAATATTGATCAATTAAGCACTATTGGAACACCCTGTACAATTGATCAATTAAGCACTATTGGAACACCCTGTACAATTGTTAGGGCTCGTATTTGTATTTTTTTTTTTTTTATTTTGGAGCTCGATAAAAAATTATTATATATGTTACTTGACTCTTTATGTGTTTTTCCTAGTTTGCACATCCTCAACCTCGATGTGAAATGTTCCTGGGCTCAATAATAAAGTTTTGTTCAAATATAGCCAATGAAAAATGAAAATTTATATCTTTTTAAAAATTTTAATAAAAATCCTTGCGTCATAAACTTGAAAATGGTATTCCGGTTAAATTTTTTAAACACATTCCGTATAACCGTCATAGAAATAAATGAAACGAACATTTCATTCAATTCTTTTACAGACAAAACTCGAAAAAGACAATAAAAAAACAAATATGCAATACGTAGTCCATCACTCTTGTGTGTATTCAGACCTCTCCAAACAAAACCAAGAAGATCCTTGGACGTCTCCTAGAGATTATATTTCGGCAGATGCGAGTCTGAATTTTTCAAAGGACACCAACACCAATAAAAGGCCGCTGAGAGAAAAAAATCCAAAAAATATCTACAAACACGTGCCCCATAAAGAAAAGGCTCCACAAGTGGTGGCTAGACGGAACGCTCGAGAAAGGAAAAGAGTCCAAGCTGTCAACATGGCTTTTGTGAGATTGAGAAAGGCCATTCCCTATCAAAATTCGAGGTAATTCGATACGATTTTTGAATTTTAAATGTTAGTAATGGTGATGAAAGCATGCTAAGGGTCAGATTACTTTTTGGGTTTAAAAACTATCGAGTGGACACAACACTAAAAAGAATCTTATTTTCTTTATTTTCGCGGCAGTTCTATTCGAAATATATTTATACAGGGTATCCCAGAACTCGCCTGCCAAACGGAAACCCTAGATTTTTGTTTTGATTGAATGTCTATTTAACCTAAATTACTTTAATCCACAAATGGTTCATAAAGAAGTTAGACCTCTTTCTAGTAATACTAAGTGTTTGACTTTAAAACTATTTCCAGTGTACATTTGTCAAATTCAGTTTTTTGACAAAGCCAATTTGGCATTGTAATAAATTAATATTTCTTAATAGCAAGAAATTTCCTTGTTGGCACCCCTAATATAGTTTGAAATAATTTATTTAATATAAAACCAATCAATTACATTTTTATCATCTGTACTAAAAGATATCTACAATATCTCACTATATATTTTTTTCCACATTTTGAGGACTTGTATCTTTCAAACCAATTAAGATATCCCGATGCGGTTTTCACAAAAGTCCTATGTAGGGTAATAAGTTTTATTAGGGTATACCACGGGGTCGTATTCCATGTAAATAGTTGGTAACAAGTTTGCTTGACCTCGACAGTAGCGCGCTAAGCGCTTACGGTTGAACTATACCTGTCAGTTTCAGTCGATAAAGTAGAACACTACTAAGTAAAGCGTTTTAAAAATTGGCGGGCTTGATAATTTAGATATTTGAAGCAATTTGAAGTAACATTTTCCTATTTGACAACTTTTACTTACAACTACTAAAGAAACAATAAGTTTAGTGAATTTTTGTTGTAGGTAAATGTTGAAAAATGGAAAATATCACTTGTTTTAACTGAAAAAAAAAAATTAGGTGAAAAATAAAACACATTTTTAACAAGTTTAATTTATTTAGAATTACCATGTAATTACATGTGTCTCATTATCTTCTAACTGCATATTCTGAACATAACAAGCACTATATCATACACTAAATTAATAAAAAATAAAATTATAATATGATAACCAGCATAGCACATGTTTTGTTATTCAAAAAACCGGATATAGTTTTTATAAAAAGTCAAAGTAGTTAATTTATAAACACAATTGTTTTAATGTTTTAAATACCCCTTAATTAATCCAAGGACAAATCATTCTAATATTCTTATACTTATTGTCCCTTTAAGGCCTTTCCCCATCTATTTCAATCTAGAATAATAGTTGTAATGCCTATTTCAGGTACAATAAAGCCTCCAGCTTCAATACAGGTGGGCTTTGAAACTCATCCTGATTAAAAAAGACAATTATGCACATTCCAAAAATCTCCATACCCAGGAAAATCTAAAACAAAACAAAAATAAAGGTGCTGAGTGTAGGTATCTAAAAATTAAAAATTAACACGAATCATAACTTTTTAAATTCTTACATTTTTCTTGCAATAAAAGGTATAAAAATTTCAATAAAAATAGGAAACATCTGATTTGTGATATTAATAGGTGAACATTTGCAAAAATTAACAAGTTGACCTAAATATCATATTAATTTTTGCACATATTTGGGTATTATTTGATAAATATAATAATGAATATCACCCAAAAATTGAACAATCACTTTTTGAGCACAAATCATTCGCCTTTTTTCATCATGGTCTTTATGAGTAAAACTATGATGAGGTTCTATCTCGGGTTCAACAATATCTGTTTGTAAATTGGCTTCACACATTTCGCTCACAACTCCTTTCATTTTTTTGATCACAAGTGTTTAAAATGTGGATCCATTTATCTCTAAGAGTATTAACAATAGCAGGAAAAATATAAAATTTCTGGTTAGTTTTGTGAGAAAAATATTTACTTCTGCAATTAAAATTTAAATGAATCAGAATTTCTTAAGAACCTCACTATAGTTAAATTAGTTAAATCTAACTTACACTAAATTAATACAATTTACTCACCTACATTTGAAAAAATATCACCTGCATTTGAAAATGAAAATAACACATCACTCTTACTGGAAAATAATATCAGGCGGACATATTTATGGCAACATAACCTAATTTATTTTCAGAGCCAGATTTACACCATCTCATAATATTTATATTTAGCTTTAACGTGCTTTAACTTTACATTTATTAACGATTATCCCTGTATTTGATCACACATTATATTAAAGTGAAATTTAAAGAGGTAAATCAGTAAAATTATTGATTTCTTTGTCATTATTTTTGAAAACATATTTTTTTATGGGTGTAAAACGGGTTTGAATTTAGTGATAGCAGCGCGCTAAGCGCTTACGGTTCAACTACCAACAAGGAAACAAGTCCCGCCATTTATTCTAATCTTCTCTTTTTATTTTTTCTATGGGGTATACCGGAAATGAACTAGTAACTTTCGATTGGAAAAAACAATTTCAAAGTTTATTACCTAATTTTCTTTAAATTGAACACCCCCGTATAATTTTTAAAAAACACCATCCTTTTTCTATATAACGGTATGCTTAGTTTTAAAATAGTTTCGAAAATGGCTACGAAATTAAATCGAAAAGAAATATTGGCATATTTTTAACAGACTTCAAAAAAGGCGGAGGTTCTCAATTCGTCGCAATATTTTTTTTTTGTATGTTCAGCGATAATTCTTTAACACGGTGTCCGATTTCAATGATTCATTTTTTGTTAGAAAGGGGGTACTTCAGGAGTGGTCCCATAAAAATTTGGTCAAAATCCAATAATTGGGTCCATGAGAAAATCCTCAAACTCTTCATTTTTTATGTATGTTTAGCGATAATGCTTTACCACCTTGTCCGATTTATATGATTCTTTTTTTGTTAGTAAGGGGGTATCTCAAGGGTGGTCACATATAAATTTGGTTAAGATGTGATGGCATCTGCACGTTATTGAAGTCGGTTTTTTAAATTTTTAATTTCTAATACTTGTGTTCTAAAATTAAGTTATTGGAATTATTTAGGAGGCTATGAATAGTTTGTATTTTTTAGTTACAGTTAAGTAGTCATTTTATAACACCTGACATGTTATTAAGAGCTTTTCAAAATTTATTGGTCTGATTTAATTAATGTGTACATGAAGAAGGAAAACGCATTTTACAATTTGTAGCTAATAAATAAAATAAATAACCAATTATTTATTTTTCTTTTTTAATATTCTGTCGTTTTAAAAAAGTAATTTTTGCAATAAATCAGAATTAACTAGGCAAACATTTTTATTTGTTCTAATTTCGTAGCCATTTTCAAAAAGATTTCAAAATTAAGCACACCATTATATAGATCAAAATGTATTAATATATATGAATTTATAGAAAATAAAATTATGAACTTTGAAATGGGGCCATTTTGGTTTTTATAAGCGGACGTTACAATTTCATTTCCGGTATACCCTAATAAAACTTATGACCCTACATAAGAGTTTAATGAAAACCGCATCGGCATATCTTAATTGGTTCGGAAAATAAAAGTCCTTAAAATGTAAAAATATATAGTGACACCTGGTACCTATATGTATCTTATTTTAAAATAAGTACAACGAGTGGACAAGAAAATAATACTTATTATTGTCTTATTGCATCAATGCTTGGAGAATAAGTGCAAAGGTAGATACATATTACCTAAGTGAATTCAGTGATAAACATACTATGCTTATCACTGAATTTGCTTTTCCCACATATAATTATATATGACCTGCATTTAAACTTGCCTCTCTTTCAATAGTCCTAGTTCCACCAGTGTACTTCATAAGTTCTATTAAATCTTATTTCAGACATCTTACGAAAAAATAGAATACATTATATCAGCGTTTCACAAAGTGTGCTCCGCAGAGCCCTGGGGCTCCGCAAAGCCTCTGTGGGGGTTCCGCGAAAATAATAGTCATAGTTATATAAAAAAAAAATACTGTAGTTCGCCAAAAAAGAGAGGACCTGGTTCGAGGCCTTTTTTTAGAAATGCCCCGGGGTTAAAATAAAACCTGTCCAAATCAATTTAAGGGCTCCGTCAAATATTTCGCTTTTCAAAATGGTTCCGTAGCCAAAAAAAGTTTGAGAAACGCTACATTATATTATTAAAAATATCTTGAGTGAATAAAAATATTAGTAAAGTTTTTCACCCAGAACTTCCCTCACTATTGAAATTGTAAAAAGAGAGAACTCCTAAGCACTTACATTTTAATAATTTAAAATTAAAACCAGCAATTCAAAATTTTTCACCTTCCTCTCTCCATCGATGTTCCTCTTGATTCCACCCAAACTCTCACTTCGCATCCGCCCGGTGTTCTTCGTCATTTTCACCATTATTGAACGATAATGATTGGCTGCTTTTAAAATGGTCCAGTTACACATACCAAGAGAAAGCTTTTTATTATTTCCAGTCAAGGGAAACCTTTTCTCTTAAATACGATTCCTTTCAACGCCATTTTGAATTTTTATAAACTTATTTAGGATCTGTTATATTTAACTTCTAAAATAGATACCAATTTTAGTCGAAATCTGCCGACTTTTAAAAAAATGATTTTTTAAGTGCTCACCCTGTATATAACTGACCGGAAGTATAACCCCAGTATATATACCAATCAGTATTGGCACTCTGAGGCGGCACGTTTGATCTTTAAAAGTAGAAATTTTAGTTGACACTTGACGTTTTCGGGATATGAAACGTTTTCTTTACACGGACTTGGTATACCTGGTTAGTTGAATTTTTATTCTGCTGCTTTTCAAATTCGTGTGTATGAGGGAGATGTGAGATACCTTTATAGACAACGGTTGAACAACTTAATTACTTTGAAGAAGAAAATAGATTAGGTATCAGGGCAGTCTTCGAAAATGCAAGAAGGACAGAACCGTTTTAAATTTTTTTATATATGTGAAATATTACTTTTTGGTGAAAAGTTTAATTACTTTTAGTTCAAAATATAACGTTAGTTTGTCAAGGGAAATATATAACACACAAGGTTAGAGTAACAAAATAGAGGTATTGCTTTATTTCTTAAGAATTACTCTAATCTAAAACTTTTCTAGTATATTGTAAAAATGTATTCTATACGTTATTTAGGTACTGCAAAATCTATAGGAAAGTATGTAGTTTTAAATTTAAAAATTTGTAACGGAGACATATTTAGTGTAGTTTTTTTACAAATATATACTCAGTGACTTGTTTTTGTGAATGAGTTCAAGTATGGCAGACTAAAATCGTTATTTTTTATTATGAATTAATTTGAATTTATTTTAAAATGGGAACTATATGTATATGGTTTTCGTAGTTTTTACACTTGTGATAAAAATATCAAAGTTATGTATATTGGCAATTTACTACACACAGCAAATTCATAGACACAATACATATTACTATTTGACATTCTTGTAAAACCACTAATGTAAAATTGACTTTAAACTAAGTGACTACACACAGAATTGTTTGAAAGCAGCCATAGGTATAATTTATTTATTGGATACTATAAAAAAATTAATAGTAGTTACATGTAGAGTTAAGTAACAAGAAATTTAAGACCAAAAACAAAACAAACCTTTATATCTAGTGAACTTAATTTAGTACAGTCCTCAACTTTCTTAGGCATTAAAGATATCTATTTGGATCTCGCTAAGAAACTCATTGATAACAGCCATCATCTTGTTAAAAGGAGATATACTACTTGGATCTAAATCAAATAATTTTTTGTTACTTGAGTTTCTTAGATTAATATTTGCGGTATTAACATTTATATAGTCAATCAATTCACAATCTTTGTACTTAAAATAGAGTACAAAATATATCACAGCCTGTTGCTTTCTTCTTTGTAAAAGAGATTTAATCTTAAAACTTTTGAGCATAGTTTTATACGAGATCTTAGGTATAAGGGTACAAGTATTTTTTATGACATGAAGGTACCGTAAAAATATTTTTTGTACTTTTTCAATATGATCAATTTGTGTGGCTTCCAAGGGCATCCATATTTGTGAAACATACTCAAGATGGAGTCTTACTAAGGCATTATATAATCTGATTTTGGTGGTAATCCTAAATTTTTTTGTATTTCTGATTTAAAAACCTAATGCTGTTATTGCTTTTTTAGTTATGTCTAAAAAATGGTTATTGAACTTCAAATTAGACTGAAAGACAACTCCCAAATCCTTTACCTCATATTCACGATTTAATGTGACATCACAGGTCTTATTTCTAATGTAAAACATTAAGAGGCTATGGATCCTTACAACTTAAAATATGCATACGTTTGTAAGTGTTAAATAGACGGATAAAAAGTGTTGATTCTTATTTACAACTATAATAAGAACCCATTAAAAAGATTAAGAGCAATAGAACATTTCAACAAATTTCTATAGGTACACATATTTTTGATACCTGATAATCAATAAATAATATATTTTTTGGAGTAGCAACAGATTTATTAATACACAACTATTATTTTGTTACAAATACTTATAATATTTATAATTAACATAATAGTTGATATAAGTCCTTTAAAAATAATATATTTTGATTTAATTGTTGAATTTATACATGAGCGATTTTCCTTGTAGCATGTTTTACATTTTGCAGAGAAATATTGTATTCTGCTTTTTGCTGTTAAATCATGTACATGTAAATGGGTTGAATGTAGACAATGTTAATGTTTTTGCTACTACTGCTGGCTAGGAATGCTGGGCTGGGACACCAACAAAAAAAGGAAGCACAAAGCACTAGATGTTCTTATTACTTATACACGTACAATTTACAACCATTCAAGTAACTAGCATATTGGAAATACTTCACGAAAACATATTAAACATAAATAAGTCGAAGGCAATGTATTTTCTTTTTATAACACACCTTTTTAGCTTGATTACTTTTAGTACTCTATTTATTCCAATGTCCTCAAATAAAACGAGCAATAATAAGGATGAAACACACACTGAAGTGTTTTTGGGGTATTTTTGATCTAAATTCACTATCAAAATAACAAATTTTCCGTTTTTAAGCTGTGAATGTATTACAAAAACTACTTCGATAAAATGTAAACAAAAGTTTATATTTGTGTACGAAATATGGGTTGCCTGCGCATGGTAGCGAGTTTTTAACCGGATTTATGATAAGTGATAGGTTATATCCCGAAAACGTCAGCGCAGTAAAAGCTGCGCATCTTTTTCCCGCCCAGGGAGTGTCATGGGCCTGGTATAACTGGTTTTGGACCAGAAACAGGGCCGCAGCTAAATGGGGGCACATAGGGACAATGCCCTACCTTAAAATACTAATGCCCTACCTTAAAAATAGCCACTAGGTATTGCGTATCATAAAACTCAGTCTCATTTCTCATTATTCGCAGCAATATGCAACAAGCAGCAACACTGCTAATGCTCTCTTGCGTTTTGGTTGGTTTTATATTAGCGACAACCTTGATAACGCGCCACTGGTTAAATGTTTCAAAAGTTACTTTACGTCAAAATATTACTTTCTTAAAGAGCATATTGATCACCAAATTTGAATAAATATTTAAAGACATTTTCGATTTAGGGCACATTTTCAATTTTCATTTCAAACTTTTAACACCCTGTATCTCTATACCTAAGCCCTTTATGAGTCCATATTCGTATATCAAAATTTATTAATTAACGAAAGCTTTCTGGTATAGAGCATTGTCTGTTGAATAAACTAGCACCCTGTATATTAACCGACATATATTTCTTGCTTATAATGTATTAATTAAACATTTTTTAAATAGATTTTACGATTTTACCAATTGTTTGAGATAATATGGGAGTAAACCAACCAAAAACTAACCTAAAAAACCAAATCTAGCAAAAACTGACCAATCAAAACAAGTAATAACTGCTTTCGCTATTTTATTCCATCAGCTTAAAGTTTTTTATCTGACAACATTGTATTATAATTTTAGAAAAATGACGTTTGGATTTAGATATATTTTTAAATAGATTGCCACAGCCAGTGTATAAAATTTGTTTGCTAATGGATAAAAGTACTGATTTTAATAATGTTTCTTATATTTGCCATTTTTCGTTCTTAAGTCATCTTACAGAAGGATAATTTGTCATTTTTTACAACAAAATTCTTAAGTAAACTCTTGTTCAGTGTATCTGTATAGTGATTTAAACCGCGCAGACTTATTTGGAATTATAAGAGGTATCCTTTCTTGTATAGACTTACTTTTAACTGACCATCTGTACCTCTAACATATTTTAATTAATGTGTAAAATCACAAATCATAATAATAAATATTTATCTTGGTTTATTTCTTTTTTCTTGTAACACAAATCACAACAGTCACAACTTGACAACTAACACAATGAAGAATCTTCTCTAACGCACTGATACTTCGCAACTCCAGACTATTTCGCACGTTTGGTTTAATAACAAGTTGAAACTTGTCAAAACATATGTTTTTATTTTTGACGTAAAAAGATTTTTAAATATCGGAAAAGTATTTAAATACCGGAAAAGTATTTAAATACTTGAAATGTATTTAAATACCAGAAAAGTATTTAAATACCAGAAATGTATTTAAATATTAGAAAAGTATTTAAATGCCGGAAAATTATTTAAATTAATTCTTAAAAAGTATTTAGAATATTCTGAAAAAGTATTTAAATACTAAATACTTACGAAAGTATTTGCAGTTGCAAATACAAGTACCGCTCACCCAGAAGTATTTAAATGCTAAAAAATATTTACAAATATAAATACTGCCCAGCTCTGCCTATAGTATTGTTTTAATGTAGCAAGTTATAGAAGTAATTTTAAAAACTGACTTCAAAATCGTGCAAATGCCCTTAAAAATCTCGATTTTTTTATTCTCTCAAAGATCATCAGATTCAGACCAATTTTATATGGAACTACTCCGGACAACGTGGTAAAGAATTATCGCTGAGAATACTTAAAAAATGAAGAGTTTGATGATTTTCTTAATGACTTTATTATTAGATCTTGACCAAATTTATATGGGACCACCCCTGAGAAGCCTTCTTTTTATCAAAGAAATAATCATAAAAATTGGATAACGTAGTAAAGAATAATCACTGAACATACATAAAAAAATATTCCGACGAATTGAGAACCTCCTCCTTTTTTGAAGTCTGTTAAAAAAGTTAAATTTTCTAATTTTGTTTAAATTTTGTTACAATCCTTTTAGTATATTGACCTCTGTTTACAGTAGACAATGTAGACAAATGTTGCAAAAATCTGGTGAAGGTCGTAGGATATTTTTTTGATACGAAAAACGGAACTGCCAAAATACAATCTGTTTTCTGGATAACGAACGTGATAATTTTTAGTTATTACGCATTTTTTTATTTTTAGAGGAAAGAGAATAAGTAAGGTGAAAACACTGCACAGTGCGATAAGATATATACAGGAACTGGAAATAATTTTACAAAATACCGAATTGTATAAGGCGTACTGCAAAAGTGTAAGTTTTTTTACAGATGTATATTTGCCTAAGGTTTATAATCAACAATACATTAAACAAAGCGCAACAACACATACCTACGTATTCTTAGCAATGTTTTATTGCAACAACCAACGACTAAAAACTAGTAGACTAATATTGTTTACAAAAATCGAATTGCAAACATTCATGGTGTCATCCACATAGTTATCAAATTATTATGAGATAGTATGGGAGAGTATTGTTACAAGGATTGTTTATGGTTATAATTTGGTATTGACTAAATATGATGTTCTAAAACGAACAAAAAGCTTTCAAAATTACATTAGGTAAGTATATTTGCATTCTTAATGATCAGTATAATGTATGTTTTCTCGTTGCAACTATTATAGTTGTATAGTGTTTTTGAGGAAAATACGCAGTAGACGTAAATACTGATTCATTCATAAAAAGCATGCTCGCTCCTCAGATAAAAATATTCACACAAAGCATGCCCACTCAAATTAGCAGCTGTCTACTTTCTAATGCGGCAGCCGGAGCGACAGCTCCGTCTGCGTAATAATAAACAAAATCTGAATGATTGCAATAAAAATGGGCTTGATTACGAATGAATGGATTAGTCTAGTAGTTTTTCGTCGTTGGCAACAACAAATCCAAATGCTTCATAAGTACAGATATAATTTCGTATTGTAACACCATTGCGAAAAAGTATCTTGATAACAACGCAACAGGGTACCTAACTGAGTAACATCGAGGAGTTCCATTAAGGTATTCACAGATTAGCAACATAATTTTGTATTGTAACACAGTCGCGAACAAGTCTGTGTGTCACTGCGTAACATCGTAACATAGTAGCATTGACGTAGCTCATCAGTTGTCGGTATTTTGCCGTTACAGCAAATAAATGATTCAAGCTGATGAAAGAAAGATAATTATTCTTCTGAGATACCCGACGATTTATTTGACTCAATAAAACCTTCGATGCGTAACAATAAACTCTTGCACGACTGTTACAATAGATCTTTTCCTTTACATCGAAAGTGTAGCACTAAGCTACACCAATTCTGAAAATATCGTTCTATTTATACAAATTGTATGGATGGAACGATATTTTCAGAAGTGGCGTAGTTCAGTGCTATACTTTTAGATGCAAAGGAAAAGACCTGATGCGAATTTATGTTGCATGTCTGTACCCACCTTATTTAGTTGTCACTACTTCAATGTTATATGTACAAAGATCCAACAAAACACACGACTCCGCACAGCTGGAATAGAACCTGATGTAGAATCTGATGAGACAAGACGTCGTTTTTGGCAGGAGACGCTCGATAAGCTCCCACTGCTTCAAGCGAACATGGACTCCATCTCACCGAGATATATCTTCCATAAGCCATATAAAAGTAGAACTTCTTGAGTGATGATGTTACAATACGAGATTTAAATAACCTCGTTGTATGTCTCTATGCACCTAACGAAATGTTAATGCGTTACACCACTTTCGTGTACATATCTGGACGATCTTTATAGCATTATTTATTTACTGTACACGCACTTCTACTTGTGATGTAATTGTTTCAATCACTCACCGTCAGCGTCTCTTTTGCCTACGTTTTTTATTTTTGTTAACAATTTAATACATAGGTAACTGTATAAACTGCCCCAACAATCTCAATCATAGATTAGGGAAGTATTTCAATCTTCCCGAGTTTCAAACAACGGTATCTTCGAAGCACAATAAAAAACTTTTGCGATTCGAAGTAATGAAACGAAATAAAAAAACTGCCATAAATGCATCATCCAAACTGATTATTTAGTAGATAAACCATAGTTCACTTCATAAATTTAATAAATTATTTTTTTTCTTTTTTTAGGAAAAATATTTGAACTTTGTGTTCGCAGAAGATGATTTCTATGATACTATGGAATGAGAAATAAACATCAATTTTTTTACTTTTATTTTATAAGAAATAATGCCATACGTACCACAAAATTATATTGTAGTTAGTATTAGATCTTATTTGTCTTAAATCTTAAATCTAGTCATTAAACATAAAATGTATTCTAGTCAATATACAAAAAGAAATATTTTTTAATTTGTAAATTGTTCTTATTTTAAATTTTCGTCCAGTCCCGACCTAACCAAACAGTATTTAAATGTGATAATAATACGTAATTTTTTATTTAATTTTTAATACACCTACCTATTATTAATCACTATAACTATTACTAATAATAACTCGTATTATGGGAGAATAACAGAATGTAGATACCAATAGAAAAAACTTCTACCAATTTCTAATAATAATACTGTGAAAATATTTAACTAGCTGTCTTAAAAAAACTAGAATGAAGGTATACAGGGTGTACCAATAAAAACTCCCAGGCTGGATATTTTGGTAAGCAATAGAGATATTTTAATTCTGTAAAAGCCAGTATACAGAGCACTAAGAGAGCTTTAGTTTTAGATATAAATTAATTTTAAATAGGTCAATATGTAGATGGCGCTGCGCTCAATATTTTTTTTCTATAGGAGGATCTTTCTTGTCTAGCGCATCTTGTAAAAAATGCATTTTTAAGCAGATTTTGTTCTATGAACTAATTCGATAAATCTAACCATTTTTGATATACAGAGTGAGTCACTCAAAACAGTTTCATCCTGTTTTTCAGCATTAATAATTGGATTTTAAGAAAATGCTAAAACAGATCGATTTTTATGCCAAATTAAAAACATTTTTATAATACAGACATCTGTCATGTGTCAACCCCCTCCCTTGCACTTCTCCAACACCTTAATTTAAATAGGTAATGTACCATGTATGACACATCAATGAAAAGGTAATTTAATGGGGGATTCAGAAATATTTCTGTACATTGCGTTACGTAAATTTTATCGCTCTCCAACGGGATAAAAAACTATTATACGTATTATAGAGTGTAACACTACAATGTGTAGTTCATCATTAAAAAGGTAATTTTATGGGGAATTTAGAAATATGACTGTTCATTGCGATATTTTTAATTATATCGCCCTCTATCGGGATAAAAAACTACGTATTATAAAGTGTGACACCTTATTTGAAAACAAATTTTAATTACTAATTCAATGCACCACAAAATATAAATATCCTCCATATTGCACTTGCAATAGTTTGAATATTAGTCATTGTTTTAAACATTATTGCTAATTTAATTTTGTTGCAAGTGCAATATGGAAATATTTATATTATTGTTATGTGGTGCATTGAATTAGTAATTAAATTAGCTTTCAAATTAAGTGTCACACTTTATAATACGTTACAGGTTTTTTATTATCCCGATAGAGGGCGCTAAAATTAAAAGTATCGCACTAAACAGTCATATTTCTTACTTTTCCCCATAAAATTACCTTTTCAATGATGTGCCGTACATGTTACATTCCTTATTTAAAATTAAGGGGTTGGAGAAGTGGAAGGGAGAGAATTGACACATGACGGATATCTGTATTGTAAAAATGTGTTCAATTTGCAATAAAAATTGACCTCTTTTAGCATTTGTTTAAAATTCAATGATTAATGCCGAAAAACAGGATGAAACTGTTTTGAGTGACCCACTATGTATATCAAAAATGGCTAGATTTATCGAAGTAGTTTATAGAACAAAATCTGCTTAAAAATGCATTTTTTATAAGATGCGATGTATAAGAAAGATCCTCCCATCAAAAAGTATAGCTATTAAAAATTAATTTATATCTAAAACTGAAGCTCTCTTATGAGCTGTGAACTGGCTTTTACAAAATAAAATATCTCTATTACTTACCAAAATATCCGGCCTGGGAGTTTTTATTGGTATAATGCTTGCAATTCTATAATATATTCCTCACAGTTTAACAGACCCCATTCCCCCATTTATAATCATATTCTTTCAGAATTAATAGGCTTCATTCCGTAATAAAGCTTGATTTTTCCTGAAGATTTCGAGTTGAATCGGTTTTTTATTTCTTTAGAATTTTTTTAATATTTAAACCACCCGTAACTTTCCGCAATCCCGCATTTTCAGTTAGATTTTTGTTTAAACTCAATAGGCTTCATCCCCTTATAGAGCTTGATTTTTACTAAAACTTTATTGTTAATACATAGCTTTTCATTTTTTTTTTTTTTTATTTTTAACCCCCTTTCTTCCCGCGCTCAAGAATCTCATCGATGTATACAAAAAAAATTTTAATCATATAAACTCTTTAAATTTAAAGCTCTGACGAAACGAATTAAAATATATACAATAAATAATATAACAAAAAAAAAAACAAAACAAAAACAGAAAATTTAAAAAAGCATAAAAACAAAAACCAGCAAAACAAAAGCGAAAAATCAAAAACAAGCAAAAAACATGAGTAAGAAAAAACCTATTTTAGGACTTACCTACTCTTTATTATTGTATTTAGAGAAATTTGTATTATTTAAATAAAATAAATACAAAATAAACTATATTAAAATTAATTAAAGATTGACTGGCCAGTTGGTTTTGAAACCAATACCAAACAGAAATACTACATACACACACATTTTTAATCAGATTTTCTTGAGAATAGTAAGCTTTATTCCCTTACAGAGTTGATACCTATCGCTTTTTGTTTTTGATTTGTTTTTTTTTTTTAATTTTAATTCTCTGTTTTGAATCAGATTTTTTTCAGAATCAATAGGCTTCGTCCCTTTATTATAGAGCTTGATTTTTCCTGAAAATTTCAAGTTATCATTTTTCGTTTTTGACTTATCATGAAATCTGATGAACAGGATTTTTGTACAAAATTTTTTAATTTATATCAATATTAAACATTTTGATTTCTCGAAAGTAATCCCATAATACATTAGTAATCTATGCTCATAATACTCTTCACAAAAAGAAAATTTTTGCCATTTGGTCGCCTAGCGACGTCTGTGGAGCTGATGAATCAACAAAAAGTTTTCAATTACAGAAACCTGTAATGGTATCTAATAGTTCTCAACGGTTGTTATTTTTATTACTAGATGATGATAATAAAGGGAATATTCTGTATTTTGTACGTATTGTGAATTATGCCATATCTCCTTATTAATATACGAGGGATTTTCGATGTATAAATCAGATTTTGTAAATGTTATATTATAGTCACGTAATACGTTGTTACAGAAACTCTGGGAACAAGGTTATTGGGATAGTCAAGAATTATGAACAAGTGAAATTAATAATGAATGGAAATATTCGCGATTCAAATTAATTTTCGCGTGCCTGTCAATTGTTATATAAGTATAAGTAGGTTTATTTACATGTCTGTGTTTGTTTTGGGCGGGATTCTGTATTTGTGATTTTTTACCTTTTTTTAGATAATATTCTCATTGTAATAGTGTTTTCCCAGACAGCACACCAAATCCTTTGGATATCTACTGGACATCCCAATATCCACTGAATGTCCAGTCCATGGTGGATATCTATTTTATATCCATGAGATGTAATTTATAGACGTGCAAATGTCCATAAATAATAGTAATTATATAGCAAATTATTAAAAAATTACGCCATTGTGGCTAATAGTACCGTTCAGATATTTAAAATTAATTTTTTTAAGGTGTATTCAATATCCCATGGACATCCACTAAATATATAAAAGTCTAGGCGCGAACGCAAACCATGGTGGATATCCACTAGATGTAATTTTTGATTTTGCTTACTAATTATAAAAGGCGATACCACTTTCGCTCGTTGAATATCTACTCATGCTCAACCCGCCGTAATTGAGTTCGATCGAAATTGGTATCGCAATCAGACTCCATTAGAGACTGGAGTCGAGAATTTCCATTTTTTGCTGAAGAGTCCTAATAAGGACGACTTTCTCCTTAGTGAGCAAAATCAAAGGCAGAGCGTTGAAAATATTTTGAGTGTTGAAAATATTTTTTATCTCTGCTATTTTCTTTCGACGTTATTCAATAATCATTGGTTACTTATGAACCTTTACTAAAGATACCCATAAAATATTTTGCTGAATATCCGAATATTTTCTATATCCTGGGATATAGACGGACATTTGGATATCCATATTAGATCCACTGGATATCCACAAAATATATTCTGTGGATATGTCTGGGATTTCTTGTATTGTCTGGAAGATACCCATTAGATATTTTGCTGGATATCCATAGGATATCTTCTATATTCTGGATATAGACGGACATTTGGATATCAATATTAGATCCACGGGATATTTCTGATATCCTGTGGATATATTGGATATCCACAAAAGATATTCTGTGGATATATCTGGGATTTGGTGTGTTGTCTGGGTTTGAGTTTCATTTAGTGTTAATTTAAGTTTAGTTTTCCTGCTTTTGTCATAAATATAATATTTATCATGTGTATGACTTAATTTGTTGGAAATACTCACCTATTGGTTGCTACACGAACATCTAGAAATATTTATTTACTAAACCCAGAACCTGTTTTATTATGTGGTTTAAAGGACATTTCAGGTACCAAACGTTTAAGCTGGATTTATAAACTACGTTCAGTTGGTGCTCAGTTCGAGTTGACAAGACATAACTACAAATTCCACAAAATAAATTATATTTTGTTGTTATTTTTGTTTTAATTTCTTATCCAAAACATACTTACCCCGTGTCATTCTGCTTTATGTTGTACTCGAACTGAGCGTGAACTGAACGCGAACTGAACGAACTTTATAAAACCAGCTTTATTATTGATGAACTTATTTAAAAATTTACTATTTTTATTCTTATATTATGAGGTGAACTGTGTATATAGACCTTTCCCAGCTAGCACAAAAACATCCCATCTACGTTAATAAGCTGCAATTTTAGGCTCTTTAAGCTCGCATGCAATGTATTTGTAATGTAACCCTAATATCCATGCAACCGCCGATTGTCTGCAACGGCAATACTTTTATGGGACATCTCATAGAGATTACAAAGTGAAGTTCGGAAAACATCACACTAACACTTTTGCGGTACTTTCCCGAAAGTTGCTCTGAAATGTTTTATAGATGTTATAATGTGAATTAGTTCTACAATAATATTATACAGTGTGTCCACGGATGGACTTAACTATACGTGTAAAAATATTTATTTTAAACTAAAAAAGTAATTCTTCATAATTTATTTTGCTTGTTAAATAAATACGATTCATGTTGAGAAATTATAAAAAATAACTTTTTTAATTTAAAATAAATATTTTTAGAACTATAGTTAGGTCCATGCATGGGACACACTGTATTATTCATTATGAAATGTAATACATCAACCAGTAAAACAATACCAATGCAAATTATCTTGGAGGACAGTATCAATAGATGGCAGCAAGCTCCGTGGTGTCCAAGTCATGTCTTTGATAATTTTGTCGTCTTCGAAACGAACGTAATTTCTCTATTTACTAATAGATGGGCCTATAATCGATTCAGAATATTTGTTTTAAAAATGGAATATACGAGTTTAATTATGCTTGTTGAACATTTATTTACGATTTATTATCATTTTAGAGAATATAAACAATAGTAATTTAAATTTAGCACTCTACACATATGAATTTAAAAATTAACAAAATTTTATGTATATAGAATTATGTACTCAATGATCGAGGAAGCGCTAGCGTTCGGGCTACTTTGATGAATTTCTAACAGATGTCGCGACAGAATTGCCTCCAATGAAACGTCCATAAGGTTGTTCTACTATCTTCTCTAAATACAATGGTTATAGTAAAATCTCAATCGAGACATCGAGAATAAAACAAAATATTTATATAAATTTATTATTACAATGTTCTTGAAATTAAGTACCAATATCACAAGAGTAGAGGTAGGTATATCACAAAAACAATCACACATGTGCGATAGTAGAAACTATCTATAAAGCTCTGAACGATTGGACACAACTAGCTAAATAGCTTAAACGGTGAACGATTGTACAATAGAATATTTGTATAAGGCATGTTTCAAAGGTTCACTAGATTTTTATTAAGATGGCAATTGTACGATGCTAAAACTAGTTCGTTGAGTAATAATGGACAATTACAACAATGACTAGTTATACAGTGTGACAATTTAAAAATTTACAATATCTCACAAACGAAACATGATATCAAAAAATGCTTAAAACTGTTTCTAAGGAGGAACTAAAATGACATAAAACGGAACTCGCCCCCATCAACCCCCTAGGCCTCACCTTCCCTAACTAAAAAAGTTTAAATAGTAAACCCCTTACTGGTGATTCATGATTGAAAAGTATAAAAAATGGTTTAAATAATATCTGTATCAATTATTACCAAATTAATATCCAAAAATTTAAAAAACAAACATACCCTACTTGTGATAATAATGTTAAAAAACTCTAAAGGCCTATAAAACCTTATTTTTAATGATAAGTGTCCCCATAGGTACTTTATGTTGTTATATAAAAACTTTAATATACAGCCCATTGTAAGTTTTTAAATTGTCACACCGTATATTATACTAGATAGAAGAGTTTCCGGATTTCTTACCTGTAGACGCAGAGATATATCATCTATTTTAAATCAAGCCTTGTAACTTTTTTTGTATAGATATGTATATATATTTTTTTATTTTGTTAGTTTATTTATGTAAAGATGATAAAAAATTATTATATTGCAATCACTTGTGACTTTTAAATGTATAGAAACTAAAAAATATACTCAAGTTTAAATCGTTGCACTTATTTTTAGATAATTTTGCTTTACTTTGTTGTTTTAAGCCAAGAGACCAGAGCGAAGCTAGAGAATGTTTAAAAAAAAGTTCAGGGTCTATGAGGCAACCCGCAATGGCTCTAGGCCGTATGTACAGTGTAGCCGAGAAACCAGAGCGAAGCCAGAGTATAGTTTAAAAAAGTTCACAGGTTATACGATTTATTGCTCTATAAAGGGTCTATTATTATTTAGCGCTTTCTACAACAATCATTCAAACTAATTCAACTTTTTTTTTAAATCGAGACTGGACACATTTTTAAGTTTAAGGTAAAAAGAAATATTTTTAAGCGTTTCCAATACAAAAAATAATTTTCAAATGTGTTTCAGGGCTAAAATGGTCTAAAAATACTGCGACAATTTAACCCGTTTGTATCAAAAACAGAGTTTTTTTAATGTAAAACAAAAATAAATAATAACTAAATATGAGTGGTAAAAAGCCGTTTTTATTAAAATATAACAAATAAATAAAAATAAACTTATCGTTAAGCAACAATATAAGTTAATTGGCTTCCTACGTCTACAATTTCTTTACCTAATAACAGTTTGACATTAGATTGGTCAACTTTGAATAACGCATCAGTTGGTACCTTCACTTTGTATTTCTTGGGTTCATTAAATACTGGCATTTTTCTAGGACCTAGAACAGGATCTTCAAATCTCCAAATTTCAATGGACTCTGGTTCTAAAAATAAATTTAAATAATTTATAGAGTTACATCATTTTGCAACTTTGTTGTGAGTAAAGATCAATTTTAAGGCTCAGCTATCGCCCTTCAGTGGTAAAAAGTTTACTATAAGTTTAATAATAGATGCAAGTGAAATTGACCTAAGTTTTATAATAAAATTAGTAGGTATTTAAGTTACATATTTGTATATTCAATAATAAATAGTAAGTTAAAATGTAGGTATTATTTTTACGAAAGAAATATCATTCTAATTCAACATAGTCAGTCCACAGAATATGTACTGCGGAAGTACAAACTAAATGAGGGAGGACTGACAATAATTTATTCTAGATCTGTATTTTTTTTAACAAAGTCGTTATTATAAATCGCTGGAGATTACTTTCAAGTTACTAACTTCACAGCTAGATAAAATCTCATTAAAAAAAAGAGTCAAATAAAGTTATGTTGAGCATATCAAAATCATATCCTGCAATTTTGACTAGTCACTCGTTTAACATTGGTAATACGTATTTTGTTAAGTCTATAGTTTCTTACATTAAAACTAGGTCACGCTATCGTGATATTAAAAAAGGTCTTTACAAAAACAAACCACATATTCCTTAGACCAAAATAAGTCGATTTAAGTAAAATTACCTTAGTACAAAGTTGCTTCGTTTGGGCTCCAGAGGGCCTTGAAGTTACAATTTTTAAATCGTTTTTCCCATATAAATTTAAAACGGCATATGCGATTTTGCTGAAATTTGGTATATTGGTAGAGTTTTATGTGGCAAAACAAATGATATTAAAATTTTGTCCGATACATAGGCGTAGAACTTGATTTTTTAAATAATTGCACTTTTAAAAGATTGCGCAACTCATTTACTTTAAAAAAGGTACTCTTAATAAGACTCGATTACTCTCATGGTTTTGACGAAATTTGCATTTTAGTAATTTTAGAACATAAACAATAATTATTAAAATACAAACTTTGTCAAAACCATGAGAGTAAATCGAGTGTTATCAAGGGTACTTTTTTGTAGTAAATGAGTACCCAATCCAAATTTCATACTCAAACCCCTTTTCTGCCATTGGCGTAGAATTTTTAAAGGTGCAATTATTTAAAAAATCAAGTTCTACGCCTGTGTATTATTATCGGACAAAATTTTATACGATGAAAAATATAAAAATGTACTTTTTTCATATCTTCTTCAACACCTCTAATCGAGACTTTTAACAAAAATACTCGATTCTTGCCATGTACGATTTTTTGAGGAATATTAATTATTTGCCTGCAATACGTATACAAAAACATTTATTGTTGGTTTCCATAGTTTCATCTAAATAAAAATATTGTCAAGTTTTAACACCTAATCCCTAATCTCTTGTTAACGATTGAAAGTGTTCTATCTGACTCAATAATTTAAAAAACAAATGCGTGGTTTATTAATATGGCTGTACAATATACCAATGCAGAATATACCGATATGTTACTGACATTAGGATTTTGTGAAGGAAATGCTCGAGAGAGTGTCAGGGTGTACTCTGAAAGGTTTCCAAATCGTCGTGTACCTAGACACCCAACTTTTGCTGCTGTTGAGAGACGTCTTCGGGAGACCGGTTCCTTTGCTCCCAACACTGTTGATAATGGAAGAGAACGTTTTGTAAGGATTCCTGAAGTTGAAGACGACATTTTAGAACGTGTTGAAGAAGATCCAGAATTAAGCACCAGACGAATTGGAAGGGAACTAGGAGTAAGTAAAGATGTCGTTCATAAAGTGCTTAGAGAACAATTGCTATATCCATACCATAAGAAGCCAGTACAAGAATTTTTAGTCCATGATCCTCAAATTCGTTTGGGTTTTTGTCGATTTGTTAATATGCAAAGAGAAAGAGATCCAAACTTTGTCAAGAAGGTTTTCTTTACCGATGAAGCGGGTTTTACAAGAAGAGGTATAACTAATACCCATAATGAACATGTTTATGCCGTTGAAAATCCGCATGCAATAAAGGTAAACCACTTTTAGGACGAATTCAAAATTAATATGTGGGCTGGAATAATTGGTAATTTCATTGTTGGTCCTGTCATACTTCCACGAAGATTAACTGGAGAAAATTATTAGGATTTTCTACAAAATACGTTTCCAGAATTGTTAGAAGATTTACCTCTCCAACTTCGGATAGATATGTGGTTTATGCAAGATGGAGCTCCACCACATTTTTCTTTAAACGTTAGAAACCACTTGAATGAACAATATCCACACAAATGGATAGGCAGAGGTAATGACGCACCTGTAAACTGGCCACCACGTTTTCCAGACCTAACACCGATGGATTACTTTTTATGGGGACATCTGACACAGTTTACAGGGAACCTGTAGAAAATGAGGAACAACTCTGGCAACGTATTCAAGATGCAATAAACAATCTTAGAGGTGATGAAGAAGTTATGGAAAGGATACATTTTAATTTTCTTCGACGTATAAATCTTTGTATGCGTGAAAATGGTGAACATTTTGAACAATTTTTGTAAAATCTCTATTTTGATTATGTTGTAAATAAATATTTTTGTGAAAGCTATACACTCTAAATTATTAAAACAGAAATTTAGCGAAAACCATGAGATTAATCGAGTCTTATCAAGAGTGCCTTTTTTAAAGTAAATGAGTTGCGCAATCTAAATTTCATACTCAAACTCATTTTCTTCCATTGGCGTAGAATTTTTAAAGGTGCAATTATTTAAAAAATCAAGTTCTACGCCTATGTATTATTATCGGACAAAATTTTAATACCATTTTTTTGCCACATAAAACTCTACCAATATACCAAATTTCAGCAAAATCGCATATGCCGTTTTAAATTTATATGGGAAAAACGATTTAAAAATTGTAACTTCAAGGCCCTCTGGAGCCCAAACGAAGCAACTTTGTACAAAGATAATTTTACTTAAATCGACTTATTTTGGTCTAAGGAATATGTGGTATGTTTTTGTAAAGACCTTTTACAGACACCCTGTATATGACCAAAAAAAAATTTAATATCAACTTGACATGCAACCAGAGCTGGGGAGGATTCGAATCCTTTTTGAAGATCCGCGAGCGGTATTCGAATACTTAAGAAAAAAAGATCCGGATTCGGGAAAGAAATTCTTAAGGATTAGTGTTCGAATCACCAATATTAGTCTCAGATCCTTTTAGAGACCAAACTACGCTGGCGCGAACAGTCTACTCACGCGTTGACTTGTCGCGAAGTGTAAACTGAAACAGACAGACTGAAGACCGATTGTTAATATTTAGAAGATAAACGTAAGAATCTACAAATTAATTCCAATAAGGCAGCAGAGCACATAGACAATTTTGAGTTTAAACCTATCCATATTTTTAGGCTATTTTAAGGCTATATTTATACCCTATTCAAAAATATTATAAAACTACTAAAAAATTGGTATTTATAAATAATACAGGGTGCTTTGTTGGAACAAAGTCAGCAGAGCACCTCGGTTTTTTAAAGCTTTTTTTTTTTCTAAAAACAACCACACCGCCTTTTAAGACTTTTTTTAGGCTCTTGATATATTTTAAAACTTTACTAAAAATTGCTATTTTTAAATAATACAGGGTGCTTTGCTGGAACAAAGTTAGCAGTTTATTTTTTTTTTCTGGAAACATCTACTTATGTCACATGTTTTAGCTATTTTTAGGCTCTTAAAATATTATAAAACTTTTCGAAAAAAATAGTGTTTTTTTTTAAAAATACAGGGTGCTTTGTTGAAACAGAGGTGCTTTGCTGACCTCGTTCGAAGCTAGGAAAGCACCTTGATTTTTGCCCAAAAAAAAAAACCAGTAGCTTAAAAATAGCTTTAAAATAGCCTAAAAATATGGCATAGAGTTCAACTCAAAATTGCCTAGGTGCTGTGCTGCTTTCTTTGACATCAAAAATTAGTAATGAATATCCAACATAAAAAAATTCTAAAATTTAACACTTACCTTCCTTCGTCTGGTGCAGTCTAATGATTATTTTTGTTTATAGGTATAATCGACGCACCTCGAAATTTTGGTGCTATGTAAGGCCAACCAAAAGACATTTTTATTTCATTGTTTGTTTATTTTGTTTTTTGGATTAAAATAAAATATATTTTTTGTAGATTCTAATTTATTTATGGTTCATATTTATAGAAGAAAAAAAAATAAGTTTATTATTTTCAACATCTTGTATCAACCATTTGTATGCAAGGGATAGTCCGTAATAGACACATAGTTGATACTGATATTAGATTCGAAATCATGCATAATACCATGGTATGACGCTGACAGTGATTCGTATTCGTGATCTGAAAAAATGGATTCGAATCACTTGATTCGAATCCTTTTTTATTGCAAAAATGATTCAGACAAGGATCCGTGATTCGAATCACATCTCGTGATTCGGATTCGTGATTCGAATCAATTTTTTGAGGATTCGTCCCAGCTCTGCATGCAACTTGCTAAAAAATACCTAAATTTTTGTACATTTGTAAAATTAATAAATTTTTATAAAATATTATATTTAAAACAATAAACCTATAAAATACAGTCCATTACTCATCGTAACATTGGTCCTTTCGACCAGGATCTTAAACTGAAAAAATAGGACGAGCTGGTCAGATGTCTTGTTGAAGGGGTTTGACTGCAATCTCAAGAATCAGAAGCATACTTAGCGAAGAAGATAATTGGGATCCTCGTACCATTTATTAAGGTATTTAATAATATATAATGTATCGTTTGTTTTTCAATTATAGTATTCTCTCATCCTTATAAAATGGATGTAATAAAACGTGAAAGAGCCGTTTTAAAATCAAAACTGACTAGGAATAAAACTTTTGTAGAATCTACTGATAAAGACATTAATTATAAAACAAATAGAAAGTAGGTTGGAAGATTTGCAATCTTTTTTAGAAAGATTTGATAACATTCAGTTTAGATTAGAAATAGATGAAGCAGATGATCAAGAAAGACAAACTTTTGAATCAAATTATTATAGTGTAGTAGCAAAAATGAAAGCGTTGATTGAAATGTTTATTTCTGATACTAAATCAGTTTTTTCAACAGCCAATTCCAATTCTAGTACACCAAATCGTAATGTTAAATTGTCTGAAATAAAACTGACTACCTTTTCTGGCGAATATCCCCAGTGAGAGGAGGTTAAAGAATTATTTAAAGCTATTATCGATAATGAATTTCTACCACAAATTCAAAAATTGTATTACTTGAAAAGTAGTTTATCTGAACCAGTTAAAAAATTAATCAATAAATGAGAGGTTACTGCTGACAATTATTCAATAGCTTTGGCAAATTTTAAGTGAAAGATATGAAAATAAATTATTGCTAATTTATAATCATATTTAAGCTATTTTGATATTCCAAGTCTTACTAAGGTTTCTCATACAGATTTACGTAATTTATATGACTATAAATGAACATATTAGAGCTCTAAACAGTTTAAGGGAAAACACACTAGTAGCTGGGATAGAATAGTAATTTTTATTGTGTGCAGGAAATTCGATAATGCAACTTTGACTGGTTGAGAAGCCCATAAAATAAAGGGAGCACTTCCCACATTAACAGGTATGGAGGAGTATTTAAAAAACCGTTGTTCCGTATTGGAAAAAATTGACAAATTTAAAATTTTATCTGATAAAAATAATGTGTCTGATAATAAAAGATTTGAGAATAAAAAATCTCAATATTTCGCTTCTACCTCTCAAGCTAAAAATTATAGCAGTTATATTTGCCACAGTGATCATTCTCGAGATCATTCTGTATTTAAATGCCAACCTTTTTTTGTTTTTTGAATTTAACAATTGATCAAAGAATTGACAAGGTAAAATCTTGAAATTGTGTATAAATTATCTAAGACCGTCGCATCCATCCTGGAAATGTAAATTGTCTAAATGCTTAAAATGCCACAAAGCACATAATAAGATTTTACATAAAAATGAATCTGGTTCTAGGGAGACAGAAAATATTCCTTGTTCAGCGAATACAGGGAGCGCAACACTTTTACCTACTGCCTTAATAGAAATTAAAATTTTTGACAATCATGGATAACGGTTAGGGCTTTATTAGATTCGGGTTCACAAAGTAATTTTATTACGCGCAATACCTTAAATGTGCCGAAAATAAATTTAAAACACACTGTTGTAGGCATTGGAGAGTGCTCAAAATTTATTTCGGAGCAAGTAGATCTTGAAGTTAGATCAAAAAGAAGCGATTTTAATTCAAAAATAAAATGTTTAATTTTAAATAAAATTTCGGGAGACTTGCCGAACTATTCTTTTGATAAAAATATAAATATACCAGATGGACTTGTTTTGGCGGATCCAGAGAAAATGATATTTTACTTGGTTTAAACATATTTTGGAAAGTTGTTGCTAATGGGCAGAGAAAGCTTGGGCCAAACGCGCCATTTTTACAAAATACTTTACTTGGTTGGTTGGTTGGTTGGTTGGTTGGTTGGTTGGTTGGTTGGTTGGTTGGTTAGTTAGTAGCGGGAGATATTTGTATTCCAATTAAAAAAGAGAAAAGGTCAGCATGTTTTATGACATTACAATCAACAGATGAAAAATTAACTAAATTCTGGACGGTAGAAGAAATTGAAAATAAAAAAACTTTTTGTGAGGATAATTTTAGAGAAAATACTTTCAGAAATTAATCTGGGAGATTTGTCGTTAACCTACCTTTTAAAGAAACAATAAAAGAATTAGGCGAATCATTTTTATTGCAGCAAATAGATTTAATTTGTTAGAAAAACGGTTAATTAAAAATAAAGATTTAAAAAAAGATTATTCTGAGATTATACATGAGTTTGAAGATTTAGGTCACATGACTTTGATAGGAAATGTTGACTTAAATAATAACACTTACAGGGTTATTTTTTGCCTCATCACCCTGTTATAAAATAAGAGAGCTTAACGACAAAATGTCATGTGGTTTTTTATGCTTCTGACAAAACAAGTTCAGGGGTATCGTTAAATGACGTGTTACATGTAGGGCCTACACTGCAACAAGATGTTTTTTTCGATTTTAAGCAGATTTCGTATACACAATTATGTAATGACTGCTGATATTTCAAAAATGTATCGACAGGTGTTAGTGAATGGAAAACACCAAGAATATCAAAAAAAATTTTGGTGGGATGATTCCACAGAAGAATTAAAAATTTATAACATAAACCTATAAAATACAAAAAAGAGGTAAATAAAACAAGGGTGGTCCTTAAGATCTCACAGATCTCTTGTGATCTGTGAGATCTTAAGGACCACCCTTGTTTTATTTACCTCTTTTTTGAACATATAACTCACACATGGCTACCACCTTCAACTTTAACTATAAAATACAGTCCATTACTCATCGTAACATATTTCGCAATCTAACAATGAACTTAGAAACTTGAAAATAATTTCCAACGATTTATCTTAACCAATTTTACGTTGACATTTTCTCCTGAATTCTGCGGCGCATAGTTTCTGAGATGCCAACCGTATTTTAGAGCCAACAACAACCATCAGCGACTATTTATCTAGAGAAACAGTCTATATTTGTTCTAGTAAATCATCACAAATATCATACGACCTTGATTATTATTCTGTTATTTTTGTCGTTAAATTTATCGAATAATTTACAATTTAATTCGAAGCTAAAGCTCTCAGGCTCTAATCAGATTATTAATGCTATAATTATGTCTCATCAAATTAATATTAAAATATTCTCAAGATTTAAACGCAACAAAAAAAAGCTGACTATTATCAAGGTCTTGGTATATTACCCTTGACTATTTATTCAGTTCTTGGAATATAAGTTGTCACACTGGACATAGCTGCTGATACTTTCAGATACTGTCGATTAATTTGAGATGATGTTTAGTTGCAAGAGTCGATTTTTACATGCATTATTTTAGCGCCAATTTTTAGGTAAACCCAGTTTAATATTTGTAAAAAATAGTAGTTTGTGCAACAAGAGTGGATATGATGGCCATATCGCACGAATACGAAATTTTAGCACGACGCCGTAGGCGGAGTTCTCAATCGTCTGAGTGCGATGTGGACAATCCACTCGAGTTGAACAGTATATTTTTTCTACGACCCACTAACGAAAATTTACAAATTAAAAAAAATATTTGAGGTTATTAAGACAAAATAACTAATTTTAAAATAAATTATGACTGAATAAACGAAAAAAAAAGAAAAAGTTCATTTTATTTTTTTCCATCCGAGAATCGAACTCCAGTCTTCTACGTGTAAGGCCAGAACGCTGACTACAGAACCACATACTCTTTTATTTTTGTTGCTTTAATATTCGTAATTAAATTGACTTCATATAGTTTTATTTAAATTAACAAATTATTTATAATCATAGACGAAATAAAAACAGAAATGCTATTATTTATCGATTCTATACAAGAATAACCCATTTTAATATATGTTTAATCTCAATTAGGCATTCCAACGACCTGTCCAAATGGCTACCAGTGGGGACTGACAGTTTAGATATGGCAACCCTGTTGTCATGTTGTCATTAACAGGGTCAATGATACATATATAGTTATATAGATTGCTCAAAACTGGTCATTTGCGAGCGGCCATATTGTGTTTTAAAACCAATTTTCAGCCTTAAGATATTTAAAAAAAAATAATTGCTTACATTTTTTACTTCAAGGCATAAGCTTATGTTTATTTTGAAAAATATGGATGATCAATCTATGTAACTATCTATTTCATTGACCTCGTCAAATCACCAGGCCTACAGGGTTGCCATAATTTTGTCATATCATAATAACCTATCAAAACCCACTGGTAGCCATTCAGTTTGGAATGCCTAATAACTAAAAAATATACTGACAATTAGTTTGACAGAATTGTCACTTATTTTAAATTTTAAAAATAATAGCAGTCGATTGGTCAAAATATGGACGGTGATTGGTGGATTTCATTTTTTTGCAGTGTTCTTACTACCTAGAATGGATATGAATATATTCGTTCAGATGAAGGCAATAGCATACTTTTTCGTTTTCTAATCTGTGCGTAGACAAACTAATATCCATATGGGTGTAAAAAAAACTATTATGAAATCCAAACGGCAAATCTCGCTTAGATTAATATTTTGAAACAACTTATACTTACTTTTTATTGCTTTAGTATCTTTAGCCAGCCTCTGCACAACTTTAGAGTAAGTATCTCCATCACTAATTGTAAGAATTTTTGAAAACAATCCATTTTGGGTTTCTGGATTAATAAATTCCAATTTTATACCTGGCTTGGTTGAAAACAATACAAATGGAGCTCCTGGTGAACATTCCTTCATTTTTTCTGAGGCTGTAGGGTCATCAGTGAATTTAATAGTAATCTCTTCAACCTAAAAAAAACACAATTTTTATTTTGTAATTTTATCAAAACTACAAGACTTACATCTAGGGTGTTGGCCAAATAGGAGCTATTTATTGTCAGTACTTCGGCCTCATCAAATTCGAGAGCTAGAGCAAGAGCTTTGACACCAACTTTTTCCATCTTTTCTCTAGTGGCTTGCACAAAAGGCATAACTCTTTTCATATATTTTTTAAGATCCTCCATTTTTCCAAATTCAGCAGAAAGGATTTTATTTTCCGGAAGACTGCCTTTATTTGCCTTAAAACACACCAATTAAGCAATTTAATTATGTAATTCCAACATATAAATCTAAGGAGGCTATGAAAGTGAGGACTTGCACACAGAGCAAGGTCAAAACTGAATTTTTTAGAACTTCTGCATTGATCATGTACTTAAAACTTATAAGATTAGAAAGAAATCTAATTTGCAAATTTTTTATAATAAATAAAAAGTTCCATGGCTTATTCGGTCAATAGTTTTTTATAATTAAATCACTACATATGTTTCGGAACAACATATTTCCTTCTCCTGGTGCAATCAAAATATTTATAAAAATATGGGGGACGAATACATAGTACATAGATACATAAATAATAGACACCCCATCTTTCTGTTTCACAGCGCGTGACCTTCACATATGTAGTGCTTAAATTATAACAAGTATTAAAAGTAATTTTAAAAACCGACTTCAAAATCGTGCAGATGCCGTCACCAAATCTTAACCAAATTTATATGGGATCACGCCTGAGGTACCCTTTTACTAAAAAAATTAATGATAGAAATCGGACAAGGTGGTAAAAAATTATTGCTAAACATACAAAAAAAATGAGGAGTTTGAGGATTTTTCTCATGGACCCAATTACTAGATTTTAACCAAATTTATATGGGACTACCTCTGAGGTACCTCCTTACTAACAAAAAAAGAATCATAGAAATTGGACAAGGTGGTAAAGAATTACCGCTAAACATACATTAAAAATAAAGAGTTTGAGGATTTTCTAGTGGACCCAATTATTAGATTTTTACCAAATTAATATGGGACCACCCCTGAAGTACCCCCTTTGTAACAAAAAAAGAATCATTGAAATCGGACACCGTATTAAAGAATTATCGCTGAACATACATAAAAAAAATATATTACGACTATTTGAGAACCTACTCCTTTTTTGAAGTGGGTTAAAAAATAAAAACTATTAAACCAAGGAACTTTTTATTTATACAAAATTCTACTACGGTCAGGAAATTATCCTTTTTCAAATTTTTTATAATGTTATCAAAGATATTACCTACTTACAAAAAATATTTATATCTGTTTTACTTTAATAAAAATATTAAAACTAATATAAATGTTAATTTTGTTACCTTTCACAATTTTTTTTTAATGAACAATGTGCAAAGCGCGACTAGTTTCGATCAATGACCATCATCAAGCTTGTAAGAAAAGATATGAAATAATATATGATGTATAACAAAGTTATTATTACAAATCAGTGGGTATAAATATAAAACAGTAGATTTCCACTGATTAGAACTTTATCTATTTCCGAGATTTTTTCTCAAGAAAACTAGACAATGCTGCTTCAATACATAAAAATGACATGTCACAGCACATATAACCTCGAAAAAATATTGTTTCACATTTCCACAGCCACCCTGGATTTAAAAAAAAAACTGAACGGCATATAATCATATACTTACCACATAGTGTTTCTTTAAAGTGGTTAGCACAGTACTTTGCCATAGAGGGAACGTTTTAGCAACCCAAATCTCTACAATATTTGGTTTTTCAACCGGCGGGGGATTTGGGTTATTTTTAGTTTTAATTCCTTGTAAATAGGCTTTTAGATGCACCCTAAACGAGTGAGCGGTTTCCATTAAGTACTCTGAAGCTTTAATTTTGATTTCGTCAATGGGACCTGCCACTGGCCATGGACCGTTAATAACAGTAGTTTTCTAAAAACGTCTTTTAAATAATAAAAAAAAACATTTAAAATATATTTCCTTACATTTCCTATAAGTTCCCAAACATGCTCAGCTACATGAGGGCAAATTGGCGCCATAATCTTAGTCTGAACTTCAATAAATCTCATAACCAAATCAATATGCATTCCATCTAAACTGATCTCTCTGTATGTATCTCTCGCCGCTTGAAATTCGAATACACCCGTTCTTAAAGCTTCCTTGAACAACATCTTACTGTAGAATTCGTCACTTTCCTTTATTTTCAGATTAATTTCGTTTTGGAAAACCAAGTCACTGAACGAATTAAAGGGTCCCGTCCTAAAAATATCTTTCATGTTGGTCGGAAATAAAAGCGGACCCAAAACATATCTTTGAGGCATATTTTTGTTTACCTGTAAGTATTTTTATTAGCAAGAACTTCTTTTACCCATTCAATGAAAGTGTAGAGCCTCAAAATACCGGCATCGGCATTACTTTCAACAAAATTAGCATCTTCGATGGTGTCTCCAGAGTCGGCAAGACACAATCTCATCCCGTCAGCGCTAAATTTACTGATGGCGTCTGACAAAGTAAGGAAATTACCATCAGACTTCGACATTTTGGCGGAGTTCAACATCAGCAGACCATTGGCCCAAATGCTTCTCGGCCATTTTGATTCGTCTTTATCCCAGATGGCGCAGTGATTGAAGATGCAGAATGTTAAGTGGTTTTGAACAAGATCTTTACCTATTTTTCATCAAAAATATGTTTTAATTTCAATTTAATTTTATTAAAAATACTTATACGTCCATATTCACAAAGGATTTTTAAATAGTTACTTACATGTAAATCGTTGAAGATAGAAACGTTAGTTCAGAGAAAAAGTAGAGTTGGACGACAGCGTGACTAATCAATCACACTTTGAATCGTCACAGTGATTATTAAAATTCATAAGATAACCAACTCCTATTTAAAAACAAAATAAAACTTGGCTTAAATTGATCAAGGGCGAGAAAACATGCGCTGGTTTATTCATCAAATATTATAACGTTTCCCATTTATTAGAATGCACTAGCAAAGCCATGTTTTAAAACATTTTCATCACTTTATTAGCCACTATTGCACGTTATTAATAACTTCAGATAAAATAGGGTATTCCGTATTTTCTGAAAGGGGAGTGTCACCTTTTGACCCTGGCCACACTGGAACATTGTACGGCAAAAATAGACAGCTCATTTTTTAGCTGTCAAAAGTGTAGTTACAGTATAGAGAACAATCTGTAGTGCGACTCTCAAGCGGTACCTTTGATCTGTACGAGTTAAGGTTTTACACAGAAAGGAATTTGTTAGGCGACGCCATTTTGGATCATACGCAGATCTTGGTTAGCAGTTTTTGATGTAACCTAAGATCCTGATTTATATTATTTTAAAATCCAAGTTAAGATAGTTCACTCGCGACAGTCGTACATAAAAATATCGCCTAATGTTATTTTTGTAAGAGACTATACACAACATATGTAAGCTTATATATACGGTTACGTTATAATTTCAAGTAAAATTCATCCGGCAACGTCGCAAATATATGAATATTGGGCTATAGAAATTTGTGACTTCCTCGTACTAATTTTAAGGGTTTGTTTTGATTCAAACAGTACTTCAGTCCTCAAATACAGTGGACGAATTATTTTTTTAAGAACACGTCGCGAGGTTATAACATCCTATTGGCTGAACCAGTGTAACTCAGTTACCGCGCGTTAAGCGTCGGGAGACAACACAACCTCGAGCTAAAATCTAATACTTTTCCCTTGTATAATAAATAACTATTATTTAGCTACAGTATTAATAATCAAAATAAAATTCGTTTCAAGTCCAAGGATTTAATCCTAGTCAAGATCATAAAGAAAAATTGTTATTGCAATGAACATGAAAAAAGGGTTCTATTAGTTTTTTAGTTTCCACTAAATTAAAGTAAACCTACAAATTAAGATGTTTAGTTTATATTTTCAAGTAAATGATTATATGTTGAAAATAATACTTCACTTGTATTTTTCACTTGATAAAAGTTAAATAAAACTGTAATTTGCAGGATTGCTATGGACCCTGAATGAGTTTGGAGGCTTGTTTTCTCACATATTTAAAAATACCTTCGACTGGTGAATTTATGAACCAACATTGGTTTTTCTTTAGGTGTGTACAGAATAAAAGTACTGGCTTCACTTAACAAACTCCTTTAATTTTGAAGATCATGTAAGTGATGTTAATCACTTCACTTATTACACTTTTTTCTATGCCTATTAAACTACAATTAATTAAAGAAAATGCATCACAGCCTGTATTTACCGTTGAAAGTAAAAAATACAATAATTTTCAACATTGCGTAGGCACACCGTTGATTCAAGTCGTTGAACGAAGTTGTTTGCTGTAATGAGAAAATAATTCTGATGAACGACGCCAGGCTGAGTCAAGCGGCTGGCTGGGCTGTTAGAATCAACCGATCATCCGGGAGGCATCACTTGCCCACTACCAATTTGTGGCTTATGCCGAAAATTTCGTAACGCTTTCGATAAAGTAGTTTCCCTCTTCTATGCTTCAAATTCTATATATCTATAGGCAAAGACAAAATGGTTCAGTACCATTTTCTCTTCTGTTTGCGAACCGATTTTCCTTTTTTAAATTTTGTTTAGTAGCTATTGCTATTTGGAAACAGTTTTTTTCCCACCCTTCGATATACGAAATCCATTGATCCACAATTATGAATTATGATTGACTAATAAAATTAGTCCATAGCAAAAATGAGCAATTTTTAATTTCGATCCAACCTAGACAATATTACTTGGACGAATAGAGGATTGTGAAAAAAGAAAAATACTTCTCCCCCCACTCCCATTTTTTTCTCTCGTCCCCTTTTTTTCCGTTAATATTTTTTTGGAGATAAGATCGATAGAAAAACATGTAAAGAATGACAGTTTACCAAGATTAAAATAATTTGTGGAATATCGACCAACTATATTGGACATTTACTATAATGAGGTTTCCATTTTGTAGGATTTACATCTAGGTAAAAGGTGCTTTGTGAATTAGGCTAAAGTATTAACCAAAATTGAAAAATAAAGTCATAAATCAACGCCATAAAATGCTAACAAGAGGTATTTCAATTCTTTACCTGATACTCTCAAATCAAAAGGCATCCAATATTCAAATTCATGCTTCATTTTATCAAGAGATTCTTTTTTGATGCCGCAATTGGTAGGATATTTGGCATTCTTAAAGAATATATAATCCCATACTTCAGGAGTCATTTGTTCAGGTTTGATATTGAGAGCATTTTGTTTGGTTCCTCTAAAATATAACAAATAATGACAAATGAATAGAATTAATTTATGTTAGGAATAAACTTACTTAAAAGTACCTCCTTGAAGGTAATGAGCAATGGTATAATAAGCCATATAAATAGTGGAATCAGACAATGATTCGATCAACCATTGGGTGTCCCATGGTACTTTTGTACCCAACCCATATGTTCTAGAACAAGCATACTCATGCAGCCAATTTATACAACGGATGAAATTTCTTTTGACTTCATCATAGTAAACATTCATATTATCCAGTGCTTTCAGAGCTTGGTTTTTCCATTCTTGGTTTCCATAATCTAAGAACCATTGGTCACAAAGGGCTACTACACATTCATCACCTGAACGGGACATCACCTTCTTTTCAGGTTCATAGTAAATTACAGCTTGGTTATTGTCCACCAAGTTTTTTTGGATGTTTTTTTTGATATCTTGAATTTTCTTGCCTTTAAATTCTCCAATGGCCATGATCTGGAAAAGCAACGTAAAACAATCAATAAAAATTCATTTATATGAATTTCAATAAATATACTTTTAAATTGTACAAATTTACTTACTCCTTCATAGAAACCTTTAGTGTACAGTATTTCCTTAGCCTCTAGAAGTTTGTCCTTATCGTTCTGACTCTGAATTTTGAGCTGCTCACAAATAACGACAGCAGCAAGATTACCATAACCAGGTATATCAACAACAGGTATAGGTTCAAAAGGTAAGACCATTTCATCAGAAATATTGTATTTCTCTCTCAAAGCAGGCTTTTTCTTTAAATCTGTCAAAGCTGCGTAATCGTCAGGGGAGTCCGATGGTACACAGGTGACAACACCTGTACCCTTATCATCTTTAATGGTAAGCATAGGGAGGACATAGATTTTTTTGTATGTAGTCAGAGCACTATTTAGAGCACAACCAATTAAATCCTTGAAAATAATTTAATAATTATTTTTTTTCTAATTTTGACATATAAAGTAACATATTTTGTAATCGTAGCAAGTGCCAAAGTGATCTACTTTATGCAACCAGTTGCATAAAGTAAAACATTATGCAACGGATTACTAAAAGTTGATTGTCACCAGTTACGAAATGAAAAAATTACTCTTTATTGGTTTTTAAATCAAAAAAATCCAAAAATCCAAAAAAACCAAAAATTAAAAAATCGAAAAAAGGCAATGAATAGTGACATTTCACAATTCTGTTTAACAAAAAAGAAAACAAAAAATAAAAGCTGTAAATTACGTTTTATTTTTTAAATAATTGAACCCGTTATTGAAAACTGCCAGAAATGTTGAGGGTGAAATTTTGACATACTCCTTTAAGAATAACGGGTAAAAACGGTTTTGGTTTCCCGTGGGTAATGTCAAAAATCAGATCGGTAACACTACACATGTCCCTTACTTTTATAATTACAAATGAAAAAAACTTGGGAAAACTATTTCATAAATAGGAATATCCAAAAGGTAAAGAACTCATATTTGTTGATTATGATGAGCATATAAAGGGATATAGTCTAGTAGACAAGGCAACACAACGTTGAAAGTTACTATTAGTAAGGACGTTCGTTTTTTAAATTCTTTAACTTCAGTATCTGCCGATACAAATAAAACATAACTGTTAGTAAGTAAAAATCCAGCTAACACTAGCAGTACCAGCAATTCAACTTTAGATAAGCAATTTCGAAAGGAGGTTAATGGGTCAGAAATTAGAGAAGTAGAAAATGTGACAAGAGAAGAAAGTAGTTTAAGGAAATCGACAAGAACAACCAAAAGGGTTCCACCTAAAAGACAAAATAGATAAAATAAATCAAGTTTTCCTCAATAGTCAAGAACCTAGATTTATCAATGGAGGTGACTTTAATGCAAAACACACCCATTGGGGCTCCAGACTAACAGCAACTAAGGGTAAAAACCTAAAAGAAGCAATTACACAGTTAAAATGTGACTCGCATTCAACTGTCAAACCAACTTATTGGCCCATAGAAACAAAATACCCGACCTAATAGACTTTTTTGTTGTACGAAATATGTCAGCAAACTACATCCAAGTTGATGAGGCCTGGGACATAAATTCAGATCATTCGCCCATTCTTCTCACTCTTAGTGACACCATTATCCAAAAGCAAAGCTCTCCTAGACTAATAAATAAGAGAAAAGACCGGCAAAGCTTCAGACTGGACCTTGAAAATAAAATCAATCTTTCAGTTACGTTAAGAACAAAAGCACGGCTAGATGAAGAAGTAGAACTACTTGTGTCCAACATACAAGTATGGGATAATATGCCACCTATTTGCAGCGAACAACGGGAAATAACTATCCTAAAGGTTAGTACTAGAATGTCACGAAGCTTTGGCCGAAGTATCCATCAACAACGTGGTCACCTTAAGATGGATTAAAGGTCACGCCACATCGAAAGGTAACCGTCTTGCTGTATCACTAGCCAAAAAAGCAGCTAGCCAAATACTTTTTGGACCAGGCCCTTCTATTGGCCTGACAAAATCGGTAGTGACAGACCTAATCAAAGAACATTCCCTTGTGAAATTCAAGGAAAGATGGGATGAAACAAGAAACTGCAGAGTTGCCAGGAAGCTCTTAAGTTATCCTGACAACACTGCAGCAAACAAATACTTGACTATGACTAGACAGAATCTGCGCCTAGTCACAGGCATTCTGACTGGTCTTTGCCAAGTACGAAAGCATATCCATATCATGGGGCTGTCAGAATCCGCACTCTGCAGAGGGTGCGAACAAGAAGATGAAACCATCGAGCATATCCTTTACAATTGCTCGACGCTCTCATTTATTAGAAGATTTGTGTTCAGCGAGTATCGGCTAACACCGGCCGATATAAAAGAAGCACCTCTTCGACGTTGTCAACTACATTAAATCTGTAGGCTGGCTCAAGAGCTAGGAGGTGCCTATCGTCTCAGGAGGATGCACAATGGGCATAATGAGGTCTAAGTGCCGAGGGGTAACCCACCTTCCACACATTACAGATACAGAACTATCCTAAAGAAATAAGTGACCTAATCTCGGCAAAAAGAAAACTAAGGCGGAAATGGCATCAGACCAGAGCTCCATCAGATAAAATCAAACTTAACAACGCCACCCAGCAGTTAAAAAGAGAGATAAAACGAATCAAAAATTAATCTATTTGTGAGTACCTTAGTGAGTTGACAAACGATAAATCCACTGATTATTCTCTATGGAACGCCACAAAGGGATTAAAAAGGCCCACTGTGCAGAATGCTCCAATCAGAAATACAGATGACAGCTGGGCTAGAAATAATATACAAAAAGTAAATAGATTCGCAGAGCACTTACAACCAAATGAAGAAGAATTACTGAACTGGGCTCCTTTAAAGAAAATTGCAGAAGATATAAAAACAAATATTAATCATAAAATATTGATTTAATTACAGGAGAAATCTTAAAACAACTTCCGAAGAAAGCCATAATTAAACTTACACACCTGTTTAATGCCTCATTCAAACTAAGGTATGTCCGTAGGTTGTGGAAAGTAGCTGAAGTAGCTGAACGAAGTTTCGTCATATAGGCCAATATCTCTATTGCCTATAATATCGAAACTATTTGAATAAATACTTATAAAAAGACTAGTCCGACGGACAAGTCCGGAAAAGTAGTAAAAAGAAGTTGACCTTGGGCATAGGAGTCACAGTTAAATGTTTCTCCATCCTGGATGTTTTTTTTTAACACTTTGGGAACAATATTTGCATTTGTATTTTCGTTTTTTAGGTAAATCATTTGTAAAATCTTCCAAACTTTGGATTTTTTGATATTTTTTTCACCTTTTTATTTTAGTAAGATATGAAACGGAAATTAGAAAACAAATTCAGTCAACTTTTCAGACTAGTCTGTTAGATTAGTATGGGCACTTTTCCAAGCCACCCATTACTAAATTTTACTTACCTCTCCTGTTAGTTCAACAAGAACCTCAAATTTTCCTTGTGCTTTTGTAAATTCTTGATAAGCCATATTTCTTGCAGCTCTATGAGTACAAACAAATATTTCACCATTTTTAGTTTCAAATGCTATGTACTTCATATCAGGTCTCACCCAACAATTAGTCTGACCATACATTGTTTCTGGTCTCAAAGTAGCAGCAACCAGAAATATGCTCTTGTTGCCGAAAGAACTGAAATGTGGAATAATGACAATGTAGAAAACGAATTACTTTTAATTATTAATGTTCTTTAACAAAGTGGAATAAATGGTACCTAAGTTTTTTGGGATAGGGTGTGAGTAACTTCATTTTAACAAGTGTGTACTCTTGGGGCCCTACACCTTCACCAGATGCACGATCGTGGTCCATACAAGGTTGTCCATCTCTTTCTGAAAAGATTGTATTTCTCTTTCCGAACTTAATTTTGTTACGCTCTTTTAGTCTGATAAATTGCCATCTCACAAATGAATCATAAAAGGGATTGGCATCAGTTGTAATAAATGTTCTTCTCCAATCAGTCTAAAATGGACACAAATTAAGGTACTCACAAAAATAGTAAACTTGTAAAAAAAATTAACTTACATGTATCCCGAATCTGTCAAGATCTTGTACAGCTCTAGGAGGAAAATATTCACACCAATATAAAGCATCAGCGAATTTCGGAATATCTTCATCAGAAAGACCAATGCTCTGCATAATTTGCCATTGGAATTTTGCTGTACCAGCCTTAGCTACAGCCTTACTCTACGGAAGTCAATATATTTATTTATTTCAAAATAGTTACTTCATTATTTTACAAAGCTATTAATATCTATATTAGATCAAAAATAGTTACTTCATTATTTTACAAAGCTATTAATATCTATATTAGATCAAAAATATTTTCTTGGGGGCATCTAAATGCTAGTGTATCTGTGCGTATCTCATTACAAACTACTACAAAACTATCAGATCACTGTTACAATGATTCGATTATTAGAAACATAGCAATTCAATAATTAATTATAAAATACTTTCACTTATTTAAATAGTGCATTAAACAAGTTATAGTTGTTTAAGATGTATTTCTTACATTCCTTTTAAAATGTTTTTCTTATATTATATTATAGATTTTTGATGCTTAATAAAATTTTTTAGGATGTTACTGTAATTAGCTGGAATACTAATTTATTTATTTACTTTTTCTTCCATTAAGATGGTGATTTACAAAATTTTGTAGAGAATTTCATGTATTTATGTAAGTGCATATTGTTGACATGTAAATAGTTCTGATATTGCAAGTATCATAGTAAACAGCAATTCTGTTTTATACATTTTATTGCCATAAATGATTTTTAGTATTTTCGTTTTCATGATATTTAATTTCTATTATCATATAAACCACCCCAAACCGAGGGGCGAACCACTACAAAATGTCAGCAATCCCATTGAAAATCGCCACAGTCCCATTAAAATCAGTGACAATCGCTAAGAAACCATCGAATTCCCTCCCAGTCTCCCCAAATTATCCCTCAGGCGCTGAGCAATCACTAACAATCGTTAAAAAACGCGTGCAGTCAGTTCACATTTCACCAGGAGCGACTTCTCCATAAGGTCATTTAGTCAATACCTACCTAATTTATTTCAAACAATATTAAATATTTAATAATAAACTATCTTTAAAAAAGTCAATTACATTTTCATGCAAAAATTCCCCAATTATTACCAATGGAGCCAAAATTACTAATGAGGAAAAATGCAAATATTGAATTTGCCGATAACTAAAAATGGATAAAGAGAAAATACACCAAATTTTAAACATACGCTTCAGTAAATCCTGCGGCGAGCTGAATAAATTTTGGGCATAGTATCTAGGGGGATACTTTATAGAGTATAGTTTTTTACTTTAAATCATATGTTATTTACGATTGGAAAAAAAAAATTCTTCAAATAAAAGTTGTTTGTGATTTCATTCTCTATAATGAAAACATTTTTTTAGTATTTTAGTAAAAGGTCTTTACAGAAACATAACACGTATTGGACCAAAATAAGCCGATTTAAGTAAACTTACCTTAGTATAAAGTTGCTCAGTTTGGTCGCTAGGAGGCCCCGAAGTTACAATTTTTAAATCGTTTCTCCTTTATAATTTTAAAACAGCTCATGTGATTCTGCTTAAATTTAGTAAGCTGACAAAAGTTTTATGTGACAAACCAAATGTATCAAAATTATTCACTAATATTAATCCATAGGCATAGATCTTGATGTTTTATTACTTTCTACGCCAATGGAAGAAAAGGGGGTTTAGTATGAAATTTGGATTGCTTAATGCATTGACTATAAAAAAAGGTACTCTTGATAAGACTCGACTAATCTCATGGTTTTCACGAAATTTGTATTTTAATAATTTGAAGTCTAGGTTTTAGAGAAAAATTTATTTACTAAAACATGAATACAAATAAGAAAGATGTCTAGCGACCAAACTGAACAACTTGGTACTGAGGTAAATTTATTTAAATTGGCTTCTTTTGGTCCAAGGAGTATGTGGATTGTTTTTGTAAAAATCTTTTGCAGACCCCCCATATCAAAAAATGTTTCGAGTAAGACATGTCTGGAAACTGTATCTATTTAGTTCATCCTCTAAACACTTACAGGGAAAGAATTGTTTTTAGAAAAAATATAATATAATAATTATAAAGGTCTATATTTTTTCTGCATCCATAATAACAAAAATACAGTAATTTTACAATTAATTGAGATAGGGTGTAAGAAAAATAAGCTGAAGATCAGGTGGACGTGTCATATGTTTCAAAGAAACAGATACAATCTCTGTTTTTCATCTTAAGCACAAAAAACTATAGGGATAAAAAACATACTCTGATTCGTCCCTTTGGCTTTAGAATAATAGTTGGCAGATGCAGTGTTAGTATGAGTTTATTTAATTTAGATAGGTACATTTATATCAAGAGTTTATAAAAAGTGATCCACAATAGTAGTTTGTACAACAAGAGTTTATATAGTGGCCATATGCAATAGGGACAATCCACTCGAGTTTTACAGTATATTTTTTCTACGACCCACTAATTAAAATTTACAAAATTTTGAAAAATGAATTTAGAGAATTAAGATAAAATGATTTTTAAAAATAATTGATGACTTTTATTAATTAATTAAATAAAATAAACTTAAAAAACAAAAAAAAAGATTTTTTAATTAGTATTATTCCTGGATTTGAACCCCAGACCCATTGCATGCAATCTTAGTACCCTACCTCTACACCATCTATAAAAGGGAAGTGCAACCAACTTAACAAAATAAAATTGACACTAATGACATAAGAAATCCGGTCACATAAAGAGGCTATTTCTATACTTTTTAGTTTTTCTTATCTACTTTCATGCCATTTACATACCATGTTGTACCCACCAGGTAAAAAAATAGTTTTGGGGTAGGTATTTTACATTTGAAGGTTGAAAAAATTTGTCAGTGTCAGCTGTCAATTATGTTGATAGTAGAACACAGGAGTAACCATAGATGGACACAACTTAACTAGTGTTGTATATTGTATGGAACTTGTATTTACAGCAACAACCTTTTGCGTTTGACATAAATAGATAAAACCAAATGAAAAAAATGTTTAAAGAAACTGAGAGAAACACAAATAGACTATTAACAATAAAAAAAATAAAACGCAATGCTATGCTTATGTTTTGATATTATCGACTGCTGATATTGACAATGTCTTCAACCTTTAAATGTAAAATACACTAAAATAAAGTCTTTTTTTCGCTACAGGTACAACATGGTATGTAAATGGCATAAAAGTAGATAAGAAAAACTAAAAATTGAATAAAAAATAGCCTATTTATGTGACCTGATTTCTTATGTCATTAGTGTCAATTTTATTTCCAATTGATATAATTTCTGCAATAATTATATTATTATTATTATAATTTACTATATGTTTGTAAATATACTCAAATATCTTGTGGAACACTATAATTAATCGATCCTTCACAAGAATCATTAATTCTTAATATTTTTTAATCTCAATAACTAGAAAATATACTAATTAGTTTGACAGAATATCACTTATTTAAAATAACAAAAAATAAAGTTAATTCAATAAACCAATTTTCTTTCCCAACATTTTCTTCACCTCTTCAGTTTTTCTTTTTTTTTGTATGGCCCATAAATGTCCTATACAAATAATTTTCTTGATAAAATGATAAATATCTATAGTATTACCTTCTTTGATTTACTTTTGTCTTTGGGTATACCATCTCTTTCCTCAACTTTTACTTCCTCTTCTATCTCGGGAAACTTTGGAGGATTTCCATAGAGTTCCATTTCCCTCTTTAACTTATCTGCACATGCTTTAATTGGCATACCAGTACAATGAAATCCAAATGGGAATTGAACCTTAAAATTATGAGGAATTTTCAGATATTTATTAAAATAATTAAAATAATAAGTATACCCTTTTGCCTTTGAGCCTTTGGTATCGCACAGCAAATTCACATTTCGACAAACTAAAAGTATGCCCTAGATGTAGCCGCCCATTCATATAAGGATAAGGGAAGTTGCAAAAGAATTTTTCATCATTGGATTTTTTTGGATCAGCTGGAGCATCTACTTCGAAAATTTTTTGATCTTTCCAACGTTGTTGAATATCCTTCTCGATTTTTTGAAGGTATTCTACCTTAAATGTCCCCTTTCTTTCAATATTAGCCTGAAAAAGTAAAAAATTTCATCATACCCTGAATAACATATGTTTCGTTTAAAACTTACCATTTTGACAATTATAACTTAATTTATGAAACTTTAAAAATTCAAAATCAAAATCTAAATAAGCATTTAGCTGTGATCCGCAAAAATAACATTAGATATCACATTAGCATGATTAACGAGGTTACCGGAGAAGTGCAGGAAAACATTGAGGTTAGGAAATTATGACGTTTGATGACGTTTACGTGTCAATCGTCAAGAAGAAAGAAGAAGGAGCAATACTTTTATTTTGGCACCACTGTTTTTTTGCAGGAAACTGTAGAAAACGTGTTAGTGGATTCTTGCCAATATACTATTCATTAATAGATGTCGCTAGAATTTAAAAATTGCATTAAGAGCAAACCCCAAACCAAATACCTATTTTGAAAATTCATTCTGCTCCTTTATTTTTATTCCGATTTTTGTAAAATTTTCAGGAAATACCAACGATAACAGAACTTAGGGCAAAAACACCTTGATTTTTTTTGTAAACCTTCGAAAAAGTACTTATTTTGAAAAATTTTAAAAGAAATTAAAAAAAAAACATCCGCGCCATTATTCTGTATTTAATCTATGAAAATTTGCTGCCTTTTGTTTTAATATCAAAGAGTATAGCTATTATCGAGTAGTTTTTAAATACGATGGCTTCCCACCTTTTTTTTTCTTAAACGATTCTGTAGAGTGGTGCCTTATTATCGTTGCACAAATTTAAAGCTCTCAATATTCTCAAGACACAATATCACGAAGTAGGTATTCGCAGTGGCAATTGGCAGGCATATAAATTCAATATTATATTAGAAAATCCTTAAAACATTTTTGCTTTCGCGAGAAGTTCGATTTCCACTTAAAATTAAGTATTTAAATTTAAACTCATTAGTAAAATAATTTTATAATCTGAGAGAGTTAGACATTATTTTCTTTAATTTTTAATTAACTCTAAATATTTTTAATATACCTATTTAATGTAAAAAATAGAGTAGAATTTTAGGCGTGAGAGCGTTCAAGTATTGCGTAAATAGGCTTATTATTATACTTGTCACACAATGTCTGTGAAGGGTTTATGCATTCGCTTCGTCCATCTGTTCGTCCGTCCGTCACGTTTTTGTCCGCACGATGAGGTAAAAACGGAAAACTTATCAATTTGAAAATTTCAGGAAAAAACAAGATCTATAAGGGGACGAACCCTATTGATTTTGAAAAAAAAATTAATAAAAATGGGGATTAAGGGGGGTTGAAATATTAAAAAAATTCCTAATCAGAAACAAAAAGTGATATCAACTTGAAATTTTTAGCAAAAATTGAGCTCTGTAAGAAGAAGCACTTTGATTTTGAAAAATCTGATTAAAATGTAGGGATTATGGGGGGTTGAAATTAAAAAAAAATCATAAATCCAAAACGAAAAGCGATATCAACATGAAATTGTTAGTAAAATCAAGCTCTATAAGAGGATGAAGCCTAATTATTCTGAAAAACAGCTAAATTAAAATGGGGGTTGAGGGGGGTTGAAACATTGAAAAAATCCTACTTACTCAGAAACAAAAAAAATGGTATCAAATTGAAATCACAGGAAAAATCAAGCTTTATAAGGGGGTGAAGCCAATTGATTCTGAATAAAAATAAGTGGTTAAGAGGGGTTGAAATAATTAATAAATCCTAACTCCAAAACAAAAAAATATGAATGAAGCCTTTTGATTCTGAAACAAATCTAAATAAAAATAAGGGGATATATACGGCAGCGTAGAAGGGTCACATTTTTTTATTTTATTTTTTAATTTTATAATTCCGTGTTCGAACACGGAATTCCGTATTCGAAGGGGTTTCAAAAATAATAAATATATGATTAATTCCCACCGTTGGCCGGGATTTTTTAATTTAATTTATTTATTTAAAATTAATTCTGATGCCTTGGTAGGATTCCCCACTCGACCATTCACTGTTGGGTTTTAATTAACAGTGCTGTTCCTAAAGTGGCGCTGGGAAACAGTTACAAAGCCTACACATAACACGAGGCGAATGGCCTTAGTAGTCGATGCCGATAAAACCAAATAAAAAAAAAATAATATAAAATAATGTGTGGTGAGTTGCGTTTAAATATGATCCAGAATTGGATGTCCTCTGAATGGTTAAAAGTGTGCCATTTATATACTTGACTGGACCTCGATTGGATGGGTACCAACCCATACAGCACACATTATTTCAGAAATGTTTTCCAAATATTTCAAACGTTTCAAACATATAACATTTCAAGCACAAGTTTCTGAAATATTTTTGAAATATTTTAGTTAAATATTTCACTGAAAATGTTTCTGAAACATGGCATACATGTTACACAAAAGGTTACTAAACGGGTTATATTGTAAAATTCCAAAAATTAATGAAGAATTTCTGATTTGTAAGAAGAAGATAGGATATGTAGTTATTTATTTATTTATTTCATCATGCCTCATGTCCCTGTCCAGCCACCAGCTAGAAACAAGCCTATATTCTAAATAAATATAGATTTGAGTTGTTGATTTTTGATATTCATGTGTTGTGAACTTGTTATATGGGAAGCAGAATATGTCTTTAGAAATTAAGGTAAGAACTACATAAATAATGCTTACTTAGGTGGATCTTCATGTGTTGTTTAAACATGAGTATTGTTTTATTATAGTTAATTTAAAACAATATTAATAAAACTATTGTTCATCAAATAATTTGTATAAATCCTTTTTAATTACCTATATTTTGTTTCAGATTAGTGCATTTAAAGGAATTGGTGGAAATGAAGCAATTTGCCAGCTTTAGGGAAGTGCCAGTAAAAATAACATCCAAGTTATTCAACGTTTCCAGAATAAAGTATTAAGGAACATCGTTGATGCATCCTGGTACTGCCGTAATACTGATCTTCATAGGGACCTTAAAGTGGAGACTGTTGAAAATACAATACAAAAATTTGCCAGTAGTCACCAACGACTGCTCCAATATGGAAACCTTGAGATTATCCAGCTCCTCAACAATTCCAATCTAAAAAGAAGACTCAAGAGAACCAGGCCTTTTAAGTTAGTTCAGTGATGTTAGATTAAAATAGAGTATAGTGCGGTTAAGTGTTATACATTAACGGTAGTATAACTAAATAATTAGACTCTACAATACACTATACAGTGTGTCCGTAAAGTATGGAACAAATTCATTTTTTAACAGACCATTTTAAGAAATAATCCTGAAACACATCGATTTTTGATTTTAATTTACCGTATTTTAAAATAATAATCTAATGTACAGAGTGAATTACTTTCGAGTAATGACGTCACCGTAATTTTTTTTAAATGGAACACCCCCATTTTGTCACAATTTTCGGATTACTCTAGCTGAGCTGATTCCAAAAATGTATCACATGTTGATTCCAATTGGTACAGAGTGGGCAAAAATACAATAGTTTTGTGTGTGCTCATAAAGTAACGCGTAACATTCTTTATTAGTTAAATAAACAATATTATCAAAAATACTTATTGTCTAGCGGACAGAATATGATGAAATACATGACTTTATAAATGTTCGAACTGCAGCCCTTGCTGTATTTGACAGTAACCCAAACGGTGTACAAATTCTTGTTGAAGCTTGTTTATTGTGTCTTGAGAAATATTGTTTATTGTTGTCCGAATTCTCTCTTATAATTCTTGAATATTTGCTGGTTTCGTTTGATACACAACATTCTTCAGATGGCACCACATAAAATAATCCAAAGGATTGAAATCTGGTGACCTCGCTGGCCATTCGATAGGTCCACGTCTACCAATCCACCTGTTAGGAAAAATTTCATCTAGGTACCTTCTAACATCTACAGCATAATGTGGAAGTGCACCATCCTGTTGAAACCATAAACTTTCATCACAACCTCCAGGATTACGTCTGCTGGGAAACAAATTACGTAAAGTAGGTACGAGATACCCCCTTAAAAACTCAAGGTACGTTGCCCCGTTTAAATTACCTTTGATAAAGTAGGGTCCGATGATTTGATTTCTTACAATTCCAGCCCATACATTTACCTTTTGCGGGTATTGTGTATTGTGTATGATGCTCAAGCATCCAGTGGGGGTTTTCTTTTGCCCAGTATCTACAATTCTGACGGTTAACCTCGCCATTTAACGTGAAAGTGGCATCATAATGAAAAAATAATGTTTTGTATCAAGAGAGGGCCTCGGTGACATTTATCCATCATTTTTTCGCAAAATTGGATTCTTCTATCGGGATCGTCTTCGTTTAATTCCTGCACAAGTTTGATTTTATAAGGATGCCATTTTTCAAGCTTTAATAGTTTGTGTACCGTTGTTTTGCTAACACCGATATCGCGACTAACTTTACGCACAGAAGTGTGCGCGTCTTCTTCAAAACTAAGTAAAACATCTAATGCTGTATCAGCATTTGCAGAGGGACGACCTGGTTTGCGTACATTTTCAACCGTACCAGTTTCTCGAAATTTCTTTTCAATCTTACTGACTGTTGAACGCGTTATAGGTCTTTCTGGATATTTATCATTAAGCAAATTGCACACTTCCATCTGAGTCCGCGATCTGTCTCCATACCCAATCATCATAAATATTTCAATTTTTTATTTTACACTTAACTCCATTTCTAATTCAAATTAAATCTAAGCATCAATAATTAAAACGTTCACGAACACCAAAAATATTGTAGTACTAAACTGTCACTGAACATCAATAAATTACAAAACAAATAATGACATTTCACAAAAAAACTAGACGACTATGTTTTTTCAAAATTGATAAGAAATAATTTCTTTCATATTCTGTCTGCTAGACCACAAGTCCACCCTGTACCAATTGGAATCAACATGTGATACATTTTTGGAATCAGCTCAGCTAGAGTAATCCGAAAATTGAGACAAAATGAAGGTGTTTCATTTAAAAAAAATGACGGTGACGTCATTACTCGAAAGTAATTCACCCTGTATATTAGATTATTATTTTAAAATACGGTAAATTAAAATCAAAAATCGACGTGTTTCAGGATTATTTCTTAAAATGGTCTGTTTAGCTAAAAATGAATTTGTTCCATACTTTACGGACACACTGTATAGTGAGTTGAATCTTAGATTATAAAGTATTTCATCCCTAGATAAGTTCCGTAAAAATAAAATTGCTAATTGATCTTAACGATTAGATTATAATAATCATAAATGTTTCTTTACTTGGGACATTTTAAAAGAAAAAACCTAGTTGTTTCAAATTAGTACATTTAAAGGAATTGGTGGAAATGAAGCAATTCACTTCTATATTTTATGAAATATTTATTTATTTGTTTGTTTGTATTTTTGTTTGTGTATTTTAAATAAACATGTATATTTTTAAATGTGTCTTTTTAGTCTAATAATATATTAGAAAAAAACTAGCATAAATTTCTGAAATATTACTATTTAATATTTCTAAAAGATTTCTAATTTTCATTTTAGAAATATTATTGTGAAATATTATATTTAGATGACATTTTACGTTTCAGGCATATTTCAGAAATGTTTCTGGGATTTTTAGTAATATTTATACAACATTGCATATGTTTCAATGTAACATTGTTGAAATATTTCCGAAATGTAATTGTGCTGTATGGGAAGTCGTCAGATATCTAAATATACGTAACAATATAGCGATAGGAAAATAAATAAAATTTGAATTATTAGTTTCGGCCCAAAAGTAACAATCAACTGTGAACCGATAATCGAGTACATAATTTAATTTTTCTTCTGTATTGGTTTATGTTCACTTCAAAATATCTATTGCGTTAGAAATTTATAAAACACTTTAGGCTCTATGAGTAAGTAGGTAGATATTTCTATTTTTGAAAATATCATGTGAACTTGAAGGCCATTATTTCTTAAAAATCAACAATATTAATTCATTATTTGAACAAAAATTAGAAAATAAACGTTCATTATCATAAATTACATATTGTCATGAGAAAATTACATTAAAAGCAAACATATATTCAAATTGATAAGAAACATACTGCAGTGGAGTACTAAGATTATAAAAACAGGGTAAATGATAAGTTTAAAAAAAAATACGCATTAGATTGGGAAGTATTCTAAATCACCTTCTGCACATAATCTTGACAGTCAATGAGTGTTTCTGTTCACTATTAGATGAGTAAACCTGATTAGAAGATGAGCATTTTTTTGGAGGCTTGAAAATTCTCTTACATCCTTTGCTTTAAAGTCCATAAAAAAAATGTACTGTAGTTCTTCGCTAGAATGAAATTATGAAAAAGTAGTCACAAAAACATTCGTTTTTTAAATAATTTACACTTCATCATTTCTCATGAAACTATACCCAGACAGCACAAATATGTCCATTGGACGTCCATTTGATATACAATTTTGGATGTCTGGACGTCCAAAGATGGTCTTCCGACTTCCAACTTCCAATGGACGTCCAGTGAAGTATGCAAATGGCACACATTTGACCATTCAGTGGACATTCAATTCTGGATTATATTTGTACGTTGAATACCGGACATTTTAAAAACGTCCATTCCATTATGACCACATGCCGCAACTCAACACACACTATCTTATATTAATTAGTTATTTATTATTTTTGCAACCCGCTATACACCATTTTTTTATTATTATCCAAAATCGCTTGACCTGAGCAGGAATCGAACTCACAACACGTCCATGATCGTTCAACGCTTTCAACCACTAGACGATCTCGACCAAAGAGCCACTTTAAAACTTTTTACTAGATATGGTTATAATAGAATAAGATTTCAAACTTTCGCTGATAGAATGAAATGCAATAGATTCAATTTGTCAATTTTTAATGGCCAATTAAATTAAAAAAAAGAAAGTGTATATAGATGGGTAGGTATTATCTAGTAGGCTGAATAAATAATGACCTAAGATGGACGTCCACTGGACGTCAAAATACTACTAAACTTAAAATTAAGTCCAAAAACAGACGTCCTCTGAGTATCAATATGCAGCTGTCAAATTAATGATCATAAGCGGACGCACACTGTATGTCCAAATACGGATATTCATATTTTGTAACTACTAACACTTTTGACTTATATAACAAGGAGATAGATTTCGAAAATAATGTTTTTAATCAAAATTGTTACAGCACTGGAGCTTATAATATTGTGAAATCAACTAAATTAAAAATGTAATTAAAACTTTTAAGTCCCATTTAAGATGACACTACTAATAACGTATCTATTGACGTTTGTAATAGAGCTTCATAATTTGTAACTTTTGTTTTAGGAAGGATTAGACAGACCAGTTCCTTGTGATCTGAGGATTAGGAAAATGTAATGAACAAATTTAATTAGTAACAAACAGAGATTTATTTTTATTTTTAAATTTTACATAATAGCATTGACGTTATATAAAAGATAACTAATTAAAAAATGGCTAAATTAAGAACCATCTACGTCTGTATACTCAGGTATAAGTATAGGTACTTACAAGTGTTTAAAAATAACTCATCAACAATGACTCAACAGCAACAATATTGTAGGAAAATTAAGGAACTTGCCAGAAGGCGCTTGCTGCTAAGTGATCGTCATATAAAGTTAACTGAAAGATTTTTCGACAAAAAAAATAAAGGTACTAATTTAAAAAAGTAATCAAAAAAACAAGTTACTAAGCTATAAATAGAACAAGTTATTAAACTATTTTAAAAATCTGACACCAACATCGTGCAGATGCCATCACAAATTGAGTTTGATGATTTTCTCATAAAGGGGGAAGTAGTGTAATAATCATAGATTTTTAAGAAAGTATTTATTGGAAGAAAAAGGACACTCAGTATAATAAAAATTATAATAACAAAATATATTTCAAAACATTTTTATGCAATAGGTATGATAACACATTGACTTCAAAAAACACACGTGTAGTTAAAACAAAGAAACATCCTTAGTCAGTTTTTTCTATGTGATACAATGTAAGTTCAAAATACAAACGGATATTACAAATTTAAAATATCATATTTTGTTTATAAAACTACATAATTCACTAAAACGCACGTAGCGAAACGAAAAGCTGACTTAGCTTCACGTCGACATACAGAACAGTACTTTTTGTCGACCCGAAAAAATCGAGGAAACCATCTTGAATTGAATTGAACTCAGAGAGCGGGACCAATACTAGAAAATATTAAATGAGAAAAACTTCAAAGAGGAACAATAAAGGACTCGAAGAAACAGGTACAAAGAAGAAAAAGGTACTGTGAATAAGAAAGAGTGGATGAAATGGCTCGAAAGGGTAGCCGAGGTAATGACAAATAAAAAGATACAGCATAAAAGAAATGCAAAGGAAAATAGTGGCACAAAGGAAAATGTGAAACAAAAGGAAAATGTAAATAGTTACAGTATACAAACAGAACCAGAAGTATGGTTAGAATGGCTCCAAAAGGTGGAGATATTCAGAAAGTATTATCAAAATGGTGGAACAGACCAATCCAAAGAAAATAAATACTTCAAGAAGATGAGTAGAAAATGGAAAAAGGACAAGTAACGGAAATACAAGAAAAAGGAGGAAACTCTACGAAAAATGGAAATAATCCATAGAGTATAAGATGTCAAACTGACATAATACTAGAAGAAGTCGTAATAATTCCAACACGTACCGAGGTACACACAGAAGAAAAATGTAAGCAAGTATTAGAAGGTACTATAATAGTATGTGAGTCCAAAGAATACGGGCAACACATAGTAAGGATCGCCAATAAGGATAATTAACATGTCATTACAGGAAGTAACGTTACAAAAAGGCGAGAAAATCGGCAAAGCATACCAATGTGAAGAAGAACAAGGACCCACATACAAAACAGAAGAAGTAATCAACAAATTTGACATTAAAACGGATAACTGGATAATAGAAGGATTCAAACTGGAACACAAAAAAAAAACTCGAAAAGAACTAATATCATTAATAAGAAAATATCACCATTTATTCACAGACAACGATGAAATTTTTAACTAGTAAAATGAAAATAAAACACAGCATGTAGAACCAGGAACTCAGCCAATCTGTAAGGCACCATATAGGATCCCGCACCAACAAAGAGGAATTTTACAAAAAGAATAGATATACTATAAACAGCAAAAATTATTCGACCATCATCGAGCTCTTGGTCCAGTTGTCTCAGTAGTAAAGAAAAACGCTGAAGTATTAGAAAAAATAAGAATGTGTATCGACTATCGAGGGTTTTAACATAGTAACCAAGAAATAATTTTATCCATTGCCTAAAATATCATATCTGTTACAAGGATACAAAGCAGGAGGACAAACGATATTTTCAGTTATTGACGTGGCAGAAGCCTATCACCAAGTTGTCATGAAAGTGGATGAAATTCCATTGACAGGATTTAGTACTTATCAAGGACATTATGAGTATACAAAAATGCCATTCGGCCTGGTCAATGCACCAGCCACATTTCAAAGGTTTATGAATGCAACATTAGCAGGACTCACAGGAGTAAACTGCATGGTATATTTAGACGATATAATTGTGTTTAATTACACAGGAGAAGAGGACCATTTATACAATTTAGAAGAAGTATTCAAAAGATTAAAAATAGCTAATATAAAAGTGAAACCGAAGAAATGTAATTTTATATTACCCAAAGTAAAATACTTAGGCCACATGATATCCCAGGAAGGAATTTCTCCAGATCCAGAAAAACTGGATGCAGTACATAAATATCCACTACCAGAAAACGTAAAAGGAGTAAAGAGGATTCCTAGGCATAGTAAACTGGTACAGAAGATTTATCCCAAACATAACAGAAATTGCAGCACCACTAGTGGAATTAACAAAAATGGATACGAAATTTAAAATTACTGAAGAAATAATAAATGCGACGGACTAACTGAAAACGTCACAAACTACAGAAAAATTATTAATTTTTCCGGATTTTTCAAAATCATTCATATTGTATCTATGCATCCATGCATCTAACATAGGAATTGGCGCAATACTAAGTCAAATAAGAGAAGGAACAGAAAGACCCATAGCCTATGCAAGCAGAAAATTAAATGGGGCGGAACAAAATTACTCAACACAGAAAAAGAACTGTTAGGAGTCATCTTTAGAATTAAAACATTCAAATGTTATGTATAGGGAAAACGCTTCACTATAATCACAGATCATAGAGCACTAAAGTGGTTATTAACACTAAAAGATCCTAATTCGAGACTAACACGCTGAGCATTAACACTGGCAGAATACAACTTTGAGGTTATACATAGAGCAGGAAGAAAACATGAAAATGCAGACGCTCTAAGCAGAATGTACGACTAAGCAACAAATTGCGCAAAACTCCCCACATGACGATTTTCTTGAGTATAAAGAAACTAAAGTCCTTCCAGAAAAAGACAAAATAAAATATAGAACAGGAGAACTTTTGGTTCTACCAGAAGGAGAAACAATTACATTATTTACAACTAAAGAAAGAAAAACTCAGGAAGAAACAATGAAAACATTATACAATATATATGGTCCGCCAAACCCTTCAAATGAAACAGTACAGAATGTAACAGAATGGAACACCGCAGATCGAAGAATATATTTCGTAATAGTCAGAACAACTCCAGAAACAGAAACATCATACGAAATACTTTGGGAAGGATTGAAACAATTAAAAATAAGCTGCGAAACAAACATGGAAAAGAACATAACGTTCATCATAATAAACAAACAAATACCTGGACTACAAGGGGAAGGAGTAATTAAAATGGTACAATTCATATTTTATGGAAAGCAAATGTCTCACCTTGTCTCTCCAGATCCTACATCAGGTTCTATTCCAACCGTGAGGAGGCGTGTCATTGTAATCAAAGCAACCTCTTGGATGTAAATATCAAGGGGAGTGACTTCCATGACTTCCATGGCTCTGGCCAGTGTGGTTTTTATGGTTCCTGTTATGTTGAGACATGCTGCATAATTTTTTCTGGTTTGCGGATAACTGTCAATTTTTGGATTTTCGGTACCCAGACAACTGCAACGTATGTTAGCATAGGTCTTACAATGGCCGTGTAAGTCCATGCGACGACTCTGGGGGAGAAACCCCATGTCATTGTAATCAAAGCAACCTCCTTGATGTAAATATCAAGGGGAGTGAGACTAAGAATGACTTCCATCGCCCTGGTCAGTGTGGTTTTTATGGTTCCTGTTATGTTGAGACATGCTGTTCTTTGAATTTGTTCTGGTTTGCGGATAACTGTCAATTTTTGGGTTTTCAGTACCCAGACAACTGCACCGTATGTTGGCATAGGTCTTGTGATGGCCGTGTAAGTCCACGCGACGACTCTGGGGGAGAAACCCCATGTGCGCCCCACGGTTCGGCGGCATTGTTCATAAGCATGCATTTTTACACTGTTTTCTAAATGTGAGTTCTACGAAAACACCCAAGGCGGACTCTTTATTGTCCAGTGATCTCTCTATCCGGCCAGCAACTAGGTGAAAGGCTAAATCAGTAGATCTACCTGGGGTGTATGTATGTTAATTTGGGTGTAGTGGCATTGTTGTAATCACCGCATCTCTTATGTCCTTTCGTTTAGTCTTTTCAATGTCTTCATTGAAAACGATGTCAGGCTAATTGGTCGGTATGTTTTTGGGACAGTGTAATCCATCCTTCCAGGTTTGGGTATAAAGACTACCTGTACCTCTCTTCATTTTTGGGAAATATATCTCAGAGCCAATGACGATCTGAATATACCTACCAGGTGCTGTAGGAGTTCTTCCAGGCCCCACTGAAGTAGGGCGATTTAAATGAAGAGAAGCTAGATGTTGCCCATCTAATTTTGTAATCGTCTACAAAGTGTTTGGCAGTTTGCCAATCGTAGACATGGGTTGTATTCATTGGCAGCTCGTGACTTGTGTAATAGGCAGGGCTGAGTATAGGGGCACCAAAAAATCAATACCAAAAATTATTTAAACTTATGCCTCGTATTCAGCCAATTCGAAGCTTTTTAATTCCGTTACTTTCATAATAAATAATTATTACGAAGATAAATAAACAACACCACACTAGATCAAAATAGGAAAGCAAACCACAAAGTTATCGCTAGATGGACCGACGTCTGAATGAGCTGCGTCCGCCAGCGGCGACAACGTATGTATTCAAAATTCCTAATTTTTCCGCGATTTACACGTTGACGTCGGTAACCATATGGAAACCGTCCAGCGTTTCGCTATGGGCTGCTGGTACTATGCCGATACAATAATTATAGCGCGCATTTGTTATGATAAAGAAAATCCGTATTATTCGTATTGTAACGGTACGGTTCGTCCGTAGCTAATTAAATTGTTCGCTCAAAAACTTTATTATTGCATTTATTTGTGTTTGAATATTTTATTGTTAATAAATTTAGGAGGAATTAAATAAAATTAATGATTAAGTATTTGGAAATACTAATTTGCAGATGACTCCTGCTACTTCGCAAGGAGGGCGGCGCCCCAGCGCCCTCCCTCATTACTGGTTGTATTCTTCCTCTGCCCAGTCAGCCACATCTGTGATGACTGAGTCAAGGAAGAGTGTTGACAGCAAAAGTTTGATGCTATCTTCTAGGTTTGCAGTTTTCATGCCATCCTCTTTGATAAGCGCACCAATACTGCGATGTGGATCTCTTGAGCGAGCTTTTTGAAGCCTCGGTGACTGTGAGAAATCTTCGATTTCTTCGCAGTAAGATCTCCATGCATCTCTCTGTTTTCCTAGCCACCTCCCAGAGGTGATCAAACTCGTGACACCACCATGCGGTAGTTGTCTGATCGTGTTGAACTAGCTTCATGGGGCAGAATTTCTTATGGGTATTGTTTATTGTGTTTTGGATAGTGCTCAAGTACTTTTCCAAAGCATTGTTATTGTTTTTGTTTCGGCTTTGACCCCTTCTTGGAGAAGGTGAGCATAGGTTGCACTGTCCGTCTTCCTAGGGTTTCGAGATAATTCAGAGGTCGGCAACATCAAGTTTATTTAAAATGTTAACCAGCGGTGGTCTGACATCGAAAAGTCATCAGACACTTGCCAGTTTAGAATTGATTTATAGATACCAGTTGTGGATAAAGTGATATCTATTGGTGTTTGACCGGGAGAGTTTAAAAATGTTGGTGTAGTACCTTTATTTAAAATACAAAGATTTTTGGTAATTATATAATCATAAAGTGACTTGCCTCTAGCGTTGTTATACTTACTGCCCCAACTTAAGTGATTAGAATTTGAGTCGCAACCTATTATCAGCTCAAACTTCTGGTTCAGGAAGTATTCAACCAGATCCTCTAACTCTTTGCTGGGTGGTGGCGTGGCGGCGTCGGAGGGGAGGTATGCAGAAGTCATGATTAACGTTTTCTTCTCCCTCTTGATGGTATAACCGCTGTTAAATCGGAGTGGAAAGGTGTCCCATTGAGTGGGCTTTATATTTAGGAATGTAAATGGCTATTTTAGGTTGTTGGTTTCTAGAAAAGCTAAAAATTAAAACACAATTTTTGTTTTTATTATCCAGGGTTCCTGGATGAGTGCTATTGTATCTTGCAGCTCATCAAGACGGTAGCATATTGTTGCCGTAGCCACCTTTTTATGCTGCAAGTTATATTGTATAATTTTTACTTCTTTAATTGCTTCCCGATCCTCCACTGAAGTTTGGGAAGTGTTTAAGGTTGGTGTTTGACCAGATTTTTCTCTAAAAGGGGAGAGGGGGTGCTCTAGTGTGGCTCCTTAGAGTTGTAACCGATTCGCGTCATCTTCTTGTGTCGTGTTCCTGGCCTCTTGTGGAGGCAGAATTAGCGTCGCTATTCAAAGACTTGATTGCACTGCTTAGGTTGGGTTTGAAGTGAGGGCGTATTCTGTCGGTGGCAGTTGTAGCTCAGCTGTCTTCAGTTTAGCCTTCTTCCTCCTCTTTGCTTAAGAACCAGAGATCTTCTTGCCTCTCTGGTGCCTATCGGTTTGAGGTGAACTGCGATGCCCATCCTCGTATTTTGGAGGTGGATGGCGCTGTCCAGCCTCCTGTGCTGGAGTTAAACTTTGCTGTCCAGTTTTCTTTGCTGGAGGTGAACGTTAACGTCCAGCCTCCTTTACTGGAGGTGAGCGTTGTGGTCCAGCCTCCTTTGCTGAAGGTAAAACTTGAAGTACAACTTTCTTTGCTGGAGTTGAACGTTGACGTCCATCTCCTTTGCTGGAGGTGACCGTTACCGTCTAGCCTTTTTGGATTTGTGTGGGTTTGGATCCATAAGGTTCCCATGAGTATCATTCCAACTTTGTTTTTATAATAAATTAAATTTATATAAATATATCTATAATAATAAAAATAACGAAAAGTCCGTGTCACAAAAACATCAAGCGAACGTTTCCTTCCTAAAAACAAATACTCCTTTGGTTAATATCGCAATAGACATTGCATTACATCAAAAGGAAAATAGCAGAGACAGAAAATAATTTTCAACGCTCTAACTTTGATTTTACGTACTATAGAGAACGAGAACGTCATTCTCGATTCGAATCTCTAATTGAATCTGTAGACTTCCTCGAGTTTCTCGCTAGTCATTGTCGATGGTTGTGTGAGAATCTGAAGTAACAAAGTAACACCACAGCTTATACAATACAGCTCCACAACTCCGTGTCGGCGTCTTTGATCTGGCGGTCGAGAACCAAGCAAGACGGAATGGTGCTATCTCTGTTAGATTCGAGGGAAAAGTCGGGCCCGGATTAAACAATTTTTTTATTATTGAAAAAATTGAAAACCTTGGCGTAATAAGGTTGGTTACATGCCATATTAAGTAAGTTTTGGGAAATTAAATTTTTAATTTGTTTTAAATCTGTCAAATATAATTAGAAACATTATTTAAATATAAATATTACGAAAAATAGCACATCTTTCGGATTAGAGGTAAAATAATTTGTATGTGGCTAGTAAAATCCTCGTTAACAAATGTTTTGAGCTAAAACAGTCACTTCACGACAAATTGTGGCTTGGATCCTTTTTACACCAAGGGCTTCAATTGTTAAAGAATTGTGTCACGCTCGTGGATGCAAATCAAGTGGTACCCCGTGTCTCTGGCAAGTGTTACTCTTCGGGTTTATACCTAGATAAACGAATGCTTCGACTGAGGTCTGGGAACTCTATGGTATTTTGGAATTATAAAGAATTTGTGCTTTTATTTTAACAATATTGGTTATATTTAGATGTATTCTTATTAATTGAAATACAGATTTGTAGAAGTAATACTTTGACAGTTTTTATTAATATAATATATTCAATTTTTATCTGACCATACCGAAGTAGGGAATTTTGAAACTTTATAGTAATGTGAAATTTGAATTACAATATTACACGATATTACATAATTAGTACTTATTTTAGGTAGGTACTAAATTTGTACTTGGAGAAAGTAATATCGATTTTTACAAGAAAACTTGAAAAGTAAATTAATTTAGTTCCTATTTCTGATGTAAAACTTAAGTTTTGGTTTAAACCAAGAAAACAAATAAATTATAGTTTGTTCAACAAGGGTGGATATGATAGCAATATCACACAAAGACGAAGTTTGAGCACGACGTCGTATGCGGAGTACTCAATCGTCTGATTGTAATATGAACAATCCACTCGATATGGTCAGTATATTTTTTCTACGACCCACTAACGAAAATCTACAAATTTAAAAAATTATTTTAGGTTATTTAGACAAAATAACTAATTTTAAAATAATTTACGAAGTTGACTAATTTATAAAATAAAATTAACATGAAAAATTAATTAGTCCTCGGCCTAGATTCGATCCCGGGCTTTTCGCGTGGAAGGCAGATGCTCTGTCCTCATCTTCACCGAAACTTTCAGGACTTTAGTTTTAATACTCGTAATTAAATTAGTATCATGTAGTTTGATTAAAATTTATTTTTTTTTAAATGTGGACACAATAAAAACAAAAATGCTATTATTTATCGAGTCTACACAAAAATTTTAATGTATATTTAATATCAATAACTAAAATATATATTGACAATTAGTTTAACAGAATTGTCACTTATTTAAAAAAAATTAAATAATAGGAGTTGGGTGACCAAAATATGAACTGTGATTTGTAGATTTAATTTTGTTAAAGTTTTCTCACTACCTAAAATGGATATGAAATATATTCGTAGTTGAACGCAATAACATACTTTTTCGTTTTGTAGTATGTGCATAGATTGCACAGATTACAAAACGAAAAAGTATGCTATTGCCTTCAATTGAACGAATATATTTCATATCCATTCTAGGTAGTGAGAACACTGCAAAAAAAATAAATTCGCCAATCACCGTTCATATTTTGATCAACCGACTGCCATTATTTTTAAAATTTTAAATAAATGACAATTCTGTCAAACTAATTGTCAGTATATTTTTTAGTTATTGAGATTAAACATACAATAAAATAAGTTATTCTTTTGGAAAACGTTAGCATGGATGACTAAAGGGTATTGGGTTAATTAATTCTAAAAGTGTGGTACAAATGTTATTTTTTGTAGCCAATTCTTCAAAATTATTTTGAAATATCTTTTCAATATTGAATATTAGTTCTACAAATTCATCATTTGACAGTTGCAGATTTCCAAATGTATCTGGATTGGCGTTATCATATGCCTTTAAAAAGCAATAAAAAGAAAAATCATTTAATTCAACGTGATCTTTGTTATATTTAAGACAGGTATCGCAGAGGAGTGGATCCGCAAGGCTTTTATTAAAAGGTAACCACACACATACCTGATAAAATTTTTCTGTATCAATTCGTCTTTACAATAATTTAGGGTGTTAATAATTTTATCATAAAATAAAATACAAGGTGTTCCATAACATACATTTTAATTTGCCAGGCAAAAACGTGACACCCTGTATATCCAAAGATATTTTTAAAATATGTAGGTATTTTTCAAATCCATATAACTTTTATTTAAAACTTTCTTGCGTGTCTACAACAAAATAATGAACAATAACGCACTAATGGGATACCCTGTATAAATTATATTTTCAACAATGAAAATTTATTATAATGTGGTACTTATCGGTTTGGGTTCTTGGGAAAACTAAAGAATGTTTTCTTGCAGGTATAACCCTTATTAAAACAGCTTTTGACTGCACAAACAGAATGATGTCTTTTTTTTCACTCATTCTACTCATAGCTAAAGAGTCACCAAAATAATAACAGTACCTTTAACTCAAACAAAATCAACGAAATTATAGGCTCCACGAAATTATACAATCAACGAAATTATAGGCTCCACGAAATTATACAATCAACGAAATTGTACGCACGACTCAACACCTTACCTAAGTACGCTTCTGAACACCAAAACCGTCTTTTCCCTTCGAAGGCGGAGCTTAAGCGATGCGCGACGAAATCGACGCAAACCGTTGCCGCCAAGAGAGTGTTTTAGCTGTATTGTATAAGCTGTGGTAACACCATCTACGCTTAATAAGCAAAATCCAAGCTCGCTGTGGTACATAGTTCATAGAAGTCCATAACGCAGACTTTGAGATTACTCTTTTTCTTAATTTCCTCTATTTTTATTTTTAAATTACTCATTATTGGTTATTGTTTCGTCTTGTTCTATGAACGAGTTTGATTTTGCTTATTAAGTATAAATGGCTTACTTTTTGACTTCTGATTCGCACACAACTACCGGCCATGACTAGAGAGGAAGTCTACCGGCTCCATTAGAGATTAGAATCGAGAAAATCTATTTCTTGATGATGAGTCCCAATAAGGATTAAAATTAAAATTGGGGCTAAATAAAAAAATGAACCAAAATGTCTATTCACTTTGGGTTTAGCAGCATTAACTGAGCAATAAGCCAAAGTATTTTTAGAAAAAAATAAAAAATGTAGGACTATGAAAAATGTAAATGAAATTTCATGAACTATTTCTAATTTTTTAGAGTTGGGTAAAACATTTAAAAACATTAAGAGAAAAGTTTTTAGTGGGCTTAAAAAATAATAAAAAAGTTTCAGACAAATCGAAAGATGCCAAGTTCAAAAGTGGTCGATTTGGCTTGGAATGCCCCATATAGATTGAAATATGATTGTGTTAAAATAATAAATTTAATAAAAAATTATTTCCACGAGACCATATATAATAACATAATAACATCATCGATGCACTTCTTACTAAAATATAATTTATTTATAAAATTTAAAATTATTTTAGAAAAAGAAAATTTAAATTTATTAAATACAGGTTTTGGAAAGGTACCTACATTTTCTCACCATTCAAAAATTCAGTTTTAGTAATTAACTGATTCACATCAGACGCAATACGTAATAACATAATTATGGGCAATAAAACATTCTTAAATCAACTAGGAATTACCTAAGTCAAATAGAATAAGGCATTGTATACCTAAATTTACCTACTTTTACGGAAAAAAATAACTGTACTTTTACCTAATATGTGTATTTAGATCAAATAAAACAACGTGGAGGAAGTGATACTAAAGAAATAAGTTACAATTTGTGCCCCAGCAATTTCATGTGATTTTACACTAGCTGGATAATTTGGTTTAATTATTAAAAAAAAATAATAAAAATTTGTATCTAAAAATATCTAAGAGAAAAGTTACCTGCGTTTTTGCATATAAAAATCCGAATATTACACGTCTAGGGACTAGAAGATTTTAAAAATCAAAATGGGTTGTGTGTAAATGGTGTCTGCATATCATGTTCTTACGAGAAACATTTTTTTGTAGCTATTAAAAAAAAATTTAAAGGACAAAAACAAATATTTTGCTAAACTAGTTTATAAAGGTAATCAAATGATAACAATAAATACTTATAATAAATATAAAATTAAACGAACTTTTATGTTTATCATCCAGATTAATAATACGTTACATGATCCGTTTTAGTTTGTTAAATAAAACTATTTTATTATAGCCTCCTTCTGTATTGAGGGGTTAATTAAAATATGTCTGCTACTTGCGCATACTCCTGCAATAAAATATAAAGTAAAATATATCTGTATATGGTGGAAATTACAAAATAGGTGTAACAAAAATCAATATGATACACATTTTTCCAACTTCTACAGAAGGGTCAAACAATTTAGTTCTACTTAATAAAAATGTGAATGCATTATATAACATATTAACTGACTAGAAATGGCATTACTCTTTAAACTGTTGTCTGTGTAAAGGTATGGAGACAACGTTTCAAACGAAAAAAAATAATGATCCATGTGTTAATCAGAAAGGTGCTTGCAACAAAGTACGCTATACTTTGTAGACTTTCAAACACCGATGCTCATAAGCAGGAAAAATTACCAATGCCATTTTTTACATGATTGCTAGGGATGATTTACCACTGTCTCTAACTGAAAAAGAAGGTTTCAAGAATTTGATCAAAACAGTTGTACCACATTATAAACTGCCATCCAGAAAGACCATAGGCAACTTGATTGATGCAAAATATGAGTACTTATCATCAAAGTTGAAGAAACAAATCTTAAATGTGACAGCTTTAAGCTTAACTACAGATATCTGGACTGACACTCATAACACCAGAAGTTTTTTAGGGTTAAGAGGACATTTTATACAAGCCAGTGATCTTAAATCTGTTACTTTTGGAATAATTGAGTTAGATGAGCGACACAATGCTGAATATTTGGGACAAATAATGACAGCAGCTTGTGAAGAGTGGAATATAACATCAGACTGGTATTTAAGAAGTATTTATTTTATGAATACACTGTACTCGATTTACCTCAGTTCATCGTAAATTTTTAAGAACGTTGCCACCGTGTCTATTCGATTGATATATTTTTAGTAGAATTAAAATGGTGTATTCCGTGTGGGAAAGGGTGGAAATTATTAAATTGTTTATTAAAAATAACAATTCTGCGCAAGTAACATCGACTTTATTTAATGAACGTCATTCTGAAAAAAATGTCTCAGCTGCTTAAGTTTTGCAACTGGTTTCCAAATTTGATGCCACTGGTTCAGGTGAAAATAAAATGAGAGTGCATGAAAGAGACGAAGCGAGGGAAGTGACTGTTTTAGGTCATGTAGCAATGAATCCGACCCTTAGTACTAGAAAATTGTCCGACGTATTTGGTGTATCACGCACGACAATCAGGAGACTCCTTAAACTACATTTCATCCTTTTAAGATACGATTGGTTCAAGAATTGAATGAGGATGATTTCGATCGCCGACTCTACTTCTGTGAAGTGGTCAGTGGTCAGTGGTCAGTGAAGTGTATTTGGAATTATTAGAGAATGCTTTCTATCCAGCACTCGTGCAAGTATTGGAGAATGAAGAAGACAATCATACCATCATGTTTCAACAAGATGGTCGTACAACCTGTTCGTCAAATTTTGGATGAGAATTTTCCTCAAAGCTGGATTGGAAGAAGGGGGCATATTAAGTGGCCGCCCATGTCACCTAATCTGAATCTACTGGACTTTTTTCTAAGGGGTCACCTAAAATCTAAGATTTACGCTACCCAGTCCGAATCACTGGATGATTTGCGAAATCGTATAATTAATGAATGTTGTCAAATTACACCCGACATGTTGCGTAATGTACGGGAACGTTTTGAACAAATCCTATTTTACTGCATGGAAGTGAATGGTGGCCATTTTCAGCATTTAATAAATTAATTACAGAAGTAAGTATTCTTATTGTTTGTTATTAAGCAGACATTTTTTCCATAATATCTCTTTCACTGTTTTAGCTGTTATCGATAAAAAATTTTACGCGAAATTTTAGGGTAAGATAGTACTCGATGAGATCTTCAAAATGAAGTATTACAACACCCCTCACCCCTATTCAAAATCAGAGGGTTGTCGTTCCCCCTGTTAGAGGGTTAAAGTTACATGGATGAAAGAACCAAACAAGTTGTTCCCCTTCGAATCAAAAATCGATGGGTTCGAGCTTTTTCTCGATTTTCATTTTAAAGCTGGAAAATTGGGGTGTAAAGTTTTCGTTGGCCCACCCTGTATAAGTACTGTACAATCAAGAGGATTGACCATATCGCACTCAAAATGGCTACCTAGTTGCACAAACTATTATTGTATCATGAAATTCCTAAAGCCTACCCTGTGTACGCGCGACCTTCAAATGGCAACCGACTCGTGCTCGAGGCGACGGAACATTCAGGAATGCCTGCCGCTGACGCACTAGAAACGGCTAGAACGGGCGAAGAGTGCCGTTTAGTCATAGAAATGGAATGTTCGAGAGTCTCTGATGTCTTCTGGTAGCAGAGTTGGACTAATATAAATAGCTGACGTATCGGCGCACAGTTTAGTTTTAGTTTAGAGCGTTGTAATAAAAAGTTAAAGTGTAATAAATAAATTGTTAGTTAGTGTTAGTGTTAGTGTTAGTGTTAGTGTTAGTGTTAGTGTTAGTGTTAGTGTTAGTGTTAGTGTTAGTGTTAGTGTTAGTGTTAGTGTTAGTGTTAGTGTTAGTGTTAGTGTTAGTGTTAGTGTTAGTGTTAGTGTTAGTGTTAGTGTTAGTGTTAGTGTTAGTGTTAGTGTTAGTGTTAGTGTTAGTGTTAGTGTTAGTGTTAGTGTTAGTGTTAGTGTTAGTGTTAGTGTTAGTGTTAGTGTTAGTGTTAGTGTTAGTGTTAGTGTTAGTGTTAGTGTTAGTGTTAGTGTTAGTGTTAGTGTTAGTGTTAGTGTTAGTGTTAGTGTTAGTGTTAGTGTTAGTGTTAGTGTTAGTGTTAGTGTTAGTGTTAGTGTTAGTGTTAGTGTTAGTGTTAGTGTTAGTGTTAGTGTTAGTGTTAGTGTTAGTGTTAGTGTTAGTGTTAGTGTTAGTGTTAGTGTTAGTGTTAGTGTTAGTGTTAGTGTTAGTGTTAGTGTTAGTGTTAGTGTTAGTGTTAGTGTTAGTGTTAGTGTTAGTGTTAGTGTTAGTGTTAGTGTTAGTGTTAGTGTTAGTGTTAGTGTTAGTGTTAGTGTTAGTGTTAGTGTTAGTGTTAGTGTTAGTGTTAGTGTTAGTGTTAGTGTTAGTGTTAGTGTTAGTGTTAGTGTTAGTGTTAGTGTTAGTGTTAGTGTTAGTGTTAGTGTTAGTGTTAGTGTTAGTGTTAGTGTTAGTGTTAGTGTTAGTGTTAGTGTTAGTGTTAGTGTTAGTGTTAGTGTTAGTGTTAGTGTTAGTGTTAGTGTTAGTGTTAGTGTTAGTGTTAGTGTTAGTGTTAGTGTTAGTGTTAGTGTTAGTGTTAGTGTTAGTGTTAGTGTTAGTGTTAGTGTTAGTGTTAGTGTTAGTGTTAGTGTTAGTGTTAGTGTTAGTGTTAGTGTTAGTGTTAGTGTTAGTGTTAGTGTTAGTGTTAGTGTTAGTGTTAGTGTTAGTGTTAGTGTTAGTGTTAGTGTTAGTGTTAGTGTTAGTGTTAGTGTTAGTGTTAGTGTTAGTGTTAGTGTTAGTGTTAGTGTTAGTGTTAGTGTTAGTGTTAGTGTTAGTGTTAGTGTTAGTGTTAGTGTTAGTGTTAGTGTTAGTGTTAGTGTTAGTGTTAGTGTTAGTGTTAGTGTTAGTGTTAGTGTTAGTGTTAGTGTTAGTGTTAGTGTTAGTGTTAGTGTTAGTGTTAGTGTTAGTGTTAGTGTTAGTGTTAGTGTTAGTGTTAGTGTTAGTGTTAGTGTTAGTGTTAGTGTTAGTGTTAGTGTTAGTTAGTGTCTAAGTATTATATAAATTAAATAGTACGTCTGAAATAAATTGTAAATAGTGTGTTTTTAAATAAATAAACTATAAATATATTAGACTATCGTTACAATAGGTACCACTTACCGATAATATGTTATTCATGAAGATTGTTTTCTTATCTACAACAGATAAATTGCAACAACTAAGTTTTGCGTAACGCAGCATTATTTTAAATGTTATAATAGTTTTTAAAGATAAATTACTACACTACAATTAAAAACATAATGTAATGACACCTATACAAACAAATGTCAAACATTTCATACAATATGGCGAAAGTGGTATTACTTATTTTACGTGGTGTTATCTCCTCCTCTTTCCACCTCCCTAAAATAAATATAAATCAATTTAGAGAAAAAATTATAATACATATTTAATGATTTGATTATACATAAAAAACCTATACCTATACCTAAACAGCAAATCATTCATCAACTAAATGTTTAGGTACAATCCACCTACAAGAACCAAATTATTTAAATGTTGTATTTCGAGAGTTTTAAAAACTATTTTTGTTTAAAAAAAAAATAATATGTTTTATTAGCAGTAAAATAAAATTCTAGAAACATAAGTATAGCGTCGGCTACTATCAAAACGAGACGATATTAAAAAACTGCTTTATATGGAGCCTACAATCGCGATAGGTTTGCGAGGTTTTGCAGGTTAATGTGACGGTGTTAAAGGAATTCTTAAGAATATAAAACTTCCAAGTCCAAAAAATAGACGAGGTTTGGATATTAATCAACTACATATAGGTATTTTGTAATTTTGTATATTTTGGTGGAAGAACCAGGAACATCTATATGTTGACCAAGAACCAGAGAAAATGGGGACACAGTCGACAAATTATTATTTTATAATAAATTTTAATTTGTTAAATAATATCGTGTTTTTGATTTTGTTATTTTGAATGGTTTTTTAGAAATCCATATTACAATGCATATTTTTATTTGACATTTTATAAAAAATATAAAATAATTTTATGGATTAAAGTGCCACTTTTACTCCCTTGAGATTAAACATTTTTAAAACCGCAAATAAAACAATAGAAACCAGCCAACTTGTTAAATCTAATTCGACTTAGAACTGTGTATTACTGTCACAAACATAAAATATCTAATATTGGAGAAATGTCGCGCACTTGCGGTATTTTATCTTAAGGTTCATTTGTACATCCATAAAATACAATTTTAAAAGTAAAATATTTAAATTTAACAGACAGATGTGTACTATTGCCACAGGAAAATACAAAACTGTAGATACGTTGTCGCACATATCGTCGCCCTAATAATAAAAGTGCCTAGCTCCAGTTTTTTGCAAAAATGGGATTTTACTACCATCTATTAGAATAACATCTAAGCCACCTTCTGACCAAACTTCAGTGTCAATTTAACCAGTTAATTTTAAATTGAAGTAATAAACATTTGCCTATTTCCGACTTGACAATGTCATAATTTCGTGAGATCATATAAAAAATATTGTGTAATTCGAGCGGAAAGCTATTTGCACACAAATAGCTATTGATGTATGTTGTTATCAAATCGCTACATGATTTGAATAATAAATAAACGGTCTCTGTTTTTGTTTTATTATCTATTTAACATTAAATTTCAATATTAACCCATTTTTTATGATTTCGAAATTGTGAAAAGTTTGTTGCCATTTTCGAGAGATTTTCTATCTACCTATCTATTTTCTATTTCATGAAAAAAAAAAATTATTCCCTAGCCCAGATTCGAACCCGAGCTATTCGCGTGGAAGGCGAATGCTCTGACTTCAGCTCCACTGCCACTTTTATGATTTTAGTTTTCTTACTCGTATTTAAATTATGCTTCACATCCTTGTTAGTGGAAATAAAGATAACCATGTAGTATACCTATGTTACGCCGCTGACCCACATGTTCAGATTAAAAATTTTACGTTACTCTCTATCGCTGCCTGCCTAGATTACTCATTACCAATTGATGTGTCGCGTGATTCACATCGTTCAAACCGGACCACATTCCAGCGATTATAAAAACATTGATAAAAACTATCGAAAACGAGAATCGTCTCAGAAATACGATAAATAAAAATAGAAATGAAAGAATTCAGACCACAGGTAGGAAAATAATGTTTTTCTTTTTATTTAACTGATTTTTAGCTTGCAGAAGATACTAGTTTATGTGTAAAATTCTGCATTTAAACGAAAAATAAATATACAAAAGATACTACTTTATGTGTTAACGGTGCAGTCATTCATAAAATTCGTCTGCAAAACGAAAAATGCTAGTTAATGTGCAAATTTCGGCAAACTTTGATTATGGCAGATACTACTTTATGTGTAAATTCTGCATTATAGACAAAGACATGTACAGAGGAGGCTACTTTATGTGTTAACTCTGATCTTATACTAGTACAGGTTTGAGAATGGGTTTCTTCATAATTTAATTGATTTTTAGCTTGCAGAAGATACTGCCTTAGTGTAAATTTCCGAATTTAGACGACATATAAATATGCAGAAGATACATCATTCATATAAGCCTTATGCAGAGCGAAAATGCAACTTTATGTGCAAATTTCGCAAAAGTTTTGTGGCGGAAGATACTACTTTATGTGTAAATTCTGCAAATAACAAATAACTGTACAGAGGAAGCTACTTTATGTGTTAACTCTGATCTAATACTTACTATATGCAAGCCCAGCTAACTGCAGTGCGAAAAATGCTACTAAATGTGTAAATTTTGTAAAACTTTGGTCGATAAGATATTATTTTATGTGTAAATTATTTAAGCCAAATAAATGTACAGAGAAGGCTACCTTATATGTTAACTCTGATCTTATACTTATAAACTGCAAACTCGGCTAACTGCAACTCGAAAAATACTACTTATGGCGTAAATTTTGTAAAACTTTGACCGAGAAGATACTATTTTATGTGTAAATTCTGCATTTAAGCCAAATAAATGTACAGAGAAGGCTACTTTATGTGTTAACTCTGATCTTATACTCATAAACTGCAAACTCGGGTAACTGCAACTCGAAAAATACTACTTATGGTATAAATTTTGTAAAACTTTGATCGAGAAGATACTATTTTATGTGTAAATTATGCATTTAAGGTAAATAAATATGCAGAGAAGGCTACTTTATGTGTTCACTCTGAACTTATACTTAGCCCAGCTCGCACCGCGAATAATTCTACTTAATGTGTAAATTTCGCAAAACTTTGGCCACAAAAGATAATATTTCATAAGAAAATTCTGCATTATAAACAAATAAATGTACAAAGGAGGCTGCTTTATGTGTTAAATCTGATCTTATACTTATAAGATGCTAGCCCGGCTAACCGCAATGCGAAAAATGCTACTTAAAGTGTAAACTTCAAAAAACTTTGGAAGCAGAATGTAGGTACTATGTAAATTCTGCATTATAAACAAATAAATATCTGGTTACTCTGGTCTTATGCTTATAAAATGCAAGGACGCAAATATGCTACGCAAAGCTCATTGATTATATTACTGTATGGATAAATCCTGCTCTTAAAAAAATGCCCCTTTATGTGCACATGAATTAGCCATTGATTAAATATAGATTTAAGTTGATTCTGAATCAGAATCTAAGAGGTATATATAAACTCGTCTTCACCAGAACAGACGTTCTAATAGTAAGAATCAAATTCAGTATCAGGATATACTGGGAGCGAATCCTATTAGCAACATCTCTCTCGGAAAACCAATCAAAAACCAATCAACAAAGAAATGGTAAAAAGTTGGGAAAATATTTGCAAGACGGTTTGAAAAATGGCAAAATGTCAAAGTTTCTTTGCGAAATCAAAATATGGAATACTTTCACTTGGGTCCCCCACCTTAAACTCCGAACCAAAAGTTTAGTGACTAGTCACGTCATCAAATAGAACCGACAGCTATTTATATATGCTGCAAGACCAACTTAAAAGGTGATGGGAAGTTAAGCTGAACCTCTGTAAGCTAGGCTTGGAGGGAACAGAGATAGACGCATCAAAACAAATGCAAATGTAACAAAAGTATATCAGACATCTATCATAAAATATATGCATCGTAGGCACCTTATATATCCGTCTTTAAACACAAATGTAAAAAATATGATAGAAAAAGCAGATATCGATGGTTTTTTCATTTTGGAAAGAATCTTGTAGAGATATGGAAGTCAGACAAAGCATTTGAAAAAACTAGCATACATTTAATTTAAAGGCACCAACTAAAAGCAAGCAATAATTTCAATCAGTTTTTAAACTTCGGGCGCCTACTTTTAAATAGCGACTGAAGAAAACCAGGCCAGAGAAAGAGCAGGAGAAATACAAAATCCAAAGGACGAACTAATAAGTATTCAGAAAAACAGAGAGGGGAGAAGGAGTTATTAGGGAAAGAAATAAAGGTAAGAGAGATTGCTGGTAGACTAAATAAAGTTGTAAAACATGTGGGCTAACTTAACTAATGATAAAAAGGTCCTAAGATATGTTAAAGGTTTTAAATTAATCTTTAAACACAAAAGAGCTTTCACAAAAGGATGTTTTCTCTTAGAGAAAAAAACTAACCTACACACTTCAATAAAAAAAAAAACTTTTACTAAAGAATGCAACAGGTGTTTGCTTGCTAAAGAAAATTAGTTTGGTTCTCATATTTTTTAAGACCCAAATGAAATGATTCATCTAGATTCATTTTTAACAAATATATAGATTCTCGCATTTCAAACTGGAAGATCTCAGGTCTGCCCAGAATATTTAGTTACAGGACAATTTTGTCAAAAATTAAATTATAGAATGCTTCTTATCTCATCTCAATACATAAAAAATCAGAAAAGTATTTAAAAAAAATAACTTACGAATTTAAGTGTCTTACATTTGGTTTGACCATTTGCTCCATGTTTTTGCAAACACTTTAAAACCGGTAGTGCATCAACTAAGGCTTTTGGAAATAACCTTAATGATTTCCTAATTACATCTAAATCTAGTAATGAATGTCTCAAACATTGTAATACAACGGTTAATTCTTTACAATATCTATGACTCATTATAAAAAAAGTGTTTTTATCTAAAGTGTGCGATAACTCGATTGTTACGTAGCTGATGCATTTTTTGTATAAGTACTAAAATTAGAAAGACCAAGCAGAAGGCATAGTGATTGTACCAAAATGGGAAACTCAACCATCCCATGTTACAAAAAAAATAAATAAATAAATAAATGCTTTTTACGGTACATGTCAACATTACACCTAGTTATTTACTGCAGCAAACCTTCATTTAGAACTCCTTATAACCAGAGTTCTGACCTAGCTTTCATTTTAAATAGTCCCTAACCTTCATTATAGAAATTCTGAATAATAAAAGAAAGTGTATATTAGAAAATTTTTAAAAAGGGTCACCAAAATGTATTCAAACTTGAAACCAAAACACAGTTTTAAAATATTTCAATAAATTCTTTCACTTGAACAACTTAAAACAGCTAAGAGCCAAACTTGTTATGCTTGCAGCCCAACTGGTATAGACTTTCTCAAAAATTAAAGTTAAAAATGTCAAGGTGGAAGCTAAACAATATACAAATTTTCATTGACGAAATGCTCAAACTTCGACTCCACAACGAGCCCAGCCTTTATTAGTATTTTCATTCTCCCACGAATTACCTCAATTTATGCTCGGCAAGAACAATTTTTATTTTATAGGAAAAAAGAAAAGAAAAACAAAGTCTCACAGGTCTTCAGGACCTTTTATTCTAACCACTAACGCTCCAGTCCATTTAGTATTTCCCCAAACTATTGGGTGGGTAGCTCAAACACATACGTATGTACCTCGACCGTCCTCATAATCTGCGTCAATATCGAAACCATTAGAAAAATTGTAGAGAGAGATCAGTAATGTTTAACAAGTTTTACAATTAAGACGTAAAACCAACGTTCGCAAAAGTATTAAAAACTTATAAAACTGGATTGTTAAAATTCAATATTATTTTTTGTTACGTTGTTTAATGATTAATTCATTAGTATTATTATTAATTATTATAGTTAATTTTGTGGGAAATTTATAGTAATATTTTTTTGCATATTCTATTGTATACATTTACGTAGAAAGCAAAAATCTAGTTTTATTTTAAATAGAACATCCTCTAAACAACTACATAAAAAATCTTTATTTCCACTAACAAGGACGTGAAGCATAATTAATGGACCAAACTACTTACCTGAAGGAAGTTCGATCCTAATTATGCAAGCATATTTGTTAGTGAAAATAAAGTCCCACCTCCACCATATTTTTATTATTTTCAACCCCAAACTCCTAGGCTCCGCAACAGGTAATGAGTAATCTAGACAGGCAGCGATAGAGAGTAACGTAAAATTTTTAATCTGAACATGTGGGTCAGCGGTGTAACATAAGTATACTACATAGTTATCTTTATTTCCACTAACAAGGATGCTCGCATAATTAGGATCGAACTTCCTTCAGGTAAGTCATTTGATACATTAAATAGTATAGATATAGGATAGATACCTAGTCGATATGCTAAAGTACTTGCACATCTTTCAATGAACAAAACCAGTGGCGTGCGGTGACATTTTTGGAAGATGAAGCGATTATATAAAAATACAGCAGCCATTAAGAACAGCGCCGCAGACGAAAAATTTTCGCGGCGCATTCACCATTTTGTCAAATTCTTGCTTTTTTCCCTCAGTACTACGGATATTCGAGATTGAGATTTTTGAAGTGTTACCATTACTTTATTACCTAGTTTAGTACTAGGAGCTATAAAAAAACTTACCATTGAAAAGCTTCCTTGGTTTATTTAAACATAAAAAAACTTTAACTGCAGTTTTTTTTTATTTTTTCCAGCATTTTTCGCACAGTTGACACAGCAGTTGACATTTATTTATACTTAAGATATATTAGCCTATCCTAAATGGCTGCAAATTTGTCTATAACATCGTCGTAAAATTTTGAATTTTCTGATAACTGTTTAACAAGCTGTTTTTTATTGGATATTAGGGTTAAATTAGAGAGTCTGTCTTCACTTGTTGAATTTTGTATAAAACTTTTAATGCGCTTTAAAGCTGAAAAATTTCGCTCAACTTACGCACTTGTGGCTGGGATGGTTAGTACTAATTCACACAACTTGACGACTTCACAAAGAGACTTATTTAAACCAGTTGTTTTAATAAACATTAACACATTGATGGGCGTCTTTTTATCACTAATTTCAGTTGTTTCATAAACAACACTTAACTGTGACTTTAATGCTGGAATATCGAAAAAATTTCCATAATTTAATTTTAGTGAATTAAAAGCTTCCGATGGAAATTTTGATGAATCGTAGTTACTAATATTAAAATTGCACAATTCAACAAATTTTAATTCGTTAACGTTTTGAAATCGAGAGTTCATTTGTTGTAAAATATTAGCAAAAATGTCGGCGGATATTCGACGACGCCAACATTATCAATTCAAATTCTCTTTCTTTCAGGTTCTAAAGCCAATGTTTTGAGTCTTATTCCAAAAGTGTTCAAACTGATCTCGTTTTTTATTCATTTTATTTTTAACATCATCAATTTGTTTAATGCAAAAAGCCAATGTCATTTGACTTTGTCTGTAAAATGTCGAATAAAATGTCAGTAAAAGGGAAAATCTCTTCAAAAATGTTGAGCAAAATATTAAAATCAAAGTTTTGTTTGAGCCAATGCAAATACCCTTTAGCAGCAGTAACAGTTTCAGCATTCCATGTTTCTTTATTGTCTCAAACGTCTTGAAAAAAGTGTATCAAAGAATCACGGTATTAAAACACTGTTTGCACTAAACGTTCATTGTAGTTCCATCGTGTCGGAGCAACTTTTGGAAACCTTTTTTAAACGTGAATGTCCAAAGCGCGAGTTCTTTTCGATGACTTTGAAAAGAAGGAAGCCAAACCACTAAGCGTGGAAAAGAAAACTTTGCAATCTTTAATATTATCCATGCTTCGCAATAAAACCAAATTAAGTCCATGTGCTGTACAGTGAACGAAAATTGCATGTTTAAACTTCTCTTTCACTTTAGCTTAAAGGACTCCTAAATGGCCAGCCATTACGGCAGCACCATCGTAGCTCTGGGCAACAATCTTAGAACCACATTCTAAACTTGAAATAATGTCACAAACAATTTTAAACAATGAATCTGCAGTTCGTTCGCTAGTGACGTCCAAACATCCTAAGAATCGCTCTTGAGGAATGCCATCCAATAGATATTGCACAACAATGGATAATTGACTTAAGTTTGCTACATCTGTGGTTTCATCAAGCGCAATTGATACGAAAGGTGTTTTTTTAATTTCACTTTTAATGTGATCTATCACAACGTCGGCGGTGTATTTAATTAAATCATTTTGGATTCTGTTTGAGGTACCTCGGAAAGTCGTCGAATCAATAAAATGATTTTTTAGGGTATCATCGTATTTTGCTAAAAAACTTAGAAGGTCCATGTAATCTCCTCGATTGGCGGATCTACTTGCTTCATTGTGAGCCCTAAAACTTAGTTCATGCTCTTCCAGGAAACAAGTTACATCTATTAATGGTTATAAGACGTTCCTATTTTTTTACCCTTTCATTGTGAATTTTGTTGCTTATTTTTAAATGATTGTCCAAACTATGTTCAATGCGATAGGTTCCGAATGTTTTTTCTTTAATTGTAGCACTTATATGAGATTTGCCATTTACATGTCGTTTTACACTTTTGTGGAAATTATTCAAGTCTGTAATGCCGACTGAGTTCAAATGTGTTTTTTCGGCTATATTAAAAAGTAGGCAAGGCCAGCAAAACAATTTCTTCAAAGTTTTGCAGCCGGTTAACCATTCATACTTTTCATAGAACCCTACGTGAAAATGCCTGGTATATTTCTTTGTTGACTTTTCTACTTTCGTCTCTAAATTGATAGGATCCTTTAGCCTACTAGAATTAATAATGTCCGTTTTCTCTTCAAAATTTCTACTTGAAAATTCTTTTTTCAATAAAGAGCACAAATACAAACACAATTTACCACATTATTATTGTACACAGGCACAGTGCATAGTTCCTCCATTTTAAATAAAGAAAAAAACTACGAAAAACAAACCGAAATCTATCTGAAGTCTACGATTTTCCTCACATGTCGATTCGCGGTGCGAATTGCAATATGCAGGGTCAATAACACGAAGCGAAATCAATTGGAAGATGAGCCGGCTTTTTTAAGACGCGCTTCCGCCGACGAACTTGAAGTATCTATATGGTGTGTGCGTTTACACAATTAATTTTCTCATGGGTGGTGCGTGCGTTTACACATTACACCAATGAATTGTTAGTACATTTACGAAGTTTACGTAATGTTTCAGAGAAAATATAGTACCTAATTTAATATTATTTACTATGCATTGTAAACTAAAAAAATATTTATTTTTAAATCTCAAAGTGTAGGGAAGCGGTGCTTCCCCCGCTTCCATAGACCGCACGCCCCTGAACAAAACCATTTTTAATATTGAGTGAATTAAATTTTTTATATATGCGGTTTCTAAACTGAAAGTTAAAGTGTATATTATTATTTCTAATTTCTGAGGGAATTGAGTGAACTTCACAACACAAAGTTCATAAACACTGCGAGAGTAGGAGGCCAATAGATCACAATTTCCGTACCATTCTCGGTGGAAACATCATTAATTATTATATAACATTTTCTTAGAAATACATTTGCCTATTTTATGGTTAAAATTATGCTATTATAAATACATTTGTGCAATACCTATGTGTATTCTGGGTAGTATACATACATTTAGAACTATGTTGTTTCATGAATTTGTCAATGTTGTTGTTAGTTGATTTTAATTTGAGTTACAAAGTGATAACTTGCATGGTGATTCAGTTTTAACAAAAATAACAGACTTGCAGATGTGTTTTCAAATAATAATAAGTCGTATTTATACTAATAGAAATTATTTTTTAAAATAACCTCAGCCAGAAAGGACAGAAGGTACCTAAATGTATATTATAGGACACATTGCTATGTTTCTAAGCATAACTTATTTTGTTTTATTTCTATAAATGTAAAGTGAATTGTTTTGCACAAAGACAATAAACTGTCACATAAAATAAAAATAATAATACTATAAAATTTCTTCATGGAATTATCGCGCCCGGCCCAGGTAGAAAACAGTGTCGGCCACCGAAAGCTTTCAAATATGCTTTGCACAAGTCCCTATTAAAACTTCAGAGAGTTGTTAGCTTTAGTGCAGGCAGGAAATGAATAATATCAACGTTGCAAGTCTAAACGTGGCAGCAAAACAACAACTTCCTCCACGAGATATCTGTTTCGACAATGTGGGGGCATTTTCGAATATATGGGGAAAAAGGAAGATGCCGTTTATGTCAAAATGACCAAACTGCAATTATTTGCAAAAAATGCAACGTCAGACTTTGATGAATTTAAGGAACTGCTTCCTAACATTCCATAATAAATTAAACTTAAATAGATAAAGAAATTAAATATTTAAGTAAAATACAAATTTGTTATATACTTGACAACGTATCATGTAAGATACATGTTAGAATTTTTTTTTTGAAATATCATGTAAATATTTTTTTTTGAAATATCATGTAAATATTTTTTGAAGTTGATATCTTATTTTATAACAGTTATTTAGTAGTTTTTTAAACAAAAAAGATTTTTGTAATGATTATTTCTACTACTGCCAACTCAAGGGCCATATCGAGACAAACGTACTGCTTCTCGAATCTGCCGGAGTGCTCGCTTTGCGGTGTATGAGTCATAGAGAGGGAGTATTCCAATATTCTAGGTCGCCTAAAGTGTTCTGGTACAGAGCTGGCTTTATATAAATAGCGCGAGTTGTCGACGGACGTGCAGATTCAAATGAAATGTTGGACAGTAAAGACAAATTGTAATAAATAAATTAGAATTATGAGTTATAATAGTTTCTAAGTATTATATCAATTAATAAGTACGTTATAAATAAATTGTAAATAGTGTTTTATATAAATAAACTGTAAATAAATTAAACAAACGTTACAGTACTAAGAGCTGGACGGGCAAATGAAGAAACACCAGTTAAAAGAAATGATCTCCAAGACAGTTGATAGACTATTTATTTATGATGTATAAATATTATCAATTATAGCATTCTTCCGAAGTGAACTTCTCTGTTTAAACAAAATAAATAAATCGATTCCGCCAAAGCAAGTAACCCTTCAACGTAAATCACAAAACATGTGCAAAAACAAAACCAAACAAATTTCCAAAAATTAAACTGTTAAGCGGTGAAATATTAACAAATAAATAAACAAACACTTAGAATGTTTATTCAGCTCCTTAGTGCTCAGGATTTTGAGCTTCTAGTTTACCTTCTCGATCGTACGTACCAAGAAATAAAACTTTTACGACACCAGCACCGATTTGACGACTTTATTTCGACGGTTCTTTCCGTAATGGACCGGGCGGCACCGGCCATTGAACGCAGGCCTGGCAGGAAAAAAATTCTTCGGGTCTCAAATAAAAGGTGTCCCAACTCGGACCCCGGTCTTTTTTATGAGGTTTGCTCGATTTATAAAATTTACGTTTCGAATTGAATGAGAGAGGAATTTGTCGGAACATCAAACATAATACAAAAGCATTTTTTTTTCTCTAATTGTTTTACAATTTTATTTTTGTCGTGTTGAAAATTATTAAACTTTTTATTTAATATAATAATTCTATATTCAATTACTTGGAAGTGGTCAAACAGAGAAATAATAAAAATATATAATAGACAAGCCACTACCGCCCTATATGTTTAATCACGAATTTCGTAAAAAAGATTAAAAATAATTATATTTAAAATAACACAATATATCTAAGACGCCACATCATTCTTATTTTTAAGACTGTCATCTATGTATATTTTTGGTCCTTGATAAGGCCTTCGACTCAGTGGATCACATATAGGTATTGAAGGTATTAAAGATCTAGGCTTAATACGGAATACCTCAAGGAACTATATTGGATCCATTACTGTTCATACATCAATGCAATACTTACCCATAAAAGTGCAGGAACTGTATATAGTTTTGCTGATTTTATAATCATTTTATATACAGGTCTTGATTGGGAAACATTTAAAAGGATGATAGAAACGTATTTGAGTTACTGTACCAAAGAATTTTAACATTAAACGTTAATAAAACCTGTTTTAATTCTTTTAGCTGCTACTGCAATTCTTTACCTTCATATATAATTCGTTACAAATGAATAATAATTAGAAATTAATAACAATCATTTCCAATTGACAAACATCTTAGATGGATTACACATATTATTGAAACTGATAATAGTGTTACATTAAGGAATACCTACTAGATTTAAATGCTTAAAACAAATTGTAAACCTTCGTTAGTTAAAAATAATGTTTTCTACTCTAGAAAATTCTCGCCTCTCATAAGTTAAGGAGGAATAGCAGTTACTCACTTGAAAAATCTCGAACTTTTGCGAAAATGCTTCTCAAAAATAATTTTAAATAAACTATTGCTTTATCCAACAGATAACTTATATCGAAAATAGAATACCAACACTTAGATGAGACAGATATATTTTTACAAGTTAGTTGTTTATAAAAACGGATCAAAAAATAAATATATCTATACATAAACATAAATTATAATACAAAACAAAAAACTAAAATGCTATTACAAACTGTCACAGCGAATAAAACAATTGAATAAAGAGGGTATAATTTATTATATATCAGATAGAACATATAATTTTCTGTCATTAAAAATTAGGGAAGTTAAACTTGAGAAACATTTTAAAGATGTAGTGAAAAAATTGTATTTTCCCGGCAAAAAAGACATCCATTCTTTAAATAAAAACTTTCCAAATTTTTAATAATTTTAAAGTTTATGTTTAAAGAATAGGGTGATTTTTTTAAATTTTCTCTTTCGCTACCGTCCTGAAATTTTGTTGAAAATGCCCCAAACAAAATTCCCTGAAAGTTTGAGCCCTTAATATTAATATTAAGTCCTCGACCAAGGCGTGCAAAGATTTTCCATTTAAAATACACGTAAAATTAGGGTTTTTTCTTCAGATTTATATAGCTTAGCGGCATTTCATGGTATTATTTCGACCATAGACATGTAACTTTTTGAAATCTTGTTTTTTTTTGTATTATGATTAAAATGTTAAAAGTGGTTAACGATAGTGCAGAAAGGGGAGTAGCACTAGCCGAAAGTTTTAAAGAAGCATTGACTCATAACGAAGTTGAGAGACAAAAAATTTTTCAAACTGTTCAACATCATCGCTCTCAATACACATCGTGTAAAAAATCACAATATATTAACAATGAATCAATGTAACGATTAATTTTTCTACTTTCAATAATAATGTATTGGTATTGTTGTTTCTATTTTCATAAATAATTTATTGTTGTTAATATGATTCAAACTATTATAATTTAATAAATGTTAGTAATATATAAGTTATATAAAAGTAATTGTATTTGTATGTTTTATGCAGGAACTAGTAAATCCTTTATTTGTTAAAGATTCTTCAAATATGAGCTTTAACGATGTAAGATATTAATCATATTCCAGTATTCTAACTTTAAGAAAATATATTGAACAAAAAGTGTGATAATACAAAAAAAAACAATATTTCAAAAAGTTTCAGTCAATAATTGGCAAAAATTTTACAGTAAAATTAACTCAAGGCTTAATATCTCGAATCTCGACAAATATTGATCTTAGCGATTTTGTTCTTAGGACATTTTTTGTAGTAAATTAAATATCCTACAACTTTGTCATTTACATTTTTTCTGTAACTCTTCTCAATTATGACATAGGGTCGAAATAACGTAATTTTCATGAAAAAATTCGATTTAGTGACCAGTACTACCTCGCCGATGTGAGTTACGACATCGCCGCAATGGACACTTTTGTAAAGCGTTCAATTTGGAGAAATACATGTCTATGGTCGAAATAATACCATGAAATGCCGCTAAGCTATAGAAATCTGAAGAAAAAAACCCTAATTTTACGTGTATTTTAAATGGAAAATCTTTGCACGCCTTGGTAGAAGACTTAATATTAATATTAAGGGATCAAACTTTCAGGGAATTTTTTTTGGGGCATTTTCAACAAAATTTCTGGACAGGAGCGAAAAAAATAGTCGAAAAAAAATCACCCTAATAAAGAATCTATTGCTTTTCTAATGTTATATCATGCTTTTATGGATTTATTGTAAATATAGGGTGGCACGTTAATAATGGGAAACAGAGCAACTATGAATTCATTACATAAAAATATTTGGATATAACACAATTTACCTTAATACAATTCTTGATAATACTGATAAAAAAGATACACAAGTAATTTTTTTATAGAAATATAAATTAAACAGCTTTCAATATAATAAACTCCACATTATGAAATGCTATTACTACTTTAACAAATGTTCCACTACTAACTTCAATACATTTTCGTATTCGTTTTATCGAATGATTTTCTAAATACATCTACAGCATTTACTATTTTTCGCCAAAGTTCGACACGAGAATTTATTGGTTCTTTATAAACCATTGATTTAAGAAACCCCCAGAAGAAAAAATCCATAGGTTTATGGTCTGGACTACGTGCTGACCAAGCATATTGGCTACCTCAACCGGTCCAATGTTGTGGAAATTCATTAATTTCATGATCAAGATAATTTGTACCTACTGTTATAGGGTGGAGCACCATCCTGCATAAACCGTCTTGTTGTGTCTCACGAATAATAGCAAATCATCTAACATATCCATGAATCAATTTTAGAAAAAATTCAAATATGAATAACCATTTAAGTTATTTGGTAACTCTTCCTGTATCTTTTTTTAATATCAAAAATTGAACTAAGGCAAATTGTGTTATATCGCAATATTTTTATACAAGGAATTAATATTGCCCTATATCCCATTATTAACAGACCACCTTGTATTTAAAGTTAAGTTAAAATGTATGCCTTTGTGGAACATTATTTTTTCTACACCCACGTGGACATTAGCTTATCTACGCACAGACTACAAAACGAAAAAGTATGCCATTGCGTTCAACTAAATCAATATATTTCATATCCATTCTACCTAGTAAGAACACTGCAAAAATTTAAATCCACCAATCGCAGTTCATATTTTATTCACCCGGCTATTATTTTTTTAATTTTATATAAGTGACAAGTCTGTCAAATTAATTGTCAGTATATTTCTTACTTATTAAGAGTAAATATATTTAAAAATAAATTATTCTTGTGTAGAATCGATAAATAATGGCATTTCTAGTTTTATTTCGTATAACTAATTCCTACTTTATGATTATCACAATCTTAAATCTTAAAACAGAGTTAAAAGAGCATACATTGCTTATGAACAATGCCGCCGAACCGTGGGGCGCACCTGGGGTTTCTCCCACAGAGTCGTCGCATGGACTCACACGGCTATCATAAGACCTATGCTAACATACGGTGCAGTTGTCTGGGTACCGAAAACCCAAAAATTAACAGCTATCCGTAAACTAGAACAAATTCAAAGAACAGCATGTCTCAACATAACAGGAGCCATGAAAACAACACTGACTAGAGCCATGGAAGTCATTCTTAGTCTCACTCCCCTTGATATTTACATCAAGGAGGTTGCTCTGACGACAATCACACGCCTCCGCACGGTCGGAATAGAACCTGATGAAGGATCTGGTGAGGCGAGACGTCACTTTTGGTAGGAGGCGCTGGATACGCTCCCACTGCTTCAAGCGAACATGGACTCCATCTCACCAAAATATATCTTTCATAAGCCATATAAAGTTATAATAGAATAAATAGAAGAGCCAGAAGTGGTAGGTACGATTCATATCTACACCAACGGTTCTAAAACAAAACAAGGCTCAGGATGTGGAATATACTCCAGATTCTTAAACCTAAACATAAAATAGGCTGTGAGCAATAGTGCCAGTTTAGTTCAAAGAGAGCTAACGGGGATTCTCATAGCAGCAAAGAAATAACCAGAAACAATATCACTAGAAGGAACATTCTCATCTATACAGATAGCAGACAAGCGCTACTCACCCTGAACAGACTATGAATTTATTCAGGGTTAGTACTAGAATGTCACGAAGCTTTGGCCGAAGTATCCATCAACAACGTGGTTATCTTAAGATGGATTAAAGGTCACGCCACATCGAAAGGTAACCGTCTTGCTGATTCACTAGCCAAGAAAGAAGCCAACCAAATACTTTTTGGACCTGGCCCTTCTATTGGCCTGACAAAATCGGTAGCGACAGACCTAATCAAAGAACATTCCCTTGTGGAATTCAAGGAAAGATGGGACGAAACAAGAAACTGCAGAGTTACCAGGGAGCTCTTAAGTTATCCTGACAACACTGCAGCAAACAAATACTTGACTATGACTAGACAGAATCTGCGCCTAATCACAGGCATTCTGACTGGTCATTGCCAAGTACGAAAGCATCTCCATATCATGGGGCTGTCAGAATCCGCACTCTGCAGAGGGTGCGAACAAGAAGATGAGACCATCAAGCATATCCTTCACGATTGCTCGACGCTCTTATTTATTAGAAGATTTGTGTTTGGCGAGTATCGGCTAACACCGGCCGATATAAGAGAAGCACCTCTTGGCTACGTTGTCAACTACATTAAATCTGTAGGCTGGCTCACGAGCTAGGAGGTGCCTCTCTTCTCAGGAGGATGCACAATGGGCCTAATGAGGCCTAAATGCCGTGGGGTAACCCACCCTCCACACATTACAGATACAGATGATCATCACAATATTTCTAGTGGGTATTATTTTATAACTATGATTTAATTTCGCTTAATATCTACGTATATAAAGGAAATATACTACAAATTAATTTTTATTTACTAAATACCAACAATATTACATGTTTTTCGCCATGAGAAAGGCATAATTAAATTGTATTGAGTGTTAAAATCTGTGAGTATAGAAAAAAATAGAGTAGAAGATAATTTAAAAGTGTGTAGTTAGAAGAAAAGAAGTAACAAGAGATGTTACAAGAATAAAAATAAGAAGCAGATTCTGAGTTTTTTTAGTTATATTGATTGGAAAAATTGAGTTAAATAATTCTATATCAATGTCAATATACTTACAATAAAAAACTGCAATTTTTTTTATTATCATCAAAAAAAGTAAAGGAAAATATTTCTACTAATTTTGTCATGTAGGACATAAATCTATCAATAAATTGGTCCTTTTATGTATACACCATAATTTATTGGTTAATAAATATATTTTGACATTCGTTATCAACTTATTTTCATAAATATAAAATTAAAAAATTTCATTGCTATTGCTGGATCATTTAAATATTTAGTTGTTTTTATTTTTAACTATGGTATAAAAGACTGTACAAAAGGCTACATGAAAAAGAGTATTTGAGTCGATTTATTAGTTCTTAAATCTAGAAAAATACGAAAGGATAATGAAATAAACATGAGAACAGAAAATGAAAACATAAGTCTCTACTTATCGATAATGGGAAGCAAAATTGGTAGTAAAATCCAAGAAGGTTTTGGTATTTTAAAAACTAGAAATATTCGAATATTTATTAAGATTTAGTAAGAACAGACAAGATCGAAAAAAAGGTTCAACAGAACCAGAAGGGAGAGAGAGGCTAGAAAGAAAATGAAAAAGTAGAAAAATTGAAAATAAAGATAGAAAGGACAGAAATAATAAACCCCATAAAAGTAAGTAACATTATGAGGGATGGTATCTACCTAGTTAGTCTGAAATAGAACTGTTACAGAACATTTATTAAATATTTATTTGTGAAAGATTTATCAATTATTGAAGTTTTTGGTGATTTGACAGTATCTTTAGGTAATTTAGGTATAATCAGTGTGTATCCTTCATATGCCACCATTAAAAAATGGTATAAAGAATTTTAGACAAAAAGATCAGGTGTTATGGAAGACCAATTTATGTTACCACTCGGGAAACCTGATTATGTCCACGATATTATTTTAACAGATCGATAAATTTGCCTCAAGAGTACAGCAGAAGCATTGCTTATTTTTTTTAACGTTCATCACCACTTGAATATGAGAAATCTTTTGGCCAAATGGTTTTCGAGATGCTTGAATACCTACTGATCAGAAGCGCGTTCGATTGACGTCAAATAACATATGTCGTCGTCACTTTAAAGAAAATTCCTTAAACTTTTTGGATCGACTTATCATAAACAAAGCGTGGGTGCATCACTATGACCCGGAAACTAAAGAGCAATTTAAAGAGTGGAAGCCTTTTGGTTATCCACTACCAAACTAATTGCGTGGTTAAAAATTGGTTGGCAAGGTTTGGTTTCAGTTTTCTGTGACAAAGATGAGATAATTTTAAAGATGATAACATTATCACGAGATCATATTACCTGTACTGAGCTACTAATTAGGCTACGTGAGAAAAATGTGTAAAAATTCCGCGAAAAGCTTGCCATAATATGGATTCTCTTTTGTCAAAAAAACAATGCCCCTGCTCAAAATGACGAAAAATTGGTTGCTCATCCGCAGTACTCTTTGGACTTAGAACCATCCGATTATTATTTGTTTCCAAAATTAAAGAAATACTTCAAATATTAAACATTTTCGACAAATAATTATGAAGTTATATTTGCCGTTGAAGTTTGCAGACCAAAACAAAGAAGACTTAACACCATCGGATTATTAATTGTTTAAAAAACTTAAGAAACACTTGAAATGTTAAACAAATACTTATGAAGTTATATTTGCCGGTGAAGTTTGCAGACCATAACAAAGAAATTTGAGTCTTTATAATTAGGTACTTTGAACGTTGCGTTGTGTAAAAGCCTTTATGGAAAATATTGAATTAATAAATTTAATTTTTTTTAGAAGGTAGTTGTATATGTTGTTGCCAGATTATAAAACCCGTCGTCTTATAAATTGCCTGGGCGTTTTATAAAAAGCCGGCCACGAACAATTTAATTTTGGCGGATAACAACTGTATAAATGAAAATTGTTCGAATGAGGAAAATAAAAAAAAATTCACTAATAAAGAACAAACTATACCTACAGCATGTTTATGTAGCAGTTCCAAAATTTGGCAGGGGTTTGTTTGACCCTAAAGCTGTGTTGGAAACTATTCTTGATGTACGAAATGGAGTATACCAGATAGGAACTGAACATGGGCGCCTAAATCGGTGGTTTTCTAGAGTCAAACTTAACTCAGTTGGGGGTCTATTCTGTAAAAATTCCTTTATATTTAACGGCCTTTAAAAATATTTTCTTCTTTAATTCGGTCACTATTTAAACGGATCTTTAAAATACATTAGAGACTATCTTAAAGAAAGCTGTTTAAATAATGATAGAAGTAAATTAACGAATACAAATATACTTTTAAAGGCCGCCAATATTTTTAAAGGCCGTTAAATATAAAGGAATTGTTACAGAATAGACCCCTTGGTAAGTCAAACTTAAATCCATTCGTCACACCAAAAAATACCGGTAGGTATTACGTTAAGAGAAGCTACTTCTAAAATGTTTCAATTTGGAGGACAAGACCAGTAAGGGTTTAAAAAAATGTCATTGAAAATCTAGTAAAGTTCAATGCTGTACAAATGTTTTGTTTCAAGATATGAGGAAAATACTATAGTTAGTGTTATTTCAGTGGTCCATGTTCTAATAATTAAAATATCCTTATTGGTTCTTTTAAGCTTAATAAGTGTTTAATTATTTTGTTCTTCAGTTTTATTTGTTTTCTCTTTCATTTGCTGTGTTTATTAAAAAAATATGTAAAATATTTGTTATAATATTATTTTAAATCACATAATAACCCATTAAATCTATAACTAAAATTTTAATTGCTTTAACTTTTAAATAAAATTCGTATTTTATAAAAAGGACTAAAACATTTCACCTTCCAGAATGTCAAGTAGAACATTTGAAAATTTGTCCGCGTGTTGACCGTCATTTTATAAAATATCTAGGCCTTGGAAAATAATGAATGTTCAACGAGAATTTGAATTTGTAAAATGTCATTTTATAAAACGGCAGTTTTATAATTTTAGGTATGACATACTGGTTGATCAGAAATTTAAATGAAATGTAACCCGTATTTAAAGTGTACAAAATAAAAAATATCTCAATATATTTTCGTTTTAGTCAAGAGAAAATATGGGTCAACATAGCATACTTGATAAATTTAACCAATGTTAAACGAACTAAAAGAAATAAAAATTTCGAAAATTAAGTCTTTTAACTACTGTTACTTTGTTTAACATTTGCTAAATTTATCATGTGTGCTACGTTGACCCTTATCTTCTATTTTCTCTCTGATGACGAAGTCCCGATAATGGCTTAAATGCCGAAAGCACTCTACTATTTTTTTTTTATTATTAAACCATAAATTATACTGAGATATTTTCAAACTCTATACTTTTAAATACGCCTATCACTTCACTCCAATTTCATTTAAAATGTTTTTAAGTATTGTGGCTTTTTGTATGGTTGGCTAAGTATTTATCAATTTTACCTCATTATGGTAAAAGAGTACTGGATTGGCACTTAAGTATTATTAAAATACTAAAATACCAGTAAAATTACTTGAAGTAAATATTTTTAATTGAAGTATTTAAAAATACTTAAGTACAATTGACTTGAAAAACAAACAAAATAATATCCAGTATTCAGTCAGTTATGAAGATGCAAGTTTTTTCATGTTAGTGGACTGTGTAGATCGTGATTCGGCTCAAATCATTCATTTCTTTGAAGCCGAGCTGTCGTTTCCTGTGTCCAGAAAAAATTACGGTGTAGTAAGTAGAAGTGTAATGTGTAATAATAAACTAACAAAAGCAACAACATTAAATAATGAATTTATTTTGGGGTATTTAAAACGCATATCTATATTGTGTACTGTATATGTACATGGCGGTATTGATAAAAAAGCGTACATTATTGTCATCCATTCATCCTTTCTTCATTCATAACCATAACTTATAGTTACTATACTTATAACCAGTCATGGGTAATTGTAGCAATAGAAGAAAGCATTTCTGAAGAAGAACGAGTTGAAACCTTAAAAAAATATATACAGCGATTACGATCCCTTTTTTGATTTCTAAGAAGATATTGAGTCATGTTCTTCCCTTGCTGGAAAATCTGGAAAATTACTAGTTGAAGCGAAGAGTCATCCGAACTGGAAGGTGTCGGGACATTTGCCCAGTTTTTTTCAGGTACATTTTGATCCGGCAACGTTGCACTTGAGATGGGATGGTACCAAACCACCCCAAAGCATCGGAGAGATGCGCACGCATAGTCGTACGATAGATAGGTTCCAAAAATATAGGATCACGTCATCAGTAGTATTGGCAAAGGAAATTTTAGAAGTAGGGGATAAGAAAACAATAATTTATTTAGATATTATGACAATAAAAAAAGTAACTGTAAATACAAGTGAATAAAAATAAATAAATCTTTAAAAAAATAAAGAAATAAACCGAATCTTCGAATAGACGAAGTGTGAATTCTTGCATTTCAGAATAATATACTTGTAAATCTTAACAAATTAATATGAAAAGTTAAGTATAATTAATAAAATTTTACAAAAAGTTTCAAGCATTTACTTATTATTTGCAAATGGTAGGTAATACCGGTAATTTTTCAGACGCAAATAGAAATTTTAAATAAAAATTCTATTTTTTTAAACTGTATTTTAAAATAAAGATGAGACGTATTTACTTGCATTTTATGTAAATATGTATCTAACCGTAATGGGGTAAAAAATAAGTTAATTATTCGAGATATTTAAAAAAAATTTATTAAATATTTTTAAATAATGGCATTGTAGGTAAATATACAAATTTAAAAAAATATATTTTACAAAAAAATATAAAATATATATTTAAATATAACTTAACTTAAATCATAAAAAAAATATAATTTTTGTAAATAGCTTAAAGTTTTTAAACATTTATTAATATTTCCGTCTTCATTAAGTTTTTAATAAACAGTTTTTGATTTTATTATCTATACCAATGTATACTTTTCTTCTTTTGTTCAATAATCGTAGCCCAAACTCCTTTCGAAGTATTTCGCTGTCTTGGAATTCAGCTTTAAATCGAAGAAACTTAATCAATTCATACACATTGGGGTTGTTTCTTATTCGGAGCTGTAATTTGTTATTCTGTCCATCTACGGCATTGTTTGTACAGTGTCTTAAATTATAGCAATTCCATACAGCTCTTGGCAACGAGTTATTTTCAAGCCATTGGTCTATGAAATAGTTGTTAAACTCTTCTATTTTTTTGTTAACTGGACAATCCTTCATTATTTCCAGCCATCCTTCATCAATAAGATTTATAGGTAAATAAGCCAGCAAAGAACACATTTTTATGTGGTTTTGGATTTCCATATCATTCTTGTATAAATCCTACGCTTTGGATTCTTCTCCACAAACAGTGACTAAAGTGAAAGTGTCCTTTAATGATAGATTTCTTAAAATTTTGTTTCAAAGCTTCATTAAGTTTAGTTTCGAAATCTAACATAAAACAGATTGGTTTCCATTCCGGTAGATACTGTTTCTCTCCTTGAAAAACTATGTTATAAGCGTTGTACTTTTTGTTAGGTAATAATGTGAAAATAACAGGACCTATTGACGTTTCACTATCAGTCGGAAATCGATTGCAAACTAATTTTTGTGACATTTTCTTGCCGGCAAATAATCTACCTAGGTACCCTTATTATTTGAAATCTTCAAAACTTGTTTATCAAAGAATTTTCATAGATATTGGTAGGTATAGTTAATATTTATTTATTTAATAATAGTTAATAGTTTAAGCTGGAATAACATTTCCGGTTTAAATTCGGGATTTATTTTATTCGGTTCTATTTGTATCAGTTTTTTCCACGAAAGAGATTAAATTTTTTATACAATGTTCCTAATAGGAATTTAGGATAAATATGATTATAGTGGGTAAGTGACTTTTACGGGGATGGAGCTACTAGTAGGTTTGTTTTGGTTCACGTTCTAGAATTGTTCCAGAACCATGCGCAGAACTATTGCGCAATGGTCCTTAATTCTGAACAGTTCTGTAACCATTCCATTGTATTCGAAACCAAAACACTGCCAGAACAGTTTAACGTCAAAGAGTAAATTATAAATAAAAAAGAAGAAATAACACAGGGTCAGTGTCTACGTAAGAAAGAGGCCACAAAATATAGTAAAACGTAGATAAATTAAATAATAAATTCGTAAAAAATCTTATGACTCAACATCAATTAATCAACTGCTCCATTCTCATTAGTCATTCGAAAATTCCTTGTAAAAATTCCAACACAAAACATGGCCAGGATCTCAAAAACAGAATTACTTGCAAAAAAGCGCAAGCGCAAACATATCAATTCTGAGACAGTTCTCGCTTTAGGCCAGAACCGACGTTACTGTTCGAGAATGGTTATGGAACCATTCCCAAAAAAAAACCAAAACACAGAACTTAAAGGTTCGGAACAGTTCTGGCGAAACCAAAACAGCAAATAGCTACTGCGCATGCTCCAAAGGTTATGGAAGAGTTCTAGAACAGTTATGAAAATGAACCAAAACAAAGCTAGTAATTACCATTCATAGCTCCACCCCTATTCGCGATGTTGCCATACTTAGCAGGATATCTCTTTCTATGTTGTTCTCTCTCGCGCAAAAACTGGGCAAGTGACCCGTAACCAACTGGAAATCCTAAAATACCTAAGCGATCCAAGAAACAGTCTCATTACGCTGGACAATTATAAATACATATATTAAAATTGTGTTTGGTAAATATAACATAATTCTCTCGTCATCAGCTCCTGTTAGTTTTGTCCAAATTATTAATGCGTCTCGTAGGCATGCACTGAGTGACGGCAATTTTGAAAAATTGGTTACTTTAAAACAAATGAGTTTTAGTTATTTTACCATAGTTAAATGTTGAATTTGAGTATTATGCTTGCGAAATAACGAGCAACGATGTTTTTTTGTTTAAATTCCGTAGGACATTTTATTTTATTTTTAGTCATTTGTTTTTTTTAATCCTGTTATTAATAAAAAAAATAACAAAAACGCTTGTGTTTCATGATACATATATACCGCCTATTTTAAATATATCCCATTAAAATTATCAATAAGTATTAGTTTAGTACAAGTATAAGTCTCAATAGTGTTAGTTTAAAATACGACCATTACTTAAAATAAAAAAATAATTACAATATTTTTTAAATATTTGTACTTAAATATCATTTCAGTTATGCAAGTTTAAGTAAATAATTAAACTTGATTCTGATCTTCGTGAAATTTGGTACTTGTGCGTAAATTTGGTTAATTCAAGTTACTTTACTAGTTATTTTAAGTATTTCAGTTTTTACTTGTATTTGTACTGGTACTTGATTCGTATTAAAAAAAAAACTTATACCTTATAATACTTAGGTAAGTACTTTTTCTTGGTACAACAGCTCTGGCGGAAACCAGTCTAAGCAACCTAATGCATGTTTTGTGATGGAGTCCCACGACTAATAAAATAAAAATAAATAAGTAGGTATTTAAAAAAATATATATTAAACTATCAGTCTAAGTACTATAGGTACACTTCATTAGGCATACTTATGTATTTATACCACCTATTTAAATCATGTGAAAAATTTGAATTTGGCAATGCTACTTTTAACAGTACGTCGGCGTCAGTTTGACAACAAAAATCCGGTGAACTACGGATAATTATCAATATTATCATTATTAATTTAATTAATGATTGCATTTTTTTAAACCATTTTCTTTGGGACTTTTAGGTAGAGGGAGGCCTTGATGATTGTGGTTTCTTTACGAAAAGCCTCGGCAGATTGTGTATCTTCATAATTTTACACAATGTAACGACGCTTCATGATGTTACTAGGATCTACATGAAAAGACAAATTTCGTTATAAGCCTACGGCATATGTCATTAATACGCTTATTCTTTTTGCTATACATGTAATATCAGTGGCGGCTCGTGGTAATTTAAAATGAGTGTTCACTTTTTCAAATAATTTTGTAAGTTCAATATTGCTGTTTTTTTATTATTTGAGTTTGTATTAAGTGTAGTTATTATTATCAACATCATACTGTTTTATAGCACTAAAACTATTAATAAATTAATATTTTAGTTTTGTTTTTAATACGTTGAAAACCATCTATAAATATTATTAGTTAGTAAACTGACTTTTCTTCATAATTTAAGATTATTTTTAAATATACAGGGTGTACCAATAAAAACTCCCAGGCCGGATATTTTGATAAGTAATAGAGATATTTTAATTATGTAAAAGCTAGTTCATAAAGTACTAAGAGAGCTTCAGTTTTAGATATAAATTAATTTTAAATAGGTAAATATGTAGATGGCGCTGCGCTCAATATATTTTTTTCGATGGGAGGATCTTTCTTATATAACGCATCTTGTGAAACATGCATTTTTAAGCAGATTTTGTTTTATAAACTAATTCGATAAATCTAGCCATTTTTGATATACAGAGTGGGTCACTCAAAATAGTTTTATCCTGTTTTTCTGCAATAATCATTGAATTTTTAGAAAATGCTAAAACAAGTCGATTTTTATTCCCAATTGAACACATTTTTACAATACAGACATCTGTCATGTGTCAACCCCCTCCCTTCTACTTCTCCAACCCCTTAATTTTAAATAAGGATTATATCATATACGGCACATCATTGAAAAGGTAATTTTATGATGAAGTCAGAAATATGACTGTTTATAATACTAAACTACTAAACTTTATATCACGTACAATTTTTTTTATCCCGATAGAGGGCGGTACAATTAAAAGTATCGCAATGAACAGTCAGTCTTTTTTCTCTTTTTTCTAAATTCCCTATAAAATTACCCTTTAATGATATACTACACGTTGTAGTGTCACACTCTACAATACGTAGTAGTTTTTTATCCCGCTAGAGGGCGATAAAATTTAAGTAACTCAATATACAGAAATATTTCTAAATTCTCCATTAAATTACCTTTTCAATGATGTGTCATACATGGTACATTACCTATTTAAAATTGAGGTGTTGGAGAAGTACAAGGGAGGGGGTTGACACATGACAGATGTCTATATTGTAAAAATGTTTTTAATTTAAAATAAAAATCGACCTGTTTTAGCATTTTCTTAAAATCCAATGATTAATGCTGGAAAACAGGATGAAAGTATTTTGAGTGACCCACTATGTATATCAAAAATGGCTAGATTTATCGAATTAGTTTATAAAACAAAATCTACTTAAAAATTCATTTTTTACAAGATGCGTTATATAAGAAAGTTCCTCCCATCGAAAAAATATATTGAGCGCAGCGCCATCTACATATTGACCTATTTAAAATTAATTTATATCTAAAACTGAAGCTCTCTTAGCGCTTTATGAACTGGCTTTTACAGAATTAAAATACCTCTATTACTTACCAAAATATCCGGCTTGGGAGTATTTATTGGAAAATCGAAAAATCGAAAAATCGAAAAATCGAAAAATCGAAAAATCGAAAAATCGAAAAATCGAAAAATCGAAAAATCGAAAAATCGAAAAATCGAAAAATCGAAAAATCGAAAAATCGAAAAATCGAAAAATCGAAAAATCGAAAAATCGAAAAATCGAAAAATCGAAAAATCGAAAAATCGAAAAATCGAAAAATCGAAAAATCGAAAAATCGAAAAATCGAAAAATCGAAAAATCGAAAAATCGAAAAATCGAAAAATCGAAAAATCGAAAAATCGAAAAATCGAAAAATCGAAAAATCGAAAAATCGAAAAATCGAAAAATCGAAAAATCGAAAAATCGAAAAATCGAAAAATCGAAAAATCGAAAAATCGAAAAATCGAAAAATCGAAAAATCGAAAAATCGAAAAATCGAAAAATCGAAAAATCGAAAAATCGAAAAATCGAAAAATCGAAAAATCGAAAAATCGAAAAATCGAAAAATCGAAAAATCGAAAAATCGAAAAATCGAAAAATCGAAAAATCGAAAAATCGAAAAATCGAAAAATCGAAAAATCGAAAAATCGAAAAATCGAAAAATCGAAAAATCGAAAAATCGAAAAATCGAAAAATCGAAAAATCGAAAAATCGAAAAATCGAAAAATCGAAAAATCGAAAAATCGAAAAATCGAAAAATCGAAAAATCGAAAAATCGAAAAATCGAAAAATCGAAAAATCGAAAAATCGAAAAATCGAAAAATCGAAAAATCGAAAAATCGAAAAATCGAAAAATCGAAAAATCGAAAAATCGAAAAATCGAAAAATCGAAAAATCGAAAAATCGAAAAATCGAAAAATCGAAAAATCGAAAAATCGAAAAATCGAAAAATCGAAAAATCGAAAAATCGAAAAATCGAAAAATCGAAAAATCGAAAAATCGAAAAATCGAAAAATCGAAAAATCGAAAAATCGAAAAATCGAAAAATCGAAAAATCGAAAAATCGAAAAATCGAAAAATCGAAAAATCGAAAAATCGAAAAATCGAAAAATCGAAAAATCGAAAAATCGAAAAATCGAAAAATCGAAAAATCGAAAAATCGAAAAATCGAAAAATCGAAAAATCGAAAAATCGAAAAATCGAAAAATCGAAAAATCGAAAAATCGAAAAATCGAAAAATCGAAAAATCGAAAAATCGAAAAATCGAAAAATCGAAAAATCGAAAAATCGAAAAATCGAAAAATCGAAAAATCGAAAAATCGAAAAATCGAAAAATCGAAAAATCGAAAAATCGAAAAATCGAAAAATCGAAAAATCGAAAAATCGAAAAATCGAAAAATCGAAAAATCGAAAAATCGAAAAATCGAAAAATCGAAAAATCGAAAAATCGAAAAATCGAAAAATCGAAAAATCGAAAAATCGAAAAATCGAAAAATCGAAAAATCGAAAAATCGAAAAATCGAAAAATCGAAAAATCGAAAAATCGAAAAATCGAAAAATCGAAAAATCGAAAAATCGAAAAATCGAAAAATCGAAAAATCGAAAAATCGAAAAATCGAAAAATCGAAAAATCGAAAAATCGAAAAATCGAAAAATCGAAAAATCGAAAAATCGAAAAATCGAAAAATCGAAAAATCGAAAAATCGAAAAATCGAAAAATCGAAAAATCGAAAAATCGAAAAATCGAAAAATCGAAAAATCGAAAAATCGAAAAATCGAAAAATCGAAAAATCGAAAAATCGAAAAATCGAAAAATCGAAAAATCGAAAAATCGAAAAATCGAAAAATCGAAAAATCGAAAAATCGAAAAATCGAAAAATCGAAAAATCGAAAAATCGAAAAATCGAAAAATCGAAAAATCGAAAAATCGAAAAATCGAAAAATCGAAAAATCGAAAAATCGAAAAATCGAAAAATCGAAAAATCGAAAAATCGAAAAATGGAAAAATCAAAAAACCGAAAAATCGAAAAATCGAAAAATCGAAAAATCGAAAAATCGAAAAATCGAAAAATCGAAAAATCGAAAAATCGAAAAATCGAAAAATCGAAAAATCGAAAAATCGAAAAATCGAAAAATCGAAAAATAATACGAAAAATAAATCAAAAAATCCAAAAAACCAAAAATCGAAAGAGAAAATACTGTATGAAGAGTAGAAAAAAATGTATAAGGTAAAATAAACCATTTAAAAAGGTCAACAATAATATTCAACTTCTTTTATCAAAAGATACCAAAAGTTTGAAATAGCAGCACATAATTGAACATTTACAGAAATCTGTGAACTAAAATAGTGAGATATACATCGTAAAATGTTATCACACTTAATTCTCCATATGACCCTTTCTAAGTGTATTTCACAGCACATTCCAAAGTATTCTTGCTCTCGCTCTGTCCTACCCTTATGGCAGACTTTTGCATGTCCATGTTCATTAAAAAATAATTTTAATAAATAATAGAATAATAGTATTTTGTCTAAATAGGTAAATCGGCTTCATCTGTATTTTCAAATTATTGTTTAATTGTAGAGAGTATATTAATGTTTTTATATGTACTTATATGATTGATTAGCCAGAGCATGTAGATATGTGGGATGTGACTTGTTAAGTACTTAATCAAAATCATAATTTATACTTGATACTTATTGCATTTTTAGAGACATACTTTATTACCAACTGTAAACTAATTTACCAACAGACTTATGTTTATTTAATACCTCAATTACCATAATATCTAATATTTTTGGAAATACTAAATTATACAACAAAATGTCATTAAAATAAAAGATTTCTGGTTTGTATGCAACAAACAATTTAAGTTAGAGGGTAACACGATTGATAATTACAGGCAAACATAACTTTATACAGGTAGACTATTTATATGTACATACTATTTCTTAGGTAAAATTTCTCATCGAGTTTAATAAATTAACTGGTTGATCCATTTTTCCGATTCAGACTTTTAAAGTGAAAAACCATTTGTCACTTTATCTTTATCAAACTTTTATTGTACATTTCCATTTCCATGATGATGTCAAGTAGTTACCTCATCAGAATAATGAAATTTTTCCTTTTAGCGGATTTTGTGGGAAAAAAAATTACAAATTGTTTGCTTACTTCATAGTATTTACAATTGGGTATAAAATAGACCATTTTAAAGTAGTCTTTGGATGGTCTTAGACACTGAAACAAAATATAAAACAAATTACAGTCGTAAAACTTTATTATAGGAAAGAAATTTTTCGAGAACAATCGTTAAATTAACACACATCCTTCCAATTTATTAAAGTTGCAGTTCTCAATTGAACACATTTTTGTAAATTATTACAAATAAAATAATCTTAATTTCATTAGTAGTAGAATGACGAAAGACCGAATGACAGTTTGTTTGATTTGGTACAGTTTTGCCAGAATATGTTTCTGTTATGTACCAGATTTGTCTAAAAATGTACCAGATTCCTTAAATTTATCAGATTTTTCAAATTCTATTTGCAGTGACATCTAATTCATTGAACGGGATAAAAAGGGTGTTTTTATTGATAACGAACCCAATCAAGGAACACAATATATATATTTTACACGTGAACACTGATGCACGCAGAAAGTACTACATCTAGTTCAATTGTGAATTGTACTAGACTGGCAACACTGGTTTGGCAACCTTGTTTGTGAGAGGCGAGCCAATAGGCCTTTTCATCATGTGATGAGCGCAAGCGCAACCGCCATGTTGAAATAGCGCCAATTCAAAAGTTTCGTGCTGTTTTCATCAACAATGGCTGGAAAAGCAATATTATTATCTCTACATACAAATTAATCATTAGAAAAAATCGTTGATGGTGATTTACATTTTTATAACTCTGTGGAAGCACATAGTTTTAAGCAATTAAAAAGGTTCTTGAAGTGACGTGGACGTTCGGAAGAAGGAAAAAAAGTGTTATTGAGAGGTTAGGTTTCAATATTAACTGTGTAAATTAATGAAAACAAATAATAATTATAACTCTATTCTAATTAATTATGCCAACCAACTATTAATAATTGCAAAAACACTTTAACATGAAAGTTAATCACGAGTATAATTAATAAGATAAATTATTTAAAATTTTAAGGATCAACATGACATTTTTAATAATATTACTGTGTATACCGAAGTAGTATTTACTATTAAAAAATATTTTGTAATACTAGACAAGGATTTTCTTCTGTTGAACCACTTTCATCATGAAAATGTAGTGAACAAACATAAGTATCTTTAGTACCTAACATCATCCATCAATCGATCGAAAACCTTTGTCACTTCAAACACATTTTTTCACCCATAATGCTCATTTTGAACATGTTTTAATATGTATTTTGCCTAATTTGATAGTTTTTACGATATTGCAGGCAAGTCTTTTTATAAAATATTAATTTATACCGTATGTCACTTTTATATACTCATAACAATACCGTTTAGTTTTTCCTTTCCGTAATGATAACATAATTAATTGATTGCAAAAATTGATTTTTCAATTAAGACACTACTTATTACTTTACTTTTTTATCCCATTTTTTTAAATGAATATACTTAAAATTAATATTTATCGATTATAATTTTTTCACGTGGACATTTTAACATGCTTGTTTACAAAAAACAGTACGAAAAAGATGGCTGATACTGACGCATGTGCACAAAAAAAAATTGTGATGAAAAGGCCTATTTGAAGGATCTGTTGGCTTGTTGTCTTCTTTTTTTAGCTATATGCGTTCGTCAAATCGTCTCACTCGTATTAGGCTCACTCATCATAATGCGCCACAGACACAGTATACTTAGGTATACTGTGCCACAGAGGTGCGATTAGCCAGAGGGCAATGATGTACCAAAAAATATAGATTAACATGTATGAAAATAAAAATATTAAAATAAAATTTATATTTTTATGTTATTTATGTAATATTAAAATAATGTGTTTTTATGAAATTTAACTGGGTGTTCACTGCACAAATGAACCAATGGAGAAATCGCCCTTGATTGATGTTTTCTCTAAAGTTTTTACAATCGCATGTGTTAGTATGTTGAGAACATGATGGTCAGTGCACTTTTATATTTATATTATTAGGATGATCTACTATTGTGGGAGAAAAAGAATATTTTTTTTTATATTTAGAGTTAGCTAATTATGGTTTAGCTATGTGTGTAACCTATTTAATTCTGTTTCGGGGGTTTGCATTACATTTTCCCAATTTTTTTGAAGAAAATATTATAGCCGTATCGTCGAGATAACACACTAGTTTGCGCGATACTATTCATATAATTTAGGAATAAAATTGGCTCTAACACTGTTCCTTGTGGAAGAACAGTTTCTACTTTAGTATCCTATTTTTACTCTTTGGGTTCTATCTGTCAAATAGTTTTCTATTAATTGCAGAGCTATACCTTTAATGCCATAATATGCTTGAGTTTATTTATTATAATAAGTATTCCGCGGTATCAAAAGCAAGATCTATTATATTACAGTCAGATTGCCTATTTATTATAATATTGTTTGTTAGAAAATGTAAAACTAAAACCTAATAAAAATTATTTATGTTTTATTCCTAGACTAAAAATATTAAATTCCATTAAAGGTGTCATATTCTTTCCCCCCTGTGGGGTCCAAGCAAACGGTTTTAAGCATATCCTGAACTCATTTTTTGTAATATGATCTTGTTATTTTATCTATTTTTATAGTGTTTCAAGCTCTATGATTTTGGGGAGTGGGTCAGGTTATTAAACAACTCGTATTACTTTGAAAAAGAATGTTTAGCGCCACTATATTTAAAACCTTCTGAAACTTGACAATCGATTAGTGATGAAAATATAGAAAATCACTAACCATTAAGATATTATAATTAAATAAGGTAGCGACAAATTCTAATTCACAGAGACTTACTTATTCAAATTTAAATGATTTATTAAAACTTATCTGTGGTATAACAGGTAACAGGTAAAGGGGATTCGTATGATACGCTTGGATATCACCAACTGTTAAATCTTCATAGGTAAAGTTAAATCTCGAAGACTTCTTTGGATGGCTCGAACTAAACCTCTTGATATACTTGAAACAATCTCTGTAGCTGGAACCAAACTTCTAAGTTTCAATAATTCTACACATGCAGTTTGAACGTTCTTCCAAACAATCTTTTTACTAATAAATGAACATTTAAACTATTATTTGAATAGTTTCACAGAGGCTAAAATTAATATGAAAAGGAAAAATCTTATTTAACATATTTAAATATAGTAAAGCATATTATCTCTTTCCTAACAAAATAATATATAAAATTATATAAAACATGTGATTCAATGTGTTGAGGTTATGTTTCAAATTCGACATTTTAATAAAGAAATTCTTGTACTAAATATATATTTTCAACAAAATATCGGTAGGAAACTTATCTTTTTAAAATCAGACGGTCATTAAAAATATTAAAGACAATTAGTACATCGGATGTCCAAGATAAAAGATAATTAAAATTCAATAATTCAACTTGTTCCTTGACAGATATAGATCGAAATGAATTGCCAACTGTTGACACAAGGCATAAACAACAAATGACATTGGGGTAGAGATGTTTGCGTCAAAATAACGAAAACGGTTACAACCGTTCCAATGTTTGAGTCTAAATAACGAAAACTGTTTTAACCGTTACACTTTACTTCATGAGATATAATCATTATAAGTTTTTAAATTATCACCGCGTATAATTGATGGTCTGATAATTGAGTAATCTCTTCTCGGAACCTCCCTGAGTTTCTAAATAGATATTTCACCTCAACAGATAGTATTAGTTTCTAAACCATTACCCACACTGAAAATAATAATAATTATTATATTTACCAAAAGGTAAGCTTACTTTCAATTAGAATCCATATTCACTATATTTAAAAATGCATAATTAAAAAATACAAAAATTAACTTGTTACATATTTGGGTGGATTCGACCCTGTATCCCAGCGGTACCGTCATTGTCGTACCATTTATTGGCATCAACCCTTGAAGGTAAGTTTTATAACCCCAAAAAGTTGAACAGGATGAGCGGTAACCTCCAATTTCAGCCAAGATCTTTCATTCTTCGAATTATGTGTCTATTTAAAAAAGTTTTATTCGTCAGCCGCAGTAAAATACTTTTTTTATCTTCATTTTGAGTTTTAATGTTAGATGTTTGGTGTAAGAGAGAGTTGAAATTAACGAGTGCATCGTAAATTTTTTGGATTTAATTGGTTGACAGAACGCCATAATGCGTATGGGATAAACTTAATATTTTTTAAAAAGATTATTTCAACAGGTGGATATTAAAATGTGATAATTATACCTAACCGCAGAGTTCTTAAATAAAGAGAATTATTTATCTATCGGAATAGGTCCTGCTTCTTGAATACTGCAGCTTTTTCATACATAGCTAGACATTTTCATCATATTTGTTACCTCATTCCAATTTTTTCTATTCCTAATCCTTTAGAGTATTTCCATAAGTATTTCAAATTAATAGAAAAAATATTTCAGCTCTCTATCTTCGATCTTACAAAAAATATTAGAATTAAAGAAAATATGTATAGTAGAATGGTACAGAAATTCCCTGTACTACCAACAAATAATTATACATCGTAATCGTTCATAAAAAATGTACGATGACACTGTGATACTATAAACAAACCCAAGCTATTTACTTGAGGCAGAACACTTAGACTATCTTCAAATTGGGTTTTTAAGAAATGCATAAGAAATGCAATGTTTATTTTTTTTTTTTTTTTTAATGCATAACCAATATTTACTGTTGCGTCGAAAAATGACGATGGAGTGGTATGTGCAATTTATGATACTGATATTTATACTGATTTTAAGAAAGCCTTCGATAAGGTAAATCACAATATTCTTCTAGCTAAACTGAAATATTATGGTCTTAGCGATCATCTAATAAATTTCTTTATGTCTTATCTAAAACTAAGGTATCAATACGTAATGTTTGGTGGTGAAGTATCTCATACAATCCTCGCAGGCTCTGGGGTCCCTCAGGGCTCCAATTTGGGCCCTCTACTTTTCTTAATATTTGTTAATGACCTTCCTCTACGTATTACATCAGACTGCCTAATGTATGCAGATGATCTGAAAGTTTTTAAGAAAATATCCACCCTAGATGACTATCTAGACCTTCAAAATGACTTAGACTCAATTTCGGATTGGTCATTTGAAAATAAATTACATTTTAATCTTTCCAAATGCAAGGTTATTACATTCAGTAACATTCGTAATCCTCAAAATTTTATCTACACAATGCAAGGATCAACACTAGAAAGAGTGTCAAAAATTACCGACTTGGGAATAGTTTTTCAAAATAATTTCAAATTTGACGAGCATATCCATAACATTACCAAAGAAGCTAACAAATTATTAGGTTTTTTGAAACGCACGACTAGGTACTTTACAGACACACACTCGATTAAAAATGTATTTTTTGCTCTCGTTCGTAGTAAATTAGAATATGCATCCACTGTATGGGACCCTACACAACAAAATTTAAAACACATTTTGGAAACTATTCAAAATAAATTTGTCAAATATTTATACTTTAAAAAGTATCATACAAGTCCAGGATTTGTTTCATTTGAACCTATTAGAAAAGAGTTTGAAATTGAAAAATTGGAACATAGACGCTCTATAATCAACCTTGTCTTTTTACATAAATTATTCAATGGATATTTGGACAGTCAATATTTATTGAGTCAAATAAAAATTAATGTTCCAATAGCAGGTATTCGTCCACGTCAATTAACTTTTCGTGCGGATAATCATGGTCCAGTAGAAAAAATTTGTCTTTTGTTTAATGTACACTCCGAAGGCATTTCTTGCGGTATTTTTGATGTAGCTATAAGCACATATAGAAAGGAACTTAACAAAATTGTTGGGCTCGATTAAAGAGACATAACCTTGTAGGATTTCCGTGGCCTTGGTGTGCGGTTTTGCAGCCGCTCTGATTATTCCTGAATATTTCTGATTATTTCAGTAGTTTTGTTCTTTAATGAACTTTGTTAAAATTTTGTAGTAGCGAGGTTTGTTTATTATAATTTCACTTATATATTTAATTAGATATTATGTATTTTTGTTGATTTCTATTTTCGCTGTATTTATAGGAACATGTAATTAGGCTCATGCCTGTTTGTTTCTGGAATAAATAAATAAATAAATAAATACCAAAAATGACAGAAAATATAAATATAAGTATGTAAACGGCAGATCTATTGCAATATAGAAGACATTGAAATATGTAAGCACTATGTATCTGATTAAACATCCTTTTCTTTCTTCTCAGACAGAAATTAAATTATAAATATAGTAACAGAAATTAATAATTTAATAAGTAGCTGCTAGATAATTCATTTGATCTGCGTAAAAGGTCACTGTTGGTTGCATAGTTGAAAATGAGAAAACGATGAAAGTAATATTTTAGTGTTTCGGTTTTAATAACAATAATTAAATTTACTACTTCATATTAAATACGTCTCAATACTTTTTCAGGTGTCCTTGTATTTCTGATTTTTTTTTAGTTGTTATACAACTTATTAACACCTATTAATTCCTAAAATTAATATATATACAGGGTGGCTCACGCTCAACGGGACGGAGCTTTATGGAAAAACGACCAAAGATATAAAAAATTCGTTTGGGAGGAATACGTAGGTTACAGACGGCTACAATTTAAAATTTGTTAGATGTATACAGGATGTCCCACATAAGAAAAAAAATTAGTTCATTAAAAATTATTCAAACAAGAGTAAACAATTAATTTCTGGGAGACTTTTTTTCCTTAAAAATTCAAATAAATCGAAAACTAATAATAATAGTAATAGGGAACCTTTAGTTAACTGACATTATTTTTTATGTAGTTTTTAATTCTAAAATAAAAAACAGGGTGTTCCATTAAAAATAATATTACTTTGTATATTTTCTCTTATGTGGGACATCCTGTATTCATCTAACAAATTTTAAATTGTAGCCGTCTGTAACCTACGTATTTCTCCCAAACGAATTTTTTTATATCTTTGGTCGTTTTCCCATAAAGCTCCGTCCCGTTGAGCGTGAGCTCTCACTAAAAACGGAATTATTAATTTCAATAAGTGTAACAGCATCCACAGACGCAATGTCATTGCAAAATTATATTTCATGTACCTACGTAGATATTTATCGTCATGTCACATAATTCCAATAACTTATCAATTCTCGTTATATACTGCCGACAAAGGCTACAAAGCTGCAAGGGATTAAATTGATCTTTTTATCAACTTTTTTTATGTTATTAGAGCTTCATTTTTATCGCATACCGAGCAAAAAATTGAGAGCCGTTTAATTTTGTACGAAATTTCTATAAGGAATATTATATTAAAATATGACGAACTTTAAAAATATAACGTACATTCAATATGAAAAGTAATTGTAAATTTAAACCTGTTACAATTAACATATTATTAGTTCATTTGTATCGCAAAAATCTATTCTATACGCAGACATATGTAAAAACTTTGACATAAATGAGTGTAAGCATTTAAATGAACTATAAATAAAATATAATTTCTAAATGGAATTTACCTAAGCCATTCAAATTACTTTTGTAGATACTTGCAAAATACCTAATTTTTATAATTACCCGGTAATTTCTAATATTTAACGTTTAAAATGAACACATTTATGTTAAATTTTTAACATATTTCTGTTAATTGCAATATACATAAACTTATATGATAGTGACAAGTAAAATTTAATATAAATTTACAGAATAGACAAGCTAAAATTTAACGGACATTAAAAATACAACGTATGTTAAATATGAAAAGCAATTGTGTAAATTCATCTAAAATTTTAACTTGTCAAAATTAAAATATGAGTTCATTTGTACCGCAAAAATCTATTCAATAAGTAAAGAAAATCATATGCTATTATTAACCCTTAAGTTGGCAGTAACAGAGATAGTCGTTACAAAAAATATTTTTTATTGAAAAAGTACTAAATAACTGTTATCAAATAAAATTTTCCTTGATATTTTTTAAAAAAATACTAACGATACTAACGTGTATCTTATAGGATAAGTTGCCAAATTTGAATTTTACTTAAATATTTAATTTCTATATCTATTGAAGTTTCATTTATTATAAAATGTTAGGAAGCAATTCTTTGAATTCACCAAACAAAGTCTGACATTGCATTTTTGGAAAAAAATTGCAGTTTGGCCATTTTGACATAAACGGCATCTTCCTTTTTTGCCATAAATTTCAAAACGCCCCACATTGTTGAAACGGATATTTCGTTGAGGAAGTTGTTTTGTTGCCACGTATAAACTGGCAACGGCTGATATTCGTTTCCTGCTCGCGCTAATGATATGTAGTTTTCACATTAACTTGTGCAAAGACTATTGGAAAACTTTCGGTGGCCGACTCTGTATGCTGTCCGCAAGCTACAATTCTATAAAGAAATTTAATAATACTATTATATTTATTTTTTGTGACAGTTTATTGTCTTTGTGTAAAATAATTCACTTCACATTTATAGCAATAAAATAAAATAAGGTATGCTTTGGAACTTAGCAATGTATCCTATAAGATACATTTACCTTCTGCCCTTTCCGGCTGAAGTTATTTTACAAAAATAATGTCTATCAGGGCCGCCGAGAGCCAGACCGAGCCCTAGGACAATTCTCCAGATCGGGCCCCAGGACAATTTTCCAGATCGGGCCCCGCGACAATGTTATAAAAAATTAAATAACAAAAGGTCTTCAGCAAAAATTTCTCCCTTTTTTTCTCCTCCACTACTTGAATTTATCTAAAAAAAAAGTCTTCAACTAAGAACTTCCCCCCTCTTCTGTCGAACTTCTGAAAGTAACAAACAAACACCACCGCTGTCGGGCCCCCCTTATACCGCTGTCGGGCCCCGGGAATAGGTCCCGGCTGCCCCCCCTTTAGTCGGCCCTGATGTCTATAAGTATAAATACGACTAATTAGTATTTGGAAACACATCTTATGATTTTAATTCTAATAGATGCCTTAATAATTTGAATAAAATAACAAATACTTATTGCAAGTCTGTTACATCTCAAGATGTTCATTAACACTGAATCACTATAAAAGTTGTCACTTTGTAACTTAAATTAAAATCATCTAATAGCAAGCCTATTGACAAATTTATGGACCAATAGGTTCTAAATGTATGTATACTACTCAGAATACCTGTAGGTATTTAACAAATGTATTTATATTAGCATATTTTTGATGTATCATATAGAATACGTTGCCAACTTAAGGGTTAAAACGAAAAAGTGGAGATTTTTAATAAAAGGAACTGGTAATTTTTTTGCAGAAATTATTATTGATTTTTTTAGTGGCTGAGTGCTACATAGTAAAGAAATATTGGAAATTTCTGTAACCTCTGCCACTAATAGTGACAACGTTAAATTCCATGCTAAACCAAAACTTATTGGAAACCTGAAGTTTTGACATTAGAATCCTTGTCCTTATAGATATATAACTTCGTTTTAAAAACCTTAATTCATGGTTCATCTTTGTTGATGTTGTTTATAATAATAAATACATAATATGGAAGAGGCATTAGAAATGGCTATTCTTAGAATATTTAGATGATAATATTAAATGTTTAAGGGCGTCGGCGTCGTCTGGCCATATCTGAAAAACTGTTTATTTGGACAATTCGCATTTTTTTACAAAATAGAAAATACTTAGAAATTATTTTAACTTTGTAACTTTCCACTATGTCAACTTTTTTAGTTTTTGCACAATTAGTTAGATATTTAAGTGGCTATAATAGAAAGCATCGTTTAATTTTAGCTTCAATTTTATCAAACTCTGTTAAATATCAAGCTAATAATAAAACCATGAAAAAATCTAGTATGCTAATGTCATCTTTATTGACTTGTTATAGTTTTTAATACTGTTGATTGTTTTCTAAATTTTCCTCTATATTTTTTTACTGGATTGTAAATTTGAAACACCCTGCATCTTTGAAGCAAAGTATATGCGGACTCATGTTTATTTAAATGAAACACCCTGCATACTTATTTGGGAATAGTTATAATATTTAGTATTTATGATTTATGACTCATTCAATATATTTTAGTACACTTTTTAAATTTTAAGTATTTTATTTTTATTTAAAGAAGTACCTATTACAATCCTACTAATAAATTAATGCGAAAGTTTGGATGGATGTATGGATGTTTGTTGCTCAATAACGGTATAACGGTTGAACGGATATGGATGAAATTTGGCACAGAGATAGACTATAGTCACATCGGCTATTTTTTATCCCGAAAAAAGTACAGTTCCCGTAAGATAAATTTATTTTCGTGTTTCACAGAGCAAGGGAACGACATGATTTTTGCACAGTGGTAGTGAAACATGAATATTTATCACTTTTTAGTTCGATGTATTATAAAAGAGTGTTTGTTAGTTTTTTTAAACTATATTTATTTTTTACTATTTAGTTCGATTAATTATTAAAAAAAAAATGCTGAAAAAAAAACAATTATTTTTTTTAAGCCGTGGACGGGATTAGAACCCACGATGGTGAGTCTGGCCATCGACAGACATGCGCTTTAGACCGCTCGGCCAACGAACGAACTTATGGTAGTGGGATATAGTGACAGTAATAAGCCACTTGCTTTTACTCCAAAGGAGAGTTACAAACATTACATACATACATACATACATACATACATACATACATACATACATACATACATACATACATACATACATACATACATACATAAAAAAATAAATAAAAATAAATAAATAAAAATAAATAAAAATAAATAAAAATAAATAAAAATAAATAAAAATAAATAAAAATAAATAAAAATAAATAAAAATAAATAAAAATAAATAAAAATAAATAAAAATAAATAAAAATAAATAAAAATAAATAAAAATAAATAAAAATAAATAAAAATAAATAAAAATAAATAAAAATAAATAAAAATAAATAAAAATAAATAAAAATAAATAAAAATAAATAAAAATAAATAAAAATAAATAAAAATAAATAAAAATAAATAAAAATAAATAAAAATAAATAAAAATAAATAAAAATAAATAAAAATAAATAAAAATAAATAAAAATAAATAAAAATAAATAAAAATAAATAAAAATAAATAAAAATAAATAAAAATAAATAAAAATAAATAAAAATAAATAAAAATAAATAAAAATAAATAAAAATAAATAAAAATAAATAAAAATAAATAAAAATAAATAAAAATAAATAAAAATAAATAAAAATAAATAAAAATAAATAAAAATAAATAAAAATAAATAAAAATAAATAAAAATAAATAAAAATAAATAAAAATAAATAAAAATAAATAAAAATAAATAAAAATAAATAAAAATAAATAAAAATAAATAAAAATAAATAAAAATAAATAAAAATAAATAAAAATAAATAAAAATAAATAAAAATAAATAAAAATAAATAAAAATAAATAAAAATAAATAAAAATAAATAAAAATAAATAAAAATAAATAAAAATAAATAAAAATAAATAAAAATAAATAAAAATAAATAAAAATAAATAAAAATAAATAAAAATAAATAAAAATAAATAAAAATAAATAAAAATAAATAAAAATAAATAAAAATAAATAAAAATAAATAAAAATAAATAAAAATAAATAAAAATAAATAAAAATAAATAAAAATAAATAAAAATAAATAAAAATAAATAAAAATAAATAAAAATAAATAAAAATAAATAAATAAAAATAAATAAAAATAAATAAAAATAAATAAAAATAAATAAAAATAAATAAAAATAAATAAAAATAAATAAAAATAAATAAAAATAAATAAAAATAAATAAAAATAAATAAAAATAAATAAAAATAAATAAAAATAAATAAAAATAAATAAAAATAAATAAAAATAAATAAAAATAAATAAAAATAAATAAAAATAAATAAAAATAAATAAAAATAAATAAAAATAAATAAAAATAAATAAAAATAAATAAAAATAAATAAAAATAAATAAAAATAAATAAAAATAAATAAAAATAAATAAAAATAAATAAAAATAAATAAAAATAAATAAAAATAAATAAAAATAAATAAAAATAAAATAAATATAAATACAAATAAGTTAATAAAAAACAAATAAGTGGAACTTCTTACGCCCTGGTATGAAAAATATGAGTAGTGAAACAATAAAAATGACATATCTCGAGTTCCGACAGCCTAAAGTAGGACTGCTTTTCTTGCGGACAGTCTTATGTGAGTCATTTCCACATGCAATCTGGTGATATTAGCAATTGTGAGCCGTACCTGAAATGTGGTATACAAAGACATTTTTAATTAGATTACTTACTTAAATATTAGATAATATTGCAACTATCGTATCGTACCATAGATATATAACCAAGACAGATAGGATTATTTACAAAAATTTTGAAGAATGAACGTTGGTGTCCGCGGTAGAAACCCAATAATCTGATTGAACATTGTACGTGCTTTTAACTATATATATATATATATATATATATATATATATATATATATATATATATATATATATAACCAAGACAGATTACACAATTTCTGAAGTCAACGCGGATGATCCTCGACAGAAATGCAATATTTGAATAAAATTAAAATATTGATGCCAAGTTTGCGATGTTTTTAACTGTAGTAATGTAATTACGTTTGCTTGCAATACTGTTAGGTCTTTAAATTGTCCAAAAAAAAAATAACGTCTGACAACAGCGGAACTATTGTAGACCGTAATTGTATTAGGATCGTATTTTGTTTCATTCATAAAATTCCTTCGATACAGTACTAGTCCAGGAGCTAGTGAATTTTTTAAGTACTTGTTTTCCCGGTCCATGTATATTTAAATAATCTTTTCCCAGTGAACTGTGTATTTAAAATGGAACGCCAATCTATTAACAAAAGTAATCCAGATTAAATTAGCGCATTACGTCACATCGATACAAGTGAGATTGTGCACAAAGTGCCTTTGCAGGTATATTTTGCCCATTTCATGTATTTGTTTTTAAATCATGTTAAATTACTATTTTTGAAACTCAACAAGAATAAAATCCAATTAACTCTTCCGTTGTGTATATATATAAGATAAATTAACTGTAGTTTTATTAGTAAAGTATTAACACTAAAATTTTCCATAAAAACGACCCCATCTCAAGCAACTTATTTTCACTGATTTAAGTTATCAAGTCAGGTTTTATTTTTGTTTTAATAAATTAAAAGTATTCTTTATCGTTAATAACAATTTAATAGATGAGAAATACGTTTTTTACATTTTTAATGTAATTTACACAAAATAGCTAGGTATGTATTTGTTTTTAAATAATTTGACAATTTATGAAAAAGGGAGTAAAAGTGGAATGACCAGTGGCCAGTAGGTCAGTCAATACAATGTATCATATATTTATATTATAACATAACTAAAATACCTACATCTTTTAATCATAAGGGCACAAGTTAAAAACCATTTTAATATATGCATTAAAATGAAGTAATAATAACTTAAAGAGACGAGGTCTTAAAGTAATAGCTGGTACAGCATGTTTTTTAAACCTTTCCTAGTTCCTGCTAGAATGAAATCACTTTCTATGAAATGTGCTCTAAAAACGGCATTTATAGCAGTCAGTGTTTCAGTCGTAGGTTCTCTTCCTAAAGCCCTCATCCAAGCTGCATACCTATTAAAAAATAATTTAAAAAAACATATTATATCACTATATAGTTTTCGGTTCTGGGTGCCCCAAAAGAGGACACTTAGCCGATAATTTGGCTCAGATAGCTAAAACTCAACAGACACACCTCGAACCAGGACGTATTGCTATCCTTTTAAGTAAAAAATAACTAAAAATAACTTACCTGAAAAATGAAGGCGTCTAACTTTACACCAAAAAAACCATACACTTTTTCCCATTGTTGCAAGCACCCGATGACGATTGGGTAGATATCAACTAAAGCATGTACTTAATGGTTATAAAGCTTATTGTAACACAAAAAGAATAAAGCACTAGTTGAAAAGCAGCAATCAAATATAAATAGAGCACAATATTAAAATTCAAATTAAAACTATAAATATAAAAGACAAATACTCTAAAAGCGCAAAAGATCAGAACCAAATAAAATGAATAACCATAATAACCTAAAAATCACACTAAAATTGCAAAAACTATTACTGTAAAATCATGAGATTACATCAATAATGCATATGCGTCGGAGTATCGCAAATGTCAAAAGTACAGTGTTTCCATGAAAATTTAGCTATGTTTTAGCAGTATTATAGGACCATTTCTACCACGCGCATCCAACGATATTGGCGTTCCACAGTATTTTCCTCACACCTCTAGTATAAATGATTTGACATACGAAAATAACAATAATTATAACGTATAATGTAGAGTAATAAGTGTTTCGTGAATTCTAAATAAAAAAATTATTATATAAAAGTGTAAAAGGAAATGTAATTTATTTCCCTATTTTCTTCTGTATTATCTTCAATTATTATGTTTAATTTCTATAAATAAACCAACTGGTTAGGTGAAACATTGTGATATATGATTTTATTTATGTGTCCTATGCGTACACTTTAATATACAAAACACCTGGAACATTCTTTAAATAATTGTGGTCGTAGAAATAATTGTGTACATAACTCGTTTGAAAGTGTATTTTATGCACTTGCCAAATATATTATCCATACTCACAGATTAATCAGACTATTTTTTTACTTAACTTCAGTACATCTCTTACTACTAAAACTATTTTTATCAATGAAAAAAAAGGGCCGTGTTCTTGTATGTTTTGACGCATTTTCGGCCTCAGCCCATCGGATCCCCCTCTAAATATATATGAATTTTGCTTAGAATTGCTAATCCTACAATTCTCTATCCGTGCTTGCTGACTGGGAAAATAAATACCGAAAATCGTCACTGTCTCCTGGACTATACATTAGATGATGATGAGGACTTCACAACAAATACACTTTTATGAATGGCTAGTTGAGGATGTGTATCGTACAGTCTCAGTCATCATTCGTTTCCTAAAATGATTTACACCAGAAGATAGCACTTAACGAGGCGTTTTAGCCACTAATTTTGGCGAATTTTAAAAAATCATTAACAAGACATTAAGAGCTTAAATTCATGGATTATATTAAGAATAGTGCTTTTAAGGAATGCATTTATTTCATAATGATATTTCAAAATTTAAAGCCCTCTGATTTTTTTTCTCGGAAACTGGAAGGAATTAGAACTTTAAAAAATATGCATATTTTAGATATTATTGCCTAATTTATTTTGCCAAAATTTAATTTTTTTAAAAAAATCACTTTTTGAGATATTCTTGTTCGAAAATTATAAGGGGGTGCTGTAATCACTTTAAACAATTCAAACCATTTTGAGATGTCCTTGATGGTGTCCCTTCAGATACTAAACGTTAGATTGAAAATTTACGTAGAAGAACATAGTACTTTAGTCACGGAAAAACCAGAAAAGCTTAAAATGGGATAAATTGAACGTTTTAATTTACAGTGATTAGGCGTATACATTAATTTGAAAATAGTCTAACCAAATTTCAGCATTGACCGAAAGTGTATAAAGGGTGGCTCGTATTACGGACGAAAAATTAAATAATAAAAAAAATCCTACAACTAGTCAAATAGAAATTAAGAACTGAAATTCAGTAAAAGCGTTCATATTTTAATTAGTTTGGGCTGGGAGCATGGGTTTTGAAAACACTTAATTTTTAATACGATTTTAATGGTCTTATTTTACTATAATTTAAATACAGATAAGCAAATCTTTTAAAATCGTAATATAAATAAAGTGCTTTTTAAAATTCATGCTTCCAGCCCTCACTAATAAAAAGGTGAACCCATCTGCCAAATTTAAGCTCTTAATTTCTATTTGATTAGTTGTAAGATTTTTTTTTAAATATTTAACTTTCGGTCATTGTTGAAATTTGGACTATTTTCACCTGTATGTACACCTCCAATTACTGTAAATTATGAAAATTCCACTGCCTTAACTAAACAAGCGTTAAAACATTTCCACTCTTTTGATTTTGAAAATGTAAGAATTCTCGAAAATGAACCAAATCTCAATAAAAGAACAATCCTTGAGATGATACATATTAAAAAAAAATATTAACTCTGTAAATAATAAAACGGACATAAAAGATTTGTCAAACGTTTATTTTAATATTATTAAATAAGTTTTTAATCGTTAACTGTAACGCCACTGGCAATTTTTAATTTTGTAAACATTCATCTTTTTGTTTCTCTACTTTATCTTGTTAAACCAAATTATTATTTCGAATACACCTTCATACGCTGTAAAACAGAAAGATGGGGTTTCTGTTATTTTAAAAATTTTAAACTGTAATCATCCCCCATCTTTTATTAAATTTTAACTGCACCAGAAGATGGAAAAAAATTCGAAACATATGTAGTGCTTGTGCTTAAATTATAAAAAATAAAAACATGACCGAGTAAACCAAGGAAATTATTATTTATATAAAATTCTACTATGGTCAAGAAATTGTCCTTATTTATGTAAATTAAAATGTTCAATTTATCCTATTTTAAGGTTTTCTGTTTTTTCGAGAATAAGGTATTATGTTCCTCATAAGATCTATTTATAATTGAATAAAAAAATTTTAACACCATCTTTCGTTCTCTTGAAAACCCGAACTGCAACTGTTTTCCAATTCAACCGACTTTGTATTTCCAGTGTTTTACGAAATCACGATAGAGTATATTTAAATCGTACAAAATTAAATTGAAAATACCGAAATATAGCATTATATTGAAAGATTATTTCCCATAACATTACCTATAGATTTATTTCCACACAGAAGAACTGTTTGTTCATCTAATTTGAACCCTATAACAACCGCAAAATTGTAGTAACTAGCATGAAAAAATAAACGACATGTTTTTGCCTATATCTCAACTCAAAGTGTGAAAACCTTTCTCGAAAACTTATTAAAACAAGGAAACAAGAAAACAAAAGGGAAAATATCTGCTACATAACTGGCGCGAAATAAGTTGTTAAGTTGTTCTAAATGTAAAAGAAATGCTGTCGAGTTTGTCTGTTGGGGTTGTAGAGAGAGAGATCCCCAGAGTGTCGTTCCAGACCGCTTCAAATTCGGGATAAATTCCTTGAAATCCCCTAGTACAAGTTCATAGAAAATAAATGTTCGCAACTGCACAACTGGAGGGTTAAGTTGAGTTTTGAATACAATTTAGATTACATTAAATAGAATTTATACAAAAATTACAAAATATTTTTTCTACTCCTATAATTTGTTTATAAAATAATAATTTGTAGTTTCCTAATTATATTCATTATAGCACTGGTTTTCATTATGAAACTGAAAAATTGATTAATAGAAACCTATATTTTGTAATAATCAAGTAGACATCCCGTTGTTTTTTCTAAAAAATTGTTTTAACTGTTTATAAGAGATTTGTGTTTTCTGCAGTGGCGACTGGTGCATAATTATTGTAAAGCTGCAGAACTGTAAAAAAAATTAAATATCTCATCTACATTTCACAAAAATTATTTTAGAAATTCTAAAATATACGTAAAATAGATTTTATGGATAATCTGATTAATTTTAATTATTAATTAGTAAATAGTGTGCATGCACTGCACTGCCTCGGCCGCCCGCGCTCGGCATATGCCTTTCAAAAAGATTAATTAACAAATTTGCGAACAGCGAAACATTTTTGTCAATAGTATTTTGATCAGAAATAAAAAAGGTGTATTGAACAATTCTACTTTAAAATATTTTAATACTATACAAGGTTTGCTATAGTTTCAGTCACTTTACCGTCCTTTCTTTTTAGTTCTTCCTTTGGGTCCCCTGTTTTAAAAGATCCGTATTTATCCATTTATGTATTTTTATCATTAATTTCTCAAACATATATTTAAAACACAATATAATTAAAAAACAAACACACCATTCACATGAAAATGACGTTTAATACTGAACTCAGGGGAAGATATCGCGCATAGTGTCATGCATGTGTAGAGTTAGTAGAGTTGTCGCCAAGTAAATATCATATGACAAACGCACGTTGCAGTGATTTGAAAGTTATTAATAGTAATTTATAGCATTTTAAACGAATATCTGTATTATATTATATTGTAAAGTGTTCTTTGTGAGTGATAAACATTAAAAAATGAGGTACGCAATTTACGGATGTAACAATCAAAGCAAAGGAGTTGAAAAAGACGTTGATTTTCATATTCCTCGACAGTAAGAGGTTAGTCAGAAATGGCCAAAGGGTTGCTCTAGTTGTAGGTCCCAGGGAGCCTTGTCTCTTTCTTAATTAACATTTTTACATTTCATGAGGCTTCTATTAAAAAAATATACTAAGAAGGGAAATGTTATAGGCAATACTACCCACTCTTCCTCGAAAATTTGACGAAGACGCACTTGCAGTAACCTTGTCATGTGCTTCAAGCACTTTTAACCTTTTAATTATAAGATGGATGTCAAAGCAAACCTTTGCGTTAGTTCATTCGTAACTCAGGACTTCTTTACTGGGGACTCTATCCTTTTGAAAGCTAAAAATTTCGCCATATATAGTAAAGGTGTAATTATTTATGTAGCAAAAAAATAAAATTTCGGCATGTTGTACTTGATGAAAGAATTAAAAAAGTATCAGTGACTAGGTCCAGGAGAAATTAGTGACATTTTATTTTAATTTTGTACATACACCCACCATGTAGCAGTTATTTGTATTTGGTACATTTATTTTTATGCATTGCATATGTATGAAAAATATTTTTTAAAAAACTGGTTTTATTATCGTACTTATACATAAATTCCATCTTATTCATAAAATAAGTTGTTAAGTATATTCAATTGCAGATTAATGAGTCATCAGTTGCGAATTCTGAACAGGTAAATAGTCCCAAGATGCGAAATTTTAACACAGGGTCCCCAGTTGAGAAATTCCGAGTTGCGATGATATCTTCTCATTATCCTGATTATAGAAACTATTCTTTAGACGTCGAATGTTCTTCTAAATTAAAACCTGCATTATAATTTATCTAACAAAAATAAATCAATAAAAAGAAAAAGGAAAACACTGATACTTCAAATAAATATTTCTTTCTTTTATGTATTTGTGTTTATTTTCCTTTATAGCTCTTTCCTTAATTATCCCATAATACTATCCTTTTTAAAATATTATCCTTTAATATTTATGAGATTTCTGTAAATAACAATTAGTTTTCTCTTAATTCGACAGTACTTTTAAATTCCCGCCTATACAAACTCTACGCATGACGTCATGCGCGTGGTCGTCCTATTTTTGACACGGTTGATATACTACCTTCTATTTTTTATACCATGTACTGAACTCACATTTTAATAATGCCACCTGGTGGTGACAGTTTGCCTATAGACATTTCCCCTTATTAATGATCTCTGTTATTCATGCGCAAATTCTACTTCCGCTTAAAATCACCAAAATTTATTGTTATGTTTCCTACCCTGAGTTCCAATTACACATTCGCAAATGTTATTTTCAAAAACGCGTCTCTGTTCCTAACTTCGTAAAATAGTGTGTCTAGAAGCATGCGCAGTATGCATGATTTGTCTCTGTAGTGTTGCCAAGTATATTAAACATACCTAACACAAAAGAATTTCAAATTTATTTATTTTTAAATTATATGATTTAAACAGTTTATATCTACGAAATATCGCCACAAAATAACTTTTAAACATTTAAATAATAAACTAATAATATTTATGTGTAATTACATTCTCAAAAATATATACAAATACGGTATTAATGTTCAACAAGCGATTCACCTACCAATTCAATATTGACCTGGCAATACCACTTAAATCCCGACTTTCTAGGCTATATGATGCTGCCCTCACAGGACCGTTTGTGATATTTTGGCTTGAATTTGTGGTTTATTATTTAATTACACGGTGAAAGTGGCATTTTATTTTTAGTTTTGTGTGTACTACTAATATAAGTTAAATTCTAGGTACATTGGCTGATAAAAATGTAATCAATGTATTTAGCATCTGTTATATTTATTACAAGATTTATGTCTGGAAATCTAAACCTACCTAAGACTTATAATTATGTAAATAGAGAGCTGTATATTTATAGCGTCGGGGAGAAATTATCGGTATCTGACAAAACAATGAATGATTTTTTGTAAAAAATAGTAACCTATTAAAATTTTATTTTAAATGAGATGCCACTTCTATTATTCCTGATACCGATGGAACATGAAATGTTGCTTATTTGGAATATATACCTTTACACAACGCTCATCACGTCAAAGACCGTGTTTCAATCGGGTACAATTTAGAATAATTTGAAAATGAACCCTATTAATTTGTACCTTTACCTAACATTTATGGCATCACTGGCCGGAGTTGGCAACGGATATATTTTCAAATGTAGAAACTGAAAATTAACCCTATTAAATTGTACCTTTACTTTGTAACGTCACTGGCGGAGTTGGCATGGGGTATACTTTCAAATACATGTTTCAAGGCATTTTAAAACATAAACCCGATCTCAACGAACTTAGAAACTCTTTTGCCACTCAAAATTTTAATCATTATTTCCTCTTCGCTTTTTGGCTGGCACAACAATTATTATTTACATTTCTTCATTCCATAAAGTCAGTTTATAAAGTTTTATAAATAAACTCTGGAAATATCGAGAATCTCGATTTTTAATCGGAGGAAGAGTATTCTATGCAATTTAGAATGAAATCTGATCAAAATGAAACACATGAACGACACGCTAATGTTATTGACGACTTTCTTCAAACGTTTTCTAGTTTTCCGAAAACTTAGATACAAAACGCTTCGTATTGTAAGGCCAAAATATATTTAGAAATCAAAAGAGTTATTATAAACAAAAAATCTACTACCAAATTAATGATTTACAAGTTTATTCTTATTATCTATAAAATAGGTGTGCAATGTGCTGATGTGGAATGTTATCATCGACTAAAAACTTTTAAATATTTGTATTAAATTGATTGAAAACAATCCATAAATTGGTTTAGACTAAATAGAATGCTTCTAGTAAGTATATTATGGAACCGAAAGACCCTTTTAAAAGGTTTCAAAATTAAAATAAAATATGTACCAAGTACCAAGTAAATGTAGTAGTATTTTTTAATTTTGAATCTTGAGAGATGCAGACATCTTTGGATAATTTATATTGAAAATGGTAACATAAAAGGTTTTCTGTCTTATTGTAAGTAATGACTCATAGTCTCAGCTGACAAAATGTAAAAAAATATCGAACATAGTATTCCTGGACGAAACGCAACTGCCCTCTATTTTGCATTCCCCAGATTAAATTTACTTGTAGCAAATGATACTGTCAGATCACAAGCAAAATCTCGTGACTATAGCACTAATGATGCCGAAAATTAACTAATTCATATTTTATGCCATATCTTTCTTAATAAGGACTTTCAGAACCATATTTACCTTACTTGAACTTTTTTCAACGTTTTTATATAGAAGCATCTCTAAAAATGTATGACTGCCAACTTGAAACATCGTGTGAACTATATATTTGTTCGATCAATAAAAAACTTGCAACGGTCCTGTCCTAGCCAACAGTGTTATGCGCATGAGCTGCGACGCACTATTTTTTCCTTATGGTTTTATTTTTGAAATATAGAATTGGCTTTCTATTCTATTTCTATGGCTGGAGATGTAACTTGCTGAGTTTCAAGATACCATCTCTGGGTTTATCAACTTGAGAAAGTGAAAAGAAATCGCTTAGAGAACGAGAACGAAGACGAGAACCATGACGATTAGGAAATTTGGATCCTTTGGAATCGATTACCGGACATTTTTATAAATAGTACAAAGTCGAACCAGAGAAATCGACTGGAAGGTAATGTACCTAAGTAGCGCTAGCTTGGCATTAAATTTTACAAAATGCAAACCTTCAAGAATTATCCAAAACAATCCAGTTAACAAAAGGTAAAGCTAGGGAACACTCGAGATCGGAATTCAAATGCTTAAAAAAGGATTCGTGGTCCAGATTCGCCGAAAAAATTCCAAAGGATTCTTTCTGTAATCACCAGAATTTCGCCGAAATATTCTATATATGTATTTTTATAATTTCGGCGAAGTCACCGGTGGTTCTATACTATAATTTCGGTAATTTCGCCGAAATCCCCCTTAATTTTATAAGATTTCATCAAATATAATTTCCAGTGAATTATCATTATTATTTTACCATTTCGAAGTTTTCTCCGAAAAAATATAAATGTTTTCTTGGAAAATGTTCAGAAAACTTCTGTTTTTTTTTATCCACTATCGTTGATTTCTGCAGATTTTGTAGTAATAAGTATGGGTTATTGGGAAACAACTGGGTGGCCTCCATTCACTGTTAACGTGTACTAATAATAATATTAATAACAATACTCTCCCTAATTCACCCCCTTACGAGTGAATTTTAACCCCAAAAGCTGAGCTTGTGCGGGGAAAGGGACGGCTATTATTATTATTATTTGCCGTGGCGCTCCGGGGCGACTTAAAGATGATTGATGGTGCCATTTGACTTACAGGTGAGGAAAACCCGGAAAACCTCACCCACCATCATCCCTTTTCAAATGGTTCACCATATATAGTAGATATGTAGAATTAAAATATTCACCACTTTGCACGGCTCATCGGTATAAAATCTATACGAAGTAATTTCATTATATGTACCAAAAAAGCTAGTAATAAAGTATCTCCTGCATGGTCTAATGGCAATATTTTATTAATCTAAATGGTACGTCTTTCAAAGTAAAATTAGAACATTACCTTTTTTTCTACTAGTGCTTAAATTTTTATTTACCACTTAGATATGTAATATACTATTACATTCTATGACATACGCGTAGGAAGGACCATTTACGTAACAATAATTAATGTCGGCAAATAAGATTAAAATAGTTTCTTTGTAATTTAAATTTTTATATCGAGCAGATTATAGATGGTAAAAAGCTTATATGTTATCTATTTGTCCAAATTTTTTGTCAAAAGCATAAAAGTTATGATCCTGAAAACAGTTTCTTGCAAATATTTAGTTAAATAATTAGTTTGCACAAAAGGAGATTATCAGTTACATGAATTTACAAAATTAATATGTTTTTAAATAATACAAATTGTGTAGTATGGAATCGTCTGTAAATATTAATATTTTATTAATATACAGCATTGTCATTTAATGATGAAAACTTTATCATTTTATCAATTATATTGTTTTTTATAAACTAACACAGATATATAGGATCACCACTAGGTGTACTATGGTGTACAAGCATGTTATTGTTAACTTATGTACTAATGTGTATTTTATGTACTATTTGTGTACTGTTGTACTGTTTTTTAATAGTTTTTTAATAGCTTTGTAATAGTTTTTTAATAGTGTTTTAATAATTTTTTAATGGTTTTTTAATAGTTTCTTAATAGTTTCTTAATAGTTTCTTAATAGTTTCTTAATAGTTTCTTAATAGTTTCTTAATAGTTTCTTAATAGTTTCTTAATAGTTTCTTAATAGTTTCTTAATAGTTTCTTAATAGTTTCTTAATAGTTTCTTAATAGTTTCTTAATAGTTTCTTAATAGTTTCTTAATAGTTTCTTAATAGTTTCTTAATAGTTTCTTAATAGTTTCTTAATAGTTTCTTAATAGTTTCTTAATAGTTTCTTAATAGTTTCTTAATAGTTTCTTAATAGTTTCTTAATAGTTTCTTAATAGTTTCTTAATAGTTTCTTAATAGTTTCTTAATAGTTTCTTAATAGTTTCTTAATAGTTTCTTAATAGTTTCTTAATAGTTTCTTAATAGTTTCTTAATAGTTTCTTAATAGTTTCTTAATAGTTTCTTAATAGTTTCTTAATAGTTTCTTAATAGTTTCTTAATAGTTTCTTAATAGTTTCTTAATAGTTTCTTAATAGTTTCTTAATAGTTTCTTAATAGTTTCTTAATAGTTTCTTAATAGTTTCTTAATAGTTTCTTAATAGTTTCTTAATAGTTTCTTAATAGTTTCTTAATAGTTTCTTAATAGTTTCTTAATAGTTTCTTAATAGTTTCTTAATAGTTTCTTAATAGTTTCTTAATAGTTTCTTAATAGTTTCTTAATAGTTTCTTAATAGTTTCTTAATAGTTTCTTAATAGTTTCTTAATAGTTTCTTAATAGTTTCTTAATAGTTTCTTAATAGTTTCTTAATAGTTTCTTAATAGTTTCTTAATAGTTTCTTAATAGTTTCTTAATAGTTTCTTAATAGTTTTTTAGTGGTTTTTTAATAGTTTCCTAATAGTTTTTTAATAGTTTTTTAATAGTTTTTTAATAGTTTTTTTAATAGTTGTTTAATAATTTTTTAATGGTTTTTTAATAGTTTCTTAATAGAGGTTCCTAGATTAGGAAAAACGTGTTTCTCTATTACGTCGGCCTGTCTGTCGTCGTCTGTCTGTTCGCGCGATTTTGGATGCAAATAAGGTTTATTTCCAGCATAAAACCAATTATACTTCCGGTTATTTATATACAGGGAGAACAGTTTAAAAACAAATATTTATTTTTAAAAATCGTCAGATTTTGACTAAAATTGGTATCTCAGCATTAGTCCTTCATCAAAAAGTGGCGTCATCAAAATAATGTTTCACATCGATGGGGTTTTTCGTTTTTGCTGACAATGAAATAATTTACTTCAAGACGTCTATAAACCATAAAAAAAATCCCTTTTCAAGCATTTTCTGTGGTCTGGTTTTGCTACTATCAATGTAGGAAAATTTCTAAACTTACACAGAAAGTAGCAAAACCGTAGGACAAAAAATGCTAGCAAAGGTATTTTTTTATTGATATAGACGTCTAGCAGCAAATTATTTCATTGCCAGCAAAAAACGAAATGCTCCATGGATGTAAAATTATTTTGAATTTGACAGCTCCCACCAAAAGACATAGTAGATGTTTCTCGCCCCTCTCCCCTGTACCTAACTATAAATAGAAAGCAAAAAACACGAACATGTCATATTTGACAAAGATAATAGGCATATCCCAAATAAGTTTTTAAAAATTCAAAATGGCGTTGAAAGAAATCGTATTTATTCAAAAAAGGTCCCCTCTGAATGGAAATAATAAAAAGCGTTCTTTTGGTTTATGTAACTGGGCCATTTTAAAAGCAGCCAATCATTATCGTTCAATAACGGTGAACTTGACGAAGAACACCGAGTAACGCGAAGTGAGAGTTCGGGTGGGATCAAAAGGAAGATCGATGGAGAAAGGAAGATGAAAAGGATTTTTGTTAAAATTGTTAAAATGTAAGTGCTTAGGAGTTTCCTAGTTTTACAATTTCTTTATCGAGGAAAGTTCTGGGTAAAATACTTCATCTATTTTTTTGATTTTGCTATCAGTACTACGTCAACTGCTTATGACAAATTGTTTAATCGATCTGGCTACAAGTTTCTAACTGCTTATAACAAATTGCTTAATCGATCTGGCTACAAGTTTCTGTGTCCTATTATCATTTCTAAGTTTTTTCTCGTTCTTTTATCTTAATCTAAATTATGTTAATATTAATCTAAATTATATACTTACAGGAACGTATACGTATATAGAAACGCTATATTCAAATAATAAGAAACCTTTATACCATATTTTGCTATTTTTGAAAATAAAGGCACTCCAACGAAATCACTAGTGAGCATTTAAATTATCTAAATGGAAATGTGTTACGATATAAATGTTTTAATCTTAATTTATAATTCAAAAATGTTTTAATCTTAATTTATAATTCAAAAATGTTTGGATGTTTGGTCTTTTACAGGTTGAAGGTAGTATATAGGTTTTAGGCTTCCTAGTGCCGTGAATTTGCTTTGAAAGTTAGGATAAGTTTTCATGTAGGTTCATCACCTTATTTTTTCATTTATCTTGCTTCCTTTATGCCTAATGTTCATGAACCTATGTTACAGGCAAATACCACAATTGTAGAGAGTGACTCACATTTTTAACATAGACCTTTGAGGGGTTGAAGGGAAAGGAAATCGACGAGTCATAGGCGTGCGGTTATTATTAAAAATGATCTTCAGCATTTTAGAACGAATTGGTTGTCACAAAAATTATTTTCCTATTTTAAAGATGCACAAGGTGAGGAAAACCGGTAATAATAATTATCGAATAAGTATATATAAATTGAAATGTATGTACGACCCTGTCTCAGTGAAGTTGGCCCAACTGCCAAAACCATGTTTTTTAAAGAAATTTGCCATATTTACGAAAAACGTTTTAAAAACTATAATATTTTTGATAACATAGGATATGTTTATTTAATTTTAGCCTAAAATGCAATTTTTTGTAACAGAAAAAAATCAGATATATTCAAAAAACTGTATATTAAAAAAAATACGAAACCAAATAACAGCAAATTACCACTGCGTTACATCGTCTTTTCGACTGATTACTGATTCGATACACCTTGAATAGTGTCATTTAAGGTTTGGCAGTCATCTGCTGTAAAACTGTTCCATTTTCTTGAAGACGGGTTCGCAATTCTAGAACGGTTCTTGCGGGATTTGATCTGAGCTTTTTTTTCCTAATATGCCACAACGTTTCAATAGGCGATAGATCTGGGCTACTGGACGTCTATTTTAAAAGTAAAATATTGTTTTCTAATATCCAATCTTTTACTTTTTAGCCGTGTGACAAGCGGCACCATCTTGCTGGAAGATACATTCCATATTATTTAAACATTTTTTCAATTTGGGGTTTATGTTATTTTGAAGCCCATTAATATATTCATAATACCTTCCACAAAGTGCAATTTACCCATTCCTTTAACTGACATGGCTCCCCAAATCATAACAGAAGCCGGAAACTTAATTTTCTTTCTAAGACAGTCATTTTGAAATATTTCTTCTTTTGTTCTTATGACACGACTTCTACAATCAACAATGCATACTTTAAATCTGGCTTCATTATTGCAAATAATGGAGTTCTATTAGTGCGGAGACCACGCTAGTCCATTTTTCTTCTGAATCTTTGTCAGTAAGGGCTTCTCTTTTGCCTATGAAGTATTGAATTAAAAACAAACAAAAAGCAAAAATTATTTAAACATACCTTGTAAGTTTTAAATCTTGTTTTTTTTTTGGCAGCTCTGTGACAAATTGCTTGTTTTCCCGAAAATACTATGAAATCAGGTTTCATAGTATTTTCAATTTGTTATAATTAGCAAGGCAATTTTGCTTGATAATCCTTTTTAAAGCTCTTAAGTTGGCATGGGAATATTGGGGATAATTTCCAGTTCTCAGTTTTTGAGCTACATATTCAGTTGTTTTATATAGTTTAATCAGGGCCCCCGCAACTGCGCGTGCACCGCGTGCACCGCACGCGGACGCACCTCTAAAGGGGTGCCAAACCAGAGGTCTGCATACAATTCGAATTTTTAATTTTTCTAACGATTCCAATGAACAAGGCACTAAGACACTAAAGAAATCAAAAATGTTTTTATCTCAATTCATGATAATATAATCAATAATGTTATCGAAGTTTATGTTCGTTGATATAATGACCTATTCCTTTTGTGACAGAAAACATATCTATTTTTATAAAGTATAAACTTATCGATTTTTTTCTGTCAAGACTCGAATACTTTACGAACGACGAGTAAGTTTCAAATTAGATCTTGCCGATTTTTCCTGTCCAGACTTGAATACTTTACGAACTACGTTTTTCCTGTCCAGACTCGAATATTGTACGAAGAGTAAGTTTCATATTAGATCTTGTCGATATTTCCTGTCCAGAATTGAAGACTCATCTACGAACCACGAGTATAAATAAAACTGTAGGAAGCGTCGTAATCCAAATAGTTAATATTTTCTTCAGCTACGTGAAGGTCAAAAACCAAGACGCAAAGTTATAGTTATAAATATTCGACGGAGTGCTTTATATTTTGTGTTAATTGTATTGTAATTAAATTTTATGAAATGGTTAGTACCTACCCACATAATGCCTATGTATTTGGCTTGATTTATGCCCGATTCGCCTGTTCCCATTTCGCCTGTGACCAATTAAAATTTCCCGATCGCCTGACAAGCTCAAATTGTGGTATCGTTTCGCCTGACCATAAGTTGGATGGTGCGTATTTTTTTTATCATAAGGGCCATTTTCAAAATACATGCAAAATTTGATTTATAAGGATGATTTGATTTGAAACAAAAAAACTGCTTTTATTGACATTATTAGGCGTTTTGTACCAGTGTTTTTAAATCAATTATTTTTAAATTTTCTAAACCATCTTGATAATTTTTTCTTTAAATCTTTTTTCATAGATATACTAAGTTCTTTTCTAAAGTTATGTACAGGGTGAGCGAAACTCGATGTCTCAGCTCCATTATGGGACAAGGGAAAAAGATAGGAAAAAGTTGAAAAGAGGTTCTTAAATGGGATAGAGTAAGGTCCGTTTTAAGCCCAATTTGCATATTTGTCCATATTTGGAAACTGAGGTAATGACGTCATCGATTTTTTTTTTTCGGAAACATACCTATATTTTTACAAATTTAAAAAGAGCTAATTTTTCTGAACAAATTTTATAAAGAAAAAAATTTGATATCTCCTTTACTTTAAAAATTATAAGCAAATTTGTAAAAAAGAAACAAATATATTTTGCTTAATAAGCAGATAATCTACCTACGTTAGCTATAAAAAAACGATAATGTAGCAAACATTAAAAATAATGACTAATAAGAATAAGTAGTAAATAAAATTAATTGGACCGTTGCTCGTTTCTAATTGGTTCGAGTTTTGAAGATTTATCCAGCCTAGTTTGAATTTAGATAAATAAATGGTTCTCAAGAGTAATCCTTGGTTTTACACCATTATTTCATTAGACAAGGTTTCTAATCCTATTCAGTCATCTTCAGAACATGAAGGACATTGTATTTATTAAAAATATGCGACAGTAATTAATTAAACGGACCAAATAAAATAAAAGAACGCTTTTTAGGTTAATAATTTATGGAGAGCTCACTGACTATTATTGGTTACTTTGGGAAGGCGAACATCGTACTTAATATGAAAACCATAATATTATTTATTAATAAAATGTCGCGACTAATTTTGGTCTACATGGTAACAAAAATGAAACGACATGGAATTAGTAACATAAAGTAGATCATTTTGTCACTTGTTGCGATTACAAAAAAATGTATTTTTATCTATCTATGCTTGTATGCATAGTCAATCACTAAAAAAAATTTTCAATGTGACCACCTCCTACTTCTAAACACTTATCCAATCTCCGTCTTACTTCTCTTACCGAAGCCTTACGTAACATTTCTCTAGATAATTCATCGCAAGCAATTCTTATGTTCCATGTTAACTGATGGTGTTCTGTAAACTTTATTTTTCAAAATTCCCCACAAAAATAAATCTAGTGGGGTCAAGTCCGGTGATTTAGGCGCACACTGTATCGGTCCATTTATACCTATCCAATGTTCTCCATAAGTTTCATTCAAATATCGTTGGACAATTCTTGCTTTATGCGTTGGAGCTCCATCATGCTGGAAACACATATTTGCTCGAAGCTGTAATGGCAAATTTTCGAGAAGCACAGGCAATTGTTCTTGAAGAAATTGCAAGTATCGCTCACTACATAAAATTCCTTCGTAAAAATATGGACCAATCAAATACCCATTAATAATACCATACCAAACGTTAATTCCGAAATGCCCTTGGTTTTCAATCGGATTGACAAAATGTGGATTCTCAGTAGCCCAATAATGTTCAATTTTTTTTACTGGGCTTACCATTACTAACAAAACGGCTTTCGTCCATCCATAAAACATGCTGAAAAAATCGATTTTCATAATCTAACGTTTCCATCACTTGGGCAATATAATTCAATCTTCGTTGTTGATGTTGATCTGATAAGTATTCTAAGTTGTGAAGTTTATAATCGTGGTAACCATTTTCCTTCAAAATTTTTCGTACCGAACTATATTTTAAATTCAACTCACGACAGGCTTGCAGAATCGAATTTCTGGGATGGGTTTCAAAATACTGCAAAACAGTGGCAACAGTATTATCAGAATTGACTCTTTTAGCAATTTTTTTCCCATTCGAGAAGAAAATGCCTTGTTATTTGAACGTAAATTGCGTTCCAATCTTGCAAATATTTTTAAGCTTGGAATAACACGTTCGGGGTATCTCTGGGCGTATAACTGAACTGCTCTTCTAGGGTTCTTTTGAGATTCCCCATAAACTAATAACATGTCGACTTTTTCATTGTGGGTAAACATTTTTCAAAGCCAAATAACAACATAACGATATTTGTCAACCATTAATTTAATTTGACAAATACGTCTTTGCTATTTGTTTCCAAAGGCGACTTGTTTAAATTGTGACTATTCTGAATTTTTGATTATACTTTTTTTTACAAATTTGCTTATAATTTTTAAAGTGAAGGAGATATCAAATTTTTTTCTTCATAAAATTTGTTCAGAAAAATTAGCTCTTTTTAAATTTGTAAAAATATAGGTATGCTTAAAAAAAAAAATCGATGACGTCATTACCTCAGTTTCCAAATATGGACAAATATGGAAATTGGGCTTAAAACGGACCTTACTCTATCCCATTTAAGAACTTCTTTTCAACTTTTTCCTATCTTTTTCCCTTGTCCCATAATGGAGCTGAGACATCGAGTTTCGCTCACCCTGTATAGTTGAAATTATTACTGGAGAAATTTTAGTTTTTAAATATATTTTTTTTGTCCTGGCCGGTTATTGGGACACAAAAAAATTTCTAAATTCAAATAGTTTATTCGCTTTACGCTTCGTCAATTTGAAAAAATGTTAAGTTTTTATTTTACAAACTTTTTACTATACTGGGTGTTCTATATTTTTTGTTTATATCAAATTAAATCACTTAAATAACTATAACATTTTAATTTAATGTTATGGTCATTTTTTATTATTATTATTATTAATTTGTTAATAATAGATTTCTTTACAGCAAATACATATTTATTACCTGAGCAGGTCAGGAGAATCGCAACTATTTTTTTCCGTTTAACATGTAGTCAGGCAAAACGCGTACCAAATTTTTATGTCGGGCGAAACGGGAATATACCTTTGACTTTGACTTACTTCGGCTATTAATAAGATATTGTGGAAAATACTACAAAAGTAATTCAATACTTTTCACATCTGAAAATCGGGAAATATAATTTTTTTCCTGTGTGGCAAATTAGGTCTAAAAAATATGTTTATTATTTTTTCTGTTAAAGTTTGTGCAGTAAAACCTGAATTACCCTCAATATTAAATGCCTTTACCAATTTTTGATCTAGTATTCCTTAATTCCTTCTAGTGCAAAATTTCGAGAGCAAAAAAATGTTAGATTCCAAGAAAGGGAGAAGATGGCTGGCAGTATGAAACATTTCTTGCGAAAAAGTCAAGTTTCCAACACTGAAACGATAGAGGAAGGTGAAAATATAGTTTCTGAAGCGGCGGCACCACCATCTTCTGCAACATGTGAACCATCAACATGATCATCACTTATCGAAAATATATTATCTATAGAGTCGACCATCCTAACAAAGGCGGCTACAAGTGACACTTCTGACGATAAGGTTTCTACTGAAGCGGTGACTGAGAATACTAGTATTCTTATATCAGATGACACCGGTTTATGGCCCAGAAGCATTACCAACGACGAAGTTAGAATATTGGTTGATTGTAGTCCTCCTTTGATAGGAAACAATTATCAATTTCCAGCTAATAAAGACAAAGACAAAGGAAAATTTTCAAGTAAGTCTTTGTCAGACAACAAGGAAATGAAGAAGAAGCAAATAGAATTTGGCTCATTTACTCAGTTTCGAAAAAATCGATATTTTGTTTTTGTTGTAAAATGTTCAGTAAGACTTTCAATAGTTTTTCTGATAGGCAACATGTGTTCTTAGCCATAAAAAGACATGAAACATCAATTCTACATAATGTTCACATGAATACATGGATGAATTTAAAAAAAATATTAAAATTGGACGGCTTTCTGCAAAAAGGAACCAACCCATTAATTTACATATTGATAAAAAATAATGGACAAACATTTTCATACATTCAAAATTCTACACTCTATTTAGATGCATTATAGAGTTACATATGTTTATAGATATATTTCATTTACTTATTCATGTGTGACTTTTTATATTAGAAGATTATTTTGGCAAAAATAATTAGATTCATGTTGGTTGGTTCCTTTTTGCAAATTAATGAAACTGCTGGTTAAGTGAATATCAGTATTATTGAAAACTAAAACATATATTTTATACAAACTTTGAAAACTTATATAACACTTTCTTAATCTAAATCAAAATCAGGAGATCCACTGAAACCATCTATGTCGTCATCTATTCCCTCTCTACTTTGTAGGTTTCTGTAAAAATATTTGCAGTCCTGGGGTATAAGATGCATGATCGATTTTAGAGCCGATATTTCTTTACCATCTGGCCACATGGGTAAAAACATATCTTTTAGGTCTGCCAACTGTCTATTTCAATGTACGACTCATCCTCAAAATTTTCTTTAAAACATATTGAATAGGGTTTGCTTTTGTCAACAAAAACTTCTCGGGACCTGAGCCAGCTAACCTTTTGTTTGTTAATGTCAGTTTTTCGATTATTGATTTGTATGATGGTGGGTGAGGTTTTCCGGGTTTTCCTCACCTGTAAGTCAAATGGCACCATCAAGCATCCTTAAGTCGCCCCGGAGCGCCACGGCAAATAATAATAATAATAGCCGTCCCTTCCCCTACACAAGTCGTTCAGTCGACTTCAGGGGTTGAAATTCACTCGTAAGGGGGTGAATTAGGGAGAGTATTATTATTATTATTATTATTATATTATTATTCTCAATTTCTGCGGTTGTAAAAAATTCTGTTGATTTCATGCGTGTAACTTCAAATTTATTTTTTGTGCGACACTCTTCCATTACACGAATATAATCATCAGGGAGATAAAGTGGCTGCTGATGTTTTAAAGCGCATTCCACATCGGAGAAATCGGAATCGTTAGGTAAGAAGCTGTGGCCTGAAACGAGAAATCGCATAAAAACTTTTTGGAGAGATGGATGAGACTCTAGTAGAGTCTTTATTACTAAAGTCATCTTAATATTGCGGTTTTGGCCTCCGCAAAAGTCGGACCAAAGAATTAACTCTCTAACATTAGAGGGAAATTTTTCAATAACATGCTTGAATAAGCAGGAGCCAATTTCTTGAGCTCCCCGCCCTGCTTCATTTTCCAGCCAAATATAAAAGTATCCTTTATTGTTCGACCCACTGTGTACTCCCAAATTGTAAAGCCATAACTGCCTTTTATAAAATAAAATACCTGTCGGTAATCTGGGTAGGGGCAAAGTTTTCTCAAGGTCAAAGGTCAAACATTCTAACCAGTCAGTATTTTTTGCCTTCAACATATCTTCGTTCATCTTTTCTCTTGCATTTGCCATTTTTTTATATGTAGTTCGTGTTCCTTTTGTTCAGTATCTGAAGTATTATTAATATGTGCATTAAATGTGTCAGATGTATTACAAGTATCTTTTTTATAGGCTTGAATTTTAAATTAAATTCGGAAAAGAAAAATGGTCTATAAGAAACAAAACTTACAGGATTCTCAGCATCCGCTTTGTATTTTTTATACATTAACGGAAGTGTCAATTCTGGCGGCAAAAATTGAATATCAGGATTTTCCTCCCTGCTATAATGACTTTTGTACTTTCGTATTGCATTTATGTATTCTATTATTTTTTGTTTTATTTCTGCATCAATTGTATTTTTTCCTCCTTGATTTTTCCCCTCTTATTAGTAATACTACTATTTCTTAATTTTTCAAAGCTTGTCGACCCTTTTTGTTAAAACGCCTAAGATCTTTATAAAAGTCTCGGTTTTATTCAGCTTGTAGTGTGTTGAAAATTGTCCTGACCTTATATTTTGTCCATACTTTCTTTTCTTAGGTTCCTCACTAACCAACGCTCCTAGTAAGGCGGTTTGGGCGTCATAGCTACCCAATTCCCAATATTTAATGAATTCTCTCTTTCTCTCATCCGTGCTTACTTTTGTATGAAATTTTTTGTAACATTTACATTTAAAAGTTTCATCAAATGTTTTCTTCTCTATAGCCTTTCGGTCCATTTTAGAGAAATTATGTATAGAATAAAAATTATAGAGAATTATATTACAAACAACTTTTATTTGAACAATTTTTATAAAAAATTATTTTTTTTACATTTTGTCAAAGTTCTCGAATACGGACCATTTTAGAAAAATTTAGTGTATAACAAAAATTATAGATAATTATATAAGAAGTAACTTCTATTTGAAGAATTTTCTTCTTCAAACGTAAATAACAGATATATTCCATAAAATATAAAAATGACCACCTATAAAGTACCCCCCAGATGTTCCGACTCTGCCCAAAATCTAATCAGTTCATTAGACGCTGGAATAAAGCTTAAGTTTAAAATTTGGTGTTTTTCTGTGTATCAGTTCATGAGTTATGCGACATACACACACACACACACACACACACACACACACACACACACACACACACACACACACACACACACACACACACACACACACACACACACACACACACACACACACACACACACACACACACACACACACACACACGCACACGCACACGCACACACACACGCACACGCACACGCACACGCACACGCACACGCACACGCACACGCACACGCACACGCACACGCACACGCACACGCACACGCACACGCACACGCACACGCACACGCACACGCACACGCACACGCACACGCACACGCACACGCACACGCACACGCACACGCACACGCACACGCACACGCACACGCACACGCACACGCACACGCACACGCACACGCACACGCACACGCACACGCACACGCACACGCACACGCACACGCACACGCACACGCACACGCACACGCACACGCACACGCACACGCACACGCACACGCACACGCACACGCACACGCACACGCACACGCACACGCACACGCACACGCACACGCACACGCACACGCACACGCACACGCACACGCACACGCACACGCACACGCACACGCACACGCACACGCACACGCACACGCACACGCACACGCACACGCACACGCACACGCACACGCACACGCACACGCACACGCACACGCACACGCACACGCACACGCACACGCACACGCACACGCACACGCACGCGCGCACGCGCGCACGCGCGCACGCGCGCACGCGCGCACGCGCACGCACGCACGCACGCACACACGCACACACGCACACACGCACACACGCACACGCGCACACGCGCACACGCGCACACGCGCACACGCGCACACGCGCACACGCGCACACGCGCACACGCGCACACGCGCACACGCGCACACGCGCACACGCGCACACGCGCACACGCGCACACGCGCACACGCGCACACGCACACACGCACACACGCACACACGCACACACGCACACACGCACACACGCACACACGCACACACGCACACACGCACACACGCACACACGCACACACCCACACACACACACACACACACACACACACACACACACACACACACACACACACACACACACACACACACACACACACACACACACACACACACACACACACACACACACACACACACACACACACACACACACACACACACACACACACACACACACACACACACACACACACACACACACACACACACACACACACACACACACACACACACACACACACACACACACACACACACACACACACACACACACACACACACACACACACACACACACACACACACACACACACACACACACACACACACACACACACACACACACACACACACACACACACACACACACACACACACACACACACACACACACACACACACACACACACACACACACACACACACACACACACACACACACACACACACACACACACACACACACACACACACACACAGAGAGACATCATCGCGAAAATAGTCCAAACGGATTCAGGGGACCTCAAAACATAAAAATCCGTCGAAAACTCGAGGTCGAAAAAAATCATGATTCCTATACTTTCCTTATATATCTGTATACAGATAGGAAAGTAAAAAACACACAAAAAATTACAAGAACCAAACACGTGGACACGTCAATTTCAATCAGTCATTTGGCAGAAAAGAACCAACCCACTTGGATCTATTCCATGGACTAATAACTATTCTGTATGAAAGAACCAAGCCACTTGAGTATATTCTGCAGACAATACATCACTAAAATCTTGTATGTTGGTTGGTTCAATACCAAGTAGATGACGACATATATGCAAAAGTGGCTTGGTTCTATTTTGCAGATAATATTTAGCTATTTGGTGGATCAAATGCCCGAATATTTAAGAAAAATTGTTTATGTGGGTTGGTTCCTTTCTGCAGAAAGCCGTCCCTAACCCTAACCGTAAACGATCATCATTTACGGGTTTTACAAACTGAAAACGGGTTTTACAAACTGAAAAAAAATATTGTCATGATGTTCTGGAAAGAATGGTTGCAGTTGTCAAATTTTTATCCAGACAATGTCAAGCGTTCCAAGGTTCTTCTAAAATACTTTTTGAGTTTGATAATGGAAACTTCTTCAAAGCTGTCGAGATGATTTCCTCTTTTGATCCTGTGATGGGAGAGCACATTAGTCGAGTTCAAAACTCACAAAAAAAAATTTTAAAAATGGCCCATTATTTAGGCAGATGCAAAACGAAATTATTGAATTAATGTGTTCTAAAGTAAAAAATAATATTTTGAATATGGTTCGCTGTTCCAAATATTATTCAATAATTTTAGACTGTGCACCGGATACAAGTCATACAGAGCAAATAAGCCTCATTTTGCGTTATGTCGTTCTAAATGACATTTCTAAAAAGGCTCAAATACAAGAAAGTTTCATAGCGTTCAACGCAATATCTGACCCGACAGGGAAGGGCTATTTGATTTTGTCGTTGGACTTTTGAAAAATTTGAATTTAGATATTAAAGGCATGAGAGGTCGAGGGTATGATAATGTGGCGAATATGCGCGGAAAACATACTGGTTTACAAAAACGCATACTCGGTGCTAATCCCAGGGCATTTTTAGTGCCATGTGCTGCACACAGCTTAAATTTAGCAGTAAATGAGGCAGCTAAAGTTTCAAATGAAACAGTTAACTTTTTCAATATTGTACAAGGACTTTATGTATTTTTCTCTTCATCCACAAAAAGGTGGGATATTACAAAAAAGCATGTCCCGAAGTTAAATCTAAAACCCCTAAGTGGTACTAGATGGTCAAGTAGGATTTATGCTATAAGGCCGCTAAAGTTTCATTTAATTCAAATTTGTGATAGCCTTCTAGAAATAGCAGATAATGATACTTTTAACATAGAAGCTAGGCATAAAGCAAGTTCTATGCTATTAGGTATCCAATCTTTTAAATTTATTATGATGTTTTATTCCAGATTGGCATTGTAAGCAAAATGATGCAAAGTGTAACGACTGATATTAAAGTGTGCCAAAACTATTTAGAGAAGCTAGTTGATAATTTTAAAAATTATAGAAATGATGTTTTCGAGGAAAAACTTGCTCAAGCTGGAGAACTAGCAGCCGCTCTTGAGATAGAGCAAGGTTTTCCTCCATTAAATACTGTTAGACGAAAGTATAAACCAAAACTGTTCGATTATGAACAGTTTTGACAATTCAAGATCCAAAAACAGCGTTTAAAATAATTTTCTTTTCAAAAATAATTGATCAAACACTAAGTTCTTTAAATACTTAGTATATTTGAAATGATCTGATTACAACAACGTTTTTGGTTTTTTTAGTGATATTTTTAAATTAAATGACAAGGATCTTTTAAAATGGTGTCGTGCTCTACAGCAAAAGCTAACTGATCAGAAAAAGGAGGAGGCTGACGTACAAGAAAATGATTTATTTAATGAGATGAAAGCCCTAAAATTATTTTCATTACCTGAAGTGTCAAATCCCCTCGACATTTTACAATATATATTTGAAAACAATCTAACTGCATCTCTACCAAATATTACCATTTCGTTAAGAATCCTGCTTACTTTACCAGTATCTGTAGCTTCTGGTGAGATATCCTTCTCAAAATTAAAAATTATTTGAGGTCTACCATGTCACAAGAAAGATTATCGGGTTTGGCAATCTTAGCTATAGAGCAAGAGATCCTCGATAAAATTGATTTTGACAATATTATAAAAGAATTTGCAGCAGCCAAATCCAGAAAAAATCTATTTAATTTTTGGATAATTGAATGTTTTATTTGTTAACTTTTAGTTTGGTTTTTGAAATATCTGTTGTTTCATTGCAAATAAAATGTGGTTTCGCAATTCGCTCAAATGTTAAACGACTACACGCATATTACAGCAATCCAGGAAATTAAAAAACATATGTAACAGCTTAGGGCCGATTCCACCGTTGTAATAAATGAAGTTTAAATTACTAAACGAAGATTAAAATGACATTGTTAATGTAAAACTGTCATTTTAATCTTCGTTTAGTAATTTAAACTTCGTTTAACACAACGGTGGAATTGACCCTTAAAGTTATTATTCTTCAAAATATTATTTATATAAGTACTACATATATTCAAAGGGAGCCAAAATATTTCCGGCACGTCTGCGGCGATAACCCTTGCGGGGGGCCCTGAGTTTAATAATATTTCGAACTGTATATCTCGATTTATTAATACTTCAGCGATTTGGGAAGAATTTTGGCCCTTCAAATGCAAGTACATTATCACTTTCCTTATTTCGTCAGGAACAGCTTTACCCCGAGCCATTTTTAGTTAACAACAACACCAATGTACGACAGTTACCTAATTAAAACATCAAATATTATCATTTGTTTTACAACGCCTACCTTGATTTTATTGAAGCCGATAAACCGACTATTCAACTTAAGTTGTCTCCATCATGTATTTTACCAAACACAAATAAAACAATTTCAAAATTAAAACTCTTTAAAAATAGCCACCTGGTCATATTATATTTTCATAAACATTTAAACAAACCAAAAATATTAAACAAAATTTATTTTACCCTGAGATAAATTCACAAATATCATGTTTTGTGGGGTTAGGCCAACTTCACTGAGACAGGACTCGTATATTTTTTATATATCCCTGTTATAAACTGTAATAGTCTTTTGAGATGATAATAATAGTAATAATACGGTAGTAATAATAGTTCAACATCTTATTCATATTTGACATATTTATCTTTTTGAGACCGTGCTAATTTTAATGTTCTGTATCCATTTCCTCATGATAATCTCCAGTCTTTTTAGAAACAATTGCGTTTAAACCTTCTTCAACAAATCCTGAGTCGCTACCAATATGGGTAATAATAAGGCGTTTTCCCTTTCCAGATGGAGCTTTAAACCTGTCGATAAACCATCCACAAAAGCTTGATGTTTGTTTTTTACATTTAAATCCTGCCAAATTTTTATCACAGTATGTTCTTCATTTAACCAGGTTTCATCTGTATAATATATTTTTCTGCCATCTCTTCGAAACTCTGCTATTGTTTTCAGATATTTTCTGCGCCATAAAATTATTTCCTCTTTTTCCATAAGGGTTCTATTTATCTGTCTCTTTAAATACCTGAAGTTCATTTCACGCAAAGTACGTAATAAAGCAGATCTTGATATTTTTGGGAGATTTTCATTAGATTGAAGAGAGGAAGCAATTTTCTTTACAGTTAGTAATTCCTTTTCAATATAAAATGCATGTACTGCACGACGAATGACTTGTTTGGTTATATCCAATTTTATTTTTTTTTTCTTCCTCTATTCTCAGCCTTCGAAGAATTAATATCGTTTGTTTCATCCCTTGTTTATAAACGTAAAAGAGCCTTCCATTAATATTAGAGAGATCAGGTCATACTTAACCTCTCTATTATAAACAATTACAAACAACCTCGGACATTGTCTACCATTAGATAAAGATGCAAACTAAACTCTGACAACGTTCCATTATACCTCGAACTTTTAATCGCTTGGAAGACGTTTGAACAGTTTAAAAATAGACCAGTCGAATTATTAAAATTATTTCAACAAAATGATATCTGTTCTGCAGGTAAATAATAAACAAATGAATTGGTTATTCAAAAAATTTATAAAGATAGCGATCTTCTCAATTTTTTTGAAACGATCAGAACGTATGGTCTTTGAAGAGTAAGTAGCAGAAAAAGGTTTTAATAGAAGAAGAAGAAGAAGAAGAAGAAGAAGAAGAAGAAGAAGAAGAAGAAGAAGAAGAAGAAGAAGAAGAAGAAGAAGAAGAAGAAGAAGAAGAAGAAGAAGAAGAAGAAGAAGAAGGTTTTTGTAAATTTGTAAGAGAATAAATAAATTTTGCAATACCCCACTAATTTGTTTATTAATTAATACTGAATATTTCTTCTTTTGTCGGTATTCAAAAAACCAACAACTATTAAAAATAACTTTTTTTTGTACAGGGTAAACGTCTAATTTGATTGGCCTATAAAATTTTTTTATAACATGAGTCACTATCTACAATTTTGGTATTATACTATAGTTACTACTAATTTAATAGATACAAGCGTATAATGTTTCTACTGTTTAACAAATATTTAAATGTCTATCGTACATTGTTTTCATCGATTAAAATAATAAAATGGGTAGGTATTACTGAACTGGATGTAAATTGATCTGGAAACACCTGGTACATCAATTTTCCAAATTTTTCCAAGACTCTTAGGTATAAGGGGTGGGTCGGCTGTAGTTTTTGTTCTATGCTATATGTTGTTCCATGGAATACATAAGACTATTTCCACACAATAGATTTAAAAGCATTTGCAATAAGTAGGACATTTTTGCCAAAACTTTTGTTACATACGTTATACTTGGATCAAACTAACCCGTAGGTGTTCTTAAAAAAAATTGCTTGACTATTTTGTGTATTTTAAATTAAATTTTAATAAATTATTAGAATTATTTATTGTTTCGGCCTTTACTTGATGAAAATCCATTTAATTTTGAAAGAGTAAAACCAAATTTGGTAGATTTTCACACTTTTATTTTAAAAATAAAAATTTTTAAAAAAACACTAACATGACATATGTTTCGAAGTACAACTTCTTTTTCAAATGTGACTATTTACAATTCGGTATCCAATATATATACGAAATAATTTAACAAAACAAAGTACTTAAGAAAACATCAATAACATTACAAAATAAACTAACTATTTAAAGTACATAAGGGTACTTAGGTAATTATAATATCCATCAGATAATAATAAACAAAAATCAGAACAGAACACAAATAAAATATCGGATCATACATTTTTTAAAAGATTTGTTAACTTAACCACCACAAATTTCTCTGATCCAGAACAATCTCTAATAGAAAAAGGGTTTAAACACAACATCGAACCTAAGATAAATACTTCGAACTTAGAAATTTTGGGAATAGAAACAGAAATTGCTTTAAAAGATTCATATAATACTTTGTCTTACAAATATCATACTGCAAATATAATTAAAACACAATTTTTACGTAATAACAATTCAAATCAAGACAGTAAGTTAATTAAAACTATAAAGGATAAAACAAAACAGGATGATATCATTTTCACTCGTGCCGATAAGGGAAATACAGTAATTGCTATTAATAATATAGATTATATTGACAAAACTCTTTCATTTTTACAAGCAAGCAATAATTATAGCAAACTCAAATTTGATCCAACAGATAAATATCAAAAAGAACTAAAACGTAATATTCAGGATTCAACAGCAATTTTTGATTCTAGAGAAAAATTCAAACTAATACAAATGAACCCTCAACCACCACAACTTTATTCTTTAATAAAATTACACAAAGAGAACTATCCTATTAGACCAGTTGTGTCATTTGTCACGGCTCCATCAGTTAAACTTTCACACACATTAATTAAACTTATACAAGAAAACTGCAAATTCAATTCAAAGTATAGTATAAAAAATTCTTATGAACTAACAGAAAAATTAAAAAACATTAAATTACCTAGTAACACAAAATTAGTATCGTTCGATGTAACAAACTTATTTCCTAGTATACCTCCTAAAGAAACAGTTAAGCTAGTAGAAAACTTATTAGATCGTAATCAAGTCAATATTATAATCAAAGAAGAAATCCTAAATTTGTTAAACATTTGCCTAAAACAAAATTATTTTCAATTTCAAAATAACATCTACTCAGCAAATGAAGGTCTTATTATGGGGAACCCATTAAGCCCGTTGCTTGCAGAAATATTTATGGATAATATAGAAAATAAAATTCATAGCAATAATTTAAGTAAACATTGTCTGTATTGGCATAGATATGTTGATGATATATTGACTGCTTTTACTGGTACTAGTAGACAGTTAAATTCTTTATTAGTTTTTATCAATACTATACACCCTAATATTAAATTTACTCTGGAAACAGAGAAGGATAATTCAATTTATTTTTTAGACTTAAATATTATTAAAAATAATAAAGGCCATAGTTTTGGGATATTTCATAAGCCATCACATACGGATATTACAATAAATAATAGTTCATCTCATCCATACAAACAAAAGCTGGCAGCATACAACAGTATGATCCATAGATTAGTTAATATTCCCCTTACCAAAGAGAACTTCACAAAAGAATTAAATATCATTAAACAAATCGCAGTAAATAATAATTTTAATTCAAAGTTAGTAGACAACATTTTAGAGAAAAAACTTTTTAAACAGGCTATTCAACAAGTTTATCCCATAATTAAAGATCCAAATTGCAGATATAAGAGTCTTACATATATAGGAGCTCCTAGTGAAAAGGTATCATCATATTTAAAAAACCAAAATATTAACGTAGCTTTTAAAACCAATAATACGCTTGGGAAGTATATTAAAAACAATAAGGGTAAAATTAATCCTAATAATAAATCGGGGGTATATAAATTAAATTGTGGTAGTTGTCCAAAATTGTATATTGGTCAAACAGGCCGTACTTTCAAAAAACGTAATTCCGAACATTATAATAGCTATACAAAAAACAAAAATAATTCTACTTACTCAAATCATATTTTAGCTGAAAATCATTCTTTTACAGACAACTTTGAAATTTTACATGTAGAAAATAAGAGCCTTAAATTAAACCATTTAGAAACACTTGAAATAAATAGATTTAAAAATTCAGATAACTTACTAAATGATCAATTAGATATTAATAATTCACCCTTATTAAATCTCTTTCCCAGTTTTCTGTGAGATAATCCCGGTAATGGGCTATCTTATTGTTATCTGATGGATATTATAATTACCTAAGTACCCTTATGTACTTTAAATAGTTAGTTTATTTTGTAATGTTATTGATGTTTTCTTAAGTACTTTGTTTTGTTAAATTATTTCGTATATATATTGGATACCGAATTGTAAATAGTCACATTTGAAAAAGAAGTTGTACTTCGAAACATATGTCATGAGTGTTTTTTTAAAAATTTTTATTTTTAAAATAAAAGTGTGAAAATCTACCAAATTTGGTTTTACTCTTTCAAAATTATTAGAAGTTGTAAAATATTATTGAGGAAATAACTTTTGTTCATTTTTATCAATTCAAAATATTTAGTAACAGGAAGAGGATAAAACAAGAAAAAATATATAAATTTATAAAAACAAAAATTTATTATTTTAATTTTTACACTCATTCTTGCGAACTAATAAAATCTTAACTTAATAAATTCATCTATTAATTCTCTTTCAGAGTCTAAAATTGCACCAAAAATGCAACATAATTGCACGTAAAAATTGTGGACGGGGTTTCAGAATTTCTCATAACTGCTTTTTCAGTTCAATATCAAAACGGATTTTAATTTTGCAATAAAAATAACTAAGAGTTTTTTTAGTACAGAATTTGGAAGAAGATATTGAACTGAAAAAAAGGTGTTAATAATCAATTCTAACTTAAACACGTAAGAACAATATCAAAAATTAAAAATACCCGTGAATGTGTTAGCTCAATATAAATTTATTTTAACCATTTTTATATCCTTTTTATACAAATTTAATAAAAATTAAGATTATCTGATAATTTTAGGGCTGATATTCGAAATTTCTAAACTATATGAAAACATTTTATAAAGTAATTTTGATTATTTTGAGCAAACACTATTATATTTTAAAATTTGACCAAAAAAAATTAATAACGGGGCACATAAATAAGCTAAAATTTACAAACACGTGCCTAATACATTTTTTTGTTCAAATATATGTTGTTTTTGTTATAAATAATTTAATAAAGGATAGGTAAAAGAAAATTTCTAGCAAAATCCCACGAAATGCAAAACATAATAAAGGCCAGTTTTTTATTTTCTGGAATATTAATATCAATATTATTAGTCTGATAATAATAATTTGGAAAAATCCATTTTAAAACAATAAAACATGTAACAAATGTGTTTTGTGACATTATGTGGAAGTTCGGTAACACTGAAATTTTTTAAATAAAACACGTAATTTCTCTGCATTCTTCATTTAGGGTAAGGTATGAAATTGACTCAATACAAATTATTAAAATTCACTAACTATGCAAAAGTATTAGGTTTATTTACATGATCTTGAATTGTTTAGATAATGTAAATTCTCCATTTTCAAATTTAATTATATATGTCATATAATGTTAGTGATTTAATAAATGTTTCTACTCTTGAAATATATTTTAAAAATGAACTAATATATAGTTTATGCCAAACAAAGTTTGATGTACGTCACTAATGTCGTCATATTTATCAAGCATTGTGTCCAAATTTTAAAAATAAACACATAAAATAGATTAAGTTTAATACCTACAGAATTTAATTTAATATTAACCAGGGATGACAAAAAATGTTAAAAAGCAGAATTAAATCATAGAAGAAACATACATCTAACTTTGTTTTGCACAACCTATATTTTATGTTACATAAGTCGTATTGGTTTTGACAAATTTTGACAGAATAAACTGTCAAAATTTCACGCTCTTAGGCTTTTGTTATGAAACCCATAATGTAAATAACAAAATGTGTTATTGCGTATCTAGAAATTCTGAACCAATTGGAAAATTCTTCCCTAATGTCCCCGCGAAATTTAAATAGTGTGTAAATACAATGTAATTTATTATAATTAAATTAATATATCAATATATAACGTTCTGAGTTTTTTTACAGATTCCTGAATAGGCGAAGGCCATTACTGAAGAAGAATTACATAATCAAACATATTTTTAAATGTTATGTTAGTCAATAGATATCCTGATAAATATACAAATAGAACACTTATATCGTTGTAATTATAAATTAGATAAAAAAGGAAAGATTCATATAAGTAGTATTTTATCACAAAATAATAAATTTATTATTTACCCTTAATAGCTTAAATTTCCCGGGGCTATTATGGAAGCTTTCTGATTGGTTGCCACTGCGCATCCTCGTGATTACTATTGTTACAACTCATAAAGTACCTATACACTCCGCAAAATGATATCGATATCAAGAAAATTACGTTGTAAAAATTCATTTCCAATTAATTTATTAATAATCAATTAATTTATTAATGATATTGATTAAGCTCAATTTTATATAAAAATAAATTAATAAAAACCTGTTGGAAATTTTTTCTAGCAGTTTACATTACATTTGGCTCTAATTACAAATTAAATCTCATGCCTTAATCATAATCTTGATATAAATTCCCTCAGATTCAGATAACATCGCATTAAAATTAACCAGAAAATAAAAGTTTTCATGTTCTGTACACTGGTGCGTATAAACTGTAAAATATTGTAGAGGTGAATTTTTTTTTGACAATTAGGGGAAGCTTGCCTAAAATGGGATACGTGGGTAAAATGGGATAGTGCCACTCACAGATTAACTAAATATGGCAACATCCTGCCATGACGTCAGAATTGTGCGCATCGCTAGGGTAAAGGCTAACGACAATGAGAGAAATTCATTAGTACATCGGCTAATGAAGTTAATGGTTTTCATTTTTTTATGCCGGAATTGTAAATTTTTAATGTTATATCTTAAAACCTGAAAGCTAGCAATAGTAATATATCAATCGTTTCCAGTGATCTTTGTGTAGAGTATGGTCTTGGTTTTCATTGTTCTTCTAGCATTTGCTTAAAAAGTGACAACAAAAAATTTGAGGTTAGTTTAAATAATTTAAATCAAGTGTGGGTAAAATGGGAAATTAGTATTGTGGGTAAAATGGGGTATCCCGTTTTACCTAAATCAAATGAGCGTAGTTTATTTTATTCTATTTTTTTTAGATGCCACACGTTTACAAAAGAAAGACTCATCGGCAATCGTGGTCTGAGGAGTCAATGGCTAAAGCTTTAGAGGCATTAGGAAACGGCACTTGTGGGTATTTAAAAGCTGCAAAAAGGTATGGAGTGCCAAAATCTATTTTATAGAGGAGATTTAAGGAGAAGAACAAACATACCACTGGTTCTTCTAAATCGCTTGGGAGTAGAAAGGTTACATTTCCAATTGAATTGGAACAACAGTTAGTCGAGTATGTTTGGATTAACAATAAGAGGTCTAAGAAGCCTTGCTTATCAGCTAGCTATAAAAAATAATATTGTTCACTACTTTAATAACACAAAACAAATGGCTGGATGACATTGGCTTCGTTCTTTTTTAAAACGACATAATTTGTCAATTCGATTACCTGAAGCCAGTGCCGCCGAGAGCCAGATCGGGCCCCGGGACAATTTTATACAATATCACTCTTCTAAAAAAAGGTCTTTAAGCAAAAACTTCTCCTCTAAAAAAAACGTCGTCATCTAAAGCTGCCGGGCCCCCACTTGGGTCCGGGCTCCGGGAATCCCGGCTACCCCTGCCCCTCTCGACGGCCCTGCCTGAGGCTACCTCTGCTGCACGAGCTAGGGGTTTTAACAAAGAAGCAGTGTCATCATTTTTCAATATTCTTGAGCCTCTTCAAGAAAAAAATAACTTTCCTCCGGCCAGGGTCTTCAATGTGGATGAAACAGGCATAACGACGGTTCAGGGTCGTCCTTCAAAAGTTATTGCACTTCGAGGTCAGAAACAAGTGGGTAACCTGACGTCTGCCGAACGTGGGGAGCTGTCTACAGCCGTAATTTGCATGAGTACAAGTGAAATATTTGTCCCGCCTATATTAATAATTCCTAGAGTTCGTATGAAGCCACAGTTTCTTGAGGGTGTTCCTCCAGTTGCTAATAAATCTGGTTGGATGCAATTGGATCTATTTGATAAATGGTTTAATCATTTTCTCTCTCACATACAAGCATCAAGAAGTAATCCAGCATTACTTATTCTCGATGGTCATAAAACACATACGCAAAATATTTCTATCATAGATAAAGCAAGAGAAAATGGTGTCACAATTTTATGTCTCCCACCACACTGTAGTCATCGACTCCAGCCTTTGGACGTGTCATTTATGGCCCCTCTAATCATCTTTTATTCACAAGAAATGGAGATTTGGCTTAGAAATCACCCAGGGCAATGCATCACTGTAAACGAAGTTCCTTCTTTATTTGGCAGAGCATATCTTCGTGCTTCTACTCCGATAAATGCTATTAATGGATTTGAAAAAACTGGGCTGTACCCAGTAAACCGCACTGTATTTACCGAGAATATGTTCATTGCAACACTTCCAACAAACCACAAGAACAGGATGATGTCGTACCATCTTCTCCCTAATAGAGAATCTCTACCTAAACAAATAATGGCTCTTCCAAAGAAATGTTCCGAGGTTGCCAAAAGAAGTGCTTTACATGATATGCCATCCACGAGCAAAGGTATAACTTTGATAAGTTCTGAACAAATTGCTCCTATTATCCCAAAGTTCGTAAGCTTGATATTCGAAAAATTACAAATAGAAAAAAAGGAAAAGCTGCCATTCTTACGAGCACCCCTTATAAGGAAGAATTAAAAAACTCTTTAAAGGAAGGAAATAAAAAAGTTAATGTTAAGAAGATAGCTTGATGATGCGGAATGCTTTTACTGCAACAACAGGTATTCAAAAGATGGATGTGGCGAAGGATTGATACAATGTGTTAGTTGTAAAAATTGGACACATACAGGTATCATGTGCACATGATACCTGTGCAGGAGTCGAAGATAATGACGATTTCTTTGTTTGCGATTTATGTCGCAACTGACATTTCATAATTTGTTCTTTTTACATTACACAAATTACTTTTGATTTGCCTACTTTTTGTATTAAAACATTTTTCACCATTTTTAACATTAATTTTTTTATCTCATTTTACCTCAACCATAGTTCCCATTTTACCCGCACTATGCGAGCAAAATGGGAAATTAACACTATTTTTTTGTGTGCAAAATAATACCATTATTTTTAAATTTTCAATTATCAGCTTAAATTATAACATTCCAAACACGTCGTTTTTAATTATGTCAAAATATGAACCACTAAATATGAAAACTTTTGCTTTTATAATTTTTGAAACCTTAGGTATCCCATTTTAGGCAACCTTCCCCTATATTCCCAACCTCTTAGCTGACTGCAAAAGATGTACATCGTTTTTTACCCACTCTTTTTGTATTTAGGTGAGAGAAAGGGGAGTGAATAAGTTGTACTATGTCCCGGCAATGGGAGCGGTCATGTGACCCGTGAAATTCAAAGTAGTTGCACATAGATGGATTTTTTTATGTTCACTATGAAATATGCTTCCAGACGTCGACATAAATAAAAAATGCATTTATGTCGTCCGGTTTTACTACATCCGGTGTAGAGACTCTAGCGACATGACCCCAGATATTTACTTTTTTCAATGAAATTCGGGATATACATACGTCAAACGCGGTTTTTCTGAAAAATGAATTTTGCAACCTAGCGAAAAGTGGTCTTTTTTTAAATAGGTATAATTACTCTCAAAATATTTGTATGACTTTCAACTAAGAGTATTCTGCTTGAGGACATTTTTTATTTAGTAATTTTACAGCATTCAAGATAATTTAATCTATACTGAACTTTTTTTCTCTGAAACCAGGGACGAATAAATGGCTGAAACTATTGAATAAAAAATGCCCACCAGGCAATAATCTTAGTTGAGAGGCATACAAACATTTTGAGAGCCCTTAATCCCTTTTACACCTAGTTTAAAAAAGTGGCCACTTTTTGTCAGGTTGTAAAATCCGTTTCATACAAACCAAAAAAATAGAAAGAAATGTCCGCAAAGGCATTTTTTTATTTTCCTCGACGTCTGCAAGCAAACATTTCATTACGGGCAAAAAAATTAAAAATTCGCCCCCTTTTCAATCAACACAGTGGACAAAAAAAGCGACTTACCTCTTTTGGCAAGTAGGTACTAGCTAATTTTAAATGCAAGCTATAGTTTTTTGCGGAGTGTATTACGGATTATATAATTTTAAGAATTAGTTGATTGTAAAAATGTATTTTCAGCTAAATGGATTTGATACAGAGTCAATAAGAAAACATAATTATATCCGCAAGCGCATTCTGTCTATGGGATCAAGAACTAAGAAACCAACAATAAGGACTAAAAAAAAAACAAGGACTGAATTAATCCTGAACCGGTATCGGTACTTTCATACAAACAACGAAAAAAAAAATAGTTATGTACAAGTTTGTTTTTATCAACACTATTATCACTTTAACCTAACTGATCACTTTCACTGCTTTCAAGTTTCATCGCATGATTCGTGTCCATGAAACGTTGCATCACTACAGACGAGGGGGGAGGTACGACGTTTGGAAGGATAGTCTGTTGCCCATGCCCATGCATGTCCATATTATGCATTATTTGTGGGTGTTGGTTGATTATATTTTGTTGGTAAGATTGTCCGTTGGTCACGATGTCTATTTGTCCTTTTTCCTCGACGCGTTTCTTATTCTGTTTCCGTTCTTTCGCTCTCCGATTTTGGAACCAGATTTTAATTTGACGTTCCGAGAGACCGAGATTGGAGGCAAGTTCAGATTTTCGACGGATAGTGATATATTTGTTGTTGAATGTGAATTCTTTTTCAAGTTCTATTCGTTGATGGTCCGTGTATACAACCCTATATTTGTCTTTCGTTCTCGTTTTACCTGTAACAAAAAGAGAAGAATATATAATACTAATCATAAGAATGAATGGAATTTCGAGATTCCAAGAGTTGTATTTATTATAGCAGGGAACATAAATATAAAAAAAGTAGAATATGTATATTATGGTGGAGAATGTTGAAGATAAATTAGCAAAATTTGCCAGCAGTAGTCACAAGCAACGACGGCTCCATGCTCTAACATGGGAATATTGAGGTTATCCAGCTCCTAAATGACGCCAATCTAGTAAGATTTGTTCAGTGACAGCTAAAAGTACAGTATGGTTTAGTGTTAAACGTTAACGATAGTGTTACTAAATAATTAACTCTAGATAGGTTAGTTTAAAATGAAATTCCTTATAGATATAATTAATTAGATCATAATATTCATACAATCAAATCAAAAGCATTATTGTAGTTGTTTCCACATAGAGTATTGTATTTGAACCTTTGATGAAGATATTTATCTAGTTTTTAAGTCCGTTAGATTAAAGAAAAGTACAGACGCATCATAGGTAACAACGTGCGAATACACCAAATGTTGTCTCGTCTACCTATCTATGTCGCTAAGCAACGACCGGGCCAGTGGCTTGACGCAATGTCTCCCCAAGCATTCATATATTATCGAACATAGTTTGTGCAAAAAGAGTGGATATGAGGAAAAGTGTTAGCACGACGCTGTAGGCGGAGTCTTCAATCATCTAAGTTGTAAAGTATATTTTTTCTACGACCCTCTAACGAACGTCTATAAATATTAGAAACATTTTGGGATATTAAAATAAAATACCTCATTTTTAAAATAATTTATGACTTTTACTAATATATAAAATAAAATAAACTTGAAAAAATATATTCAATAAGATTTAAACCCCATAGCAAGTAATTCTCGGGCCTATCGGCAAATTTAACTTTTAATTTTCAATATTCATAATTAAATTGATTTTATATGGTTCTATTAAAATTTATGATTTTTTTGTAAATACAGGCGAATATCTTGTGAAATGCTATGATTTATCAATTCTTCACAAGAATTATATTTAATCTCAATAACTAAAAAATATTTGGACAATTAGTTTGACAGAAGTGTCACTTTTTAGAATTGTCGATAGTAGAACTGGCGCCTTTCAGCGTTCCTATCGGCGCTTGTAGGACCGGCGCACCGGGAAATCTACCCGTTTCTCGGTGGGCCCATCTTCCCCTGGGTTCTAATGATCCCGGAAACACATAAAAACCTAGAAAAACATGTAGAGACAAGTAGAATTATGTACAATTAAGTAAAATCATGTACAAGCATGTAAAGTCATGCAAAATCATGTAAAATCGTGTAAAATCATGTAAAATCGTGTAAAATCATGTAAAATAATGTAAAATCTTGTAAAAACGTGTAAATACATGTAAAACTATGTAAAAATATGAAAAACATAGAAAAATGTAAAACCATTAAAAAACATAGAAAAATGTAAAACCATTAAAAAACATAAAAAGACGTAAAAAACATGGAAATATATTGAAAAACTGCGGAAACACCGAGAAAATTACTTAATTTTTATTCCTATTATTTCCATTTAACATATATTAATTAAGGAAAGATTTAATCCAGAGTTTGAAAATGAAGATGAGCTAGAACTAGCTGATATATCTACTAAAAAATGAGGATGAAGAAAATACACTGATGATTACAAATGTCATAAAATGAAATGCTATTTGATTTTGAGGTTAAAACTATGAATTTTTATTATTATAACTTAAATATTTTCATTTATAAAAAAAATAATAGGTATTTAAGTAATAATTTTCTCTTTTTCCGGAAATTCACGAAAAACTAAGGGAAGAATTTCTTCACATAATATTGGTTATACCTTTTTTAACTAAAAATTTTAATCAAATGGAATGAATTAAAAAAAGTAATCTCCGTATCTCTTTTCTTTTTTCCGGGATATGCTATAATTAACAAATGGCAAACAACTAAAATTTTAAACTAGATGGCCAACGTAAAATTATGTAAGTCATAAATTTACAAAGGGTGGAAAGGTTTCATATTGGTAGCACATGACAATTTTAATATATTATTTTTAAATATTAAAATTTAAGTCTCACATTGGGAAACATGTATTTAAAGTAAACGTATTTGAGTAATACATCAAATTACAAAAATTCTACCATGAAAACCTCCCGTCATCCCTCACAAATGTTACTGAACAAATAGTTAAACATCCAAAGCCACTTCTTCCATTTATTCCCAAACTGTCACTCGGCCCATTCAAAATTAATAAGCATACAGTCGTCGACTTTTGTTGCCACAACATCGGCTATCACTTTCATCTTTAGAAAGATGTCAGACTCGTGTCGAAAGCTCGTTCCATTCATTTTGGTTTCGACGACCCATGTTACGCTTGTGTTGACAGGCATGTCCAAATAGTAGCGAATGGATATTGAGGATAATCGTATCGGAACCACCCACAGAGAACCATTTTTTTGTTGTTCTTAATTCGACAGAAGCGAAAAACATGTGTTGCATACCACTTTAAGTCATTTTGTAAATAAGGACAATGGATATATTTTAAATTCTGAATTCCAGTACGTAGGTAAACGAAGATACAGTCAACTTTAATACAATAAACATAAGAAATTTGTGGCAAATTTATCCAAAGTTGCAAAGCGGTTTCGACCTTAAGCCATCATCAGTGCTTACGTAAAATAAATTGTGAACAAAAATGTATAAAAACTATTGAAAAAAGAATTTTTTAACAAAATAAAAAAATTAAAATGAATTAGAGAGACTACTACTTATATGACAAAATTTATCAAACTAGCATCCTTAAAATTCGAAATTGGGAATACCCGAAGCTAAGCTTATCAGGGAGATGGATTAATAACGCAATCAACAATGTTCGTTAATCAAAGTGACAAATATAAATAATAATTATTAATAAATACATGTGTTAAAAAAACATTTTAATTTGGTAAAAAAAATCAGAAAATTGAGATTCCTACATAGTGTCAACATCAACCGGTTAAATTTGGTCGTCATCGTATCGAATATTATGCAAATTACAATGTATTTAGTTTTTTACATTTAGGTATAGTCATTTTAAGTTTTACATAATTAAAAATTATTTAATTTTATTTATAACCCGAGGCCACGGTGCCCACGCTGGGTCAAGAAAGTGAACTAACTATTAACTACCATTTAAAAACAAAAGAAAACATGGCAAAAATCGATCATGGTTCAGAGTAAAAATCCACTAGGTTCGCTAGTGTATTTCCGGCAACAATGTTACCAACTTATGAACTGTCATGAAATGAGGCTTATAATTTATTCATCAAAGATGTACCATTGCTTTGCAAAGTCATATTTTAAGTCATTCTCTTCACTGCATAAGTCACTTTTGCATTGTATTGGCGAATTCGGGTAAAATCGGTTATTCTGTAAGTTTTTAATAGGGATTACCACCGTTTGATCCTGGCAACACTAGGTTTGTTCCAACACAATAGCAAATCGGTTTCCGTACTGTCGGGATTCTGCGCAGTCTAGATTTGATGTTCCAACAAACTTCGGACTCAAAACTGTACAAAAACCTAGTGTTCCAACACACCCAAACCTAATCACAAACCAGTTTCTGTACTGTCAAATCAGTTCCTGGGTGTGAATATGAACGAATTGTCAAGATATGCGCAAAACGAAAGTGAGCTCGTAAATAAACCACCACCAACTCTAAAAATCGAATAATCAAAATTTATAAATCTTTTCATGAGTTTTATAATTTTTTTACTTCCCAAATTCAAAATTTTACATTTGTTAAATTTGGTTTTACTTTTACGTTATTAACAGAGTGTGTTTGACAACACAAAAATGTGTTCCAACACATCCAAGTTTCGAATCGCGTCCCAATCCTCGACAGGTCGTGGACAGGTCGTCGACTATCAGTCGTCGACAATAAGTTGTGGACTGGTTTATGTATGGTCCCAAAATTGTTGTTGGAACAAACCTACTGGTACACTGTTCGGCAAAAAAATGACGGCTTATTTTATATTGTCAGAAGTAAAATCGTGCAAATTAGTTTATTTTAGCTTTTACCAGCCACTATCATCCTCCGTGGCCGACATTGAAAGTGACAAGTGTCAGCTATTGACAAGACGTTCACAGCCTTACTTCTTTTGGTTATCATTTTAATTAGGCATTCCAAATAAAAGTTCTATCGATAGGAAGAGTTGGTATATCTAAAAGGTTCGACGTACGATGTATTTTATCTACAATACGTGAAATCACGAATAATGGATTAAATTGTATGTAAAAAATAAAATGTCAAGGAGATGAGTTTAACTTTTGTCATTTACTGTCACGTAATATCACGTAATGAAGGGTTACCCAAAAAGGTACGAAGGTATGTAGTACATCCTAAGTCACTACAAGAGAAATCATTGAAAGTGGTGATATTTGATGTGCGGCTTATTAACATTATATATTATTTTTTCTATTTCCATTTTTATTCATCAATATCGTAGGTAGGCATGTCTTTTATATGAAACACCTTTCTAAAACTCATCAATTATGCATTCAGTGCTTAGAGTAGAGATTGGATATTTTGTGCCGTTGACCTAATGTTCAAATCCCAATAGGACGTGAGTTTTTTTTAATTAAAAATGAATTAAAATAAAGAAGTATTATCGGAGAAGTCTATTTTATTCGTTATTTATATAATTTATAAGAGAGTTTGCATTATAGAGACAATCGGTATTCATTGGTTCAATCGATACACATTTTAAATAGTTAAATAAAATATGATGAAATGTAGTAATTTCTATGAAGTCGTGTACAGTTTAAATTTTAATATTTAGTAGATATTAACTATTTGAAAATGTCAATGCAAAATTAGATAAAAATTTGAGCAATCAATTATCAGAAAATCTCTGAAGATTAGGAATGTTTTTCCAAATATAAAGATTCTGCTGTATAAGCATACTAAAATAAATTGGCTTTCAGCTAATGAGTCACAAAACTTATCAAACATGTTTTGGTTTTTATGTAATTTTCCTTATTTTTATTTTTGTCTTAGAGATTAGGTAAATGTTAATCAAATATAATACCTACCTATACATAAAAAATATACATCTATATGTCTAAGAAATTGAAACCAAATTTCAAATAAATAATCCAGTAAAACCATACGTCTTATTGATTAATCTTCTAAAATCCAACGACATTCCAGCGATATTTTTTACAAGTGACACAATGTTTAATTTCATTTATTGAGTGCGTTGTATTAAGAAGTAAAATATTTGGTGTCCTCGAATTTGTAATTACTATAAAAAAATACTTGAAAATGGTGGTTGTTGTAACACCAAGGTAGGATGTGTAAAATGAAACTAATTAAGTTTGATAATGCATTTTAATATTTACAAAATTGGATAGAAATAAAATAGAAATTCCGAACAGAACATTATCATGGATATCAGATGGATTATATCGAATATAATGCATTTCCTCTTAACGGGCAAAAAGGCCAATAGAGGATTTTTCTGGAGCAGCAGGGAAGAATATATTTCCTCTTTTGGAAATAACTGTTTAGAAAAGGGGAGAGTATTATATATATTTACTGGGACTTTTGATACAAAACTTTGCTACATTTAGTAGATTTCTACTTTTTTGGTAGTTTGAGTAGAACATTTTTTTTTTTTGGTAGATTTTAGTAGATTCCAGTAGGTTTCTATAAATAAATAAAAAATCCGATTACTCAAAAGACTTCCTATTTATATAATTGTGTTTCTAAAAATGATGGCTAAAAACGTCAGATTATAACTGGGACCGGGCGATTATCAAAATAAATTATCGATCATTGGTTATTTAAAATAATTGTTTATTTTGAGTCAATCAATTACTTAAAAATAATCGATTCTTTCCGATTAATTGATTCTTTCCGATTAATCGATTCTTTCTTTTCGATTACTAGATTATTTTCGATAAATCGATTTTTTATCGATCATATATCACTAGAGTACAGAAAATAGAAAGTTAGTTGATTCCCCACTCGACCATTCACTGTTGGGTTCTAATTAACAGTGCTGTTCCTATGGTGGCGCTGGGAAACAGTCACAACGCCTAACAGAAAACGAGGCGAAATAACATTAGTTGAAGCCGATGACATCAAAAAAAAAATAGTTTAAGTATTTGAAACCAGTATGATATTGACAACTATAATACACTTATGAAAATATATTAGGTTTTAACATTTTACACCATAATTATTTTGTTATTTTAGAAGCCATCTAATGTGATTATTCGTTTATAAATTGCTACTAATTTTTTTTTTGTTTGAGTGTTGTTGCTAGTCATTATTGACTAACCTACATATATTTAATCTAAAAAAATCTTATGAACTCATTACTTATCTAAGAAGACTCCTTTGGGCTATCTTAATTATTTCTATAGGAAGGCATCGCAAGTTGATGTGACGATTTATTAGACTGATTTACAGTAGCACTAACACTAACGTTTACTGCACTAGCGCAAATGGCTTCTTCCTTTTGAGCCTTCTGTTGAGTGTAGAGTTGTCCACTAATTGCAGCACTTCTTCGTTGTCGTGGGAGTGGAGTCGACCTTCATGTTTCGCAGCAAACCTCTTTATGTCTTCTTCGGCTGTTAGCATCTTCAGGCCGTTTCGATAGAACCAAGGTGCACCAAAAATTCATCTTATGTTCTTGATTTATTGTCGAGATTTGTTTCTAAAACCAAATTGGTGCAAAGGGATCAGGATTTTATTTGGTTTCAGTCGTTTTAGTAGTTAGCTTTTCAAATAGTTTTAAATATTATATTGGCCACAATCAAATAGGTCTATATGATACTCTTCATTTGCAGCTCTTCCTGGCTTAAGAATTAGGATAATTTCTGTCATTTTCCACGCATCTGATATATATTTAAGGCGAAATGCTGCATTTATGAGATATGTCAATTTATTGATAGCCTTTCTTGGTAGTTTCTTTAATATTTCTCTAGTAATAAGGTCATATCCTGGGGTTTGTCTGACTCTTTCGAAACTTCATTGGGAGTAACTAGCCTAATTACAAGTTGTTTTAAGTTGTTTTATATTATGGATCCTCTCGTTAGGAGTCTCCTGATTTTTTCTAATTGGAACGTAGGTGATCAGTGAAAATAATAGCTTGATGTTGATTGTCTCTTGTCCATTTGTTATCTGCTATTTTTTTTTCCTTTTTAGTTGCTTTCTAGAGCGAATAATCAGTTTCTGTTAAAGGATTCTTCTTTGTGATTTAGGATTTTTCTTCTCAGTCTTTGGGTAGCCCTTTTTAATACATTTTTATCTTCTGATGATCTTGTCATCTGCCATTTCTTTCTCGACAGGGTAATTTTGCCAGTTGTTAATCTTTTTACTTTTGTTGTGTTTCTCCATGCAGCTTGCCGGATTTCCACTTTGAACTTTTTCAGTTCTTCATCTAGCTGATTTTTCGTTTTTAGTGCTATGGACAGTTGAATAGTATTTGTCCTCTTGGATGCATTCCCAATTGGTTTTCCGATTTGCTAAGGTCGGCTGTGCTTTTTTTGAATAACATTATTACTACAGAAGAGTCTGAATCCATATCAAAGTTTTCTTCTACGTGTGTATAGATTAATGAAATTTTTCTCAGAATAAAGAAATCCAAAAGATTTGGAATCTTATTTGGATCGGTAGGCCAATAGGTGGGTTTTTAAAAGATTGGTATGTACATACAACTTACAAGTTCGGCTGCAGCTCGATGCAATTTTTTCCTTTGACTGTGGTTAATCTTGAACCCCATATGGTATTTTTCAGGTTGTAGTCTCCGCCGATTATAACTTTATAACCTAGTTTTTTAAGTAAATTAAGAAAAAAAATTTCTGGTTGTGGCTTGAATGACAATACAATACAGCTATTGTTAATAGCGCTAGTTGTTACCTTATTTTCTGGTTCTTGGATGTCTGGTTCCTCATAGGGAGAAATCCTATTTTTAATATTTAACGCACTTTCTCCTCTTGGTGCATTTTATGCGGATAGTGTAATAGAAGTTATACCCTCTGAATTTAAGGTAAGTCTCCGTTGTAAGGTAGAGCTCAGAAATTAGGCATATATCTATTTTATTGTACGTCCAAGAAAACTTAGATATTAGTTTGTTTGTGAAGGATAGCATTGGCATTCCAAGTGGATGTTCTAATCTCTTTTGTCCATTGGTGGTTTTGTTATATATTTGGATTTTATAATATTTCTTCTAGCTTCTGTAGACTGTCAGAGAGTAAATCTATTCTGGTTATTAAGGATGATAATAATAATTCTGAGTGGTACTTCCTGTTAGGCCGGCTAACTGACTGTGCAGTCAAAAAAATAAAAATAAATAAAAACTTAAAATTTAGCATAATTTTCAAAAAAAGTTGTTGCTCGCAACAAATTTTTTATTATTATGAAAGACAATATATTTTTAATTTCTTTTAAAATTGATTATTCGATTAATCAGTCATTAGATTATTTCAATTAATCGATTAATCAAAATCGAAATCGAAAAAATCGAAAATATCCGATTAATGTAAAATAATCGATTCATTAAAAAAGAGATTATCGATTTTTGTATTTTTTCGCGGTTCGCAGTGCATATTTGAATTTACTTGATACGATTGCTTTTTCTTATAGTATGTATGTAGTGTAAAGAAAGTTCTAGCGGGCGAAATGGGAACCCAACACATTATTTTCATCTTGTCTTTGCAAAGTCCAGGATGGGTATTATAATAATAATAGTAATAATAATAATAATAATAATAACGGGTCTTTATTTGCACAAAATAATAACATTTTTGTACAGTTAGCATGGGCGAGGTTTAGCCTGTGGCTATTCTTACACCTAAACCTAACAAAATATATACATTTAAATAACTATAATATTAAAAGTTTATCTATACAATTTGACATTAGTAGCTCATTATATCTACCAGTTTACATTTGACTAATAAAGAGTTGCCTTTTTAAAGCATTTTTAAAAACAGATAGAGATCGTGATTTTTTAATATCGGTGTGTAAAGTGTTGTACAGAACAACCGCGTTATACGAAAAACTACGATTATAAATAGCACTAGAGTGACGAGGCATTGATAAATTAAAATTGTTTCTTATGTTTACATTGTGCGTAGACGATCTAAAAGTTAATTTGCTCATAAGATATAATGATGACGCAGTAGAAAGTATTTTAAAAAGAAAAGAAAGGAAAATAAATCTATATAGATTATTAACAGTTAGCCAGCCAGTTTGGGAGAAGGCTTGGGAAATATGATCGAATTTTCTAAGTCCTTTTGCGAATCTGCAGCATGTATTCTGCATAATTTGCAAACGGTTACGATTAGCAGCTGTTAAACAAGGATAATACACAACAATTCCATATATTTTTGAAATTGCAAGGCTTTGGCAAAGTTTTAGTTTTATAGATTGGTTTTGTAGGATGTGTTTATTAGAATAAAGCAAGCGAAGACCACTGTAACACATAGTTGACATGTCGAATGAACCTCATTTGATCGTCAAAGTATAATCCTAAATTTATAGACTCAGTTTCATGTGGAATAGATTCACCAGATATCATCAGAGTTGTATTGTTCTTTATATATTGTCTATTTTTACTACAGAATAATAATAGTTTGGATTTCGAAGCATTAATGTGAAGGTTATGATCAGACGAATAGTTATCAATTTTTTTAAGATCTTGATTAATCTTATCAACTGCAGTAATGACTTCATTCGGCGAAAAATCGAGGAACAGCTGAGTGTCATCAGCAAAAAATTGGACTGCACAATTATTTACCTGTTTGTAGAAATCTGAAGTATAGAGTTAGAAAATCAGGGGCCCTAGGACTGAACCTTGTGGTACACCAGATTTGATTTGAATGGATGTTGATTTCTGACCGTTTACTGTAACTAACTGTGATCGTTTACTTAAGTATGTTTTTATGAAACCTAATGAAATTCTATCAAATCCATAATATTGACACTTGGATACAAGAAGACTATGATTAATGGTGTCAAACGCTTTGCTAAAATCTAGTAGAACTAGGACACCTGCTTTTTTCTTATCAATACTGTTGAAAATATTGGCACTTAAATGTGCCAAAGCTGTTGAAGTACTGAAACCCTTTTGAAAACCCGACTGATGCAAAGGGATTATATTGTTTTCACAAAGATATTCGTATATTTGGAAATATGCTGCACGTTCAAGAATTTTTGAAATTAGAGGCAGTAGACTTATTGTATGAACTAGGATTGTGCTTTTTAGGTAAGGGTATTATCAAAGCTTGTCTCCAACATTCTGGGAAATTGTTCTAAACATAAGTTTGTAATATTTAGACACAATTTTAACATTGGCATGTTTATATTGTCATTACCACCAGCATTTGATTTTATTGTTTTGAAATGAAATTTAATATCTCTACTAAAGGAGTTATTTCTATAGAATAAAATTGAATCTAAGCATCTTTCATTACTGTCTTGGAACACAGAGGAAAAATATTCATTAATTTTAAAGGGATTGGAAAATGAGGAAGGTAAATCGATATTGTTTGTCGATTGAATTTTCATTTGTTTTAGCGCTTTGTAAAATTTAGAAGACGACTAGCTGTTTAAAAATTCTAGATACGCAGATTTTTCTCGTCTCAAGGATGCCAAAGCAAAGTTGCGAAGTCTTTTGTAATTGTTCCAGTTTTCAGTGGATTTATTTAATTTGAATATTTTTAAGGCAGTATCTCGTTCTTTAAATATGAGTTTTAATGTAGGAGTTAACCAAGGTGCTTTAGGTTTACTTATTCTAGCTGTTCGAAAAGGAGTGTGTTCATCGAAAATTGTAGATATTGCATCTGTTAAATAGCGTACCTTACTTTCAATATCATTAAGATACAGAAGGTTATCTCAATGAATACTGCGTAGGCATTGCTCAAAAACTGAAGAATCAAAGTTCTGATAATCTCTATAAGTTAAAAATCTTTGTTCCTGATAACTATAATCAATTAATAAATCGCAATATACCATTTGGTGATCGGTGAAATGATCAACATTTATAGTACCATGGCTTGTGCAATTATTGGAACAGTTTAAAAAAATTGGATCTATTAATGTAGAGGAGTGATCAGTAATGTATGTAGGCTCGTCTATGACTTGAGTGAGGCTATGGGCATTAAAACACGAAATTAATGAATTTGTACTGCTAAAAAGATCCACATTAACATCCCCAAGAATTAAAATTTTATCACAACTTGTAAGTATAATTGGTAAAATATTATCTAAACTAAAAATGTATAGCTTGATTTAAATTTTCCCGCGGTGGTCTGTACAACACTCCAACACAGAAAGTATCATTATTAATTTTAAAATTGATCCATAAATGCTCTAAACAAGAATTAAAATAATTACGAACAAACGAATATCCCCGAATATTTACATCGGAATCATAGATATCAGATGACTCCAGGTTTCCGAAACCGCCATAACATCAAATTCATAATTATTTATGATATTTATCAAATCAGTGATACTAGTTAGTAATGATCGCGTATTTACATAGCCAATGCGTAATTCACATTTACTAATTTTTTTCTTAACCATAATTAATTTTAGATTTAAGACGATTTAAATAATTTATAAATACGGGACAAGTTTTATCATCAGCGGAGTAACCAGCATCAAATTTCGTTTTAAATTTAATGTTATGAGTGACACAATTGATACATTTTTTTATAGTAGAACTACATGTTCCAGGATATAGTGGCTCTTCTATTGTATAGCTAAGCAATAAAAAAAATTATTCAAGAATTGCTTCACTAAAAGAGCATAATATTTGTGCGAAGCATAAAGAGCATATTTCAGGATTTACTGACAGCTCTAAGGTTTGTCCTCTCTAAAAACTATCTAATCAAAATAACAGGGAACACTTTTGCTTCTCTAGATTGACAAGTTCTTCGAAAATGTCAGAGTTTCAGATGAAATTAAAATAGTTTTTGCGCTTGTAGAGCAAGCATAATGTACCATTTCTGGTAATGAATCATCTACGTGCGATGTTATAAAGAAATCCTGTCATGGTTTAGGAATCGTAAAAAGATCGAAATTTAATCGTATTAAACCGACAATGCCAAAGAAGGTTTGAGTTATATTGGCGCTTGTACAAACTTTTGAACCGAACATACAAATGCTAAAATTATTTGAAAAAATTGAACACCCATTTTAAATTACTACGAACCGTCTCTGCTCCGTATATATCTTAAGTGTTACCTGTTTGATAAAAAATATTGTCAATATTTACAAGAGTCAGCTATTTATAACTAGCCTTAGTAAGAAAAATATTTGCAAATGTTCAGTTATTAATTATTCACTTTAATTTATTGTTAGGCATCACGTGGAAAAATTTAAGGAAATGAAATAACACAATCTGACATTATTTATTTTTTCAGATTTTTTGGTATATTTCACAATTTAGTATCAAAATTATTCGTCTGAAAAGCACTTTCAGTTTTTATGTTTGCTTATTTCCTTTTGTAAATTATATAAAAAATAATTTCCATGTAGTATTTTTCTGATTTCACGTATGTACCTTTGTTTATTTTCTCATTAAGTAAGTAGACTAAAACTAAGCTGTTCAACTCTACAAACCAACCTTTTCCTTTCTCAAAATTTACATAAGTAAACCGTAAAGAATTCTTTTTCCGACGTTAACACAGATCTCCTTTGCATTCAAAACAAACGTGCGAGATAAAACGGTGTTTTATTTCGACGAGTCTATCTTTCTCGCTGTCGGATGTGAAGATATATAATCCTCTAGCAAACAGAACGATTTCAAGGAAGAAAAAAGAGAACTCTGTGTCCTCTAGGACAATGCGTATGTATGCATATGTTGTCAGGTGCCTGAAAATGTCGCTTATCGTTAATAAATACGCCGCCCTCAGTCATCTTACCGCCAAACTAATCCTCCTCTAATCACCTATCGGTTCTTATCACTTTGTAATAGATAGTGTTGGGTATATCAAATATATCCACCGATGTTGCATATTTACACAATTCTTTAATCTATTAGATACTTGAAAGGCTTGAATTTTTTTTATTTAGATTTAGCTACATTATAGCTAACTGATAGGTAATCTGTTTCAGTTGCTTAACTGAAAATTATAGCTGATTGCACTAAAAGTTTTTAAATGTGCATGTCCAAAAAATGATAAAGTGTTTCCAGGTGGACCCAGATTTAACCTTTATCTACACTCATATACTTTTTCATTTGATAAAAATAAAAAATAAACCCTTGCATACACCACTCTGAAGCCAAATAAATACTCCTCTTGAAGCTACCATTACACAAGCCGAGACCGACTTAAAAACGCGAGGGCGACCCAAAACGGTCCCTTCACATCTGGGTAGCTATTCTTGAATTCTAGGGAGTAGAAAATCGGTTTTTCCTCTTTATCTGCAACACACAAAATTTGTATTTTTGTCTCATTCTTCCCTCAAAATTTCTACTCCCCGAGATTCAAGAATAGGTACTCTGAACACATGTAATTATAAGAAACACATTTAGATAGAGGCGACCGACGACATCATATTTAGTATGGCAATATTTGCCGTTTCACTGGTGACTCGGTCTCCTATCGTTTGTCGCACGTTCCCAAATGGTACCTTTAGAGTTTTGTAATACAATACCTCACTTATAAAGTTTTTATTTTTAATAAAAGAAAGAATATGCTTCTTTAGGCAACGATTAAATATCTATATGTTCCTCTGTAGCTACTTTTTAAAATATTGATTTCCTTTTCCTTGGCCTTAAAAAATGAATCTCAAAAATGGTGTAGGTACTTATAAAAGTCTTGCATACACTTCTCTGAAGAAATCTATAGGTATATTTATACCAATTTTAGTACATTACCGAAATTATTTATCTAAAAAAATACGTGAAAAAATTATTTATTACCAGAACGTAATAATTTAACATTGTAGCAAAAGATCAGAAAAATTACCTTTTTGGAAATGTTTGAAATTCAAAATGCATTTATTATTAATATTGCTTCTTGTTTTAATGGTCAATTATTAGATATAAATGATAACTTCTTTTAATTTGAAAATAATATTTGATTTGTTAATTTAATTTTATTTTTATACAAATGAGCATCCATAATTTATTATTCAACTTCATTTCTAACTTTTAGCTTAAACTTGAATTTTCTATTTCACTTTATAAACAGAATTTGTTTGACGTTATACACTTAATCATTTGTTTATTTAACCCTCTATAGGTAGAAAGCATAGATTTCTTCTACCTCTTAAATCTCTCACCTGAAAATGGGAATTTTTTTTCAAACACAATATTTTGAAGAATTAGCAACATTTAATACACCATTTTGAAATTTTTTTTGTAATTTGTACCCACGCTGCTACCAAAATTCATCAATTAATTTACTTGCTGCTCTCCACTTCACCAAGCAAATAGTTTTTGTTATCTTTCAATTATTTACTTTTTAATTTATTAAAATAATTTTTAGGCTTACTTAGGCATAAGCTAACCTCAAATCACTGAAATTTTATCTACATTCCTAACACAACTTTAATTGATTTATTTATTTAGAAAGGTAAAAAATCTCTTTTTCTTCTAATCTTTAATTTCATTTTCCTTTCATTGGTGCTTTTCCCACACAACTCTTTCATTGTCAAATTTGAGTAAATTTGGTTGGGATCGCGGGCCACTTCATTTCAATTATTTACATCTCATTCGGGTTCTCATCAAATTTGGTTTTTAGTAAAGGTTGAGCCGTGATAAGTTAATAGAAACTAGCGTTAATTAGATTTTTTTTGTTTTTTTTCTGGTTGTATCTTGTTGGGCAATAGATTACAGCTATTGTAATTTTGCCCTCTTAATGTTAATGGTGCTAATGGTTACCTGATTTTCTGGTCCTTAGATGACTGGTTCCTCATAGTGGAAAATGTTATTTTTAATAATCATTCATAGATGGATAGTGTGATAGAAGTTGTATTCCAGTGGCGTGCGGTGACAGTTTTGGAAGGGGAAGCGATTGAATAAAAATACAGCAGGCCAGTAAGCACAGCGCCGCAGACGAAAATTTTTCACGGCACATTCACCATTTTGTGAAAATCTTGCTTTTTTTCCTCAGTACTACGGATATTCGAGATTGAGATTTTTGAAGTGTTACTATTACTTTATTACCTAGTTTAGTACTAGAAGCTATACAAAAACTTACCAATGAAAAGCTTCCTTGGTTTATTTAACGTAAAAAAACATTTAACTAAAGTTTTTTTTAATTTTTTCCAGCATTTTTCGCACAGTTGACACAGCAGTTGACATTTATTTATACTTAAGATCTATTCGCCTATCCTCAATGGCTGCAAATTTGTCTATAACATTGTCGTAAAATTTTGGATTTTCTGATAACTGTTTAACAAGCTGTTTTTCAATGGATATTAGGGCTAAATTAGAGAGTCTGTCTTCACTTATTGAATTTCGTATAAAACTTTTTATGCGCTTTAAAGCTGAAAAACTTCGCTCAACTGACGCATTTGTGGCTGGGATGGTTAGTACTAATTCACACAACTTGACGACTTCACAAAGGGACTTATTTAAACCAGTTGTTATAAGAAAATTTAACACATTGATGGGCGTCTTTTTATCACTAATTTTAGTTGTTTCATAAACAACACTTAACTGGGACTTTAATGCTGGAATATCCATAATTTGTTCATTTGTTTTAAAATATTATCAAAAATTTCGGCGTATAATCGACGATAGGAGGCCTCTCTATCGTCAATGTGATTAATTGCAATTTTCTTTTTTTTTTCAGGTTCTAAGCCAATGTTTTGAGTCTTATTCCAAAAGTGTTTAAACTGATCTCGTTTTTTATTTTATTTTTAAAATCATCAATTTGTTTAATGCAAAAGCCAATGTCATTTGACTTTGTAAAATGTCGAATAAAATGTCAGCAAAAAGGAAAATCTCTTTAAAAATGTTGAGCAAAAAATTTAAATCAAAGTTTTGTTTGAGCCAATGCAAATACCCTTTAGCAGCAGTAACAGTTTCAGCATCTCATGTTTCTTTATTATCCCAAACGTCTTGAAAAAAGTGTATCAAAGAATCACGGTATTGAAACACTGTTTGTATTAAACGTCCATTGTAGTTCAATCGCATCGGATCAACTTTTGGAAATCTTTTTTGAACGTGAATGTCCAAAGCGCGAGTTCTTTTAGATGACTTTGAAAAGAAGGAAGCCAAACCACTAAGCGTCGAAAAGAAAACTTTACAATCTTTAATATTATCCATGCTTCGCAATAAAACCAATTTAGGTCTATGTGAACGAAAATTGCATGTTTAAACTTCTCTTTCACTTTAGCTTGAATGACCAGCCATTATGGCAGCACCATCGTAGCTCTGGGCAACAAGCTTAGAACCACATTCTAAACTTGAAATAATGTGACAAATAATTTTTAACAATGCATCTGCAGTTCGTTCGCTAGTGACATCCAAAAATCCTAAGAATCGCTCTTGAGGAATGCCATCCAATACATATCGCACAACAATGGGTAATTGACTTAAAATTGCTACATCTGTGGTTTCATCAAGCGCAATTGATACGAAAGGTGCTTTTTAAATTTCACTTTTAATGTGATCCATCACAACGTCGGCAGTGCATTTAATTAAATCATTTTGGATTTTGTTTGAGGTACCTCGGAAAGTCGTCGAATCAATAAAATGATTTTTTAGGGTATCATCGTATTTTGCTAAAAAACTTAGAAGGTCCATGTAATTTCCATGATTGGCGGATCCACTTGCTTCATTGTGACCTCTAAAACTTAGTTCATGCTCTCCCAGGAAACAAGTTATACCTGTTAATCTTTTTTTTACTCTTTCATTGTGAATTTTGTTGCTTATTTTTAAATGATTGTACAAATTATGTTCAATACGATAGGTCCCGAATGTTTTTTCTTTAATTGTAGCACTTATATGAGATTTGCTATTTACATGTCGTTTTACACTTTTGTGAAAATTATTTATGTCTGTAATACCAACTGAGTTCCAATGTGTTTTTTCGGCTATATTAAAAAGTAGGCAAAGTCAGCAAAACAATTTCTTCAAAGTTTTGCAGCCGGTTAACCATTCATACTTTTCATAGAACCCTACGTGAAAATGCCTGGTAAATTTCTTTGTTGACTTTTCTACTTTCGTCTTTAAATTGATAGGATCCTTTAGTCTACTAGAATTAATAATGTCCGTTTTCTCTTCAAAATTTCTACTTAAAAATATTTTTTTCAATAAAGAGCACACAATACAAACACAATTTACCACACTATTATTGTTCACAGGCACAGTGCATAGTTCCTCCATTTTACAAAAAGAAAAACAACTACGAAAAACAAACCGAAATCAATCTGAAGTCTACGATTTTCCTCACACGTCGATTCGCGGTGCGAATTGCAATATGCGTAAGGCGACGTAAAAATCGCTGCCTCGACCGTATTTCATGTGTTCGGCTTTTTCAAGACGCGCTTCCGCCGACGGACTTGAAATATATGGTGTGTGCGTTTACACAATTAATTTTCTCATGGATAGTGCGTGCGTTTACACATTACACCAATGAATTGTTAGTACATTTACGAAGTTTACGTAATGTTTCAGAGAAAATATAGTGCCTAATTTAATATTAATTTCTATGCATTGTAAACTGAAAAATATTTTTTTTTAAATTTCATAGTGTAGGGAAGCTTCCATGGACCGCACGCCCCTGTATGTATTCTCTGAATTTAACGTATGACTCAGTTGTAAGGTAGGTCTCATAAATCAGACATATATCTATTTGTTGTACGTTCAAGAAAATTTGGATATCAGTTTGTTTTTGGAGAATAACATTGGCATTCCAAGTGACTATTCTAATATCTCTTTTGTCCATTCATGGTTTTCATATGTATTTGGGGTTTATTTAATTCTTCTAGCTTCTGGAGCCTGTCAGAGAGTGAATCCATTCTGGTTGTTAAGGATAATAATCATTCATGAGTGACTGACTGTGCAGTATGCTGTGCAATTTGTGGTGTGAGATTCATAGCTGGTCGTGACCTTTGAATTGGTTGCTCCTGTGAGTTTGTTACCTGAGAATGTTATTTCATTTCTGACAGTAGGAAACGCGTTTAGGAGTCTCCTCTGCCTCGTCATTATTTTAGGTTTAGTGGTGTTACCCTTCCTTATCTGAAAGGTTTTAGCTACCTCACATCCTCTATAGTTAGCAAGATGGTCCATTAGGCAGTTTACACACTTAGGTTGTTGTTCTTCAACAATATATTCTGGTTTAGATGTAGATGGTAGACCTCTAACCATTACTTTAATGTCTATTCTGCTTAATTTCATAGGAGTGTCAATTTATGTCTTTGGAATTCAAGGTTGATATGAATTTGCATTGATTGTTCCGTTTAATTATATTTCCGAATCTCTGTGAGTATAGTACCCTATACTCACATACACTCCCGGTACAAAATTCCGTCACCCTAAAATTTTGACCAAGTTTGATATTTTATTATAACTTTTTATGTTTTATACCATTTTTATAAGTTTTCTACCAATTTGTAGATAAATGTATTGAGATTTTTTTAAATTATTGTAATAAGCAACGTTTTTCGTTTAGGCAATATTATACAGGTGTAAATCAAAATGTTTTTTTTTGTCGCAAATTTAAAACACCTTGTAGCAAAATTTAGACGAATAATTTTGTTTACATACTGTTTGCTGTAATCTCAGATGTATTCCAAACATTTTGTTTCTTGATTCATCCCAATATCTCATTTTTTTCTGTGAGCTGCATTTTTTTAATAAAACGCTGTTAGTTTTAATTAATTTGTGAAAAATGGATGTCAAGCTATTGTAAAAAATGATCGAGGTACGCGGTTATTGTCACAAAATATTTTACATTGACAGTTCCGTATTACAATTTGTTGTTTTGTCAGACTTGGGTTGAATTGTTGCTCTAATAGAGGATGGCTGTACGAAAAGTTGTGTCGCCCGTACTCTGCGAATTCCGCGTTTTACAGTATGAGATGCTTGAAACATGTATTTACAGACGGGGAACTTTACTAGGCAGCTAGGCTAGGCTACAAGGTTTTTGAAGTTGAGATAAAAAACAACATTTTGATTTACCCCTGTATAATATTGCTTGAATAAAAAATGTTGACTATTACAGTAATTTAAAAAAAAAAATACAATAAATTTATCTACAAACTGGAAGAAAATTCATGAAAATAAGATAAAACACAAAAGTTATACCTAAAACATCAAACTTGGTCAAAATTTTGTGCCAGGGAATATAACGAAAACTCCAAAAGAATAACAGTACTATTCACATACTCATTTTGAATGTTATAATGACGATTGTAGGTATTTAAAAACCACTCATGTACTAAAATTTGTATTTAAAAGGCTACTAGTCGATGATAAAAATATTTTAATAATAAATAACAATACTTTATATTAGATCGATTAAAGTGTGCGTTGCCCCTCAACCAGAAAAAAATAACCCATAAAGCATCCGCTTCAACCGCATAACGTTCAATGCGACCAAATGTCACAATTTTGGCATAGATGTTCCGAGCATTAGGGCCCCAGTGAAATGCGCGGCTCCACTTGTATCGCCCGATAATTGTCAGGGTTGAATCTCGGCCCCGACACTTTGCCGTTATGTTTCCCTTGGGTTCCATTCTCGCTATTACATTGTCATGGTTATTTCCCTCAACTGCCTGTACTCGGTTTGCCATTTAGTCTTTGCTAATTTTATACATACGATTTATGGGACGACACCCGTGCCCCTTGCATTGTCTGTTTCTTGAATTAACTTCTCATTTCCAACCATCGTTGTTTTTTAAACTACGAATAGCAAATCAATTAAAGAAATTGAAAACATCAGTATTTTGCTCGGAACCAGGAAAAGCTTGAATACATTTATAGATTTAGAAAAAGCCTATGACAATGTGCCGTGAATGTAAATGTGGAACTTGTTAAAACAGGAAGTGTGAGTGGCAAATTAAGCAAAGTAATACAAAACTAAATAAAATTACTATTAATGAATTTACATTGTGATAACAAAAAATTGACTGATTTGTATTCATTTCTGGTTTGTAAATCGATATTTGAAGACCTAACCTAAATTTTATCAAATGTTTTTACAAATAAATATTTAAATTATAATTTATTTATCAACCCTTTTATTTATTTTGTAATTATGCATATAGATAATTAAAGAATTACAAATTGAAATTTTTGTACTTACCTTTTTCAACAATATAAATAGGGTAAGTAAAACATTTTATACCAATTAGGAGAACCTTTCGTCTAGGATATTGTTTAGGAATGGTAACAAAATAAGCATTTAACTTTGGAGTTTATTAATACGTAAAATGCCGCAGTTATAATTCTATATTACTTAATAATACTTTTCTGCAAACATAACATGAAAATATCAAATTATTACTTTTTTTTTTTCAATGTCATTTCTACAAAAATTTCAATTTTGTAAGAGATAAGAATTAGATATACTCTCTTTTTAAATTATTATTATTATTATTATTATTATTATTATTATTATTATTATTATTATTATTATTATTATTATTATTATTATTATTATTATATTGTCCATCATAAAAACAATAGGTATAAATTTAACACTTCTACCATAGTTTTACTTTCTTATGAAAAGTATAACAAACTATTTTTACTTCCTTCTCTACAAAAAGCTTCCTAACATTGTTTTGGCACCCTGTTTACCGTGAAGAAAGGCAAGCTTTGTATCCGTGCAGAGCAACTTCTTTTGTCTCATCATAGAGGCACTACAATATTTTTTTAACATTTATAAAGTACACATTTTTTGACAGGTCGTTTTATAGACTTTACTGTACAGAAACGCCATCTGGTGAATATCACACTATTACTCCCATTGTGTACCTATATTAAAACCATAATTTATATAAAGGAACCTCAAACCATGCAATGAAACTTTTAAATAGAAACCAGATGTAAAAAAGTAATATCCTTAAAAAAAGTATTGACTATTGCGAGAAATACCAAACATAATTTACCTGATGTATGCACACTAAATATGGTCGCATGGTTCAATAATATTGTGATCTTTGTTTATTTTAAAACAACAGTGTATTTATTAATAATTTATTTAAACATTTATTTTAAAACAATACTATTTTTAATTTATATATATTTCGAATGTCTTTGAATCTATCACTATTTATATTCACAGTCCAATAATTTATTCTCAACTGACTATATACCACTGATTCCCGCGTTGTTCCTCTACCAATATTAATATACAAATTTAAAACTTTGGCGAAGGTACTAGAATTTTCACCAGTTCTCACCAATACTAGAAACATTATCACGTTGACTCTGGAAAGATCTCGAAAGCACATCCGCCATAGTCGTCACTTATGCTTGGTCTTAAGGGGTTTAATTACGTATGATAATTGGACAAGTTGGGCCTCAAAGGTCAAATAATACAGAGAGGGACTTGGAGGATTAGAGCATGACTGACTAATAAAATGGCTCACATTACAATATTGTTTTATTATTTATATTATTTATTATGATATTTTTCATTACAATTTTCTAAGTATTTTCTTCCATATACATTATATTATTGCATTTGGTGTTTTAATTTAATAAAAATTCTAACTCGTATTAAATTAAAACGGGAATTCTAACCCCAAAATATGGTTATGCAGTGTACCAAATTTGATACATATGATAGCCAATTTGCTAAACTTAAGTTTCCTCTATCACTTCAATAGCCCAGTCTAATTCTTCCTTATTATTTGAATGTGAATTAGACCCTTTTTGTGAAATAATAATACTGAATTCAAAAAATCTAATTTGAGCCTTTGTTTTTGATGATTTTTTAGCATTTATTCAGGTAATTTGTATCAAAAATACTTTCGCTATTTTTAGCTTTGACTAATCCGTAATAAATATTATTTTTTGAAACTCAAAGTGACACTGATGTTTCGTTTCGTAAAATACAATATTTTACAAAAAGGTGTTGGTAATTTGGGTCCCAGAAAAACATCGATAAAATATGTAAATTAAGAGCCCCTTATCGTTAGGTAAATTCGGTCCCTGTAGCGCTACCTAAACTTTTCTGTTTCGGGTGAAAGTACCTTTTGTAGAAAATCATTACGGTATGTTTGCCAAATAACGAATATTTTCAATCAAATTTTACAAAGTTATGAAGTTTTTCCCGCCATGGGTCTAGGTCACACAGGTTAGTTAAATTAATTATGTTTTTTTTTTAATTTTCCAACAACACAAGATATTTATTTTTTCATTTTATGTATATTTTTTTGCAAAGCATCACGCGATGGCACTAGGCCGCACAGGTTAGGTAAATTGTTTATTTTTTACTTTTCTCATTGTATGTGTAATTCTTTTGCGAAGCAACCCTCAACTAAAAATAAAGGTTATTGTACATTTTTAGGTTTAATTTTAGTAATTTAGTTTGCAGTTCCTTAAATGTACATCCTTTCACTATGGTCATAAAAATTAAGGTTATTGTAAATTTTTAGGTTTAATTTTAGTATTTTAGGAATTTAGTTTGCAGTTCATTAAATGTATATCCAGCCAATGTTGATTTAAAAATTGATAAAATCACTATTACTATTTTAATTTGTTTACTCAAGGAGTCGCCGGGACAGAATTTATAGTATGCTATCAGATAAATAAATTACAGGCTTGAATTTGCATGTTATCTTTGAACGTCCATTTGCTCGGGACACAATTTACATTTACCCTTACAAAATGGTATTTCTATTAAAATTCTAACGTCTATCATTCTCTTGTCAACCTGACATACAACCGGAAATATCACGACTTTATTTCCCAGTATAACATCATTATACAATTTTTTTCTGAATCCATATTACATATACCTACTATGCTTTGTAGGGGAATCAGAATAGAATTTTTTTGTAGTGATTCCGTATACAGAAATTCCTTGGTTAAAGCCAACTAACGATTTTAAAAGCGTACTAGCAATAAAATGAAAGAAATCGCAGTTTGACAAAAAATGAGGGTATATTGATAAAAAGTTTTATAACAATTGCTCGAAGTGTCGACCACCAACTTCAATGTAAATATAGTAATACTTCCGAAACTTCTATACTACTATCAATATTCTAACCAATCATTCCCTTTTCAACCTGATATGCAGTTTCGCGTCGAGCAGTATCTAAAGTCACTCTTTCCCCTCTAGTAATAAATAAAAATCTATTTTATCATGATATAATTGTCAGCAGTTTTCAATCAGTTCTGTCCTGCTCTAATCCTGTAAGCCCCTCTTTGCTTATTTGGGCCTTTTACGGCCTATATTTGTTCAGTTACCAGAAATATTCTATAAAATAAATCGACTTCCTAAACCCCTATGAGACACATATGCCCATTAGTCTAAGTGAATCATCCATCTGGAATGTAATAGATCAGTCGAAGGATTTCTAGAATATTCTAGAATGCCACATATGTAGAAAAATAGACTAATTTTTGCCGTTTTAACATCATTTTAAGTTAGGATATTATGTTCACATAAAATATTGTTAATATAAATTAGTGTCTGAGATATAAATTAGTGTTGTATTTAAAACAAATAAATTGAGTTATAAAATAAATTATTATCTTGGTGAAAATAAATTAAATATTGTTTAAATGTTAAAATAAATAAACGTTACATAATAAATAAAGATCCACAAAAATGTTTCTGAAGTAGGCCTTAACCAAAAAACATCTCAAATAAATCCAAACTGACTCTTTAAAAAAAAAGAAGAAGAATATTACGTTCTAGCATGCGTGAATTTTTCCAAGGCTTACTTTAGAAACCTTTTTTGTGGATCACTACACATATATTCAGCCAGAATTTAAAAAACAAATAGGCTTCAAAAAAAATATAAGGGCGTCTGTGCTGGCATATGTTTAAAAATGTGTACCTAGTTCAAACAGAAAAGAAAACTGAATCAGTCAATTGTTCGAACTATTTTAATTACTATACTTAGATATATTTTCCAGAAACATTAGAAATCATATTTGATATAAATTACTTTTTCCAGCTTATTCTTATTGAATTATTATTGACTTTTTCCGACAGTTTACAATACCAAAGAATGGAGTGCTTCTTCCACTAGTTGTCGAGAGGGATACGTGAGAGATTGCCATAAAGAGGCGACGGTACACTTTATGGCCATCCTAAAGATCTATCTGATGTCTATTTAGCTTTTAGATCTGGCTAGGAGTCTCTATTATCACTTTTATTAAATAAATCACTCCTTGAAATATGTTACGGTTAAATTTTGGAATGGGTTGTTTTATGTTTAATACTAAAACATCTTCATCTGTCGACGGCGTAGATAATTCAACACCTGTTCTCTTTTAGGGACGTTTTAATGCCACTTTGACTATTAAAAATAATAAAAGTAGCTACCTATATTAAATTGCAGTCCCTAGCTCTAATAATAATTAAAGGTCACATTCAAACTTTATTAAATTACACCAATTACATTAAAATTTATTTAAAAAAAAATCGATTTCCTTATTTTTTATGTGCTTTGTCTAAATCCAGGAGATTGCCCAAATATTCTGGGACATTCAGTATATCTATAGGTAGGTGGTGTTTGTCGATCGACGACGTCACCGTTACCTGTCGTGGTCGTTCAAAATATCGCACGGGTATGTTAAAATATAAATTCTGCTTTATTCGTCACAACGTGAATTTTTACTTGGAAGGATATCACTTTTTTATAGTTTCGACTCTTAAACAACCTTGACTATCAAAATGAGGAATAAATAGGAGCAATAAACGTCAGCGGCGTATTTAGGGTTTAAATAAAATAAATGAAAATCAATCACAATCCAAAAGGAGTTATACTGAGGCTTGATAGCACAAAAACCCACCAACAAGACAAAATCAACATTCATTTTATGATGTAAACAAGACTGAATTTTGCAATTTTATAGTCGATCTAATTAGAAAAATTCTTAAAATAAAGAGACCAACTGGTGGAAACGTAAGATCCAATTTTCTATAATTCTAACTTCTATTTTGAAGAAATAAATAAAAAATTCGACTGAGACAAACTTGTTGTTAGTTTCTATTTGAACATACACTAAACGGCACAAAAAGAGAATCACAGATAATTTTTAAAATATTTCATCTATCTTTTATTTTTTTGTTGTTGATAAGGATATTTTTTATTGTCAAGTATATTTGGCGTATTTTTTTTAACTTGTTTATCATTTTATCACTTTTTAGGGCCTAAAATTATTTTTAGGGTTATTTTTACTTCAGTTTGACATTAGTTTTCGACTTGCGACACCTTCGGTATTATATTATTTCGTCCTAAATTTAATTAATTAACGTACATTTATTCAAATAATGGCACTCTCACCAACAGATGCTGCTGGCGCCATTGCTCTTATTGAGGATGGTCGTAGTCAGCGTTATGTAGCTAATCTTCTTGGAGTATCCATAGAACATATAGACGTTTTCTTGAAACTGGAAATTACACTAAAAGACCTGGTTTGGGCATGACAAGATCCACATTTCCTCCTGTAGATGATCGTTTTTTACATCTTTTTATTCTTCGACATCGGGATGCCACTGCTGTTCAAGCAAGAAATCGACTTGAAGAAGTTCGGGAAGTGAATGTAAGTGAGACAACAGTAAGAAGACGCCTGAATGCAGTTGGCTTAGTTGCTCGAAGGCCTGCCTGCCAATGTCCCAGAACTTCTCCCACATCATCGAGTAGCTCGTCTTCAATTTGCTCGAGAGCACCTTCATTGGAATATAAATCAATGGAGCCAAGTGCTCTTTTCTGACGATTCTAGATTTTGGCTAAGATCACCTGATGGTCGCCAAAGGATATGGAGAAGAGCTGGAGAAAGGTACGCACAGTGCAATATCGTTCCACGGGTTAGTTTTAATGGTGGGTCGGTAATGGTTTGGGGAGGCATCACTACGGACTACCGCACGAAGCTTGTCGTGGTGGAAGGAGGATCATTGAATGCAAATCGTTATATCAGAGAAGTTTTACAAGATCACGTCATTCCATTTGCACCTCTAATTGGCAACAATTTTATTCTTATGCATGATAATGCTCGACCACATGTTGCCAGGGCAGTACGTCAGTATCTTATTGACATCGGTATTGAGACAATGGAATGGCCACCCCAGAGCCCCGACTTAAATCTCATTGAACATGTCTGGGACATGATGGGCAGATAACTTAGATCGCGTGTACCAGCTCCAGACACCTTGGAAGAACTTAGAAATATGCTAATTGACATATGGAAACAGTTGGACCAAAATGGCATAAGACACTTGGTGGAAGGGATGCACAGAAGTATGGAAGCTTGTATTCGAGCCAGAGGGGGCAATACCAGTTACTAATGTAATTTTTTTGACATGTATAACTGATTTTATATGGTTATCTGAATATTTGTTTTAATTAAATATTTTATTTTATTACAATGTTAATGACTTTTGTTATTACGGATCCAAGCTTAAATAAGTGTTAAATAATCTTAACAATAATACATGTTTACCAAATCCAAGCCAAAGCAAAAATAAATATACATTTTATGATTTTAATGAAAATATTTTAGTGATTCTCTTTTTGTGCCGGTCAGTGTATATGCGTAAATCGCAAAATAACTGGAAATTCAATTACTTTCACTCATGAATAAAATCAAATAGGAATTATAAAAAGAATGAGGAACTTCTACGCAAGGCCAATTCAAACAACCTAACAAAATTGATTTTAATGACATAAGAAATCGGGTCAAATAAAGAGGCTATTTTTTCGTTTACTTTTTGCTTTATTTTATCTACTTTTATGCCGTTTACAAAAAACCACGTTGTACCCGTAACGTAAAAAATGCTTTTTAATTTGAAAAATTTTTCATTTAAAGGTTGAAAAAATTACTCAATAAACTCTCAATAAACTGTCAATAATGTCAGTACATTGCGTTTTGTTATTTTATTAGTATTAGTCTATTCATGGCTTTATTCTTTTTATGTTCCGTTTAAAAAATTATATTGAGTTGATTTCATCTAGTCGCATCAAATAGAATAATACACCCATCTATGGTTACGCCTATGTTCTACCCATCAACATTTTTGGCAGCTGACACTGGTAAAACAAGTAATAGAATTTACACCAAATAAGAGAAGTAAGGATAAGATTCAGATAAGATACATAATATTATATTGTGCAACAAGTGCAGAAAGTAATCAATTCCACACGATCACACAAGGCGTGAAACTTGTGGCACGAACTAATGCGAGTGCCACAATCACACGAGTATGGAATTGGTTTTCTGCACGAGTGGCACACTATATTTTTTCTACGACCACAATGACTAAAATCCAAATTACACATTTTTAAAATAATTTGATGAACTTTATAAACGATTTAAAATTAAAAATATTAAGATGTAAATATGTATTATTGTTATCACTTTTGAAATTTGTAATATATTATATTTTCTTTTCTTTAATCTAAATTTAATTTAAATTTTAAAATGTATAATTTACTCATTTTTTTGTTATATATACCTACCTTACATTAGGAATTTGTAGCATACATACCCCGTTATGATTTTTCAATTTTTTTATGAAACATCAAGTAAATTGACCATAATGAAGAAGATTTAAAATACTTCGATAGCTCCCCAAAATAAACCATTAAAATATTTTCTGAAAAGTTCACCTTATTTTGTTGGCGTCAATCCATAAATTGTGAATAAGCCAAGTTTTATTTTTTCGCCGATGTTTGAGACAATAAGTCTTCTGTAATGTTATTCGCTATTTTTTTAATATGTGATGAAGTATTATCATTTTTCTATACCCGTATTATAATAATGCACTTATATGCCCATAATCCGTTTTATGATACCCATTATGATACAGATTTTTAATCAAGAGAAACCCTTAATTTATCAATCAAGCATGCTGCGCTTTTGACGTTTGTCCTAGGTTCCTATGTAATTGTTTCAGTTGTCAAAATCAGTACGTATTAAATTTTCATAGATAGCTAAACTTCAATAATTATATTATCAAAATGTCTGATATCAACGATATAGAAGACTTACCATCGACTCCACAACACATAACGGAGAAAGCAGAAAATGCAGTACAAAATATTATGCCCCAAAAATATATGGTGGTATTACCATACCTACCAATACCCGAGGTAATACCATTAATTACAATTTTGTGGAATTTTTTATAGAAATACGAGTAATTACTGTTATTGTGTTCAATACAAATATAAATACAATATTTATAGTTCTTGATTATTTATCGGGTGTAGAAAAAATAGCGTATGGAACTCTCATGTAATGGTTATTAATACATGATCGTTGCATAATATACTATACTATTACTATCACTGTCCATTTTATTATTTGTAATGTTTAGAAATATCGAAATAAATTAAATGTCAAAATTGAAATGTCAATATTTTAAAAAGGGTAACTTGATTTGAATTTTTTTGTATTCTCTTTTATATATAGGCAACCAACATTACAGAAGTTTTAAATCATTTTACATTTTTTTCTAAATTAACTAAATTTTTTAGTATTTGGACGAATTATTTAGTTAAAAAGGCATGTCCATAAAATATGATATTGCCTTTTTCATTAGTACTAAAGATTATACGACAATTTATTCAATACACCATGCATGGGCGAAGTTAGGGGAGGGCTTGGGGGGGCTGAGCCCCCCCAAAAACCAAATTAGCCCCCCCAAAAATAATTCGAACATTTATCGCACATCTACTCATACATTTCAGATTTTAGAACAGAAATTAAAAAATAAAAAGAATCGTGCCATTTGATTGATTCTGCAATTTTACATTTAGCTCAGGAGGCAGTGAATTTTTTTCGTTACCTACTCATTTTTCCAGTACGTGTATATGAGTAACAAAAAACAAAATTTTTGAGTCTGACTCTTATTTTCCCAGTCATAAATATTATACATTTACTAAACTAGAACAAAAAGTTTATAAAAATAGCAGTTTGGATTATCTCAGATAGTGGAAAGTGAGTGTGGCATAAAATTTAGCATATAAATTGATACAATCATGAAATGTTAATAATAATGTCTGGCTGATTTACGAAATTGGCAAATGAGTCTGGTAACATCTTCAAAATCGAAAAAATATAATATTTTTGCTTTTATTTTCCCGGGTTTGAAAATTTGTCACGTAATAGATAATATTGTAATTTTACACCTCTATTTTATAGCCGATCAAATGCTGTTATTTTAAAACGTTTCCATGACAACTAGAAAAATTTCCGTTAATTTTCCTATTGGTGGGTACCCTAAACGAAATTATACTGAAAATTTTTTTGAAAGTTGAGAAGCCCTTCCATGCATAAAATATTACGACGCAACGCGATAGTGTGATTAAAAATTTGCCGTTTTAGTGGTTAATATTTTATTTAATATCAATTATAACTAGGTAGAAATACACTACATTTATTTTAAGTAAAATAATAATGAGGTTTTTCGCGTCAACTAAACGACTTCAAATATGACAAATGGTCATGGTATGGCCACAGCATTTAAAAATATATGTTTTATATGCTGTGGTATGGCCACCTTCGAAAATTTGATTTTAGTCGTTTTAATGTATGTCTGTCAAGTTTTGAAATTTGGATATTTTGGTGTAAAATTTTCTTACCCAATACCACATGTGCTTAAATTATTATAAGTAAATTTTTGCTCACTCACGCATATTTTAAGAAACTTATCCATCGTCTTCGAGTAAATTTCAAAATATTCTTAAGTTTGAAAAAATTTCCGGAAATAATTTAGTCACTAGTGGTATTCTAAGTGAAAATACACGTCTGGCTGAAAATTACAATCACGAAGGCCTGCCAGACTCACAAGTAGTGTCTGACCGAAGGTTCGGTTACGGTTTCGGCCAACTTCGGCTTAAAATTAGAGTTTCGACTACAGTTTCGGTTTCGACGGAAAACTGGCCGAAACTGCAGCCGACAGCAAAACTACTTTCGAAAGTTTTCGTATCACACTTGGTTGTGTCCTGCACAATGGCGACTGTGCCGGGTGCCATTCTTACACAGTGCACGTACACACAAACATCTCTGCTTTGTTTCAAGTGAACAGTCTTTAGTGCTCCTGGCCTAATTTATTCGGATCAAAGGAGCAATTTTTTAGGTGAAAACGTGGAAAAATATTTTTTTTTACCCTACAACGTTAGACTGTTTAATTTAATTATAAGTAACAAACATATTTAATCCGCTGAATTTGTTTATTTTTTTTTTTTATAAAAATTATACATTATATATAATTCCCTTCATAATACTATTTTTTGTTACAAAATATCTACTACAGATGCAGAAATGATTGATACTTTGTAATTCACTTACTTTTTTTTTAATTTTAAAAGTAATAAAAAAAGAATGTCCATAAATTTATTAATGGCTACTTTTGATCACTAAAAATAAATAGGTAATAAGTAAATGTAGCTTAAATTTATAATACAAGTTAATTAGTCTAAAACAATAAGATACTGCAAATTTCAATAAGAGATTGCCTTAAAACAAAGTTCTTGTTTCTGTTTCGGTTTCGGCCGAAACTAAGAAAGGAGCCGAAATTTAGTTTCTGTTTCGGTTATAAAACCATATTTTGGTCGGACTGACAAGCCAAATAGTTAAACGAGGAGAGGAATAGCAATCGAACGTGCCGAATTTAGCGCGCCTGGCGATCATTAGATGAGTCTGGCAAGGCTTTCGGGGTGTTCCACATTAGCCAGATTGTATTTGAAGTTGTTTTCATATTATACATGTTTCTAGTAGTGAGAACACTTGTAACAGGGATCCTTACTGGACAATGAAAACTAAAAGGACACCTTAGTAAACTGAGATTAGTAGAAGATAGTGACTGCAGATTCTGTGAGGAGGACGAAACCTTCGTTCACATTCTAACTGAATGTGTAGCACTCCAATCAAAGGGCACTATACCTAGGAGCATATAAAATAGAAGAGGGAAATTTACCTAACTTGAAGCCACTCCAAATCCTACACTTCCTTGAGAAAACATAATTGGAAGGATCGTTATAGGCATCGAGACATTTCCGTGCTGCATAAGCGACAGAAGGGGGCACAATAGATCTTATAGGTCGCAGTGTATTAACACCCCATTCCCAACATAACATAGTGAGAAAACTGCAAAAAAATGAAATCCACCAATCACAATTCATATTTTGGACACCCAACTACTATTATTTTTAAAATTTTAAATTCTGTCAGTATATTTTTTAGACATTAAGATTACATACGTTAAAATTAGTTATTTTTGTTTAGAATCGATAAAAAATGGCATTTTTATTTTGGCCACATTTAAAAAAATGAATTTTAATCAAATTGTATGAAACTGATTTAATTACGAGTATTAAAACTAAAAACCTGGAGTGGAGTGAAGCAGAGGACAGAGCATCTAGATTCCACGCGAATAGCCTGGGTTCGAATCTGGACAAGGGGCTTATTTTATGTTTATTATATTTTATAAATTAATAAAATTCATAAATTATTTTAAAATTAGTTATTTTGTCTAAACCTAAAATAATTTTTTAAATTTTTATATTTTCCTTAGTGGTTCATAGAAAAAATATACTCTACAACTCGAGTGAATTGTCCATATCTACTCTTGTTGCACAAACTACTATTTCATGACTGCGAAAATGAGGAAATTGTTTTAATGAATTATTGTGATGAACATTTTTCAGGTTTTTTACTTGATATAAATATATATTATATATGATATTTTATCCATTTTCATAGATTCGCCAGAATTTTTTTACTTAACTTCAGTATACCTCTAGAACTATTATATATTATATGACTAGGGCTAGGGCTTTAGCCCCCCAGATCTGATGACATAACTTCGCCCATGACACCATGAGGTGTGGAATTACCGTGTAGAATATTTCCACACTAATTATGGAAATTGCCTACTTTGACATTTAAAAAACAATTCGGAATATGTGATTTTCTGTAGTGGTCATCGAAATAGTACGAGGCGCAAGCCGAGTGCGACTATCACACGAGTGTGGAAAATCACTTTTCACACAAGTGATGTACAATATTTTTCCTACGACCACAAAATAATTTCATCAAAAAATGTAAAACCAGATTATTATAATAATTAAAATATATATAAAAAAATAATAAACAATAATCGTATTTATGCAATTTTCATAATTTCTAAACAAATAAAAAAAAAATTAAAAAACAAAATCTGACACAGCCAGGATTTGAACGCGGTCGCTAGACGGTCTCAAATTGCAAAGTACACGCTCTAACCAACTGAGCTAACAGGCCTTACGGTAGTTGATTGATGTAATCGCTTATGTGTTTAACCTGAATAAAAAGCAAATATATCTTAGTTATTTTAAAATTATTTTAATAATAATTGTTAAAGATAAATATCTAGGATCTAATTTACAACAATTTCAATAATTTAACAATCATATCGATTTAAGTATTAATATGGACATTACATAGACATTTTCTGACAGCTACTGCGGAAAGTAGCATATTCGTCCGCGGGTGGAAAGTAAATTCTTATTCATACGCGTGTGATATAGGACACTTTCCATAGGACTATAGTGTGATATATGTCACTTTCCTAAGTGGTCGTAGGAAAAAGTATATTCCTTGAAGTGCAGAATAAATGGAATTATCAAAAAAACAGATTACTCGATCATGTAAAATAACCAGGGTAATAAAAGTGGGAGAAATATCTTTACCCAGCGTTACTAATGTAGATTGGTCTAATCCAGAATCCTATCTTAAAACGACCAAAAAACAAAGTTTCCTTTATGAAACATTTGCTTAGATAAAATATTTGTTTGTCATCAATTTTTTTAATTCACCTTTCTGTGGTGATGGTCTTTTCCTAAGCATCCGCCACTGATGTTGAAAATAGGAAATAAATGAGAGCGATAAACTTTGATGCTCCCAAAGTTTTATACTATTGTTAAAGTCATTTGACACATAAAGAAAATTTATGATCATGTCATATAGCAAACATAAACCTGAGTTCTCAACTTTTAATTGTTTTCGGATTTCGGTCTGGTCTTAGACATATTTTGCTTGATTCAATGATTCATTTATTTCTTTTGGTACTTACGTTAAAATAACACAATGTTTGTGTTTTTGTAGGGATTTGTTGGAGATTGTTTTTGAGAAATTTTATCTTAATGGAAATACGTTATCTTTTCAGAATGTATCATTTTTTCACTATCATTATTGAAATCAAACACTGTAGATACGCAATCTATAGCAACCCGTTAGAAAATTCTTCTCATAAGGCCGGATACTTTTATGGGGCAAGCGTGAGTGACCATAGGCATTAGAATAACTATTAAATCTAGAATTAATATAAAGTAATGGTTACAAAGAGCACTGCCAATGGTGCAAAATGAGTGAACAAAACCTTGGAAGCACAGTTGCAAAAAAAACGGAAAAATAGACCAACAATACATAGGGATTATGCAATAAACTAGTCAATACTCAGAAGCAAATACAATGGTCATTATCCCACAATACTGTATGCAAAGGATGAATTGTAGGTAAAAGAAAATGTAACAGAAAAATAAATGAATAGTATCTAAATACTGGCCAAGAGTCGATGATCATAAAAATGGAGAAGAAAAGAAAATGCTGCTATGGCCACAATTAGAGGTAAATAATATTAAAAAGTAAAAGGTAGAAGCAAGTAGAAAAGTATATCTTTATATCACATTCGCACTCTTTTTTAATACGTCATATTGTGACAGCTCATTTTAAAATTCATCTCTATAGCATTATACTGGCAGTTATATGGAGAAGTTCTTAATATTTTATGCCCATATTCTTCAAAATATCTATGTTGAATTGTTTTCGTGGTAGATTTTGACGTACAACTTTCCAAATCTGATATTTAATACCATTGATTGGATAATTAATGTTTTTTTTTCTGCAACCATTTTACCATTTTATCTTTTGGCCAACTATACCATGGAATTGGTTCCACGTACCGCGAATTATCGATTAGAATCAAAGAAGGATGTTCCAAACTAGGTATAAATTTTCAAAATTTTCGGCGCTCATATTATTATGGTAATCCCCGCTTTTTATTTGACTTTTAAATATGAGGTCTGCATTTTTATAAACTCTTCGTCATGGACAATTATGTATCGAATTCCATCTCCTCTGTTTTTACTTGCAGTAGCCAAGTTTATTATATAGAGTGATCCACAAAAAATGTTGACTTTGTAATAATTCTGAGCTTACAATTTTTCCTTTATTTTTAGTGTCTTTGTCGATCATGGCTTACTTTAAAAACATTTTTTGCTGATTACTTATTAAAACAGTAGCAAATACTTTAGGTATTTTTATACATATTCTAATAATGCCCTGATGTTGGCTATTTAACCCAAAGCCGTGCTAAAATGGACATAGGCGGAGCCACCCATCCCCAAAAGCCCAGGTAGTTGGTTAAAAATCCAAATATAGTTGGTAAATATATATATGTACATAAAAACTATTCAATTGATTATTTTTTTATCTTCTTCCCCCCAAAAAATGTGTGCCTTGGTCCTGAGTTAACAGATAAATATATTTTTTTTTTTGTACACTATTACTAACTTAACTTCTGCCCTGTTTATTTTAAACTTATCCACCCTGTACGTATAAAAAAAACTTAGCTAAATAGATCCCTATCTGAAGGTACGCCTGAAGGATAAAAATATCTTGGCTACGTCATCGTTGTGCATACAATTTTGTAACACAGGTACAAAGTAATTACATGCATCCCAAGTACACGGAGTCAGTTATGTAAATAAAACCTAATGATAAGAAAAAATAAACAAATATTTGACTTTGCTAAGGGGTAACAATCGTTTTATTTTTAATTTCGTATTATGGTTTAAGTTTTATGTCTTACTTATTATTCAATAACTTCAGATAATTATCATACCTCTCACCTATTTGGTGCGTGATGGGATATTTTGATGCCTCCATTAGTAAGTCACAACTATTTACATACATATAACGCCCCTCTGAAGTTTATTAAGATTTTCTAAAGTGTGATAAAAAAGATAGAAATAGGTGTCCATACCTAGGCCTCTGAATTAATTATGTACCGTAATTTAAAAAAATAATTGATATGTCCAACACAGTGACCTGTCAAATGCGCCCCGACAAAGCCGCCCTGACAAAAATGCCCCGACAAAAACGCACCTTGACAAAAAATGCGCTTCTCGAAATTATCGGTCTCAACTAACATATGCGCCCACGACATATGCGAAGGCATCATATGCGCCAGACTAAATTAATGTCGGATGCAGATTTATTCTGTGTCAAAGTTGATTTAGAAAAGTTTAAATAGCTCCAGGACACACAGGTTAGGTAAATTAGTTAAGTTTTTCTTTTAATTTTTCTCCTTTTATGTATATTTTTTTGCGAAGTAATCCGCGACGGCTCTAGGTCGTACCGGTTAGTTTTTTTTTTATTAGAATACTAGGAAAATATTTCTATAATCTTTAATATTCTATTTTACATTTAATTATATTCAACCATCTGAGTTCATGTGTGGGATAAGAGCATCCACACTGTAAAACTGAAAAAAAAAGTCTGTTAGTAATCAATTGGCGTGCCAATATAATATTAACATTAGCTTTATTTAAGAATGAAAATTTTTGAAAAATGAATAATTACTTTGAAAAAAAGCATTCAATTACTGAGGCCCTTCCTATTGATTTTCAGAATTTTTGGTTCATCCTAACTACTTTAATATCAATGTTCTTAAAATCCGCAAATGCATTTGTTATGTCACTTATTTTACGCATGCCTATCATTCCTAACGTCTAACATTCCTAAAATTCCATACATTCCAAACATTCATTAGAATTTACAATTATATCTGTCATGCTCTGTCAATACATATCAGCGCGGTGTTGCCAAGTGTCCAATTAAAACCAACAAAAAAGAAATATAAAAAAATACCTTATTTTTGACATAACATTTCCATACTCTTTAAAAAGCAGTTCTATTAATTTATTTTCGGTCACACCCGATGATGTATTTATCCATTTTGATTGAATTGTTGTACTACATAATTTTTAAATATTAATATTACGTCATCTATAAAGTAATAAATAATGTACTTTTCGAAAACGTTGAAACATAATTACATTGTGTTATCCAAAAGTTTCTAAAACTTTTTTGAATCAAGTGAATTTATTTGTTTGATAAATGATGCTAGCCAACCAAGTTAAAAGAGTACTATCAACAAGAGGATAGCTGAATTAGTTCAATTTGTGCTGGGTTAACTGTGACGTCATTCGGTGGATACTTTTAAGGCATTTCTTTATAAGCTTACCACAACATATTTAGTTACAGTATTGTGGTTACTGTAGTGACGTCACACATACCGTGGTAACTTTTAATATAATGTCAAATTTAATTTAAGTTTGGGGATTTCTAAACGGAATTTGAGGTCAAATTTCGTTTAGTCGAAATCAGTTACGTAAAAATTGTTGCCACGGCAACCGTTGCCATAGCAACCAGTAAACACAAACTCAAATCTCGTGGTGAGAAAATGCATAGTTGCCAAGTTATAGATCATTTAAGGTTCACTTTATTTTAGACGAAATCAGTTATGGTAAAACTGTTGCCATGGGAACGCTTGACATAGTAATGACTAAACAAAAAACCAAATCCCGTGGTGAGGAAATGCGTGGTTGCCAAGTTACAGATGAGTTAATTTAGCTGTAATCAGTTGCGGAGAAACTGTTGCCATAGAGACACTTGTCATGGTAACGACTAAACAAAACCCCAATTCCCGTGGTAAGAAAATGCATAGTTGGCAAGTTACAGGTCATTTAATTTTCACTTTAGTGTAGCTGAAATCGGTTACGGAGAAACCGTTGCCATAGGAACACTAAACAAAAACCTAAATCCGGTGGTGAGGAAATGCGCAATTGCCTCTTATATTTAGATTAACTCTTAACATAATATCTCAATCTAAACTAAAGTGAAAATGAAACCATCTATAACTTGGAAACTAGGAATTTTCTCACTACGGGATATGTTTAGTCGTTAGTATGACAAGCGTTTCCATGGCAACAGTTTCTCCATAAGATATCGCTACGCTCCTCCTACCCACCTCCAAACCACTACAGAGGAGGGCGCCCGGCCGACGTTTCGAAATTCGCGCGAATTTGATTCATTTTATTTCATAAAATTTGATTCAAAATTTTTTGCATACCTATCAGGAATCTAAATATTAGTATGTTACGTTACTTTTTGTACATTCTGTATATAAATTTCGACTTATACCTTAACATTTCAAATTTCTCAATATTTCTTAATTAAAAAAAAAAAATGTTTAGATAACATGGCCATAGTATTTAAATGTATTACCTACTACTTGCCTATTTATTTACTTCTATAATTTTTAAATGTGTTTAATTATCTCTCTGGGTCAAAATGATCTTTTGAATTTAAAAATGTTTGAACGTCGTAATTTAAAAAAGTGTGTATCGATGTACGTTTTAAATGGGATGACTTTTAAAGTATTCTCCTAGTGACCTCACAGTTAACTCAACATAAATTGAACTAATTTAGCTATGCTTTGGTTGGTAGTAGTCTTTAAATTTGGCTAGCTGGCGTCATTTTGTCAACCAAACAAATTCACTTGTTTTAAACTTTTGGATAATACAGTTCATCAAATTTCTAGAGGCTTTCGACGGCTAGACAGAGAAAGCACTACTGACAGGCATCCCGACGGATTTACGCAATGAAAGTACACTCTACGCATCAAGTATTTCACTATTTCATTCAGACGTAAATGTCAGATGTAAATTTCGCTAAAACATTTCTTTTATTTTCGTTTGTGTTTTTTGCTCATTACAGTTTAATAGAACCTAAGTATGGAGTTTAATAGCAAATTAAGAGGCCGCGTGATTAACAGTCAATCTCGCGAAATAATAGCCAATGTTATAGAGTTTATGAGAAGAGAAGGAAACTTTAATTCACCTTCAATACCATTTAAAAATGTAAATGATCGTGTTGCTGCAGCCACAGGAGTATTTAAAAACACTGTCGTCCGCATTTCTGGAGAGAAAAAAAGAATCGATAACCGTGAGATATCGGAATTTTCATCACCAAGAAAAACCATTAAAAAACCAAAAACAGTTAATGATATAGATGAAGCTGCACAAGAATCAAATTTTATTTTTTTATTATTAGATAGCTATTTTTGTTTCTGAGTTGTGTTCATTTACAGGCTCAATTTTTTCCGTTTCTCCTTTTTGATTTTATATGGGGTTTCAAGTTGTTTTTGACTTATTTCGACGTAAATCACAACAACACACTTTTTTAATAAAGCAAACAAGTGTTAAGAGGTATATGTACGTGTAAACTACAATTACAAAAAATTGATATGAAACCCATGAAACCACCAACAAAAATGTAAAGCTAGCTTCCGTACTAGAACATGGTGTCATTCGTCGAGATAATTTATCGTTTTGTTTAATAGATCAAGAAATGTAAATATTCCCCTGTTATTTTTTATAAAATTATAAGAAAAACACATTTTTTTCTAAATAGTATAGTTTATTATTTTGTAGAAAAACAAAATTTCGAAAATTTTAGTAATGTTTCAGAAACAACCGTTATTAATAATAGGTACCATTTTCCTTAATAAGGTAGAAATAAAATATAAACTATTTCCACGATTTACAAAGGCCTACAAAAAAATTATAGGTATTTTCCGCTATCCTATAAAATTTATATTTTCTGACTCAATTTCAAAAGGTTGAAGGAATTCCAAAACACCTTTTATGGCATAATAATTATTTTCAATTCTACATACTATCTTTAGCTGCTTTTAAAAACGTTCTAAGAAAGTCAAATCAGACCAATTTAATCCCTAAACTATTCCACACTTTTAAAATTTAATTACCTAAAAATATTAAAAACTATTTAAAATAACTTGTTTAGCAGACTGTACAATAGCTATCTTAGTCACACGTAGTGCGTTCTCTGTCTGGGCGTCGAACACCTCTAGAAATTTGATGAACTGTACAAAGTAATAATTAATTAGACACTTGACAAAACCGCTCATATTTGAATTGACAGATCATGATAGATATAATTCTAAATTCTAATGAATAAATACATAAATAATCACTTAATGATCCTCATATGCCTTTAATATGGAATTTTTTTTAAAATGCGTTAATTTATGGGGTTTCCGGTTATATATTTGAAAAATACTTTCCTTCCTAAAGTCTAAAATGTAAGTTTTGTAAAAAAAATGTATATTTAAGAAAGGGCGTCTTCGCAATATTTACCAAAATCCTACTTACAGAACGTTGCAAAATTGTTATCATTCATGGAAAAATGTAATCTTAGGACCAAGGTCAGGAAAATTGTCAATCAAGATATATGTAAAAATAGATCAGTAGTCGTCCAACACTAATATTTTTAAACTATCAGAACGATAAATAAATGCACTGCCCAAAGAATTGGTATTAATAAATTTATCAAAATGAAAAAAGATGCCGCTTTTTTGAAACCGTTTTAAATTTTTATACGTAGGCTTAAGCAACAGTGGGTGCAAATATTTTTACATGAACAGATCTAAGGGAGTAAAGGGATCATATAATTTTACATGGACATATTTAAAATATTTTTAAATAAATAGGCGAAGTAAGGAGCCCAAATATTTTACATGAGCAGGCTTAAGAGCTAAAGGGGCCAATTATTATTGGATAAATTGCTCGAACAAGTTTGTAAACCCTAATCAAAAGGCGATATAGAATGGTTTTAAAAATCAAGGTTTGTCACAATCATCACATCACAAGTAATGCCAATGCTTCACAAACCAAAAAATTCAACGTCTTAATACTACTATTGGCTTTCGGTCTTTCGTTCCAAGTTAAATTATTTCTCGTTTTCTTTACGCTACGAGTTTACTCTTGTGGGCCTCAGTCTCGATAAGGTGGAAACCACCATTTTAGCGTCTCTCGAATTTGCTTTAAGAAAGGTATACTTCTCCAAGCTCCAATTTATTTTCGTGAAAATATGCATTTTAGCTACATGCATACCTTTTCTAAAACAAATTGAATGCTTCTTCAAAATAATTATTCATTTTTCAAAAATGTCAAATCTTAAAAAACAGTAAAAAAATGCTATATTGACACGTCAGTATAGAACGCATTTTACATGTAATGTACCAAATAAGCTGGTATTTGTGTGTATCACCCAAAAAATTTACTTCTACCCAATTTGGGAATATTTACTCAAAAAATAATTGAATTAGAGTAAAAAATATTAAAAAATTGTCAATTCTTTACTTAATACCCTGTATAATATAATATATCATTATTTTGTTATATTCCCTGTATACCACCAAACAATTAAAAAATTAATGTTTGATTATGAATTTCTAAGTGATGTTTAACTAGATTTTTTTTTAATGTAATATACCTAATTATAGATATATCTACCGTGTAGCATTTTTACTAGAAAATACAAATGATTCAATGGAGAAAAAACCTCCTTATTTTATCGGGGGTCGTAGATGTTTAGTTTTATGATAGTTTTATCATTGCCCATGTACCTTCAAACAAGGTCAAAATATAGATCTTATAGCCGAACTCTGTATCTCTATGATAGAGCATTTTAATTTGTTTTTACGGTTATTTTACGGGAATATTTTATTTCTTGTAAAATTTGATTTAATTATTTTTAACTCGATTTTGGTAAAATTTAGATAAGTTTAGTCCTCCTCCAACGGATATCCGGTAGGTAAGTTACATATATTTCGCAAATAAAAAAAAGGCAAACAAAATTTTGGGAATCGTTTAGCAACATCTCAATTTTCTAGGTAGACAATTTTACAAACAAGGTCAGGTACATCAAAAATTTTGGATTTTCTGGAGATTATCTACTTAAACATTTGCTGTGAACTTTGCCGGCATTTAATGCCCCCTAATAAAATCCTTGGGATATTTGACAATACTGTCGCCAGGTCCAATAAAATTTGGACGCCGAATTCATTGAGGGTTTCAAAAATCGGTAAGGTAATAAACAAATAAATAGTGGGTTCACTTATTTTACATAAACTATTGCAACCCCGATCGGTCAACGTTGGGTTTATACGATGTTTTGGTTAGCAACCTTTTAAAGGGCACGGAGGAAAGTTACTATAATATAAAAAAATATGCCTCACGTATTTTGGTTTGGGAATTCCGATAACTGGCTTATCTTTCGAAATAAAAAATACTATGTTTAAAAATTAAAAATAAAAAATTTTAAATATAAGAAACACCAAAAATGTTTTTTTCCAAAACCATAATTATTAGCTTTTTGATATTCTTGGGATGTAGATGTTTTTTTGTTTTAACAACAGCAATAAAAGTTCTATAAGTAACCTATTTAAATAATGTATCATCTGAAATAAGACAATGATACTTAAACTAGATTATTTGAAGGATAGCAAAACCAAATATGAATGTGTTGCAAATAATTTTTGACAGATAAAGTGAAATAAAATAATTTTGTGTTTCATTTATTAATAATTAGGGGTTTTAAGTAAGCAAGTTTCGTTGCAGAATGTAATATAGGGACAAGAAAAAAATGTAAAGGACACATTATTTTAATTAATAATGTAAATATTATAAATATTAGTGACAAAGTAGTGGTTGTATGCTGTGTATTAATATAAACCTCTAGTGACACCAATAATAATTATAGGTAAATTAGAAATATAAAATCTTTGTTGATAATTAGCATAATCAAAAAAAATCGTTGATGGTGATTAACTTTTTTAAAATTCTATGGAAGCGCATAGTTGTGAGCAGTTAAAAAGGTGGTTGAAGTGTCTTGGACGTTTGTTACAAAGGAACAAAGTGACTGATTGAGAGGTTAGGTGTATCAATACTTAACTGTGTAAAAAATTCATGAAAACAAATAATAATTATAACTCTATTCTAATTAATTATGCCAACCAGCTATTATTACTTGCAACAACACTTTAATTAACATGAAAGTTAATCACGAGTATATAAATTATTTAATATTTTGAGGATCAACATGTTATTTTTAATCATATTACTATGTATACCGAAGTAGTATTTAATATTTAAAAAATATTGTTTAATACCAGATAAGAATTTTCTGTTGGACCACTTTCTCCATGAAAATGCAGTGACATCATTAATCCATCGAAAACCGTTGTCACTTCGACCACATTTTTTTACACCTAATGCACATTTTGAACATGTTTTAATATGGATTTTGCCTGATAATTTTTAACGATATTGCAGCCAAGGCTTTGGAAAATTTATAAAATATGTATTACCTTTGAATGAATATACCGTGTGTCACTTTTACATAACAACACCGTTTCGTTGTTCCTTTCCATACAGATAACATAATTATAATTGATTGCAAAAATGTATTTTTGAATTAAGATACTAGACTTATTAATACTTTACATTTGTTTCCTTTTTTAAATGAATATAAGTACTTAAATTATTATTTATCGATTATAATTTTTTTCACTTGGGCATTTTAACATGCTTTTTACAAAAACAGTACGAAAAAGATGGCAGATACTGACGCACAAAAAAAATTGTGATGAAAAGGTCTATTATTTAATACTAGATAATAATTTTGTTTTACATGTTATAAACTGATATTAATCCAAATATCCCTAATTTAAAATGTAGGGATATAGACTCAGTTCCTTGATTTTTCATTATACCTTGTGGCTGTTTCAAACAACTCTTTGCTAACTCTGTACCATCCCTAGTCACTTAATTTATAGTCAATTTTGAATTTGTGAGTTCAACGAAAGTTATGTTAATGAATTAGCTGTTTGGAGTTAAACAACCTTCCCTGCCCTCACAGGGGGTTCATTTGAGGTGAATTATAAAGGGGGAGTATTATTATTAAATATAAATAAATTGATTACTCATAAGCTCATAACTCTATAAGCGTAATAAAGTATAAACTAATTAAAAACAAATTATTTTAAAAAGATCCTAGGTGTACATAAAAAGTAGCCTGTAATATAAAAATTAAGTCTAAAAAAAAATTTTTAAAATAATAAAAAAATATTAAAAAAATACTGAAGAGAGGTATTTGACACATTCAGTTTCCTGTAGATTTGATTTCCACCCCATTTGATCTTTATTTTTTTTTTGGTTTCATGCTTTTTGTGTTTTTGTTTATTTTTTGTTTTTTTTTTGTATATTTTGTTTTTCATGCCTTTTTTGTAATTTATATCTAAGGCAAAAAAGTTACTTAGTTTTATAACTCTTTTGTCTATAGTCAGTTTCAATTTTATTTATTTATTGTGTGTTCTATGTAGATTTTATTATTTTTAAAAATTTTAAATTTTTTTATCTATGAGCAAAAAGGGGAGCAAAAAACATCTGTGACATCCGGTATACCAGCAGAATCAAATATAATAAGATAATAGTTCCTAAATACCTAATAGTAAAAATAATGAAAGTTAGTTTTTACTTAAATGTTTCTTGACGAAAACAAAAATTCTTGCAACCGGAAGTGCTTCCTTCCTGGCTCAACCATTTTATTTGAACAATAATTTTAAGCTACAAAAGTTGTAAAAGCCGAATGAATGTTATATTGTTGATTTACTGCAATAAACAATAGGGTTATAGGGTTTTCCTCCAGTTGTGTGTATACATGCACTCTATTACTGTAGTAGGTAATTTATATACTTAAGACAATAAAATAATTAAAATAATGTAATAAAGGTAGTTCATAAAATTAATAACTTTATAATAGTCATATATAATGTGGGGAGCGCTAAAGAGTACTGATTGTTTAATAATTTACCTACTATTGATCTTTATTTCTGTCTATATTTATGATATTATATAGGTATATAAATATAATAAACAGTGTATATAATATATCTGCCAAATGTGTTATTTTTAAAATAATAGATAATAGCAATTTAATATAAAATATTTTCATTATTTGTTAATATAAAAAATAGTAGTGGATATGATGGTCATATCGCACGAAAACGAAGTATGAGTACGACGCCGTGGGTGGAGTACTCAATCGTCTGAGTGCGAGTTGTATATTTTTCCTACGACCCAGTAACAAAAATCTACAAATATAAAAAAGTGTTTTAGGTAATTAAGACAAAATAACTAATTTTAAAATAATTTTACTGATTTATAAAATAAACATAAAAAATTATTTAACTTAATTAGTCCCCAGCCCAGATTTGAAACCGAGGCTCTATCGCCACACTTACGATTTTAGTTTTAATATTCGTATATACCTAATTAAATTAGTTTTATATAGTTTGACTAAAATTTAAGATTTATTTGTAAATGTGGACGAACTAAAAATAGAAAAATAGAAATGCTATTATTTATCGATTCTATAAAAGAATAACTCATTTTTATGTATATTTAATCTCAATAACTAAAAAATATAGTGACCTTAATTAGTTTGACAGATTTGTGACATACAAAATTTTAAAAATAATGTAGCCGGGTGACCAAAATATGAACTGTGATTGGTGGATTTCATTTTTTTGCAGTGTTCTTAGTAGGTAGAATGGATATGAAATATATTCGTTCAGTTGAAGGCAATGGCATACTTTTTCGTTTTGTAGTCTGTGTGCACTAAACGGTTTCCCTATTTTTGTCATTTCAGGACAATTAGAAAAACTGACGACTATTTTATGAATATTTTTAGTAGGGTATTCATTGGTTTTAGGTGAAATCGAACTCCACCAAAAATTTAAATTAACTTGAACCACCAATAGACTAATAAAAAATGGTGGGTGCGCATATACAGAATGAACTACCTACTGCAATAGGAAGAAATTTCCTGAATTTATATTAATGATTTTGTTCTTATAATATTCATTATAGTTAATAAAAATCAGCATTAAGTAATTAATAAATACTTATGCTCTCTTGTTCTCTAAGAGTATGTGTATAAAGGTACAAAAAAGTTAAAATAGGTTTTCAAAATGGCCATGCTTCCTTAATCACTGTGCTGTTAAATTTTTATATTGTAGTTACAATAATAGGTATTGAAATATCGGTAGACATTTTGTTGTTTCTTTGGAAATTATGCGTCTATTTCACAAAACAAAATTCTCTCTAAAATACCACCAGATGTCAGTCAGCATAATTTGTAAGGAAACAAAAAAATGTTCTGAAACAAATTCTCACCTCGGGTGGTATTTGGAAAGATTATTTAACAATACAAATATATTTTTTCTAAACAACATTTGCTTTGTTTTCGTAAGATGAACTCGAAAGTTGATTCTATATTAAAAATGTGTTTTTGGACAACCAGAACAATTTTTTCCAACTTTACATTGACGTTTCGTGAGATTGAGTAAAAATACTGCACTTCGATATATTATAGTGTTAAATATCATTTAAATTCATGATCCCAATAAAATTTGACAGGGTTTGAAAATATGCGTGATCTGTCAGAATGACGTGAATAATATATGTCAAAATTTATCAGGCTCATACTTTAATTTTCTTTTACTATACGGAGAATGGTCGCACTGCGCAGCTTTCTGAGTGCCTTTTAAAAGGAGAGAAAACTCCGCCATTTTGATCCCTTATTACGTGTTGCCTACATCTTGGCGTAATATTTTTAATAGGTGCGTTTTAATCATCCGCTTCTGCTTCGGAATTGTCGGTTTTCTTGTTTTAATCTGACAGGTTAAAACGACTAAACCGACAATTCAAGAAGCAGAAGCAGATGATTAAAATGCACCTGATATTTTGCTTGCTGCTGTCAGTGTCAGTGAATATTATTTTTGGAGTCACAGTATATTGCTAAAGAATCAGTTAGCTCACTCAGAACAGTTGAAAGTTCCAAAATAACATCCACTCCAAGGATACAAATTCAGGATACGCAGAAGACTGCTGTTTTATTATAGGCGGTTGTCATATATTGTATTATCCGAGTTGCGCAGTGTATAAACTGGATCATTGAGATCAAAAGTGCCGACGCAGAGTGAGCGATCTGATTCTTTAGCTATAAACTGTGGCATAGGAATCAAAATGGCCGCGCCCTATATTGGGCGTGTCGGACCTCTCTCTTGCACCGTATAGTAATCAAAGTATGTGATCAGGCTAGTAACTAACTAAATTTTAATAAATGTTCTTGCAACCGGCTGTATACAGGATGTCCCAAATTGTTTTACCCATGCTATAACAACTAAACCATGCAAGATAATCGAACCGGACAAAAGTCATCCATTATAATTGGCGGTGTACTTTGAAACAAATAAAAATTTGACGACCCACCCTCAAAAACTAATCCCCTGGAACAACCCCCTCAAAAAATATTAATGTTTTTTTACTCATTTTTGTAGTCGCTACTTTTCTCTGTACAACTGTTTTTAAAATTTTGAAATCGCTCCATAAATAAGTGAGATTCTTTTTTTTTATTTTCATCAAGTTGCTTGCTGTCAAATTCATGGTAAGTTTTCTAACGCATTATAAACAATACTATATCAATCTGTCTCTTGTCAAACAGAAGTACAGCTTAAATACTCGATAAAATTGGGAGTTTTAACTTGATAAAGTTTGCAATAATTTAGACTTTGTCAAGTCCTAACAAATTATTTCAAAATGCCTACTGTGTTTAGTTACAACGAGTACACCGATCTGATAATTATGTACGGCGAATGTCGCAAGAATTCAAGACAAGCTAGACAATTATACTATGAACGTTTCCCGAATAGAACAATTCCCTCAGTTAGAACGTTTTCTAATTTAGAAAGAAGTCATAGACAAAGACATTTTCCTGACGGTAAACATCATGGAGGACACAACAGAATGATCAGAAATGAAGAAAATATTATACATGTTTTGGCTTACGTTCATGTAAATCCACATGTTTCTATCAGACATTTGGCACTCGAAATTGAAATAAGCAAAAGTAGCATCCAAAGAATATTAAAAGACAATAAATATCCATCCTTATAAAATACACTTGGTCCAAGGTATATACCCTAATGATCTTGAAAGATGCTTAGACTTTCTCGCTAGAATGCAGGTGAAACTAAATGACGATGTCACATTCTTAGATAAAATATTATGAAGCGACGAATCACCTTTCCATAATAATGGTGTATTAAATCGTCATAATTTTAATTACTGGTCTCCAACAAATCTCCACTAGGTAAGAAAAACAAGGTTTCAAAATATTTGGGGCATAAACGTATGGTTGTGTGGTTTGTTCAATGGTAGGATTATAGGTCCTCATTTTTATGAAAACAATCTAACGGGAATAGGATATCGTGATTTTTTAATCAATACCGTTCTTGATTTGTTGGAAGGTGTTCCTCTTAATCAAAGACGTAATATGTGGTGGCAGCAAGATGGTGCACCAGCTCATAATGCACAAATTATGAGCCAATATTTGGCAAACACTTATGGAAACCGTGTTATATCCATGCATTCTCCAATTACCCAGTGGCCGGCTAAACACCTAATTTGTCGCCTCTAGATTTTTTTTCTGGGGTACTATAAAGGACGTAATATACGACACAAAACCAGAGGACATAGAAGATTTAAAAAATAGAATCAGACATGCTTGTAACAGATTTACACCGGCCATGATTCGAGCTGCCTGTACTAAAATTTATTGTTAAGGTTTGACAAATATGTGGAAGTGGGAGGTGGGCAATTTGAGCACTTATTATAAGTTATTACTACTCTTTGTTTATTGATATTTATTTCTTGTCTTCTCCTTCACTTGTTTCAATGTATTTTTTTAATTATGTGTCACCTAATAAAGTATTTTTTATCATCAACTTGACATACAGTTTTATTTCATTTCTTCCTTATTTATGCGGAGCGATTTCAAAATTTTAAAAACAGTTGTACAGAGAAAAGTAGCGACTACAAAACTGAGTGGGAAAAAATTAGGGTGTCGTTAATAATTTTTGAGGGGATTGTTCCAGGGGGTAGTTTTTGAAATCCTTGTAGCAGCTAAAATTCTCTTTTTCTCTCTATTTGTGTAATGGTATTTGAATACCGTGTTCAGCCTCGTTTTTCATAAAATTTATGAGGCGTAAAATTATTTCTTTCGTTTGACTTTGAAGAATTTGGCTCTTTTTGCCTAATAATTTTTTCTGTTCAATTTTGAACGAGCTAAAAATATAGATATTTGTAGAAAATTTGTTTTAAATAATATTAAACTTATTTTTCTATTCGTCAAGAGCAAACCGAACCTCTAGCCAAGGAAAATTTTTAAAATAGTAATACAAATTAGAGTTACTTAAGAGCTAGTGCTTCGGTAATAAGATAAAATTCGTAGGTTTTATATATTTTATTACCAAATTTTTAATATTTAAGGTATTTACGTAATATTTTTTTTTGTTCCTATATAATAACTTAAACTACAGTTCTGTAGTATGAAATTTTTTATTTGTTTCAAAGTACACCGCCAATTATAATGGATGACTTTTATTCGGTTCGATTATCTTGCATGGTTTAGAAGTTATAGCCTAGGTAAAACAATTTGGGACACCCTGTATAATTTTAATAGTTATTTTGTTACTGCCCTTCCTCACTACAAAAATTCATCAGCCTATCATTTTTTTAATGCGCCAAGAATAAAATTTAATGCCACTATGACATTATCAGTCACGAAAATATGCGTAGGTATCATCATTTCCACATTACACGTGTTGAAATGTTTGGTGGGTATTCTTAGATCTACATCTCTGTTATCTGTCGGTACACATACCTTTTAAATGTGCTAATTGTCTATCCAAACACATAAAACGGCTGGGTAAATTTTTTTAATTATTCATACGGGTGGAATCAACTTCTGTAGTGCCGGGAAGTCAGTAACAAATTATTTTGTCATTTAAATTTTAAAATGTTAGGTATACTTGAACTTGTTTGATCGTTTACGTCATTAAAATTTTAAATTTTAATAAAAACATTTTAGAAATTACTTTTTTATAATATGTAGTGCTCGTGTTTAAATTATAGAAAATAAACAATATGACCAAATAAACCAAGGAAATTTTTATTTATATAAAATTCTACTACGATCAGGAAATTATCCTTATTTTAGTTATTTTATGGTTTTTTACAATACACAAATATTTTACCTATAGAATTGTTGTTCTACTCAAATGATTTTTTTTTAAATGTATATATGAAAATTAAAAAATATTAAATTGAAGTTAATGATGAAAGTATCACTCGAATTATAATCCCTTTAAAGATTCTCATTTGGGAAATTATAATATACGTGTTAATAAATTAACTATTTCAACAACAATGTAAACATATAATCAATATTTAACTACTGATGCCTGAAGTATCGATAAATAGATATCACAAGTAGTATTCAAGTAGTATTTTTTTACAAGTATTTGTAGAGTAGGTTCGGTATCTATATAATTTTAATATACTTACTAACTTAATTAAAATTAAATATTAAAAAGGGGGAGGCGGGTGCCTCAGTGGTTAGAGTCAGGACTTTCGGATCCACGGAGTTCTGGAATTTTTCTATTTATTTTAATTTATTAAATTTAATTCTAATTCCCCACTCGAATATTCATTGTTGGGTCCTACTTAACACTGCTGTTCTCACAGTGACAATGGGAAACAGTAACAAAGTCTAAACAGAACGCGATGCTAATAATATTAGTAGTTGAAGTAGAAGGCATCGATTAATAGTATATTATTTAACGAGCGGTAATGCAGCACGAGCCGCAGGCGAGTGCTGTAATTCATCAAGTGAGTTATAACCATTACCGCAAGTTGAATACTATACTTTATCTACGACTATAAGAATAAATACTAACATACAAGTATCGAGAAAGAATTATATAATTGACTAGATGATAAAAGCGTTTGAATCTTTGTAAAAGCTATTACTTCTGTTGCCAGATATTTCTCATCAGGAGCTTCATTTATTAAATTATTAAGTTGTTCTTGCGTAAATGTTTTTGCCTCTTTAGCTATATGTTTTTCTGATTGACGTTTAAGAAACGTAATTTTGAATAATTCTCTATATTAATTCCATTATTTATGTTGAGTGTGCTTCTTAGCAAGGAGTAGAAAGTCCATAGAAACGATGCTTAATATTTATTGCTAAGTTCATTAAAATATGCCAAAGGTACATTTTCTGTAAACGAGTTACACCAATCTTGAAAATTTTAGTATACACCGTTATACTTGATTTTTTTTATTTTTCTGGTAATAAATTCTGTATTGCATTATTTGCTATCTCTCTTATTTCTGGAGGTGTACATAATAACTCATCTTCACTGTCTATATTCATCTTTTTTTAGCACTATTATTAGAAATTGATTTGAAAACGTCAAAAATTATCTTGTTCAAATATCAAATGACATTACTCCCCTCAATGTAATAATTGACTGTTCCGCCTATTGAGAGGCGTTAACAATTTAATAATTTTAAAATCTTTTAATTATTATTCATTCCCTTCCAGTTGTTCAAAAATCTTTGTAACATTTTACGCCAATGGAGCATTTATCGACTTTAAAATTTCCAAGAATTTACTACGCACACTATTTACATACCGAATTATCGTAGGAGCCCAGCGTGAGTTATAATAACTCACTATTAAAACTCACGCTATTTGTTTATTGATACTATTAATTGCTCAAAAGCAGTTGAATAATTAATATATAAATTAATAGGAGTAGATAAAAAAATATATAAGGAAGGAAATTAATAAAATGTAACATTGATTTTAATAACTAACTCGGGAGTTTATAAAACCTCAAAAAATCCTACCGATATGCGCCAATATAAAATTTATATTACGAACGAACGGGTGATAAAGTGAACTTTTTATCGCCCTGTTCAGCGGGAGTAGTGACACTTTAGCGCTCTTAGACTATTCCAACAATATTGACATCGTTGCCACAGTACCACTGAGGTCATTACTTGATTGAGCAACTGATCAGCTAACTATTCAGTAATACAATACCAGGAAATTCGCTTCTACTGGAAATTCTGTATATATTTATACGAACCCACACTTTTTTGGTGGTTTTTTGGTGGTTCAAGCTAATTTTAATTTTTGGTGGAGTTTTTTTAAACTTCGCCTAAAAACAAATCAGTTCTCTGGTAGAGAGGAAAAAGGAGTTGGACAAAAATGTTGATTTAATTTAATCATGTTTCCATGGTGTTTACTGTAGTTATAACTTGAATATACCTATAGCCCATACAGTGATGGATTTCGATATCTTGCAAAGTAAAAAAAACTTTGATATGCCGAATGAGTGACAATAAATTACTGTAAAATATGAACTATAAGAATTTCTTTTATTCAATATAAAAATTGTTATTGAACATATTTTGTAGTAGATATGATACAGGGTATATCATAATCAATAACATGATCTAAAATTTACATAAATTAATAATTGACACTAATAATTTTGATCCGTAGTAACACATATTGACAGTAACATATTGAATTTCAAATGTAAATATTAAAAAAAATTAAATATTCCTGTGTACATTATTATAACATATTTATTTACATTAACATTAATACGATAACATTATATTAATTCACGTAACTAATGAATTCAAGATTTTTAAAATATCTAAGTGAGATCTTTGCATTTGAAGGATATTTCTATTCATATTATAACACTTAGGGCGTAGTCAAAGACTTTTTCAGTTTTAAAATTAGCAAACGAATCAACATCTTATTTCGATACAATTCTACTTGTGTGGGTCACACAACAATAATATCAAAGAAATAATAATAAAGGCGAAAATGAGGATGAAATTATCGAGAAAATAATGATGGCGAACATGAGTTTCCATGCCAATAAAACAATCTTTAAAAATAAAATTACTAAAAATGTGTAAAACATCAGAGTTTTATCGAATATTCCTTGTTGATGAGACACTGAGAGAAAAAAGTAGTTTATATTTAAAATATCGTAAGTTTAGAAGAATTTTTTTAAATATTAACTAGGGAAATTTAATAATGCCATATTATAATTATTAATAATTGTCTCATAAATACGAGGTTTTCTTTAACAAAACATTTGTTACAGTAAGGTATAGTAGATATTAACAAATCTTTTAATCGGCAATATACGTATCTATATTTAAGAATAACCAGTGGTGGCTCGTGGGCACTAGCGGCAGTGGGGCACACACTGGAAAAGAATCCCCGGATTCGTTTTTCCCTTAGGAAAACAAGTTCTTCGCTTAATGAAAATTAAATATATTTCAAAACAATCAGTTGGGGCAATAACGATTTCTAAATGTGACTACAGGGAGCTAAATGTGACCACTCAAAATGCATTTAACTATGTGGCTATTTAATCAAAAAATCATTACATATCCACTCGCGAAATTTGCGTAAATTTCTCAAAAGAATGCAATTTACTTAACAATTCTAACTTGTTAACGCATTTTAAAGCATACGACTCTGAAGAAAAGTTATTTGGCAATTTAAAATCTCCCAGCGAAAAATTTCTGTATTATAATTTCAAATTGGAAAAAATATTTATATCTCTATTTGATATTTTGTCAACTAAGCCTGGAATTTCCAACGCATACCTTTTTGAGATGAGCAAAATAGAATTTGGTCATCCTTGCCAACAATTTGCGAAAATGTACACCATTAAATTATTTATAAGACTCAGAATTTTTTATACTCTTAAATATGCAAACAGAGATTTGAAATCCTCGAAAAAGTCAGATAAAACCAAAAGAAAAATTTTGTCCCATTTATAAATATTATTGATTTTTTTTTCATCATATTTTTGACTGCTTTATAAGAAAAAAGTTATTTTTCTTTGTAGTTTTATTTCTTAACTATTCCAATGGTCTAACTAACGTTTTTTCGTAATCACAATAAATAAATTATTATCAACAAACGCGCACCTTAAGCCGAAACCGGCATCGCCTTTGTGAGGGAGCCGGTAAAGATGCCACTGCGTACATTCGTATCTGGTCTAGGTTCTGTGCCATGGGTACAGCACGTCACAATAAGGACAGCGCCGTGCTTGTGACGTATAATCCATCGCATGTGTTCATCTCATGCTAAGCAATATTCTCGTTGTCCTTGTTTTTCGCATCATAATGAGAGAGAAAACAACAGAGGCACACATTTACTGTGCCCTGTGCCCATCTTCAACTTAATTTCGGAATTCTCGGAACGTCGGTCAACGCCCGGTCGTCCAGTTCAACGCGGTTTGCGCTGAATATTAGATAAAATAATAATAGACATTGAGGAAAATATAAAATATTTAATTTATAACTGTTATGTTTATCTAAAGATTACAAATTGCTTAATATTAAAATACAAGGCTAATATAACAATTGTGCTTTCGTGCTCTACGAAATAAATAAATTTTAATATACAGCTGTGATAAGTTTTCTATTAGCAAATATAGTTTTAATAACACCACGTTGCCATTCTCGTTTTGTTATTGCGCTATCATAGGAAATGTAAACAACTCATATTACCTATTAGGTACCATTTTGCTATATTTCTATTTATCATTAATTTAAAAGTTGTTTGCTATATTGTTGCCTATAACTAATTAATATATTATAAATTCGCATTTTTTTTAAGTGCAGTGTGCGTGTAGGTATTTTGAGTTTCACTCATTGGCAACATGGTACACGTGGTTACCAATTGCCATTTTGTGAAGCACGTTTTCGTTCTAGTTGCAGTTTGCAGTGTAGAGTTGTTATTTTTTGGGGTGACGCCGACATTAGAGTTAACTAGAAACTAGAATATTTTATTAAAAGTTGCCTACTAAGAAGAACGTCATTCTTGGCCCGATTTTGTCCTTAGATATTAGGACTCTTCAGCAAGAAATAGATAGGTTCTTATTTTCAGTCTCTAATGGAATTAACGAAGACACCAGATTCATTAGTATACAATATGTTGGTTATGAAGAGAATAAGTATTCAAATAGTGGAAATGGTAACGCCATCTGTTCCTAGTAAGCAAAGGCCGCTTGTAATACCCAGTTAGAAAATTAGGTGAAACCAAAAAGACAGACTGACAATTTTAAAAAAAGGAAAATAATTCAAACTCAAATGTGACCAAGCCGTAAGGGGGCGTCCATTCATTACGTGAGGTGTTCAAGGGGGGGGGGGGGGGGAGGTGATCAAGCTAAATCTTTCTAAATCTCACTTGGGGGAGAGGGGGGTCTTTGTAAATCTGACGTATTTTTTTTTGTAGAAAACTGTGTAAAATTGCGTGAAAATTAAATTAAAGTAAACAATGTTTCTAGAAATTTTTAGTCTTAAATAAAAGTAATAAAACATATTGTGTTTGTTTTTTTAATAATCCAGCGCTTTTACACCCAAAACACAAATTTTGAAAAATCTCACGAGAGATTAGGGGAGGGGGGGAGTTGAGGAAAATCTTACGAAATCTCACCAGGGGGGGAGTGGGGTCAAAAAATCCTCAAAAATACCTCACGTAATTAATGGACGTCCCCTAAAATAAAATAGATAAAACCCATAGCCATATATCACACAAAATACCTTCGGAAAACAACTACTCATTTGGGTAATATCGCAATAGGTATTGAATTATACCCAAAGGAAAGAGAGAGATAGAAGTTAAATTTCAACACTATATCTTTGAATTTTGTCCATGTCTAGATCCCAGTTGTTTATATTGGAATCAGTATGAATTCCTTTTTAAGCTTTATACGGTGAAAAACAAATACCCAAATATAATTATTAAATTATTTTAGTTTATAGGTGTATCTATAGTTTTTTAATTTTTATAAAATGGCGTCTATTCCCAGTCAGAGTACCGTTCTTTAAGTGCAACCGACCCCTTGTATATATTCGTACCTATATATGCATTCGCCGACCCTGCTTGATACGCAGCATAGGTATGCTGCTATAATTATTGCTTTAATGTCATTTGTTAATATGTTATTTACATTTTTTATGAACAGGTGTTTTAACCTATTTCTAATAAGCGATATACATTTATTTATTATTGAAAAATGAAAGTGGAATGTCTTTTCTTATTCTTTTGAGTATACATGGATGGCATCAGACCAGTAGGTGTCTATTTATACCACAGTAAGTACTTTATAATTTCATATACATTTTTCGTAGTAGGTTTTGTTACTTTTTCCCATCGTCGCGTTAGGAACAGCACTGTTAATTACAACCAAACCGTGAATAGTCCAGTAAAGAATCCTACTTAACGTATGGGAGATAAGTTTTGAAGAAAAGTCTGGCTTTAAAATTCTACTCAATTTTGATATCTGATCAAGTTACCATGAAACTGATAATCAAGTAATGTTTTTGTTATTGATAAATGTCAACTGAACTCAAAATATAGGTACTACAAACCTGAAATTCGAAAAAAGGCATCTATATCTTAATTAGACGATTTCCCAATCGTAAAATTGTTCTGAGATCAAAATGTGAGGCAAGCAACGATTTATATGACAATAAGATTGCGAAGAAAGTAGGTAGGTACCTATACCTTGCACTAAATTTCCGAAGACTGGAAAACCTCATATTTTGACACAAAACAGGACGAAAATAGGTACTGGCAGTGGCGCAGCCAGCCATTTTTCATAAGATGGATTTTTGAGAACTATGGGGGGGTTCCATCAAGAATGGGAATAAAAACAAACAGTCAAAAGCGATCAGCGCCAATACTATAGTAGAAATGGTGACGCTAAGAACTTCCATGGGGGGTTCTGAACCCCAAAACCCCCCGTGGCTACGCAACTGGGTAGTGTTACAAACCGCTCAAGGCAAGATTGGAATATTTAGTCGGAAGCTTGGTCGCCGTTTTAGGGTTTCATACAAAATGATTTTGTCCAAAAATGGTGTGATGTATCGAAAAAGAAGGAAATGTCCCAAATACATCCAGGCATAAAATTCGAAAGGATATTGTTGCAGAGCTTTGAAGCGAAGATAATTTGTGAGGAACCGTGTGATTATAATGAATGACGACAAATATTTCACTATGTCATTATAAAAAGCATTTTAGTCTGAAGGCAGGAATTTCAACTCCAGTTGATACAAAGGTACAGAAAATGTTTAATTTCATTCATCGTGCCATTATGACAGAAGGACTCGGGCATAGGCGCCGCCACACAAGGGCAAGGAGGGGCGTCTATATTTGTTATTTTTTGTCCTGGTTTTTTACTATAGCCTGCGGCGTTTTGACCCTGCCTATAAGACCTGCCCCCCTGGAATTTTTTTAACGGCGTTCGTGGACTCGGGAATCATTAGAGCAGAATAATAATAACATCAATTAGGTATGTTATTACCAATGAGTATGTAGTAGACAACATTATAAAATGTGATGGACACAATATTCTGCGGTTGCCTCCTTATTATTGCATTTTTAAGCCCATAGAATTATTACGGGCTCAATTAAAAAAAGATATTTGTGATAACAATATTACTCCAAAATCAAGTGAGAATGTTATTAATTTAATAAAACATGCATTTAATAAAATTACTAATGTACATTGGGCGAACGTGATTAAACATGTTATTGAGAATAAATATTTAATAAGGACTCCACAAAGATTCATCATTAACGTAGCTGAAAGTAGTGACAGTGATTTTAGTGAAAATGACAATTAACAGCGGTAATCCTTAAATCAGAGTTTTTGTATAATTTTATTTCATTTTAGATATAGCTAAAAAATTAAACGTCTATTTTGGTACTTGTAAAATTGTCTAAAATTACTTGCCCATAGTGCTAATCCTGAAACACTATTTACAGTAACGATGGATATTCCTTCTCTTATAATGTGTCACATAATAAATAATGTAAAAAAACATTTTTGTCCATTTTCATTATTACACACATTGCTCATGCCGACCCTGTCTATAGTGTGATTTGGAAATTCCATTTCTTATAATTTGCAACCAACTATACCGAGAGTAGATAACCCACATAATAGAACTTTGGTTACCTATTACCTACTGTTTCAAAAGGTTTATATGAGAACGATTAGGAGGCCCACAATGAATAAGTAACAATTATTGGCACGAAAATCAGTTGAGATCCGAAAATTGAAATGCATTTCAAGCATTTAAATTTTTCTTTGGTTTGTTTTCACTTTAGGGATACGGAGGTCCATTTTTCATAATTATATACATAATATGTATTCTCGCATATTTCCAAAATTGTTTTTAAACATTAAATAAAATTTTGTTATTTGGCACATTGAGACTGATGACGTTTTTCTTAAAATTTTAGTCCTATGCGTTATGCATTAGAATTAATTTTTAATTAATCAAATTAATTATAAAAAATCCCGGCCCCGGTGGGTTTCGAACCAGGGATCCCTGGATCTGAAAGTACATACTTTAACCACTGAGTCATCCATACTAAGGTATCTAGCTCCAAAAAGGCTTTAAAACTGCCAATTTAAATTCTTTAGTAAGAAATATAAAATTATTTAAAATGTATCGATAATTGAATTCTACATCGCAAGTGTTAATTGAAATTTGCTTACTTATTAAGTATTTTTTTGTATAAATAAATAAATCGTATTTCTTCCGTCGGATTATTTCTGGCTGGAAATTTCCTTCACAAGGGTAAACTCAAGCTTGTTTTGGTTAATAAATATTGTAAATACTATTATGTAGAGAGTTTGATCTAGCTTAAATCATACTTATATATTTAAACCAAATTTCCACTTACCAGGATTGGGTTGAGATTGATATGACGTTTTTTTAATCCATTCATAAGGGCTCCTAGCCGCCTGAGGCCTGCTCTGATTCTGTTGCGGCGATAGATTCCCATTCTGACCACCAGGACTAGACATATCACTTCCGGTGATCGGCGGCGAAGGAAGTTGACTTTCAGGATCTAACTGGTGTTGCGGATGTTGCAAAGCCGGCACCGTATGAATAAAATCCTGAAACTCATGTTGAAACACACTGTGCGGATGTGCTGGATGATGGTGCCACATTTGCTGTTCCTGTTCCACGCAGTACGCTCCCGGCGGAGCGGTACTCAGCTGCGGCGATTGTCTGTAGGACGCGTACCACGGATGCATCGGGGAATTTGCTTGGAAATGTCCATTACCGGTTATTTGCTGCTGGTGATACATTCCTGAAGATTGTCCGTAATATGACACCATAATATCAAAACACTAAAACGAGTTTATCACTGTTAACAATACAATGTCCTTGTGAGGAAGCACCTAAATCATAACTCAAACATCACACTATTCTACCCAACTGCAACAACTAATTAAAAGTGGGACTAAAACGTGCCGGTTGCCAACTGAGGTGCGTATTGCTAGTAGATAAAGGAGATAAGGATTAACAGTCCTGGAGGCGGAGCGTAGGGGTCTCAGCGCGCCAATGGCGCGCTCCCTAGCGGATCATGGCTGAAAATATCTCCGCGCACCAATAGCGAACGGCGCGACGGCCAACCTGGATATTAAGCAATATTTAATTAGCTGTTATATTGGGAAGGTCTTAATTTCAACGCCTACGTGTGGTTTCAGTGTTTTTTTTGTTATTCTAATTTATTTGTTTGGGACTATTGTTATGTATATTTTGTAAAGCTTTAAAAAATACCTGGGATATATTCGTGAGGGAAGTATAATTTATTATACGAGTAAATTATTTCAAGAATGGTAAATTAAAAGATTGCTGTTACTAGGTATTTAAAGAAGTTTGTGAAAAATTAACATGGGTAAGACACGAATGTTGAATTTGTAAAAACCGACTTAGGTACCTGTATACCTAAATATACGGAATGTACAGAATATAATACCTACTTACATTTCCCTTTCCAGTTTCTTTTGTTTCTACTTAGATATAGGTATTTACAGTCTGTTCGCTATATTTAAGCGGGTTTCGGAAAGTTTGACCTTTTCTTTGGGGAAATATCAACTGGTTAAATAAAATGAAAAATAATGTACAACTTTTTAATTAAATAATAATGGAGAATCTTTTGTATAATTGAGAGCAGAATTAAACTTCTTCATTAATGGAGTCTAATGTGGCTATTATAAACCTAATAATAATTTTATATTACACTTCACACAGAAAATATGGTCTATGTACCTATAATAAGAGGGTTATTTAGCTCAAATACAATATTTTCTAACATAAAAATTTGTTCCATGTAGAGAATTTCAAATGAAAAATAAAAAAATTGATCTTGCCAACAAAAATGAAAATCAGTCATTATCATCCAAAATATCATAATCGTCATCATCATTACTGTCATCACCATTAATTGTTATTATGATTGGACTTATTTCGTTTATTTTATTTTCATGAGTTCACCAATCTTCTATTAGTTTCTCGCACTTGGATAAACAGTTCCGCCACACTTCTGGAGTTGCAATTGAAAGTGCTTTTCGCCAAGTTTCCCGAACTGCGTCGTCACTATAACCATTAGGCCCAATATGGTTGTCATAATATTGTTTTGCTATTCCCCATATACCTATATTCGATGGGATTAAACTGGCAATGATACGGTGGCAGACGTAAAACTTGATGACCGTGTAACTTTAAGGTTTTTGGTTTTGCGTGTAGGTATATTTGCCAAGCGTAATAATTCTGATTTTAATATATATTGAGGAAATGGTATATGTTCCTTTGTCAACCATTCTTTAATTTTATCAACAGTCCAAGAATTCGTTGGACTTTTGTTTAATACTTCAGAATGGTAAGGTACATTGTCTAAAATAATTACGCTGGGCTCACTTAAACCTGGGAGAAGTTTTTCATGCAACCATTTTACAAACATTTCTGTGTTCATATTATCGTGATAGTCACTGGATTTTGAAAAATTTGAAAATATTAAATCAGCACCTTCTATAAAACCCGATTTCCCTCCTTCATGTAAAATTATGTGTCGCTTCCCTTCTCCATCGGTATGTTTGATGGACTTTACGTTATTATATTGCCATATTCTCTTGGTTGCACCCCTAGAAAATATCCATGTTTCGTCTAAATATAAAAATTCGCCCCTTCTTCTTTAAATTTAGAATATTTTCTTAGAAAGTTAATTCTCTTGTGCACGACAGAACTTCTTTCACAAAGGGCCTTACTGTTATCCTTCTTTTGAAATTTGAAACCCAAGTTATGTATCACTTGCCATAGACTTGTTCTGCCAATGTCGTCAAATTTTCTATCTATTAATTCCGAGAGAATTGTATTTAAGGTCACATGTTCCTTGTTGGTCCTCATTCGATAAATGGTATCACGAATTTCAAATTTTTTTCCATCTGGAATATCTTTCGTTTTCAATGATGGGCGAGTTTTGCAGTGATCTTCTTTCGGCAGTTCACTATTGTAATTTTTTAATATACTCCTCTTAATTTGTTTTCACTAATTCCTAGAGCATCGCATACGCGTTGTTGTACAGACATTACCGATTTTCAAGGACCGCCATTTTCTTTTTCATCCGTAAAATACTTATGTACACTACAAATTAGACTATATACATCTAACACACGTCTGGGCATTTTTAAAATTTCCACTAAATTTACAATATACATTAGGGTGTATCATTTTTAAGCAACTTTTTTTTTTTTCAACTAAAAAACAGGCTAAAAACTTTCAGGAAGGTGAAAAAAGAAGCCTCTAAAAATTTGAGCTGTTAATATTATCATTTAGTGGTGCCTGTTCTTAACTTTCCATTTTCCATCTAAATAACATGAAATATTTTTTTTTCTTTTTTCTTATTTTTGTAGCTTGATATTTAAGCATTGTACAAATAAAGTGAAACATTATTTTGGTAGAAAATTGAACGCTCTACAAAAAGTTCCAATATATTTTTTTCATAGCGTGAGCCGTTCTGAAGATATTCAAATTTAAAGTTGAAAATGTTTGAAATTAGGACTTTTATTTTATTAAACTGATGACTTTTTTATGTCTTAAAAATTATTTTCAAGAAAACATCATTATTTTCATATAGAAGAAAATAACGACGAACAGAAGACAAAAATTCACCAGAAATATTTTTAAACAAAAATATGAGTGACTTTGTTTCAAAACAATCATTAAAACTTTTTGACAAATTTGATTTGCCGTACGACTTTCTGGATGCAGATGTCTTAATTTGGCCAGATAATGAAAATTATCAAGAGAATTTGGAGTTTTTCGAAAAATTGAAAGTTGTCAATGACGTTGCAGGACATGGCGTCGCATTAGTAGAAGAATATAATAGATGCCTAACTAAAGATGAGAAACAATTTTAATATTACAAGTGGTAAAGGAGCACCGACGAAAATATCCAAATTGTAATAAAAAAACTTCAACAAATATAGTTACATCATTTAATTCTGATAAGACATTAAAATATCTATTAGTTTCAAAATTTTAGTATGCTAATTGTTAAAAAGTTTTTTTTTAATCTATAAAATAATAATTTTACTGAACCTAATTCAGTTAATCAAATAATATCTAAGATGTATTTTTTTTATTTTAGCTTTCTAAAAATATTAGCGCACAAAAACCAGTTTTCAGATAAAAATAATTTTTAAGACATAAAAAAGTCATCAGTATTATTTTAATAAAATAAAAGTTCTAATTTCATACATTTGCAACTTTAAGTTTGAATATCTTCAGAACAGCTTACTCTATGAAAAAAATAAATTAGAACTTTTTGTAGAGCGTTCAAGTTCCTACCAAAATAATTTTTTAATTTATTTTTACAATGCTCAAATGTCAAGCTACAAAAATAAGAAAAAAAGCAAAAAAAAATTTCCATGTTATTTAGATGGAAAATGGAAAGTTAGGAACAGGCACCACTAAATGATAATATTAAGAGCTCAAATTTTTAGAGGCATTTTTTTTTCACCTTCCTGAAAGTTATAAGCCTGTTTTTTAGTTGAAAAAAAAAATGTTGCTCAAAAATGAAACCCTAATATACATACAATGTCAACACTTGCAAAGAATCAATTCAACTGCAATATTTGTAACAAATTTTACCAAATTTCTTGGGAAGAGGCTTATTGGAACTGGTCGTCAATGACTAATTTGCATAATTTTGTTAATCCGAAACCCGCGTAAGTATAGCGAACAGACACTTATTATGAGCATAGGCATTCTTAAAAAATTCTTAAGCGAAAGACGATTATCCATACTTATAATAAGAAGTTTCTTTTTACTTTTATTCTCGTTACTTCTTAATCGAAGAAAATCTCTTGCTTAATTTAAGTACCTACGACAATTCTTTAAAACATTCTAAACAAAAGGAGCATGAAACAAGTTATATTCTCAGTTTAAGTATAAGAACGTTTTATGCTTGCAACAGTACCTTCCACAAAGCACATAGAGGTTCCACGTGAATGACCAAGGTCAAAACCGACAACTGACATTTTTTATGCTATTTGCTCCAAACTCTAGATGGGGCTACTGGTGAAATTATGATTTCTTACTCCATTTTTAAGCCTTATGGGAGAAAAACTTAACCAAAGACTCCAAAGATGTGACGTGTATTTATATATGTTCTTGGTTAGTTTCATTTTTCCGTCTGATTTTAGTGATTTTTTGTTTTTTGTTGGCTTTGGCTTTTGGTTTCTGTTTATAGTTTCGTCTTGGTTATTTGCAAAATTGTGATGTTTCGCTTTTTTATTTCCTACTGTGTTTTGCAATAATTTTGGTGCTACGTTGAAAACTTCGAGAAAAACTTCATTGATTCACCATATATTCACCATGCATCTGCATCATAAAAAGACAAACGGGGACAACAATTAATTGATAATCAATTTATCACTGGACTAGATTCCGAAATCTGTATCACCATCTGTATTTGGAAGGAAAATACCTATTTATCATTGAATGAATAGTTAAAAGGATTCACCTTTTAATACAATATATACCTATATTACATTTGTCCTCAGTTAAAAAGACATTTATAAAATATATAACTTTAGTGTTAATAAAATGTAATATCCTAGTCTCTACTTCACATTTACATTATTGATAGGTATTTTAAAGATTTGAGATTATATATCTGCTCCAAGTAAGTATTCGTTAAATATGTATTATTATTTGTTATTTATTTTTATCTAATAATATTTATTTAATTTATTAATAAACATATTTTAAGAATGTTCTATTTTATTATTTATTGATATATCTTATATTTATTTAATAAAAATATGCAGAAAAAACTCTCCACAATAGACCCCTTATAACAAATTAATTCTTCAAATTTGGTATAATCGACCTACATTATTTTGTAAAATAAAAGTTTCGAACTTACTAGTTCCATACTTTATTTTATAAAATAATTTATGTGGAAATCATTTAAAATTTAATTTAAAACTACTACCTACTCCTAAAAATTACAATTTGAATTTACCGCCATCTGTTAATTGTCATTTTAGTTCCAGCTCCAAACACAAGGTGGCGCTAATTTGGTTTAAAAGTTTAACATTGGCGTGGGGTCTCTAGAAGGTACATGCTTTGTGGTACCTTCACTTCGGGTTACTATAGAATAAAATGAAACGTGGGAAATAAGATATTCCAAATAACAACCTTTATTTTAATTATCATCCCTTTTCACAATGAACATCAGAAGAGTTATTTTCTGAAACGTATCTTAACTAAAACTAAACAATATCTCCTATAACTTTAAACTATAATAAATACTACCCAAAATATTTAAACTAAACAACAATAGTATCTCTAATGCGGGAAAAGAAAGTCGGTTACGTCCACTGTGAACTTTGAACACAGCGCTTTGGACGATCCTTGGTAACAAGGCAAGATATACTTCTAAAACAAAGTGCCTCGAGCTGGGAAAACTTCTCACAACTTATCTCTGACAACTTACGGTTATCACTACTGCCTATGGCCTACTATTCTTCTCCTTCTTGCCCTCTCATAGCAGAAACAAAAGTATAGGTGGGATTTATAATTTCTTTGAATAAGACCACCTCAACTAAAGAATAATAATATAAATAGACATCATTCTATATTTTAAAGTAAACTTACCGTGGTCACAATTCAAAGGTGCTTTACAAAAATATCCAGTGAAATAAGTATTCAGCGAATTCTTGTGTGATGGATACAATTAATTTTGTCATCTCAGACCTAACATGCTAGATATTATGTTTTATATGATAAAGGATGTTTAAGTAAATTGTCTCGTTTCATGCTTAACTATTGGATGTACACTACACGTGCTTAAAGTTTAAAAATACCATACTTAATTTAACATGCTAGGATTTTTAATTTAAACACCTTTCCGGTTTAATTTAAGAACACATGCTAAACAAATTCTTGATTTTGAAATTAACAACGTTCGTGCTAATTTATAGCTTTTAATTCAAAAATTGAACATGGCAATGTTAATTTAAGAATGCCTGGATTCAAATAAAGAATTAAAAATTAGTGTCGTGCTGAATTTAAAAAACGCATTCTTGATTAGACAAATTTCTCTGTGTGAACAATACTCGTAACCGACGTGACTAAATTGATATCATTAATTGGCTAAAAGCATAGGCGTCGTTTAGGGGGGGGGGGCAAGGGTATGTCACAATACTAAATTAAGTACTAAAAGTTAGCCCTAAATTAAGTTATTAATTTAGTACTAAATTTAGAACTAAAAATATTTTTTTCCTCTTGCAACGATACCAATTTTAAGTACTAAATTAAGTATAGGCGCACGCACATAGGTATTATTACGTGAAATTAGCACAGAAATGAAACATTCTGTGTAAATGAGACAAGTGAATTAAAAGATGTTTTTATTATGACTTTGACACTAGTTGACTTGACAACAACCAAATGCAGCAATGCTACTAAAAACACAATAAAACCTACAAAATCAAACACAAGCGAAATTTGTTCAAGGCGATAATGCAAAATTGTCGCTAACCAAAAACAAAATGGTGCAGAAAAGACCGTTATGTCAACTTTTTCTAAGAGAAACTTCTGCGCAACATTTCACCGCATTTTTAATAGTAAATTTAGTAGAAAATAGAACAAGTTCCAATTAATTAATTAATTTTTTTAGTAGGTACTAAATTTACTGTTTGTACCGTGAATTTTATTACGAATATTATAGGTTGAATATATTTATTCCATATCCATATCTAACACGTACCTATAGATTTTACTTTTTTTTTTAAGTAGGTAAAAACAAAACAAAAAGCAATAGCAGTTGCTGTGTTGTAAATTGTAAAAATACTAGCTGAAAAAACAGTGTATATTATAAAAATTTTCAGCAAAATGGAAATTAAATTAAAGAAATAAATGGATAGCTGTACAATAAGAAGAAAAAATCTTTATTTTTGTAAAAATAACAGTAGTACTGGAAATAGTAGACATCAGAAAATTGAAAGGTTTTAAATAAACAATAAATTATTATTTTACAATGTTGTTCAACATCCATTAACTCTTAAATGTTCAGCAAGGATTAGGTTTCTTCCTATTGTATGTGGCTGAAATGCAATCTTGTGACTTATTGATAGGAAAACAATTTTAATCATTAATTTCTATGGGTTCTTTCGAACTAAAAATGAAGAAAATATAAATTACAATAGTAAATTTACCAATTATTTTTATTAATACGTTTTGATACTACGTTATTATATAAAGGTAATGTTTTTATTTTTACATTATTTAACCTATTCTTCAATAAAAACTTATTAGGCGTAGGCAACATATCATACATTTTTTTTGCTGAAGTAATAAAAATATATAATAATAGCTAATTTTTTCACTTGTTTTACAAATCCGTATACTTTTATTAAAATCGACATATATAATTTTTAATTAGGAATTCCTTTAAAAATTGTATTGTCAGTATACGCAAATATCGTCCGTTAGTTCATAAATTTGTTGGCGCTGCTGTCACGCACAGAGCGAATAAAGAATGAAAATAGACTGACTACGCTTTGTAAGATAAGCATACATCGAACAATAATCGCAAAAAACTAAAAAAGAAATCATGTTTTCTGTTATCGATTATTTTAGGTAGAGGAAGAAGAAATTAAAAATTTTAGTTTTCCTAGTGTTCGTCGAAGTGTTTGAGTGAGTTTTTTTGTTTTTGTGTTTCTATAAATATTTTATTTTTTTATATATTTTTCTTTTATATCACACCTTCTGTTTTTTAAAAATATGTTTTTTAAGTTTATGTTTTTTTTTTATTTTAGTTTTGTCTTTTATGTTGGGTTATTTTATTTATTGGAAACTTTTGTTAATTTGTATTGCTCTTTTATTTTTCATTTTCTTTGTTTTTCAACAAATAAACATTCTAAATTTTTTCAAAATTTTGCCCCTCCCTATATAGAATTGTCTAACGACGCCCGTGGCTAAAAGTAACATTGATAACTTCAGCATTAACCCTAAAACAATGTCACTGACCTATTTGACAGAACTGAACGAAAGTTGTATAAGTCAATAAGAACGGCCATTTTCATTAAATTCCTTTTACCAGATCACGTGGGTTACTGTTGAATGTTAAATAAAACGAGTTTTCTGATATAAATCACCTATGTTTAGTAAACAGTTTAATTAGTTTTTAGATGACCTACTCTTGGTGAACTATTTACTGGTCGTTAGTGATTTTAGTTTCAGTGGATATTATCTGTGTAAGTTACTACAAATGAAGTTGTTAATGTGGTAAGTTGATTTATCCTTTCCCATATAGAAATAGCATTCCAGTTAAAAATGTTATTTTAATTGTGTGACATCCTGTATTAATAGTATTCAATTATCGCCGCACGCAATATTCCAAAGAAAGGGAAATTTCGTGAAGTGGGAGTACAGTAAATCAAACGATTTCGCCATTAGATTTTGAAATTTCATTTATGATTACTATCTCCTAGTATCTGGTAGTGTTTGGCTGTAAAAGTGGTAAGCAAAAAAAGTATAATGTCATTGTAAAAATATCTCGGTAGAAATAATATTCCAACCTGTTGTTAGTTATTAGTTTTTTTGAAAGTAAAGTAAAATTTTTCTAAATATGTTTTTATAATTCATTCTGGTTGCTGGAATTGCATAATGTTTATAGTAATTAGTTTTCATTGTATTTTGATTTAATTTTAAAAAGCAGATGTTTCAAATTTAATTTATATCTCATACAAGAGCCACGTGAAAAACAGAATTTATTTTTGTTTAGAAAACGAATAGGAGCAGCTGAAAGCTGACCGTTGAAAGCTAACAGTTGAAAGTCAAAAGCTAAAAGAACTAGAACGACAGAACGAGGTATGCTGTTCATGCTCGAGTAGCAGAATCATGGGAGATGCGAGATTTGGTGTTCGTTCCCGAGTAACAGAATTATAGTTCGACTGCATCCTAAAGAAGTTGCCAGTCAAAACCAAATAGTGGTAACTAATAGTGGCTAGTTTTATTAATGACGAGATAAAAGTTAATTTACCAGATAAAGTTTAATATTGACTTGTTCCTAAACATTTTCTTTTTTAATTGAATAAACTAATTAATTTTTATAAATATATATGTTGAATCTTATTTTTTAAGGGTTACAACAATTCTCTTTTACTCAAATTAAATTTTATATAAGCTTCCTAAAAATAAAAAAAGATTTATTGGTGCCCAACTCTCCCAGAAAATTATTATCCCAGAGATGTCTATTAGAAAAGCCGAATTCACGACTGAGAAAACTATATGGTCAATGTGCTCATTTCTTTTTAATTTGATTAAAGGTAAGTAATGCTTGGTGTTAAATTTCTATGAGCTAGTCAAAATCTCTTATAAGTGTTTTGAAATTAACATTTTATTACAAGGTAACGCCATGCTATTACAACATTTTATAGGAAATTACATTATTACGTTGTGTTAACATAGCAGGTAGGTTAAATAGGTAAGTAACGAATATAAGTTTTGCGAGGTTTTAATTTCCCTCAACAACCTCTCATGAACGTTGCATTTACGTTATATAGTAATATTATTACGTTTCCTTAAAACATCGCTGAAAGGCTTGGCAACGTTATGTGCTAACTGGGGTATGATAGTCTGAAATCCAATTCGTGTTTGCCAGTGTTTAATTTCTTATGACAGCAAAGAATTAGTTGTTTTATATGTTCTTTCCAAGGATAACTTTTTGTTGAACCACATTCCCATAAGAACTTTAGCAATAGTTTAAAGCTGGGTTTCTCATAAAGTGTGCTCCGCGGAGTAATGGGGCTCCGCAAAGAATCTGTGGTGGCTCTGCGAAAATAATAGTCGTAAAAAAATATTAAATGAGTACTATGAGGAAGGTCGCTACACAAAAGGATGGATCTGGTTCGAAGAGAACTGATCTGATTTAGACATTTTTTTTAGAAAAGTAAAATTTCGCCTTTCAAAAGGGTTCCATCAGCAAAAAAGTTTGAGAAACGCTGGTTTAAAGTATATGTTTCGATTGTATATTATATAATTGTAAAACTCGAAAGATAGCAGAAGGTTTTTTGGAGAATACAATGCCAGCAAAGACCACTATTTCAATTTCATAAAAAAAATTGTAAAAAAGTTTTAAAGGTATTGTTAAGATTTTAATTATGCCATTTAAAGCCACCAGAAACAGTATAGGACTAATTATTGACCCCTGTGGTGTCTTTTTAATTAAAAAAAAACTAATGTAGACGTAGGTATAGGTACCCTAATAAAGAATTTATGTTTTTAATTCTAAATATCATTCTTAAACTATGTTCAATATAAAAAGTCATTAAGTTATACCTACGTATTTCCGTTTGACACATCTAGTCTCCATTTTCGATACCTTTCATCGTATGCCTACCATTGAAGCTAATAAATAATCGAATAATACAAATCATTATATTTTATAGGGTTATCATTTGTATAAATCTAATAATTACATAATTGGTTTTCAAAATATTTGAAAATAAAAACGTACCGCCGAAATTAGTAGCAACATTAAAATTATTTGCGGTAAATTTCACTAATTACCCAAATAATAAACATCAAGCAAGTTACAACTTACTTATAACCCTGGTCTTGTCATAAAACTATAAAGAAAAAGGACATTTAAATCAAAGGGCGAGAGGTATAAACTAACATCTCTAATCTTGTTAAAATCCCATGGAAGAAGTTACGAGCAGGGGTGGCTTTAGTCACAAGAAGATACAATACATATTTTTTTTGTTTTTAAAATAAAATATTTTCGAGTTTTTTTAATAAAAAGGACCGAAAACAATTGATTTTGTGAGTTCGAAAACCGTACATTTTATAGATTTTGTTTAAAATGTAGGTACTTATTATTTAATTGAAGAAATATATAAACCGTGCAGGTTAAAAACTGTACAAACAAGTAGGTAATTAAAAAAATAGATTTTATTAGATTCCTTAAATCGTGTTTTTTGATCTTAGTTGAACTTGAACCACTAATTCAATTTGGTAGACACAAAATTTATTTACAATAATATTTAAATATTTTCTTAAAAACGGACAATTTGTAATTTTGAGAGTGGATTTACAACAAAAATCCCCTTTAGTGTATGATATTTATATCATTTTTATCCGTAGTATTATAGTTGCAGTTGGCAGTTGCTTGTTTTATTTAAAGACATTGAAAATAAAGTACCAAAAGTAGTAAGGCTAAAAAGGTGTGTAATAAAAAGAAAATACATTGCATTCAACTGATTTAAAATGTAATGCGTTTTAATAATAATAATAATGATAATAATAATAAACTTTATTGCCCAACAGAATAAATCCAATTATAGGACAAATAAATACATAACACAATATCATTTCATACAAAGAATAAATAATAAATCTAATATATAAATAATAATCTTAGCCATGAAACATAAATATAAATATTTTAAAATTAATAATACACAAAAAGATACTAAAAATAATAATAATAATAATAATAATAAGGCAGAATACATTTCAACTATTAATAATTGATAATTTTGGTATGACTTTTTTTGAGATTTGTGAAAGCTTTTCAAAAACAGATCACAATTAATACAGTAAATATTGACATTATTACACCTAACAAAAATTGGCGACTTCAATAAAATGTTGGTTCTAGGAGTAGGCAACGAAAACGTTTTAGACTCACGCGCATTTAATCTTGGAACTAAAAACATAACTTGTTCAAAAAGCAATGGACAATCAATTAGGTCATGCATAATTTTATAAATAATTGAAACTGACATTACAACTCTACGAGTTTCAAGTGCTTGAATGGCAAATCGGTTTCGCAAGACTTGCTCGTTAAAACCTCGAGGAGGATATACGCCATGTAGGTACCTACTCTATAATTGAGAAATTTTAAGAACTTTCGTTGCACATTTTCTATGCAGGTTTTTTGGGCCGCTTTTTTGGATACCAAATTAAGGATACATATTCAAGTTTAGAACGCACTAAAGCAAAATACAAAGCCTTGAGAGAAAGATCGGTTGTGAACTTCTGACAGTTTCTAATTAAAAACCAAAGTGTTTTATGTGCCGCTTTACGAATTGTGTCAATATGATTGTTGAAGGTTGGCTTTGAGTCAAAAATAACACCTAAGTCTTCAACTTTGGAATATCTGGATAAAATTTCACTGTTTATTGTATAATTAAAGTTTATTGGGTTCACTTTTTTAGTATAAGTTACATTTTTTAATGTTAAGGAATAAATTATTGCGCATACACCAAACTAGTAACTGATCTAACTGCTCCTGAAGAAATAGACAGTCACATATGTCAGAAATTTTAAAAAAGAGCTTTAGATCATCTGCAAACAAGAGTTTTGGAAAAGAAATTAAATCCGTAATATAGTTGATAAAGAATAAAAAAAGTAAGGGTCCTAAATTAGAACCTTGGGGCACCCCTGCCGTAGCGAAAAATAGTTTTGATGAGAAGCCATTATAGATTACATACTGTTTTCTTAGTGATAAATAGGAAAGAAAAAACATTTGCATTGTTTTTGAAAAACCGACCTGACCTAATTTGTTAGCAATTATTATATGGTCAATTTTAGCGAAAGCCTTTTCAAAATCAGTTAAGATAACATCTACTTGTCCACAGTCATCGAGAGTTTCATGTAAAAATTGTAAGAAGTAAGATAAATTTGTATCTATTTGCCATGAAACCATGCTGACAGTCGGATATTAAGTGCCTTGTCAGTGGATAAATTTTATTATAAATACAAATTTCAAAAACCTTTGAAAAATTATTAAGAACAGAAATGCGGCGATAATTATTTAGTAGAGATGGATTTCCTGACTTAAAAATTGGACAGACACTTTTCAGGAAAAGTGCAAGTTTTTAGTCTTGGTTATATATCTATGGTTTTTAGAGATAAACTGAATAAATACTTGAGAGGTTGCACAAATATATGTTTACAGTCTTTTATTAAAAAACTGGGTATAGCGTCATCACCCGCTGTAATTTTAGCATTTAATTTACTGATAGCATTGATTATATATACATCAGTCAATTTCTGTATATTAATGTTAGGAAGGCAGTTTAAATTATCGCTTAGGTTATGCTCAGAGGGAGGAGTATAAACACTGCTAAAATAATCGGCAAATCCATCCACAATACTTTCAAGACTATCATATAGCGTTTTGTCCTTATCTAAGACTCCCGGAATCCTTGATTGATTTTTTTTTTGAACAAAATTCCAAACTTGTTTAGGATCATCCGTAATAGAATTTTTAACTCTGGTAATATAAGTATAATATGCAATTTTAACAAGTTTTTTAATTTCTCTTCTTAGAGTTTTAAAATGATTTAAATAAAATGAATTATTAGTTCTTTTATATTTTTTATGAAAACAGTGTTTTTGTTTAACTTTCTTGATTAAACTTGAATCAAACCACGGAGGGTACATAACTACATTTTTTGCGTAATGGAACAAATAAATTAAAAAGCGAGTTTAATGAAGAATAGAACTTAGAGAGCATGCCAAATCAACATCATTATATTATATAACAATCTAAAAATGGCCAGTTCATTGTGTCCAAAGCATTGTGTAGACTTGGAAAATGACCTTTCCTAAAATTGTAACTTTTACTTTGTGGAGTATTAACTTGAAAATTAACGTGAATATCAGTCTTGATTGAAAAGTTTACAAGTGCAGGATGATTCAAATCTTCTGATACTATAAGGGTTGAGTTTCTCGACATAAACTCAAGTTGCAGTCAAAGTTACACAAAACCAAATCTAGTAGTAGTCTATTTAGAGAATTAGGTACATTATTAAACTGGCTAAAATTACATAAATGAACAAAATCGTTGAGAATTGTCTTTTGCCTATCATGAACGTTGAAATTGTTAAAGGACGGTACATTGAAATCGCCAATCATAATTATGTTTTCATATACAGATACGTGGTTTGAAAGCAAATTAAATAAATCTTCAAACATGGGCGTAGTTAGATCTGGGATATAAATTACAAACATATGCACAACTGTGTTTCCAAAGTAACATTTTCAACCAGTAATATCAACATTAGGCATTAAATTAGTAACACTAGAACAGTCAATTTTTGTAATTTTAGTGTTTTTTATAGGCAATAAAAACCCCACCGCCTCTAACGACATTCAGAATTTCGTAACGTCTTTCACAACGCAAAATATATCGTTGATCAAAGAATTCGTAACTACTTATTTCGGGGTATGGCCAGCTCTCTGTTATAAAATAAAAATCGTAATCATTGGAACAAATACTTGTGTAAAACTCTTCAATCTTTGTCCTTAATCCACGAACATTTTGATAATGGGTCATATGATTGAACGTTTACGTTATCCGTAACGTACATGTTAGGCTCAGTTTTAACAGTAATTAGGCAAGTTCGTATGATGAAAAAACGGTTTCCAATACATAACTGTTATTTTCCGCCTATTATGTTCCAATTTAATAGTTTTTCATCATACTAACGTGCCTCGTTACTGCTAAAACGCGACCTAACATGTACGTTATGGATAACGTAAACGTTCAATCATAGGACCCATTATATGTTATAAAATTCAATTGCCAATTCTAGTTAAAATTATTTACAATTGTAGGCATTCCGTCGACATATTTGATTTTTAGATTTTCATCACCATTTTCCAACCGTCTAACTAGTTCTTCCTTGGCAAAGTGAGCATGGGTGCATAGGTGTGCGGTCAGGAGCTATACTACCTTTAACATATTCAGTTTCAGTAATTAAAAACAGTTTTTATGCCTATCTAGTTTGTGTAGCATCGACACTCAAAAGTTGAGATCCATCCCTGTACTGCAAAGAGAATTTCTGAAAATTGTAAAATAGGATTAAAACCCGGTAAATGGTGTTTAGTCATTCTAAATATGACATTTCAAAGAAGCCGTCGTTTAGAAGCAATAACTACAGGTTTTTCTGATCTCCTTATCTATGTTGCTGTGCTGCTGCCCATTTACGTCCCATTTTCGATATTACTTTAATCTTTAATCCCCTTACCACTTTTGTGTAGAGTAAATTGCTTTGAAATATTGGGTATAATATTGATGTTAACCCTATCATCTGGAATTAGGAATATAGATTTTCAAGATCTATAAAAGGTGCAAGAATGAGATATTCGCATTAGACGGAAATTGTAAAAACTAAAATATACTATATAGAGAAAAATATAATAATAATAATGACCATTCACTGTTGGGTTATAATTAACAGTGCTGTTCCTAAAGTGGCGCTGGGAAACAGTAACAAAGCCTACACAGAACACGAGGCGAAATAACCTTAGCAGTTGAAGCCGAATAAATAAATAAATAATAATAATAATAATAATAATAATAATAATAATAATAATAATAATAATAATAATAATAATAATAATAATAATAATAATAATAATAATAATAATAATAATAATAATAATAATAATAATAATAATAATAATAATAATAATAATAATAATAATAATAATAATAATAATAATAATAATAATAATAATAATAATAATAATAATAATAATTATTATTATTATTATTAATAATAATAATCGGGGGTTGGATGGCTCAGTGGTAGAGTCTCTACCTGTGGATTCAAGGGTCCCAGGTTCGAATCCTACCGTTGGCCGGGATTTTTTCATTTAATTTAATTATTTCTGATACCTTCGTAGGATTCCCCACCCGACCATTCACTGTTGGGTTCTAATTAACAGTGCTGTTCCTAAAGTGGCGCTGGGAAATAGCAACAAAGCTTACACATAACACTAGGCGAAATAACCTTAGCAGTTAAAGCCGATGACACATATACAAAAAAAAATCATAATAATAATAATAATAATAAAAAAACATTTTGCAGTCTTGGCTATTCGCTCAGTGCGTGACAGCAGCGCCAATTCATTTATGTACTAATGGACTTCTTTTGTTACTATAGGTACCTCGTATTTTCAGGCTATAGGAAGTTATTTGAATTTTTGTGGCTTAACATCAAGTTCAAATAGGCCAAAATGTCAAATAAAGACATTTTTTTATTCATTTGACACATCGTGATCGTGGTCGTGTTTTATTCTTTTTAATTTCGATCAATTCTTTTTTTAATCTTTCTTAATTTCGATCTTCTGTCACTTTCGAACTTTTGACTTTCGATCTTTTTCAGTTCCTCCTTATATATAACGTGCCTCAACATACTAAATATTAAATAATTGACTTTTGTTTTACTTTGGCTTACATTTTACTAAAATGATTTTAGACATTATTTTTACATACTCTGTATCAGAATTTGTTGGTTTACTAAGTCTATAGATAGTTTTCTGCGAAATATTTAATGTCTCTGGAGCCATTCGATTATACCTTTTCCCAAGTGCCTCGCAAATAGATTTGTGTCTCTTAAAATAGGAAACTACGTTTAGGATTAAGGTTTTTGATTGATCACTAAATCGTTTCATCGTTTTGTTGAATACTTTTGGAATATCAAAATATACAAATTTTTAACAAATTGACAAATTCAAAATTATTTTGATAACTGCCACCTGATATAATAACATGATGTAATTAATCTACGACCAAAATCTAGTAACTTTTTGTTTCATCCATTTTACATTTAAACAATAAAGAACACGAATGGACTTGAGGTCAACCAGTTGGTTGATAGCCAAATAAATCATTGCATAGAATCTTATAATTTTTCACAGTTAATATCAGAGCCCACTCGTATAACTACGACTTCTCAGACACTATTAGATGTAATTTTCACAAATAGGACAGATTTAGTTTTAAATTCAGGAGCCATTGATCATCAATTATCAGATCATCGTGCTGTTTACTGCGACATTGACTTAAACGTTAGTTATAAGATTCCCATATTAAAAACGTACAGATGTTATAAATATTTCTCAATCAACGCTTTCAACGCAGACCTAGTGAGTGCGCCGTGGCTAAATATTATTTATGAAAATAATATTGAAAAGAAAATACAGATTTTTAACAATCTAATCACAATATTATTTGACAACCATGCTCCTTATGTAGAAGCCAAAATAACTAAACCGTATGCTCCTTGGTTGACACCTACAATTCGCGAGATGATGAAAACACGAGATAAAGCACTTTCAAAATATAAAAGATCCCAAAATATATTAGACTTCATTCATTACAAAGAAATGCGGAATATCGTTACTAGTGCAATTAGGAAAGAAAAATCAGCTTATTTAAATTATCGTGCAAGCATGCAAAACAAAAAAGACCTTTGGAAAGCAATGAAATCCTTGAATATTTCAAATAAAACTACATTCCATATTCCTGATGGCTTAAGTGACCCTACTGATATAAACAAGTATTTTACGTCGGTATTCAGTCAGAGAAATTGTTGTCCTTACACTACATCTTATTATAACTCAAATCTATTTAATCCTGGTATTAATTTCTCTTTTAAACTTGCAACAGTAAATGAAATTAGGTCGATAGTTTTGGAATTAAAATCAAACGCATTAGGAATTGATAACATCTCAGCAAAAATGTTACAACTTTCTATTTCAGTCTGTGCTCCTTACATAACGCACATTGTAAATTGCTGTTTAGAAGTTGGTTACTTTCCTGATAGCTGGAAGTATTCCTTAATCAAGCCTTTGCCAAAATCAAATAAGCCTGAAACATTTAGCGACCTTCGGCCCATAAGTATTTTACCGACGTTGTCCAAAATTATAGAAAAAGTAATTAGTAAACAAATATATACATACGTATTTTCTCATAATATTATAACCACTAAACAAACAGGTTTTCTAAAGGGGTTTAGTACTACAACATTACTCTTAGATTTAACAGATAACATTATAAGATCAATGGATGAAGGAAAAGCTACAAAAGTTACTCTGCTTGACTTTTCTAAAGCGTTTGACACTATAGATCATTAGCTTCTTTGTGCCAAACTCAAATATTTTGGTTTCGATGAAACCTCACTAAGATTTTTCAAATTTTATTTAAGTAACCGCTACCAAAAAGTAACGTTAGAGAAATCATCTAACTTTATGTGTGTAACATCAGGAGTACCCCAAGGCTCTGTTCTTGGTCCCCTTTTGTTTTCCATATATATTTCAGACCTTTATAAATTATTGGAGCATGTAAATATACACTCTTTTGCTGACGACACGCAACTATATTATTCCTTTGACCCATGTGAAGTAGATATATATATATATATATATATATATATATATATATATATATATATATATATATATATATATATATATATATATTTATATATATATTTTCTATGAATCATAACCTTAAACTAAATGCCAGTAAATGTCATAGAATATTATTTTGTTTTAAAAATATAGAACATAATGTGCAACAGAACCTTACGTTATTCATTCAAAATGAACCTCTAAAATCATGTGGAAGTGCCAAAAACTTAGGCATTATTTATGACTGCAAATTAAGGTTTCAAGACTATGTTTCGCTTCTAGTCAAAAAATTGTATCTGGTTATTCGTCAATTATACAGGAATCGAAATATTTTGAGTTTCAAATTACGTAAGTTGCTTTGTGAAAGCCTTGTATAGTCCATCCTAAATTATGGACTTTTAATTTACTATCCTTGTTTGGATCAAATAACCAAATACAGACTTCAAAAGATTCAAAATTGTTGTTGTCGTTTTGTATTTGGTATCAGAAAGTATGATAGAATATCAAATAAAATTAAAGAACTTAGCTGGCTCAATATAGGAAATTTATTTAAATATCAGATGGCGGCCACGGTATTTCGAATTCTTTTAACCTCAACTCCCATATACTTAAAAAATAAATTGATATATCGGAAAGATCTGCACAGTTTACATTTGAGATATCCACACAACTTAACGATTCCGAATTACCGATTATCATTTTTCAAAAGATCTTTCACATATAACGCCATTTCAAAATACAACAGTCTACCTAGGGAAATCTGACATTTTTAAAACAAAATTATAAAACGTTGCTATTAGTTGAGCAATGAATAAAGTGCTAACGTTAATATATTATTAATTTCAAACATTTTCCTTATTTAATTGTATTTTAAGTTCCATTGATTTCAGTTTAGATTAAATACAGGGTTAACATTTTTTAATCATAAATTAATTGTATATTAAATTTCTTATTTTTTTTATATTGTAAATGATGGAATCCTTTTGATTATTTTATATTTATATTTATGTTAAGGTTAAGTTGAGTAGCGCAAGCTAGACTTCGCCTCATGATGTTTATGTGCATTGTATATTACAAGCAAATAGAGGCAATTTATTATTATTATTATTAATATTTCCGAGACTTTATGTGCAGTGATGAAATAATTTCAAAAATTGTTAATAATTATCAATAAGTCTTTGAGCATATATTACTAGAGCCATCGTCCAAATGGACTTTGTTTTGGTACAGAGGGGAAAAATAGTGTCCATCATTCCCAATGGTCAGTTTCGTTTTGCTTGGCATGTCAAATCGTTCGAAATTGTCAGAACTGTCATTTGATTTTTGATTTTAATTAATTTCTAGTTTATTTTTGTAGTTTGTAAGTGATTTTTGGTATTTTATTACTTAAGTGATACAAATTTTAACAATGGTGAGAGTTTATGTAAGTTTTAAATAGAAATACGAAATGCATCGTCAAGGTCATTTCACAAGTAAGTAACCATTAGCGTCTCTACCATTTTTTTAAAGGAAACATAAGATTCAAAAGGTCGTTAAACATAAATTTAAAATAAACGGTAAATTTAGTGAATTGAATTTAAAGAACTATTATGTATGAGGAATATTGGTTTAGATTTTGGACTCTACTAAAAAGTTAAAAAAATTAATCATAATTTTTCAATATTAACAAGCCTTTCGTTTTTAAGTCATTTTATCATGATAATGTTGAAGATGTTAAATCAATAATTTTTGTTTTTTGTAGGTTTCCAACTAAACCTACCGAAAAACGCATTTGGTGAAACATATTGAAACTTACTCCAGAAAACATTTTAAATAGTGATGTTTTATGTTCCAATCATTTTTTTGGATATATGTTTATGTCAAAGACTGGATGCGGAGGAAGAACTAGATGAATCTAAAAGGTAAAGAACCCTGTACTTTTCTTGTGGATTAATCGTTCAAAATTTTTAATTTTTCAGTGATGATCTAAACCATGAAGCCTCTGTTGCAGAAAAAGAAAATGCAAAATTATAATACATGTGAGTAACTAAGTACTTTTTAATACAACATACATTTAATTTTCAAATACTTACCTATTACTACCTATATTTTTATAAACCACAAAAATTGACAATAATTATTTTTTATTAAATATACGTATGTGCTTTAATAAAGTAGGGTACTAGTCGTTAAGAAATAAGAAAAGCCTAATGTGAGTTTTTCCATAAAAAATGTATTTTAAGCTTCTTTTATTTATACTCCTAGTCATTAAGAAATAATCGAAGCTTAGGACAGTTTTCCAATAAAAATTAAGCTTCACTTATTTGTTAACGACAGGCAGTGCAAATGTACCTAATTATTTGCTTGATTTCTTTTTCTAGTATATCGTTTTATAATCTATTGAACATTGTTTACGAACAATATTTTTGTATTTAATAAATTATTGGAAAAAAGTCTTTTATTGTAATTCTCGTACACGTGTGTTAATAGATATCATAAATATTTGTATAATATACCAATTTATTTATATTTTTAATTTTTAAATATAAACTCTTTATCTTTTTTATTGCCTATTATTTTAACCTTTATTTTTCCGTTATACACTTTCTGATGTTTGAATTCAAAAAAATCTGATGTGTTCAACACAAATAATAATAATAAACAATAATAATTTACTATTAGTAGATACCTATAGATTTAAATAATGTAAGTTTATAAAATATGTGCATAATTTAAAGAATTTTAAAGACATGTATCAAATTTATTATTTATATTAATTGAAAACCCCGTAAAAATGATGCGACCCTGAAAATAGTGTCTACCTATTTCTCCTCTTAACCCAAACAAACGCTGTTGAATGTGGACTCTATGAAACGTATATGCTCGAAACAATAAGTGCACAAACGATACAATTTGGAATTTGTTTTGTAAACAAACTCAATTAATAAAAACACTTCTATTTATCATTTATATTTGTAATTGTTTTTATTGGCATTTATAATGTTTATGCTATTTTTTAAACTCCCAGAAAAATAGTAAACATTCTCCAATAATTAAAATGTTTCCTTTAAACAGTATTAAAAATATTAAGTTTAAAAGCCTTTTATCACTAGTTTTTAAAAACAATTAAGAACAGTTTTTTGATATTTCTTATTCTACGACTGGTTTCGATCTATTTTGTGGCTCTTTAGGCAGCACCAGAAGGCTCATGTGTAACTCTAGGTCTTTTTTATAGGCCTCGCAGGATTATGCCGAGCACAATTATTACTTTTTGTGTTGTTCTGAGCTTAATGATTAAAATCATGACGATAAGATTATGGATTACAAATTTAATTTGTTTTATAGGGGCAATTTATTAAATTCATATGTACCGTAGGTATGCAACCATAATCCCACTATGCTCATTTCAAAATTATTTTGTTATAAACCAAAAATTACATAATTGCATCGTTATTTTCCAAAAATTATCTACGTAAAACCTAGAAATTATCTAGTTTTAAATATAAATGACATTTCTTTTTCCCAACAAGAAAAATGAGTATGTATTTGGCAAGTTAATGGTGTAAATACTCATTCAAAAAAACCTAAATTGACGTAAATACTAATTGTCTGATCTTTATTTTAAACTTTATGGTGATGGTGTAAAGAAATAAATCAGGATTATCGTATTTTGTGGAAATGTTGATTTATTCAGTTAAACCTACTCTGGGTAAATATGCAAAGAACATATATATTTCGTTAAATCCACGATTATAAATTATATTCACAATTAAGTGGATAAATAAAGATAATCACAAAACGTTTTAAAATATTTTCTATAGGTATAGTATGAACAAGAAGTTAAAAATATAGAAGGTATACTACTTCAATTTTAAATTATTTAAATTGTAAATTTATCCAAGATTTAACAAAACAGCTTGTAAACTATAAACCTTGGATAATGGATATAAATTAATATAGAAAAGTTTATAAGTTTGCATTTAGACTTGTACTACTGATACAATTAATTTCTGAGTTAAATTAAATGCAGAGTAATTCAGTATTTTTATATAATCAACACTAAGGTGAGGAAAAAGTGTACTTGAAATTTATAGAAGCTATGATGGATACTTTCGGCATTGAAGAACTATTAGAAACGACTTCCTAAAAAACATTTAACAATTACTTTTAGAATAAAAAAAATCTGATGTGTCCAACACATGACTTTCCTATCTAGTTATTACAGGCTTTTTCCGGTTATTTTGTAAAACCTATTGCAGAACCTCTATAAATGTTTAGAGGATAAACTAAATATATACATTTTCCACATACATCTAACTCGACACATTTTTCTATAATATATATTCCACAACATATAAAAACGGCCTCCCATAAAGTACCCCCCCCCCCCCCAGATGTTCCGCCTTCGTATAAAATCTAATCATTTCACCTCAGGCCGAAATAAAACTTAAGTTTAAAATTTAATGTTTTTTCCTTTATCCGTTTTTGAGTTTTCTTCAAAATTCGGAATTTACATATTTTCTCAAATATCTCGAATACGGTCCATTTTAGAGAAATTATGTATTAGATAAAAATTATAGAGAATTATATTACAAACAACTTTTATTTAAACAATTTTTATAAAAAATTAATTTTTTTACATTTTGTCAAATTTCTTGAATACGGACCATTTTAGGAAAATTTTATTAAAACAAAAATTATAGATAATAATATTGTAAGTAACTTTTATTTAAAGAATTTTCTTCTCCAAACGTAAATAACAAATATATTCCATAAAATATAAAAATGATCACTACATAGCACAATGTACACACACACACACACACACGCACACGCACACGCACACGCACACGCACACGCACACGCACACGCACACGCACACGCACACGCACACGCACACGCACACGCACACGCACACGCACACGCACACGCACACGCACACGCACACGCACACGCACACGCACACGCACACGCACACGCACACGCACACGCACACGCACTCGCACACGCACACGCACACGCACACGCACACGCACACGCACACGCACACGCACACGCACACGCACACGCACACGCACACGCACACGCACACGCACACGCACACGCACACGCACACGCACACGCACACGCACACGCACACGCACACGCACACGCACACGCACACGCACACGCACACGCACACGCACACGCACACGCACACGCACACGCACACGCACACGCACACGCACACGCACACGCACACGCACACGCACACGCACACGCACACGCACACACGCACGCACGCACGCACGCACGCACGCACGCACACACACACACACACACACACACACACAAACACACACACACACACACACACACACACACACACACACAAACGTTGTAGAAGCGTTTTGAACTGACATAGCACAACGTGGACAAAAAGTGCCAATAAGTGAAATGAAGAAGATGTCGTAACCCAAGTTGGTAGAGCGACAGCACAATATATCCCTTGTAGTAGTGCATCTCACTTGTTAAAGAGATTGCACTAAGTGTGCAGCGCTAAAGGCATCTGGCCGCTCAACTACCTCGATATGGCGGTAAATTCAAATATAATTTTAAGGCAAAATTTAAATTTCCCGCCAAAATCGTTTTCCAGCCGCGGAATGGCGGAAATTTTAAAATATATTCATTCGGCAATAATTGAGAAGTATATTGCATGTTCCAATAAACGAGCTATAAATGCGGCCGCTATTTTTATTCTGATTGCTAAAAATAATACGATTTTTTTTATTTTTAGCTATTTACAATAAGAGCACCATTTGGATTAACAACACATTTAAAAGAACATGTATTATACTTTTCAATTTTACCTGAATCACTTCTATTTTTACCTAGTGGCTATATCTAAAAAAAATGGTTTTGGTATAAAAAAAATGGTATAAAATATTTTATTTGAAAAATTATAAAACTTATTTAATATATTTTAAAGTCGAGAATAACTCTAGCCATATCCATTTTACTGAAAAAAAACACTATATTAAATTAAATCATTCGTTAGTTATTAAGAGATGTTTGTGATATACAGTGTCGGATATGTTTTACAATATGTTATGCTAATGTCTAAGTGAAAACTACAAAGAGTTCATATTACACAGTACACAAGGCAACATTCATATTATTCATTTCCTGATCGCACTAATGCTAACTCTTCAGTTTTCGCTTCAATGCTAGCAAAGCGTATTGAAAAGTGTTCAATAACCGATACTGTATATAAACACTAAAATCAATAAGTGAAATAAAAATTTTTAGTTTAAATGGACCCCTACTTCGAAAAAGGAGAAAAACTGAAAAATAAAATTATTATACTTGAATTTTTAAAGGCTGTTGCCACTGGAAAACTATTATCTAAGGCTTGGATGACAGCCATAGGACTCCCTCCTTGAATCGTGTCCATAGAAAAGCATAAGATCTTAGTTTAATTATAATATTAGAGGAAGGGATGGTCGAATAAAAAAACCACCTTGCGTCCAATTTTTAACGGAAGACCGGGATGCAATAAAAGAGGTACCTATCATACAATGTAACTTGCAGCACAAAAGGGTGGCTACGGCAACATTATGCCGCCGCCTTGATGAGCTGCAAAATACAATAGAACTCATCCAGGAACCCTGGATAATAAAAACCAAAATTTTAGGTCTTAAAAATCTAAATGGTTCAATTTTTAGCTTTCCCAGCAACCAACAACCTAGGACAGCCATTTACATTCCTAGGAAATACAAAGCCTACTCAATGGCGCATCTTTCCACCTCCGATTTAACTGCGGTTAGGATGGAATACGTCATCAAAAGGGAAAAGAAAACGTTAATCCTGGCATCTGCATACCTCCCTTCCGATGCAACCACGCCACCACCCAGCAAAGAAATGGAGGATCTGATTGCATACTGCCTGGAACAGAAGTTTGAGCTGGTAATAGGTTGCGACTCAAACGCTCATCACTTCAGTTGGGGCAGTAAGGATAACAACGCTAGAGGTAAGTCACTTTATGATTATATAATTACCAAAAATCTTTGTATTTTAAATAAAGGTACTACACCAACATTTCTAAACTCTCGCAGTCAAACACTAATAGATATCACTTTATCCACAACTGGTATCTATAAATCAATTCTAATCCGCAAGTGTCTGATAACATTTCGATGTTAGACCACCGCTGGTTAACATTCAAAATAAACTTGATGTTGCCGACCTCCACGCTATCTCGGAACCCTAGGAAGACGGACAGGGCAATATATGCTCACCTTCTCCAAGAAGCTCTGAGAGAAACACCAAACAATAACAATGCTCTAGAGAAGTAGGTACTCAAACACTATCCAAAGCACAATAAACAATGCCTATAAGAAATCCTATCCCCTGAGGCTGGTACAACACGACTACCGCATGGTGGTGTCACGAGTTGGATCACCTCAGGAAGATGGCTAGGAAATCCTTTAATAAGGCAAGAACCACTAAACTCAAAGAGGACTGGGATACTTACAAATCTCACCTCAGAGAATACAAAAAAATCTTCAGACAAAAACAGAGAGATGCATGGAGATCCTACTGCGAAGAAATCGAAGATTTCCCGCAGGCAGCGAGGCTTCAAAAAGCTCTCTCAAAAGATCCACACCGAAGTATTGGTGCGCTAATTAAAGAGAATGGCACAAAAACTGCCAACCTCGAAGATAGCATCAAACTTCTGCTGTCAACACACTTCCCTGACTCGGTCATCACAGACGTAGCCAACTGGGCAGAGGAAGAATACAATCCATCTGTCTATGATTTGCAAACTGCCAAACGAAGAAAAAATTAGATGGGCAATATCCACCTTCTCTCCATTTAAATCGCCAGGACCTGACGGTATCTATCCAGCCCTACTTCAGTGGGGTCTGGAAGAACTTACACCGCACCTGGTGGGTATATTCAGATCCTCGTTGGCTCTGAGGTATATTCTCAAAAAATGGAGAGAAGTAAAGTGGTATTTATACCGAAACCTAGAAGGATGGATTACACTGTCTCAAAAACATACTGACCAATTAGTCTGACATCGTTTTCTATGAAGACATTGGAAAGACTATGCGAAAGGTACATAAGGGATGCGGTGATTACAACAACACCACTACACCCAAACCAACATGCACACACCCCAGGCAGATCTACTGATTCAGCCCTTCATCTAGTTGCTGGCCGAATAGAAAGATCCCTCGACAATAAGGAATCCGCCTTGGGTGTTTTCATAGACATAGAAGGTGCTTTTGATAAAACCACCTTCCCAAAGATAATACACTCACTAACCAACAGGAATGTTCCACAAATGGTTAGTGGGTGGATACATAGCATGCTCTCAAAGCGAGCAGTAAACATAAGTGTAGAAGATGTGAATATAAGAGGCTTGGTTGCGAGGGGATGTCCACAGGGAGGGGTGCTATCACCTCTACTGTGGAATATGGTTCTCGACACCCTCATCAGCCGCCTCAATAATCGCATGTGCAGATAACCTGGTCATTCTGCAAACAGGGAATTTTGAGAAAATACTCTGCGAAAGAATGCAAGTAGCTCTAAAAATTATAGAACAGTGTTGCAAGGACCATTCACTGTCTATCAATCCTAAGAAGACAGAAATGGTCCTTTTCACAAGGAAAAGGATGAAAATGGAATTAAAACCTCCAGAACTTCTAAACACAAATCTAAACTTTGCGACAGAGGTGAAGTACCTAGGTCTCACCTTCGACAGCAAGTTAACATGGAACTCGCATTTAGAAAATAGAGTTAAAAGAGCATACATTGCTTATGAACAATGCCGCCGTACTGTGGGACGCACCTGGGGTTTCTCCCCCAGAGTCGTCACATGGACTTACACGGCTATCATAAGACCTATTCTAACATACGGTGCAGTTGTTTGGGTACCGAAAACCCAAAAATTAACAGCTATCCGTAAACTAGAACAAATTCAAAGAACAGCATGTCTCAACATAACAGGAGCCATGAAAACAATACCACAGCTTATTTACTACCAACACCGACTAGAGCGATGGAAGTCATTCTTAGTCTCACTCTCCTTGATATTTACATCAAGGAGGTTGCTCTGACAACTATGACATGCCTCCGCACGGTCGGAATAGAACCTGATGTAGGATCTGGTGAGGCGAGACGTCACTTTTGGCAGGAGGCGCTCGATACGCTCCAACTGCTTTAAGCGAACATGGACTCCATCTCACCGAGATATATCTTCCATAAGTCATATAAAGTTATAATAGAACAAATAGAAGAGCCAGAAGTGGCAAGTACGATTCATATCTACACCGACGGTTCTAAAACAAAACAAGGCTCAGGATGCGGAATATACTCCAGATTCTTAAACCTAAACATAAAATGAGCTGTGAGCAATAGTGCCAGTGTAGTTCAAACAGAGCTAACGGGGATTCTCATAGCAGCAAAAGAAATAATCAGAAATAATATCACTGGAAGGAACATGCTTCTCTATACAGAGAGCAAACAAGCACTACTCACCCTGAACAGACCACCATTTATTTAGGGTTACTACTAGAATGTCATGAAGCTTTGGCCGAAGTATCCATTAACAATGTGGTCACCTTAAGATGGATCAACGGTCACGCCACATCGAAAGCTAACCGTCTTGCCGATTCACTAGCCAAAAAAAGGCCAACCAAATACTTTTTGCACCTGGCCCTTCTATTGGCCTGACAAAATCGGTAGTGACAGACCTAATTAAAGAACATTCCCTTGTGAAATTCAAGGAAAGATGGGATGAAACAAGAAACTGCAGAGTTGCCAGGGAGCTCTTAAGTTATCCTGACAACACTGCAGCAAACAAATACTTGACTGTGACTAGACAGAATCTGCGTCTGGTCACAGGCATTTTGACTGGTCATTGCCAAGTACGGAATCATCTCCATATCATGGGGCTGTCAGAATCCGCACTCTGCAGAGGGTGCGAACAAGAAGATGAGATCATGGAGCATATCCTTTACGATTGCCCGACGCTCTCATTTATTAGAAGATTTGTGTTCGGCGAGTATCGGCTAACACCGGACTATATAAGAGAAGCACCTCTTGGCGACGTTGTCAACTACATTAAATCTGTAGACTGGCTGACGAGCTAGGAGGTGCCTATCATCTTAGGAGGATGCACAATGGGCCGCCTAATGAGGCCTAAGTGCCGTGGGGGTCACCCACTCTCCACACGTTACAGATACAGATACAGATACAGAGGGTATTAACTAAAAAATATGAAAAATTATTACAAACTTACGTCAAAAATGGCACCTACATTAAAAGAAGGGAAAACTGAAAACATAAAATTGTTATACATGAATTTTAAAGGCTTTTCCCACGATGAGTTTATTAAAACGTATGTCTCGAATTAGCACAGTTGCGTTTTAGCTTTTAAATTCTAAAAAAATGGTGGATAGTCCATAACTTTTAAATATTTTTTAAATATCATTTATTAAAATATTATGCATTAAAAGTAAAACAAACTATAGACTTTCCACTATTCTGTACCATATTCTGAACCCATTTTTAATTTTTGAAAATATCGTTCGGAGCTGTATTTTTTGTGATAAAAAAGTCACCGTCACTTGTCATTGACAACGCGTTGAACTTGGACTTGAGAGTTTATTATTTTTGGTGCATAAAACCCTATGACGTCAAAAAAGAACGACTAATAACAGTCTACAATTATAAAGACAACAGCTCTGTACATATATGTACAGATGCTATCGAGCAAATGCTTGAGGGGAGAAGGGATAACATGTAGAATTTGCTCCAGATCATCAAGCACCTTTAAAAAAAGAACGAATAATAGCAATCTACAATTATAAAGACAACAGCTCTGTACAAATGCAAATGCTTGAGGGGAGAAGGGATAACATGTAGAAGTTGCTCCAGATCATCAAGCACCTTTAAAAAAAGAACGAATAATAGCAATCTACAATTATAAAGTCAACAGCTCTGTACAAATGCAAATGCTTGAGGGGAGAAGGGATAACATGTAGAAGTTGCTCCAGATCAAGCACCTTTAAAAAAAGAACGAATAATAGCAATCTACAATTATAAAGACAACAGCTCTGTACAAATGCTTGAGGGGAGAAGGGATAACATGTAGAAGTTGCTCCAGATCATCAAGCACCGTTAAAAAAGAACGTTCATTTAGAGTCAGAAACAGTTTTCTAGTAGTGCTCGCGAGTAACCCAAGCAATTTACTAAAAAACGCTCGGACCCGTCAATTTTTGATTTTAGGGGTAAACATTTTTTGCCAGTTTCACCCCCTGAACGAAAACCCTCTAACGAGGGTGATACTCACCCCTAATCTCTAAAAGGAAACTGGGGTCGAATGATATCTTATTTTGAAGGTATTTTTACCTAGATTATAACCCCAGAGTTTTACATCGCTACAAAAGTACGAAACCGGTTTAAAATAATTTTTACATTGTTATTAAAGAGAAATTTTTTGTAACAATTCTAGTTTTATTTCTGTGGCCTTCAATTATTATTATCAGATGATATTCTTTGGTCGCCGTAAAGTAGTAAGGTTTAGTTTATTTCGTTAGAGAGTCGGCATAAAAGTTGCACATCAGTAATAATCGTTAACTCAATTGCTAAGAGGGTGCAAATAATTTTACTTTTTTTGCGAACAATGAATGTGCTAATAGAACTGCCCAACTCTTTAACAATTAACATCAAAATCAACAAGTCCATCGAAAGCATATTTTGGAGTTAGTGCAAAAATTTTGGAAACGGGATCAGTAGCTAACAAAAAACGTAAAATGGAATATGTTGTTGTAGTAAATGAAGCCACAGAGGTGGCGATTTTTGGGTATGTTGTTCAAGAACCCACATTGCCCAGCTAGCACAAAAACATCCCATCTACGTTAATAAGCTGCAATTTTAGGCTCTTTAAGCTCGCATGAGATGTACTTTTAATCTAACTCTAATATCCCTGCAACCGCCGAATGTCCGCAACTGCAAGATTTCACAGAGGTTACAAAGTGAAGTTCGAAAAACATCACACTAGCACTTTTACAGTACTTACCCTGAAAGTTGCTCTGAAACTTTCTATAGATGTTATAATGTGAATTATTTCTACAGCATTATACAGTGTATCCACGGATGGACTTAACTATACTTGTGAAAATATTTATTTTAAATTAAAAAGGTAATTCTTCATAATGTCTTTTACTTGTTAAGTAAATTCGATTCACATTGAGAAATTATGAAAAATAACTTATTTAATTTAAAATAAATATTTTTACAAGTATAATTAAGTCCACCTGTGGACACACTACATTGGTTCTTTGTGTAATATAATACAGAGAGGCTGAAATTGAGGTTATAGTAAAATTTCAATTGAGACATGGAAATTTCAAATAAAACAAAATACATAAATTTATTATTTAAATGTTCTTGAAATCAAGTAGAAATTTCACAAAAGTAGAGGTAGGTATATCACAAACGCAGTTACACAAGTGGGATAAATAATAGAAGCCACCTATAAAGCACTGAACGATTGGACAAACTTAGCCTAATAGTATAAGGCATCAATATTGCAAAGGTTCACTAGAAGTTTAAACAGTGAACGATTGTACAAAAGTATATTTATATAAGGTACGTTTCAAGATGGCAATTGTATGATGCTAAAATTAGATCGGTGAATAATAGACGATTGTAACAATGACTAGGTATATTATACGAGATAGTTGAGTTCCCTAATTTCTAACCTGTAGGCGCAGAGATATATCATCTTTTTTAAATCAAGCCTTTTAACTTTTTTTTGTATAGATATGTAAATATTTTTATTTTGTTAATTTATTTATGAAAATGTAAACAAAAATTATTTTATTGTAATTACATGTGGCTTGGAAATATTTTTATTTATGCTATAATGTAACAAATTTATCATCATATTGGTGGTGAATAGAGCTAAACCACACATTTATTAATTGGATAAAATGAGTAAATAAGTTTGTAATTCTTAGGTTAAAACAACTTTTGATTTAAATCTTTTTTTCACATTTGGTACAAACGGAAACATGTCCTTCATTTTAAGACGGATTTAAAAACGAAAAAAAAAAAGAAGAAAGGTATGTTGCTTAAAAATACTTTACCACACAAAAAGATATATGTACTGTCACGCTTCTTTCAGTTTGTGGGATTTTAAGGTTATAATTATATAATTGCTTATCTCTCTTCATCACTGTATTTTTCAGAATTGGTTTATTTATGCGATGTAATTAACTCATTTTGCCTAAAAATGTGGCTTAGCTCTTTTCACCACCAATATGAAGATATGACAATTTATTAGAATAGGATAAATTATATTTATACATAAAAAGATTTTACTTTTCCACAACATATTAAATAAAAAAAAGATTGACCTACTTGTTTAACTATTATTAAAGGAAATAATATAGAAATTAAAAAATATACTCAAGTTTAAATGATTGCACTTATTTTTAGATAATTTTGTCTTACTTTGTTGTTTTAAATAAAACAACCAAAGTTGGTATTGAATTTTTTTTAAATGTTACAAATTTTATGCTTGATTATGGATTTCCAAGTTAGGTATGCATATTTTATAAAAAGAACTCATGTTTTTTAGCAAGATATTCTGATGTATGCTCGAGGGATCTTTTGTGATTTCCTCAACTTTTCTTCTAGGTTTGTACTTGAACTGATGATTAGAGTTCCAGGCACAACAAGCCTGTTGATGATAATGAAGTGCTTGAATCTGATGTTTTTTTCTCAATATAGACGTGCCATGTACCTAACTGTAGATTTACTTTTTATAAAATTTCAGGCGTTATATATTCTAGTTTTGCTTCTAAAATTCCTAGAATATCATTACATACAAAGGAAACCTAAAATATAATATTTTTAAAATGTATTTTTAGTTTGATTAAGTGTATTGTACCTTTTTTATAAGTATTTATAAGTAAAATGTAACTGGACATTCGGTTAATTGTTGATCTTCCCGTTTACGTTCATCTACATCATTCTTTTTTTATAGTAGTTAAACAATTTTATTTGTATTGGGTAGGTACCTAATGAATGAAATATTAAATTTATACCAGGCATTGCAATCTGAAACGAAGAAAATGGTTTAGAAAATAGTTATCTATTCTAGTTAAAAACCATCAAAAACATGACATATGATAAGAAAAAGTGACAAGTGACAATTGACATAAACAAACGATCTGAGATCCTTCCTCCATGGTTCCAAGTTCAGATTAGATGTTCATAGTACTTTTCGTGAATACTTTTTTTAGTAAATTACTTTATTACGTTGTGTTAACACACCAGGTAGGTTAAATAGGTATGTAACAAATAGAAGTTTTGCGAGGTTTTGATTTCCCTCAACAACTTCTCATAAACGTTGCATTTACGTTGTATAGTAATGTTATTACGTTGTCTTAAAGCAACATCGCCGAAAGGCTTGGCAACGTTATGTGCTAGCTGGCGATAACATCTGGTTTTAAGAGAAGTAGCATTCAGAAGATCTTGAAAAATACAAGTTTCATCCCTACAAAATACATCTGGTACAAGAACGATTTTGATAGGCGATTAAAATTTTGTGAAATTTTAACTGAACGGGCAATAAATGATCAGCAATTTCTTTTCAACGTGTTTTTCTGACAAATGCACTTTTTCCTAAATGGTACGGTAAATTGTCACAACTGTAGTAATTATGTGCATGCGCAACATTCAGAAAAACTGAATGTTTGGGCTGGGATTTTTGGTAACCGTATTATTGGCCCCTTTTTTTACCTGGAACTTTAACCGCAGAAATATATCTGGAATTATTATAAAATGCCTTTTATTCAGCATTACTAGAGTTGATTGAGAATGACAATCAGTACATAGCAAACAACCAGCAAGACGGTGCACCACCCCATTTTGCATTGACTGTTCTTCAGTTTGGATCAAACGTTTCCAGGTCAATGGATCGGAAGAAGAGGAAGTATTGAGACCTTGTGGGCCGGTCTCCGTATATAACCCCGTTAGATTTTTTATGGGGCCACTTAAAAACTAAAATTTATGCCACCCAGCCAACACCACTGGAAAATCTGCGACAACGGATAATTGATGAATATCATCAAATCATAACTAGGAAGACAGTAGCTATTTAAAACTCGGGGATTATAATCTAGTTATAAATACCTTCAAAATAAGATATCATTAGACCCCTTTTTCCAATTAAGATTACAGGGGTTAGTTTTACCTCCGCTAGAGGGTTTCCGTTCAGGGGGTGAAACTGGAAAAAAAATGTTTCTGCCTTAAATCAAAAATTGACGGGTCCGAGCGTTTTTTCGTACATGACCTCAGGTGCCAAACATTGGTTCTATTTCATTTTCAAATGCCCACTCTGTATATTTACAATATTCCTATATATGTGTATTAATAAATCATCAAAAATCTCCTTCTAAATTCATGATAGTTAATAAATGTTTTATATTGTGTTTCTATTTATTTCATTGGAACTCCCGTCTCCCGCTTCAATCCTCAAAACTCCAGCAATTCGACATTTAACGATACCTTTTTTTTTTCCAAGAAAATTTTCATAAAATCAACGCTTTAAAATGGCCTTTAAAAAACCGGTGGAGACCGGTGGAGACCCTAAGTGGGGTGTGAAGAGGGGGGACGATCAATTAGAATTGTCACTTATTTAAAATTTTAAAAATAATAGCAGTCGGTTGATCAAAATATGAACTGTGATTGGTGAATTTAATTTTTTTGCAGTGTTCTCACTACCTAGAATGAATATGAAATATATTCGTTCAGTTGAAGGCAATAGCATACTTTTCGTTTTGTAACCAGTGCGTAGATAAGCTAATATCCATGTGGGTGTACAAAAAATATTTTTTAAGTAGGTATATTTTAATAATAATATTTATTGAGCAAAAATGAAAATATATTTTACGGATTGCAATTAATTTAATAATTTACGGAAATAAATATATGTTGAATGTACCACAAAACAAGGGCGGCTCCAGGGTTGATGATCCTTTTATTTAAAAAAATATGCTAAAACGGTAATTGCTAATGGCAATGTCTTCCCTCTCCCAGAAAATTCGTCCTGGAGCCGCCCTTGCCAAAAAGCTGTAGTATGTTCTTATGGGTAATGTTGTAATGGGCAAAATATGGAGGTTAAAAATTGTAGCTACCACTATGTGGGAAAGTATTAACTAAAATTCAAATTTATAGTATGTTATGAAAAACCGGCATTGCTGTGGCATCCTTAACACAGTGTATATAAATTAATTAATATGTGCTCCAAAAAAATTATTGTATCCTCATATACAGAAAATAAAAAGGACAGCTAATATAAAAACATACTAGTTTGGGAGTATTGTATAAAACATTGTTTTATACATTTGTCATGAAATTTTGTATTTTTAAAATCAACATGAATATAGAATAATTGATAATAATAAATATTGTTTGATTTTGATCAAGAAATTGTATGTTTTTCTGCAAAAATATTCATTAGTTTCATTGTTCAAAAATAATAGGTACCTACCATATTATTAATTTACAAAGAAAAGAAGGCCACTATGTAATAATTTTTATGATAACAATAATTAGTGTAAAAGGTGCCAAATCTATTGATTTAAAAACTATTAAACATAAGTATTAACTACCCATCTTAAGTCAACTATAATATTATAATTTATATAATTAGATTTTGGTCAACGTTTTTATTGCATTTCAAACTGTAAAATCAAACTGTCCTGATAAACCATAAAACAAGGCGTCTGCACCCAAATATACAAATTTTCTGTCTTTAACCGAAACAAGATTACCCCCGGATTACAAGCCTAAGTAGAAACATCCCTGTTGCTTACTCACAAACAAATTTGGCAATAAAACCTTATAAATATTCATAATTCCACAGGTAAAAGGATAAAGTACTTAGACCGAACCAAAACTTTCATAATCGGGGTTTAAAGACCTGGATAATTCCCTGTTTCTTTCGCTTCAATAGAAATTTTGTTTTCGACAAACTAGGTATAGATTTCATAGGATTTCGATACTTGTTCTGAAGGTATTTCTAAAAGAAATAGATACACTAGAATAAAACGGAATACTGTTTCTATGTGGGCACGAGTTACGTTAATTATATATATAGAGAGGGAAAAAAATCAGGAATGTGTAATACAGCATGTATTGAAATAAAAATTTCTTACTTTATAAAAAATTTGTAAATAAAATATTTATAAAGTAATTTTAGAAATCCCGACTCCAAAATCGTGCAGATGCCTTTGTAAATTAAAGTGCTTGATGATTTTCTCATAAATCCCATCAACATATCTTGACCAAATTTATGTGGGAATACTCCTGAGGTAGAAGCTGGCCCTAGTTATAAACAAAGAATTAAATCAAAAATAAAAATAATCTCAGATATTTAAATAAAACCTCCAAATCAATCTGATTCTGATTCACTTTCAAGAGAAAATGATGGCATTTTCATATTGGACGAAATAATTAATAATAAAAATAACCAAATCTTAGTTTTTAAATAAATAGTTGTTAAAACCAAAAAGCTGGCCCTAGTTATAAACAAAGAATTAAATCAAAAATAAAAATAATCTCAGATATTTAAATAAAACCTCCAAATCAATCTGATTCTGATTCACTTTCAAGAGAAAATGATGGCATTTTCATATTGGACGAAATAATTAATAATAAAAATAACCAAATCTTAGTTTTTAAATAAATAGTTGTTAAAACCAAAAAGCTGGCCCTAGTTATAAACAAAGAATTAAATCAAAAATAAAAATAATCTCAGATATTTAAATAAAACCTCCAAATCAATCTGATTCTGATTCACTCTCAAGAGAAAATGATGGCATTTTCATATTGGACGAAATAATTAATATTAAAAATAACCAAATCTTAGTTTTTAAATAAATAGTTGTTAAAACCAAAAAGTATAATAATCAACAAATAGTAACTTTAAAATTAGCATTAGAAAATAAACGAGAACAAATAATAGATTTTCTAAAAAATTATTTAGGTCCTAATAAAACCTACCATATATATTTTGATGATAGAAAATTTACACCTCAATTTAATGAAATATATACAGAAATATTTAAAAAGTATATTTTAAAATTAGTTATGTGTACACGTTTAGTAAATACGATTAAAGATATCTTCGTAAAAATAGGACAACTTGGTAATAACAATAAAAAATTTTATTTTAAATAATTTAATTAGAAAATATAGGAAAAAAATAAAAGTTCACTGAAACAAACAAAATATTTAAAAAGAAAGAACAAAAACATGAAATTCTGGTCAAACACTTATCATAAAGAACTACGTTCTGATACACCAAAGATAAAAAGTTTATGAAATCCAATAAAATCAATAAAAAAACAAAACATAAAATTCAGGTATAATAAAAAAAACATTTATCATTAAGAACTATTATCTGATTCACCGCAAAAATCACAGTAAAATTCTTTATCAGTCACAGAATCGTATGTCTCGCCTGCCATTTGAGTGCAATTTAGGTGTAACCACCTTGGGCACATATACAACCAACATTCTTTTTCCCTTCTTCTTCGGCATCGCCTTTCTAGTACATCTATGCAAATTGCACAGTTAACTTTTTTTTAATTAAGTTCTTTGGTTTCTAATTTTTATCTTTGGCTTTTAGCTTCTTTTTTTTGTCACTTTTTCCAATTTCCGTTTCTCTATTTCTTCTCTTTTTCGTTTTTTTATGTTTTCTTTCTCTAATTTTTCGTTATATTTGTCAATTTAATAATCTCTCCAAGCTTTTGATGAAATTGCACTTGTCGAAGGTCCAGCTTTTGCTCTCTTGGTTTTTTCTATTGGCTTTGGAACTTGTAAATGTTTATCAATGGTGATTAGCTTGTTTGTTTCTTTTAAAGGATTTTCTTTTTTACTACTTACTATTTTATCTTGATCTTCAGTAACTAAATTTGCTCAAAAAATCCCTACTTAGCATTAAATGTAACTGAAACACTCTTAAAACCATTTGAAACATATATAGACATTTTTCACTATAATAAAAAGATTTATGTAACAATAATTGAACCTTTTTCAAAATTTGCTCAGTCTATCCCTATTCCGGGTAAAACAGCAATAAACATTTGTGACGGTTTAACAAAATATTTTGCAAGTTTCAGTATACTTACCCTAAAACAATTGTCCTAGACAGTAGTACAAAGTTTAAAAATGATACAGTTCGTGAACTCCTAAATTTACATAAAATAAAAACGCATTTTACTACAGCCGGTCACCATGAGTCGAATGGAATTATAGAACGATTCCATTCAACATTGATCGAACACTTACGAATCCTAAAAGAGTTGTACCCTAATGATGATGATGAAGAAATATTTATACCTAAAGAGATATTTTCATGTTATGTACAAAATCATAAGGATAAGCTAGGACATGTATATAATGAGGTTAATGAATTTTTAGTTAAAGATAAAGAAAAATCAATTAGTTAACATATTGTAAATGGTAATGAAAATGTAGAATTTAAGGTTAATCAAATAGTTTATAAAAAAAAATAAAATAATAAGTTTATTGGACCATTTACTACGACGAATTTATTAGATAGAAATAAAGTAGAAATTGAAAATAGTAAAAATAAAAAATATATTTTTCACCGTTTTCTTCGTTACAGTGACAAAATGACGCCAAAACTAATTCTGTTGTAACTGCATGATGACGAAAACTAAATGACAAAAAATAACACAATCCTACAATCCCTGCCCAAACATTTACTTTTTCTGGGCGTTGAGTATGGCCTTCCCTCATCCAGCGTGGATTCTTATCCGCCCAATATCGACAATTTTGTGGATTTACCTCACCATTTTACATAAACGTAGATTCATCAGAAAACACAATGTTCTCTACTAAAATTTTATTCGTGTCTAGTTGACCCATAATTTGTTCACAAAACTACAGTCTTCTATCAGGATCATCTTCTAGTAATTCCTGAAGGATTGTAAGTGTGTAAGGATGCAGTTTATGTGCTTTAAGAATTCGTGCTTCTGAGGACTGGCTAATTTCAACATAATTAGATATCGTCCTGGTAGATTTATTAGGATTTTTTAATGAGTAGTGGAGACTGGTTGAAGATGACGCAGTTGGTAAGATGACGTACCTCTAATACTCGTTAACTGTAGTAGTAGAAATTTCAAATTTAAGTTTCCCGACCTCATTTCACCACCAACCGTTATTGCCAATTGGCGCGTGCACCATTTTTAAGGTTAGTACCACAGTGTATCCACTCTTACCATCAAGGTCAATGCGTGTTAAGTTTCATACCCCCGCCGTCGTGAGGTCGCCACCGTCATCGTTTATAGGACACGCTTGTGCAGCGTTGCCAATAGCAATAATTTTACCCGATTTTTGGGTATTCTTAATTAACTAATGAACTTTTATGAATTGAATTATAATTTATTAATGCAAGATTATAGCGTTTTTGCCGTTTTTCATTTAGCAGTATGTACTATTGCTGAAAAGTCATGTTTTAAAATATTTTCATCGTCACTATTGCATTTATTGGTGACTTCAGGCGTTTGGGGTAAGTGATGAGAATTATCACCATTTGACCGTGACAACACTGCCTACTTTGTGTACTTGATACCTACAAAACCACAAAAAATATTTCTTATTTCTTTATTATTTTTATGAATTTTGTGAGTGATTTGTTTGTTTCTGAACTGATTGTTAAATAATAAAATGGAAATAAAACAGAAAGTCAATAGTGAAATGGAAATAAAGCACAAAATTAATACCACAGCATAAAGTTTATTTAATAGGCAGTGTCGCGATTAGTTTCGACTTACATTGGTCAGTGACCACATGGAGGAAGGATTAATGTGACCACATTACATTTGAGATAATGGATAAACTTTCAGTCATGATTGTAAAGTGTAAGTGTTCCAGGTTCCAGGTTGTTACATTATTTTAATGGTAAAATACGTCTTCTTGCTAACACAAGATACCTATAATATAAGAAATAAGAAAAACCAGATAAAACTAAAAACATGAAAACACTTGAATCTTTTTTATTTTATCTTAATATTTTGCATGTACCTATTATTATTGCCTTATTTTTAGCTATTTTTAGTTTTAGTTAAAATAATACCCGAAATTTACATTTTATAAATAAATCGTTATAAATATAATAAATGGTTTCATTTCATAAAAAAATGTAGCACCAAAACATGATTAAACCATTATAGTTACGATTTGTTTGCTTATTGTAATCAAATCTCAACTTTAATGGTACACATAATAACCACGTTCAAAGCGTGCTTCCAAAAAATTATTCAGACATTCAAAAATTGCCGCCATCGTTTAGTTTAAACCCCCACCACTGTGAGGGCGCTGAAATTAGCTACGAAAATTATACATTGAGTGTACTGTCTATAAACAATATATAAAAGGTCTGTGGTTAGTACCTAACGAGAAGCCAAAGAGTAAACACGTGTGTTTTGATGTAATATTTGTGACCTGCTACAAAGAAGGTAAGTTATTTCTATTCGTATTTGTAATTACATACATAAATAATGTACCTCTAATTGTGATATTTTATTACACATTTTGTTTAGATATGTGATCGGAAATGTCTGTAAACTATAAAATTTTTACTAGATTCCAAATAGGTTAAGACGATCATCCTATATTAAGATGACGCTCGTCTTCTTGCCCGTGGATTCATAAAAATAATCTAAAATATAATTCTTTCACTTTGTATTTCTTGTAGATGGGTAAATAAAAAAGAGAAATTAATAGAGATAGACTAGAAGTGGCCGTTACCACGGTTATGAGAGAAAATAGGAAAATTTGCGAAGTAGCGAGGCACTATATGAAGTGCCAGAAGCCACTCTTAGACGTCATCTAAAAACTAAAAACAATTTAAGGCAACAAAAATCACTTTCACTAGGTAGAGCACCAATTTCTACTTCACTTCAAGAAAATGAAATTTTCCAATATTTATAAACATGGCTGAATTATTTTTTGGAGTTACTAAAGATGAGTTGTGTCGACTTGTTTATAAATATGCCGAAGCTAATAATTTAAAATATAATTATAACCCCAATAATCAAATGGCAGGTAATGATTGATATATAAACTTCATGAGAAGAAATCCTGGAATTAGCTTAAGAAAACCTGAATCGACCAGTGTAAATCGTCTAATAGCATTTAATAAAACCGAAGTAGATCAGTACTTTAGAAATGTAACAACTGTCATGGACAAATACAATTTTCTTTCAGATAGGATATATAATGTAGATGAAACAGGAATTTTTATTGTTCCAAAAGAAACCTGTAAACGTTTGGGCCCCAAAGGTATAAAATAGTTTGGCGTGATTGCATCAACAGAACGTGGCAAAAATGTCACAGTAATTTGTGCTGTAAGAGCCACTGGATCATTTATTCCTCCCCTATTTGTTTATCCTAGAAAAAGGATGGCCCCGTTATTGGAAAGAAATGGCCCAGTAGGTACACTCTACTCTTGCACAAAAAACGGTTGGAGTAATGAGGAGATATTTTATAAATGGATACAGCACTTTCAAAACAAAGTTAGATCAACAAAAGAAGATTTAATAAGATCTAGAATTAACTCTGATTCTGGTCAATACAAACTAAGGCAGTATGATTTAGCAGAAATATTCAACTCTGCATACCAACAAGTGGCAAATATAGAACAAGGTGTGTCCAGATTTGAGGCAACTGGAATGTTTCCTCTAAATAATGAAAAATTAACCGAGGATGATTTTATTGCATCGCAGAATATTGAAGAGGAACGCGATAAGGAGAACACATAATTAATAACTTAACTGAACAAGAAGAGCCAAAAGTCCTACCATCAACGTTGACAATTATCGCCAGTTCTTCAAATCTTCCCCTCCTACCGAAGTCTGATCCTAATTCAAGCTATCAACCATCAACATCCAAGAATGAGCAGCAAACTAGTCTGCAATTAAATTGTAAGGCATATGTAAGTATTTCTACTCTATCATCTGCGCCCACTGCAACAAATAAGAAAAAGAGGAAATCTTCCACAAAACAACACTCTACAATACTAAAATCTACCACTATGAAAAAAATTCTTGAAGATAAAGTAGAAAAGTAACAAAAAAGCAGATTCAGGCACCAAAGATAAAAAAATCAGATTCAGACACCAATAATGAAGGTGAAGAAAAGAGTATTTGAGAGTGATAGCAGTGAAGCAGATGATATAGATGAAAAGCTACTTTGTGACCACCTTCCAGGATCTTCTGAAACAGATATTTGTACCATTAGCTGTGAGTTCGGAAAAGGGAATGAAATTTGGTATAGGTGTATAATTTGCGGAAAATGGGCACACAAAGAGTGTAGTGGAGCCGTTGGACCCACAAATTATGAGTGTGATTTTTGTAAATTATTTTTGTAAATAACCGTTTGGTTAACTGTTTGTTTAACTGTTTGTTTAATTGTTTATTTAACTGTTTGTTTAATTGTTTATTTAACTGTTTCACTACTTTCGTTTTAGATACTCCTAAAACTATTTGGTTAACTGTTTGTTTAGTTGTTTGGTTTGTTTTTTAACTGTTGCACTACTTTCGTTTTAGCTATTTCTGAACGAGCAATGTTTCAGTTTTTAATCTTTTTAATAAAGATTATAAGAACCTAGAGGTTTAAATTAATACATTAAATATTTAATAAATGGGAGGGTCCAAATAAACCTAAAATATTTACGTCATCTTAGCTTATCGCTTGCGGCAACTTTACCAAGCAAGCGGCAAAGATGACACATTGACATTTTTTTTAAATAATATATTTTTATACTGGCAAACAAATTTATTTTCTGACAATATCAAAAAGGAGTTTGTAAACATGTCAAAGTTTACTTGGTATTAAGGCGAACTTATTTTTTCAGTTTATCTGGTTAATATCAAACATTTCCTTTAGATGCGTCATCTTCAACCAATCTAGCCTACTTGTTTTTCTTACATGCCCGTTTTCCTTAAATTGTCTTTATTTTACTTACAGTACTTTGCGATATGGTTGGCAGGTCTAGATATTTTTCTCTGAATAAATGCGTTACTTCCACTTGTGTTCTTGCTCTATCTTCATCTCCAATCATTTGTAAAATTCCAATCTTGAGATTTTCAGTTAAATAAACCATATAAAACTGACTTTATTAATAATCGATATGTATTTTTAAACTTCAAAACACTTGTTGACTTGATAAAAAACACAGCAATACCATCTTTTTGTTTAATACCTATATAACTGGTTTTTTTTATAAAATGATAATATACTATACAAGTTGGCCAAGTCTCAATTTGATTTTTCTTGTAACTGGTAAGGAATAAAAATTTGATATTTGGCAGTTATGTTCAACTTTACAAACCCTATAGAAATAGCCATCAAAATGACAGTTTTGCCATTTAACAAAATCAACGATGACGTCATATCTTTAAATTGGGACCCTTGTATACATTATTATTGTATGTAAATAATCGAGATTGGAAATACTGATCGACGCGACGGGTACAAGCATTTAAAAATAAAAACATTAGTATTTAAACTATTAAATGTATTCCAAATTACACTCTCTCTGTATAGATGTTGCCTTTCCCCCAAATAAAATTTACTATAAAAACATTAACTGGTGGTACTAGCCAAATAGATCAGCAACACTCTAAATTTACGAGTTTTACCACAAAATTACTAGTCAGTTTAAAGTCATTTTAAGAAAAACAAATCCTTTTGACTTTAGTTTCCTAGCCATCTAAAAGACTTTATGTTTCCAAAAAATCTGATGTGTCCAACACATGACTTTCCTATCTAGTTATTATAGGCTTTTTCCGGTTATTTTGTACAACCTATTGCAGCATCTCTATAAATATTTAGAGGATAAACTAAATATATACATTGTCCACATACATACCTCGAAACATTTTTCTATAGATATTCATTGAAAACGAAAATACTGAAAAATTTAAATTTCCTACAATTTTTCCATTACGGTCCATTTTAGAAAAATCATGTGTAAACAAAAATTATAGAGATCGATATCGCAAACAACTTTTAGTTCAACAATTTTCGAAAAAATCAGAATTTTGCACATTTTGTCAAATTTCTCGAATACGGACCATTTCAGGAAATTTTGACATTAAGCAGAAATTATAGATAATAATATTAAAAGTTACTTTTATATGAACAATTTTTTTCTCCAAATATAAATAACAGATATATTCCATAAAATATAAAAACGGCCTCCCATAAAGTACCCCCCCAGATGTTCCGACTTTGTCCAAAATCTAATCATTTCACGTCAGGCCGAAAAAAAACTTAAGTTTAAAATTTAATTTTTTTTTCTTTATCCGTTTTTGAGTTTTCTTCAAATTTCGAAATTTACACATTTTCTCAAATATCTCGAATACGGTTCATTTTAGAGAAATTATGTATAGGATAAAAATTATAGAGAATTATATTGCAAACAACTTTTGTTTAAACAATTTTCATAAAAAATTATTTTTTTTACATTTTGTCAAATTTCTCGAATACGGACCATTTTAGGAAAATTTTGTATAAATAAAAAAATTATAGATAATAATATAAGAAGTAACTTTTATTTGAAGAATTTTCTTCTCCAAACTTAAATAACAGATATATTCCATAAACTATAAAAATGACCATTCATAAAGTGCCCCCCAGATGTTCCGACTCAAAATCAAATCAGTCATTGGAAGCTGGAACAAAGCTTAAGTATAAAATTTGGTCTTTTTATGTGTATGGGTTCATGAGTTATGCGACACACACACACACACACACGCGCGCGCACACGCACACGCACACGCACACGCACACGCACACGCACACGCACACGCACACGCACACACACACACACACACACACCCACACACACACACACACACACACACACACACACACACACACACACACACACACACACACACACACACACACACACACACACACACACACACACACACACACACACACACACACACACACACACACACACACACACACACACACACACACACACACACACACACACACACACACACACACACACACACACACACACACACACACACACACACACACACACACACACACACACACACACACACACACACACACACACACACACACACACACACACACACACACACACACACACACACACACACACACACACACACACACACACACACACACACACACACACACACACACACACACACACACACACACACACACACACACACACACACACACACACACACACACACACACACACACACACACACACACACACACACACACACACACACACACACACACACACACACACACACACACACACACACACACACACACACACACACACACACACACACACACACACACACACACACACACACACACACACACACACACACACACACACACACACACACACACACACACACACACACACACACACACACACACACACACACACACACACACACACACACACACACACACACACACACACACACACACACACACACACACACACACACACACACACACACACACACACACACACACACACACACACACACACACACACACACACACACACACACACACACACACACACACACACACACACACACACACACACACACACACACACACACACACACACACACACACACACACACACACACACACACATAGACATAGACATCATCGCGAAAATAGTCAAAACGGATTCAGGGGACCTCAAAACGTAAAAATCGTCGAAAACTCTCCTATACTTTCCTTATATTCAAGTCATGTTTCGCCAATGTACCAACTATAATAATATATTTTATCATGAGAACCAAAAAGGTATATAAAATAATAATTTTGAGCATATATTTTTTTAGTTTGTCAAAAATGATATCTAGCGAATAAAAGGATAAGTCATATCTAGATAATTTTAAGTAAACCTTGTTTTGAAACATGCCGACACACTTATATTTTATCTCAGCAGATTTTATGTTCTAGATGAGACAGGTTGTTGTAAATCAAAAACAAACATACGATAAGAAGGTATATACGTGGGCATTAGTTTAACTTGGTTTCATTATCAAAGGCGAGAAAACTTCCAAGAATTTTACAGAAAAAAAAAGGTTTGTGATATACCTGTAAGGGTATTTTTTGGATTAAATGCGTTGTAAACAAATACTTATATAAAATTGTTGAAATCATAATTATTTTATTTTTCGACATTGTCAAGTTGCATCAAGATTTTTATAAGAAAACTACATTTCTCTGGGTGTTTACATTAGTCTAATCAGCTTTCCAAAAATACATATACTAAAAACAACCTTATTTGATTCGGTACATGTCAGGTGCCTAGTATACCTGACTAAATTAACGTATCTTACTTTTTAACTAGTAAATACATACACCAACAATTAAACAGAATGTGATACCTAATATATCTAATACTTTTACGCTTACCCCCCTATGTTCTTGTAGAGTAGTGTGGCATCTCTATTAGCAGTACTACCCACTAAAAACAACCTCTATATCTGCCCGACTATCGTCGGAATCACCTAGTCAGTATACCATTAAGAATAGGCGCACTCTAATTGTCTGTCTCTCTTGCTCTGTAGTATCGCCTTTTTGCTCTATTTCTTTGATGAAGTTGTGTATCGCGCCCCATTTTTCCAACTCAATCCCTCTGCAAGTGTGATTTCTACTTTAACGCGTTTAACGTGCCATCTTGGAAACATTGGCGTAGCTAAATGGAGATGCGGGTGGGCACGGCCATCCCCAGGAAAGAGCGATCTAATAGATTTCGGTCTTGTGTACTAGCTACACCTCTACCAGGCCCACCCAGATGATAGGTAATGCTTGGAGATGCAAATAGAATGTGTTGCGGATAATCTTTATTTTCGCAGTACATTTTAATGTAACTATAAACATTAAACAGAAACTTAAGGACATAGCACATACATATGTTTCATTCAGATTCGATATCAGAATTTCTGGAGATTCTGATAGTGATATACCATATTTGTTGTTTGTACCTGTTTGCCTAGGTGATAAAATGCGCGTATATTTGAAATGAGAGGATCTGATAAAAAAAAAAGAGTAAAATATTAAACAGATCTTCATTTGTTACAGTGTGATTTAATAAAGACTGTAATGGAATCTCAGCAAATGCTTCTGTAACAACAATTTTTGAAAAAGAAAAATATTTTTTCTTTGCTTCTAACAATTTGTAATAAGAAGAATACATATATTTTCAATTTTTTTTGCTTAGTAGATTCTCTCAAATTAACATACTGACTTCGCGTCAATTTTTAACTCATAAATAGTGCCACGGCTTCATCAGCTGAATAGATTGACGATTTGAGGTCTGGCTTTAAATCTGACTTTTTTATTCGTTTTGCACTTTTAGGAGAGTATGATATTTTCGTATCACAGCAGTGGCATCCCTATGACCAGATGAGAAAAGTTTTATTTGTGTGGCTAGACAAAGTTCTTCCTTGCTTGTTGAGTATAGGATTTATTTTACCCTTCTGCGTTGTTTGTTGACTTGCATCCCCATATAACACTTTTGGATGATCACGTCCTACCATTTCTGATCCACTAGGTATGTATTCAAGATTACCAGACATAATTACTACTATATTTAACAACTCCGCGTTTGTTTAAAATTCCGTGACTTCCTTTCCACTTTCTTCATACAGTCACACAAAATGTATATTTAGCTTTTGTTATTTTTAGCTGTAACGGCCCAATCTTTTAGCCGTAAACGGCCCAGAGTTTCAGCCGCAACGACCCGGATTTTCAGCCATTACAGCCCAAATGTTCAGCCGTTAATGCTTAAATTGTCAAACATATTTATTAATTATTAATAAATTACGGTCAGATTTCTCAGCCGATGCATCCTGATTCTCTGTATATTATAACCATAGCAATTTTCTAAAGGTGACCTTGTCTTTCAGGTGGCAATTAACTCCAAAATGATGACCTTGGGAAATGTGTATGGTCAAGATGAAGAAGAGGACGAAAATGGGGTCCTCAAAAGACTAAAACAGCCCGCCGAAGAAAGTTTGTCTGATGGATAGAAAGACTAGAAAGTCATTATTTCAAATCGGGAGGATGACATTGATCCTCAAGTTTTAAATAAAGTACGTTTTGCTCTTCTTACAGTCGGCATTGCTAGAGTAATTAATCCAGAGACATCGAGTCTTATGGAAAAACCTTACCGTGATATGAAGAAAATAATGCTGAAATGGAACTTCTGCAGAGGTCTTGTCTTTAGACCAACGTCGTTGGCTTTTTAAATAAGAGGTTCGTATATTCAACACCAGTTAGTTTTTCAGTCAATAAACGATTTAAAGCCTCTTTTGCTAACTCGATTGGAGGGCTCAAAACAACTACCAGGTGAAAAATCAGAATAAGAATCTGACGATCATTTAACTAAAGGCTTCAGCAAGAATAAATGCCTTTAAATAAAAATTTGACAAAAGACAAGAAATTTTAGAAATGATTTTAAAAAGTGTTACCAAAAGATCAGAACAGGAGAAGGAAGAAGACTTTCTTTATTTATTTAGATCGCTCCGAATAAAAATCGATAGTGCAAATTACGACAATGTGGGAGATGAAGACAGTCATTGTTCAAATTGGAAAGCCCCGGCTTTTGTTTCTCTTCAAGAGAAAGAAAATATTACTCATTTTGATTTTTCTCCTGCAACAAAAGAACACGAACTTTCTATTCCGGGACCACATTCGGAAATAAAAAACAAGGCATAGACTGTCAACGCCTAGGATCTTCATCCTGGAATCGAATTAGATACTCAGAAGTTCAGAAGAAGCTGCATGCCTCACCTGTGTTTTCTCAAGTTATTGTTAATCACGGACTTAATTCATTTTCTGACTATAATATAGCGATTTTTAATCTAAAATTGATTATCCTTTGGGTACCTTATGCCACGCTATTTTAAAGAAAAGCTAATACTTCCAGTTCATCTCGGAGTTATTAAAAAAATATCCAGATACCGCTGATAATTTAACATCAATTTTTGGAGAACAGCAGTCTAATTTTCGAAACATTAAAGATGATATATTACAGTATGTATGTGGAAAACGTACTGAAGTAATAAATTTAAGACGTAAACATCATACAATATCCAATCTTCGTGTAGCCCCACTACTGAAGAAGATTCCACCTTCAATTACTTATTTATACGAGGAAGAAAAACTTGAAGTCCTCAGAAGGGAACACTTCTTCTGGATTCAAAATACAGAAAATTTCCAAACTGAAGTTAAGCCGCAAAAAGTTCCAGAAGTGTCTCAACAGAATACATTTTATCGTCAGAATTCTGAGAAATCAGCCAGACCAAGAAAACATCTTCAACAAGGAAAAGAAACATTTTGTTCTCTTAAAAGGTCTTCCTTTCCCAAAGACAGAAATCATCGCTTATGACTACCCGCCCCAGCAAAAAATGTTTCGAATGGGCCAATTAAAAAAAAGGCAGCAATGGGAACTCCTGGATGCTCCTCCTAAAAATATTTACAGGTTACAAAATTCCCTTGGTAAAAATACCGCCTATAATTCAAATACAATCAATGGTAAAAAACTAAGTGCTAAGAAAGTCTCAACTTTAGGTTTTTTTCTCCAATATGTTTCTAGTTCCCAAGCCAGAGGGTTCAAATCGCCCAATTTTCAACTTAAAACGTCTCAACCAGTATGTTTCAGACAAAAAATTTATTCTATTAAGCCATTGCAAAATTTCGCAATTTCTCCAATAAGGCGACTTCTTGGTAAAACTAGATCTTCCTCCTGCATACTTTCATATCCCCATAAAAGAGGCCCTCCAAAAATGTCTGGCTCTTTTCTACAAAAAAGACATTTATTGTATGACCTGTTTACCATTCGGCCTATCTTTAGCCCCAAAAACATTTTCAAAAATAACCAGTTGGATAGCGAGCTATCTAAGAAGTCTGGGATTAAGAATAATTATATATTTAAATGACTGCTTGATAGCCAACCAAAATTCCAATATACTAAAAGTACAGGTCATTACAGCGGTAAACATTTTTACGTTTCTGGGGTGGAAAATAAACCTCAATAAATCCATACTTCACCCGGTAAAATAACTAGAATATTCAGGAATTGTATGGAATCCATCCAAAAATCTAAAATTACTTTCACAATTAAGACAGATAGCACTGCAGAAAAAACTAGGAAGACTTTTGAAGAAAGGAACCTGGTCTTGGAGAGAAGCAAAATCAATTTTAGGAAGTCTAAATTTCTCGGGGTTTGCAATACCACAAGGCCGTTTACATTGTCATCGAATCCAGAGTCTCAGCGCTCGGCTACCTTCAATATTCCCCTCCAAATTATTCCCCCTAAAAGAATTAATAATAAAAGATATTCAATGGTGGATGAAATTAGTTCACCGCAGCTCTTCTATCTTTTCAAAAAATATATAATTTCCCCTGGCAACGGATGCATCCGCTCTGGGATGGGGAGCTCAATTAGGCGACTTAATAATGTCAGGTCAATGGACAACGAAACAAATAAACTGGTACATGAACAGGAAAGAACTATATGCAGTTTATGTTAGTATCAAGAAAAATATTTACATTTTAAAGGGCAAGTCTATTCTAGTGCAAACCGACAATCGAAAAGTCGTAGCCTATATTCGAAACGAAGGTGGATCGAGGTCATTAAACCTTCTCCTTCAAACAGAAACCTTACTAAAAATGATAAATCGGTTCAAAGTTCAGATAACTGCCCATTATATACCGGGAATTTGCAACTCAATCTCCGATTGCCTCTCTAGAAAGAAAGAACTTTTTGATTGGCACCTATCGACTCAACTAACACATATGATTTTCCAAAAGTGGGGTCAACCCATGGTGGGTCAACCCAGGTGGATCTAGTTGCAACGAATGTATCAGTAGTAGTTTCTCAATATGTGACTCAGTCGATAGACTACCCAAAAGGGTTAATTCTGAATGGCTGCTGCAGAAACTGGGACTATCAGTTGGCTTGGGTGTTTCCACCACCAATATTAATTCCGAGAGTCCTACAACATCTAAACAATATAATAATTGCCCCGAACTGGGAAAGAGTCATTTGGAAACCAGACTTACTAGCCCGAGCGATAGCCTCATGCTTTCTTTGGTTGGACTAAAATGGATATTGATTTATTGCAATCAACTTGGAGGAAATCAACCCTAAAAACCTACAGCGCTCCCTGGAAGAAATTGCTTTAATGGGCAAACTCTAAAAATATATCCATAAATAACCCTTCTCCTTAAGAAGTAGATGTATATTTGAGCTATTTATATAGAATACAAAAGTTATCATGTAGTAGAATTTCAGTAAATAAATCTGTAATATCTACGTTTGCTAATCCTGTGAGGGGATCTATATTATCATCTCATCCTGTTATAAAACAGATGTTAAAAGGTATTACTTTAAAATCTCCAATTAAAAATAGAGATACAATTTGGGATGTGGATGAACTTCTTAGCTAGATTAAGTTAAACCCTCCTAAAATTAATAATCTTTTTCAAATTTCGAGACACTTAGCAATACTTATTTTATTTGCATCAGGTAGAAGGATTCATGACCTTACTCTTCTATCTATAACCCAGACAGCACAAATAGGTCCATTGGACGTCCATTCGATATATAATTTTGGATGTCTGGACGTCCAGAGATGAGTTTTTTTTGGACTTCCGACGTCCAATGGACTTCCGACGTCCAATGGACATCCAGTGAAGTATACAAATGGCACACTTTTGACCGTTCATAGGACGTCCAATTCTGGATTATATTTAGACGTTCAATACTGGACATTCAAAAAACGTCCATTCCTGGATTACATTCCATTATGAGACCACATCCCTACTTTTTTTACACAACCGCAACTCACCACACACTATTTTATAATTTATAATATTAATAATTTATTTATTATTTTCGCAACCCGCTATACACCATTTATTAATTATTTTTTTTATTAAAAATCACTTGACCAGAGCAGGTATTGAACTCACGACTTGTCCATCGTCTTTCTGGGCATTCAAGCGCTAGGCGATCTCGACCAAGGAGCCACTTGAAAAATTCTTACAAGATACGGTTATAATGGAATAAGAATGTATACTTCCGCTGATAGAATGAAATGTAATAGGTTTAATTTGTCAATTTTTAATGACCAATTCTATTAAAAATATCAAAATATATACCCAGACAACACACCAAATCATTTGGATATCTACTGAACATCCCAATATCCACTGAATGTCCAGTCCATGGTAGATATCTATTTTATATCCATGAAATGTAATTTATAGACATGCAAATGTCCATAAATAATAGTAATTATATAGCAAATTATTAAAAAATTACGCCATTGTGGCTAATAGTACCGTTCAGATATTTAAAATTCATTTTTTTAAGGTGTATTCAATATCTCGTGAACATCCACTAAATATATCAAAGTCTAGGCGCGAACGCAAACCATCGTGGATATCCACTAGATGTTATTTGATTCTGCTTACTAAGTATAGATGGCGATACCACTATCGCATCTACTCATGCTCGACCCGCCGTAATTGAGTTCGATCGAAATTGTGTGTCCTAATCACTCCATTAGAGACTGGAGTCGAGAATTTTCATTTATTGCTGAAGAGTCCTAATAAGGATGACTCTCTCCTTAGTGGGCAAAATCAAAGGCAGAGTGTTGAAAATATTTTTTATCTCTGCTATTTTCTTTCGACGTTATTCAATAATCATTGGTTACTTATGAACCTCTACTAAAGATACCCATAAAATATTTTGCTGAATATCTTCTATATCCTGGGATATAGACGGACATTTGGTTGGATATCCATATTGGATATATTGAATATCCACAAAATATATTCTGTGGATATCTCTGTGATTTCTTGTATTTTCTGGAAGATACCCATTATATATTTTGCTGAATATCCATTAGGATATCTTCTATATCCTCGATATAGACGGACATTTGGATATCCATATTAGATCCACGGAATATTTCTGATATCCTGTGGATATATTGGATATCCACAAAAGATATTCTGTGGATATCTCTGGGATTTGGTGTGTTGTCTGGGTATAGATGGGTATTATCTGGTAGGCTAAATAAATAATGACCTAAGATGGACGTCTACTGGACGTCAAAATAATACTAAACTTAAAATTAAGTCCAAAAACAGACGTCCTTTGGACATCGATATGCAGCTGTCAAATTAATGATCATAAACGGACGTACACTGGATGTCCGAATACGGATATGGACGTTCTGGCCCTCAAATGGATCTAAAGTGGACGTCCATTGGACTATGTGTATTGTCTGGGAAACAGAGAGCGTTTTCAGGAATTTACGGATTGTACAATACTTTTGCCTACTTTTGGTTCGAAAACCGACAAAACTTCATCAAGACAATCTAAGTGGAAAATAAAAAAGAACAAGGATCAAATCCTTGATATAAATTTCTGGACGAAAAAGCTTATTGAGGTTTCAAATGCCAGACGAAAATGTTTTAAACAGCTCCACTCTCTTTTTATTTCTGCATCAAGATCTGTTATTCAGGTTGGATTCGAACTACATTTAAAGAAGCAGGAATAAATGCTTTCCCTGGAAGTATTAGAGCAGCATATAATACACCAATAGACGATATTCTTGATCAATTGGAAAAATAAAATAATTTTATAAAATTTTATTTCAAACAAGTGGAGAAAACGTAGGGAGGCACCTGCTGATGTTCATATTCCTAAAATTAAATCTTACTAATTATTTTATGTGACGATTATTTGAGATTGATCTGATTTTTTGTTTAATAATTTATTTGTTGTTTTTATTGAGAAACTATTTGAGATGATTATAATTATTAATAAATAATAAAGTTAAATTACTCTACCAAATTCATTCTTCTCGCAGTACGCCTCTAGATATCGTGGCGACAGATAACAAACCCTTTTCAAATGGGTCAAGCGAAGGCATAGACTCAAAATAACTGCATTTTTCCCTTGAAGAGTTAAACATGCTTATTTTGGGTGTTACTGAAGCTTGACCCATCCATTTAAGATCTTGTTGACCAAATCTTACCTACTAACAAGCTAATATTTCAATAGACGATATTCAAGATTTAGGAACAACCTTATTGGTAACCATACGAGCATCTAAAACTAAAATTGACCGCATTTTCAGTGTGATTGACAAAGAGCAGGAATCACCAAGTTATCTCGACTTATATCGAAAATATGCTTCACTACGTACGACAAATACCAACCACGGACGTTTTTTTGTGTATTATCGTAATGGAAAATGTTCCAGTCAGGTGGTTGGAAAGAATACATTTGGTCAAATTCCTTTTAAAATAGCAACTTATTTAAAATTGCCTACTCCAAAAGACTACACAGGCCATTGTTTTAGATGATCTTCAGCAACTTTGTTAGCTAATGCAGGTGAGGATATCCTTAACATAAAGCGACATGCTGGTTGGAAGTCTACAACGGTGGCAGAAGGTTATATTGAAGATTCTGTGGCAAATAAAATGAAAATCGCCAAAAAAATTGTCAATGTTGATATGCCTTCTACTAGTCGCCCAGCTGAATTTTCAAATTTACATACCGATTCTTTTGAGCATACACCTTTCAGCAGTAACCCAAATCATACGGAGTTAGTAGAAGTTCGTAGCAACTTACAACAGAGCAAGGTAGCAAATCCTAACATTTCTATAAGTAATTGTTCAAATTGTGTTATTAGTATAAAATTATAAGTGTGAGGATCTTATGTTTGGGCTTTTAAAGTTATAATTTCTTTATTAAACTCATATTTTGTTAATTGTACCAAATATTTCCATGATAATAAATAATAAAGTTTGTTTTACTAACTACATGTGAATTTTTAAAAGAAAAAAAAAGAAAGTTACTTTACCGCCCGGCGGTAAAGTGACACTTTACGCCCGCTAAACGTATTTATAATCTGGACTTTATCGCCCGGTCGTGCATAAAACATATTTATTTATTTGTTTGTTTGAGGAATCAATGTTTGAGTTTTGTGTATTTTAAATAAACATGTATATTTTTAAATGTCTTTTTTTAGTCTAATAATATAATAGAAAAAAAAACTAGAATACATTTCTGAAATATCACGTATTCCGTATCTTCCACTGGCGCTACTCGTGCCCAAGTGTTTCCGTGCTTAGGTGTCATAAGTAAGAAATCGTTTTCACTGTGGCGAGAATATCTCTTTCACTACTATAAAAACTGATGACGAGACATTTACATATTTATATAGCATTGCCAAGCAAATAACTGGAATCCCAACATTACACGTCCTTATGTTGGCCTGCACCAGGCACCAGCAAACACTGAACGACTTACTAACGTGTGGACAGAAATCACAATTTATTTTCCAGAGCATTCAACGAAAAAGAGGAGACATTACCTAAACTAGCTTTCAATAAAAAGTGTAAATCACTTTTTAGAATAAATGATCCCTTTTAAAGGTAAAAAATTACGCCCATAAAAGTTAACAACCTCTCAAATTCGGTTTCGATTAATAAGGACAAAGATAAAAATGCAGGGCACGGAAGAATCGGTAGGATGGCATGATGTGAAACCCCAGGAGAAGCTGCGAGACCGACGGGGCGGCATAAATCACCGGCTCTAAGCGAACCTCTGGGACGCATTCCAGCTATTCAGTCGTCGTCGAACTTCTTCATATATACTCCGATATGATTCATGGGTCCGCTAATGGCCTGTCTCTCTAACATAACAATTCAAATTTGTCAACGGCTACGCCACGAGATGAACGAAAACAAAGCTCTCTCGGTTTTCTGATTCGAATAATTACTAGTCGGGTCGTAAAACAATTTATTCTTGTGTGGGTTAGAGAGATCACGATTCGCAAAAGGGGTACGAAAATTATGGTTTTTCTTATTACTTTTCATCTAAATATTATCTTGCAGGGACACTATTTAACTGCGATCATATAAAAATCGCATTCGAAAGAACAATGTGCCTGTAAATTTAACTTAAGACAAAAATGGAAAATATAATTGAAAACTCGAATGTGACAAAGAAAAACAAAATAATCTCAAAGTCATACACAAAATAATACGAACGGAAAGCAACTACTCCTTTGGGTAATACCACAACAGACATTGAATTTATATCCAAAGGTACAAAAATTATATGGGCTACTTTCTGACTTTTTGAATTCACTCAACCAATATCAAGGTAGGTATACAATTTAATTTTACCCATCTGTAGAGATTCCATTAGAAAATGGAATCTAGAATGTATGTGTCTTGCTGATGAGTCCTAATAATGACGAAACCGGTTTAAGAATATCATTTTCCTTAGTAAGCAAAATTAAACAAATTGTGCCAAAAAAATTGTTTCAGAATAAAGTACCGTAATTTTGGGGATTTGTAAACGTCTCAGTTCTCATTCTACAGGGTGATAAAGTGAATTTCATAAATACATATTTTCTAAATATCTTCCCTTACAGTAAAGACTTTAACATAAAAATATGTATATGATAGGTAATCGCTATTATTAGTTAACACACTATTTCGATAAATTACCATAACCCATTGGCGTAGAATGAAGGGATAAAGAAACCATTTTATTCAAAACTTTTTGAACACCATACATTTCATAAAACTTAAGATTAATAAATATTTCTCACGCCATTTATCACTTCTGGTTAATCTTTGTAGAGTATTCCAATTCCAAGGTGATAGAACTGATTTATTTTATACAGAGTGTTTTGAAACATGTCTCAAATATGGCTAATTTTAAGTTCAATTTACTCAATTTTGTCAAATGCAACACACTGTATATTATTTTCGCATAAAATTCCTTATAAATTTACCTATCCAACGACACCAACATGTCCAAATAGTGGGTAATTGATCGATAGCTGTTTTATTATTGGAAATAGGAAAAAGAAATTAATATAAAAGTTGTATGACCATGTTTAATACATATTCTTAAATATACAGGGTGGTCCATAGATAGTGTCGGACTGGCCCGGTCGGCAAGTCCGGGGCCAAATCCTTTTGGGGGCCAACGCAACTGTCAACGGTCAAGCACTGGAGATAAATCTGCACTTGCACTATTATAATTAAAATTGAAAGGCCTCAAACCACCAGCATAAAAATGTTTTTTACAATAATTCAACGAAATCTAGGAAACTGGTGAGTCTAGACGTAGTCTAGGCTGCTAAGATCGAGATCGCCAAGCGCAAGTTATCTTAGTCCTAAGAGTTCTGCGTTAGGTAACTTTGTTTAATTTGTTAATTCCTAACTGTTGTGAAAGCGAGGCGAGACGCGAGGCCTGCATTTTCTTATTGTTCTTTCTTGTTTTCTCCTGTGTGTTTGGACTGTTTGGACCAAGTAATAAATTAGGAAGCCTATTGAAATCAATGTGTATTAAATAAAAGTTAAAAGTAAGTATGTTTAGTGAAAATTATATTATTTGTTGTTGATGTACGCCCCAATAAAACATACCGTGTTACTTTTAAGTCAAAAAGTATGTTTTTGAATCATTCAAGATTCATTTTAATTCAGGCTTAATCCTTAACAATTTATTTTCATTGATATATTTATTTAAAATAATAGAAATACTTATTTCTTAGATGGCTGAGACTGATGTGCGAAGCAATACTAAAAAGAGAGTCTACAGAAATAGAACAGAAAAACGAGAAGAAAGGCATAAAAAATTTTTATTTTTATTTATTTTATTTATTTTTGAAAAAAGCGCAAATACTCTAAATTGCGAAGAAGACATTAGTACTTTGGAAAGAAATAGCAATGACTAAAAATAGTAAAAAAGGAAACTTCTTTCTCCCAACAAACTGAAATTGAGGATTATGAATCTAAAGAAAAATGCAGTGAAGAAAATTTTAAACATAAATAACCTGTTGAAAAAACAGAAGTTGAGGAAGAACCAAAACCAAGGGAAAATATTGAAGAAAGTTTAATCAAATTCATTTCCCCCATCTGCAAAATCTAGTATGGAAACCAAATTATTATTTTTGGCATCTCATCCAGTTCAGCCTAGTTCTAATAAATTTAAGGCAGAGCAAGTATACTTTCTATCTAATAAAGATAAAATTCGTCGAAATTGGTCATCTTTTTCCGTTCAATTAGACACATTCTTTTGTTCCTTGTGTATGGCGTTTAGCTCAAAAACTTCAACGTTTATTACAGGCTATATTGACTTTCGGGATATATATCAATTCGTCAAAATTCATGAATCATCGCAATGTCACATGCAAGCAGTCAGTGGATACATATTTTACTATAAAGCGGGCTGAAAACATTGAAAATTTTATAAACAAGGATATGCAGGTAAAAAGAAAGAAGAAATAACAAGAAATAGGCTTTGCTTACTAAGAATCATTGAGATAATTTGTTTCATTGCGAAACAAGGAATTGCTTATAGGGGGAAAAGTGAGAGTGCATATAATCTAACAGATGATGATACAGAAGGAAAAGGAAACTTCCTGGAGCTAGTTTTACTATTGTCAAAATATGACAATATATTGAAACATCATGTGAATATGGCAGCTAAGGACGCATTGTCAAGAAAAGAAAAGCATAAAGACAGCCGTGGCCGAGGTAATTTAATTACATTTTTTAGCAAAACAACGGTAAACAAAATAATAACTATAATCGGAAATGAAATTAAATTAAGAGTGGCAAACAAAGTTAAAGAAGCTGGAAATTATAGTGTTAAAATTTTAAAAATTTGGATTTATTAAGCGACTCCAAATTTACTGATATTGCAGAAAAGATTAGGAT